>OY755083.1:4704701-5904701 GCA_963576655.1 Gastrophysa polygoni | reverse complement strand
CCATAGTTGATTTTCTCAATGCCACGAGTAGTACAATCATTATCAATGTATCTACGAAAGTTCAAACTGGAATTTAATTTCATCAAAACATCAGACGATATGATGATTAACTTATTGTTACTCAGCAAGATTTTAAGGACTATTGATGTAGAAATCGATATCTGTGGCGGTGTCATGAGTTCAAGTTTCATTATTTCGCAATGTATATTGAATTCTATCAGTTTCCTGTTAACGACGATAGTTATTTTGAATAATTCAGACTCAGAAACCGAAGGCGAAAAAATTTCTCTTGATGGTTGGAAATTTTCTTGTTGAATATTCGTTACACGAGGCAAGTTCACAGTTCGAACAGAGATCAACACTCCTGCAACAAATGATCACACGATATTTTTTCACGATAATGAGCGTTTTATCGAAATATCTCAGATTTCAAACTGACAAACTGGAATCCAATCGCAAAAATTTTCGCTGTTGAATGCTGAAAACCATGATAAACTAATAATGAATTGTCATCATTCCGGAATGATTTTCCATGGGTACATTCATTATATAATCAACAGTGTGGAACATTCATTATATAATCAACAGTATGGAACCTACTGACTTCTCATAGTAGAAAAAACAATCGATGCAGAATTGTATAGGTAGTAACATAATTTTGTTTGTCAGTCAGACTCAGTCATTTTTTCCATTCAGTTTCAAATTCAGTGCAAAGCCTTGGATTCTCATATAGTTCTGGAAAAGCACCATTGTGTATTTGTCTGCTTTGTGGGACATGGCAGATGACGTTTACTTGAGAAGAAATAATTCTTATTGCATTGCATTATTGGAAGAATAAAATAATGTAATTTCGAACTAACATTGATTTCAATATGACGGTCATGAGGAATCCGAAACGTTGAACCATCAATCATATCGAGCAATCGGAATATTCATCAAATTTCAATCAGATGATTTTCGCATAGATTTGCATTACCTCGAAGAGAATATCAATAGAAATTTCTCAAAGGGATCTGTTCATTCCAAATGTAACTGTAAATGTGAAAACTTTTCCTATTCAACCGAGTGTCCATCCATTTCCAATATCAATTCTGGAAGCTGTATGAAACTGTGAGAACAAGTTCTTCCACAAAGTCTTCTTGTTATTTTTCGGAAGACTATTACACTTTTACCAGTTTCTTATGATCTGAGAAGATCAATGAGAAAGAAATCTCATCATCAAAATTTCCCAGCAATTTTTTTATTGAAAGTAAATCCCTCAGTTTTCGACTATAGCATATGGAAGGAAAGGGAAATTAGCACAAAATAAACTCTGTCAATGAGTATAAGAAATTGATAAAGAGCAGACTCTTGAAAAAAAAAACGAATTGGAAATATATCAATGTTTATCAACAGCTACAATCGGAGTGGAAATGGAAAAATGCTCGATTTGAATGGAACCGGAAGTGAATGAATGGAGGTTGTATCACTTTCCTCATAAAAATGGCAATAATGCATGTACTCGTATAATATGACGTGTTTTTCTAAAATATATTCCATTGGTAATTCTGAATGTCTCCGGAAGACGGTGTATAAAAAATATTGATTCAATCAAGTGTATCACCGTAAAAAAACTATCTGAGCAAATCCTTGAACAAGAACAATCATGATATTATTCTAGGCTACTGAATCCACAGAAATCTTGTAGCTAATCTGAGTTCTTTGCAAGCCGTGACTGAGGTTGCAGACCTCTCATATCTCAACTGATAGCAATTTTATTTGAGACTTCAATATTTCAATAATCGACAACATTCAGTTGAACCGGAAAGTCAAAAGAGTCAAGATGTTGTTGATTCTTTTAGTAGTGGTACTAGCACTAGTATACCACCTGTTGTACCGTAAATTGGACTACTGGAAGAAAAAAGGAGTACCAGGACCACAACCATACCCCATCGTTGGCAATCTGGGCGATATTATAACAGGAAAACGAGGAGCCGAAGAGATCTATACTGATATATACAGGTATTTCCTAAAAAAATATATATTCTGATCACCGAGTTCACGGAACAATAGTCCAATGATATGGAATAATATGCAAACTCAGGGGGGGGGGGGAGGCGATGAGTTTCTATTTACCATAACATCACCTCTACCTGCACAGACAAGATCCAACCCGATAGATGAATCATTCAGACTCTCTTGTCGACTTTTGATATTTGTTGATTATTCAAGAAAAAAACTTCAATAATAATGAAATGATAAAATGAATCAAATAAAATAATAAAACCACAAGTCTGCAGAATTGATGGTGGAATCTGATGGAAGCATCTATTAAAATGATCGGCAATAATAAATGAATAAAGTTAATTAAGTTGAGTAAGTGATCGCTTGGCTTCCTGTCACCTCTCCGACCACAATGATCTCTCGTCATATCTCTCATCATATGCCCAGTCATGTCCAACTCCCTGCAAACGTACACCTGTTCAAGAAATGCAGCTATCTCACTCTAAGAATGATAGAGACATGCTTCTGGGTATTTCTAGAGTTAGTTCTGGTACAAAACTCCTCCCGGACCCATCTTGGCTTATATGTATATCTCTTCGTTCATAGGTACACCGAGATTCTTAAGGAATTTTTACATTCAGACAATGGATTGATTAGGATTGTAATGGATTACACAGACAGTATTGTAGCTTCTCTGTCTTACTAGTTATATCATGATTCAACCTCACTCCATAGTTTCTACGACACCTGCGAAAAAAACTTGTTCTTTGTGTCATTGTTTCATTCTGTTCTCCAGATCTTTCTGTAAGAGAATTATTTTGTTTCCACAGGAAGTACGAAGGATATCCCTTCGTAGGAGTATACAAATCGATAATACCAGTTCTCCTAGTCAGAGACCCAGATCTCATCAAGAGCATCACTCTCAAAGACTTCACCAGCTTCCAGAACAATGACATATTCGCTGACAAAAGCATTGATCCAATCTTTGCCAGGAACCCTTTCGCTCTCAGAGGAAATGAATGGAAGACAAAACGAGCCCAGCTGACCAATTGCTTCAGTTCTGGAAAGGTAATATCCAGCTTTAGAAAAACTAGTTATTTACTATTCACAGATACTACTATTGACACACATATTGAACCGCAGTTTGCTGTTGTTCTGAATTTCTGTGCTCTGTGTTGAACGACTTCGCAGTATCAGAGTACCGTACCTGCAGATATCATATCATGACAGGGATGTGAATTCTGGTATATAATAAAAGGCTGTGTATTTATGTACTACTAGTTCATGAAATGTGAAGAACTGCCTTAGCAAAGAAAACGGAAGCAGTATCAACGGAAGCAGTATCATGTCCATGTTGTGTATTGTCAAGTTGTTCTATAGTGAACCAAAGAGACAGTTTTTGGAAATGAACGGCTACCATTTGAGGACACACGAGTTCTGTTCTCGAGAGGGGATGGAATTTATTTCCTCCTTTCAGTCAATCTTGAGCTGCATTGTATGCAATTACGATAACAATGTTGTTGTTATTCCGTTTAAGAAAACAAGATGTTTCAAATATCTCTTGTGAGGAACATTTCGATTCCCCAACCTTCAAGAAAATGAAACCTGTTGAAAACAAATGTTTACACTATATTCGGAATATATTACACTAATGAATAATAAAACTTTCTATGGAATGTTTTTGTACAAGAATATAAGATTTTCTTAGCAATCGAAACTTTTCTGGAAATAATTAGGTATACATCTACAAATCATACGAAGCAATCTTCATTTTTGTGATACATAACGGTCGATAATGCTAGAGAATATTGGTTAGACAAAACATCAATATTATTTCTTCTTGATTAGGTTGATGAACAGCTTTTGTAATGGAAATACCGAGAATTAGCATATGCTATGAATTCAGTATATCATATATTGTGAATCAACATGTATTCCTATTTGTGATGAAATTTGTTCATGATAGGAAATACACTCAATGAGGTTTCTATAATAATGAGGTGAGGGAGCGTTGAAATAGATATATTTTTCTTTTCAGTTTTTCATGTATCTAATGAGGTCCTGGATTTTCCATCAGAGTAATCATTTTCTCTTTCCAAGAATCTAATCTTATTATGATGATTGAAATATGAATTCCTCTATCTTCTCGATTAGTTCTATTGTGGATAACTAAATGTGATCACATGAATGTATAATGCTGTCAGTTCAGATCCATTCACTGAATGTATATACAGTGTATGAAAGCTCAACGTAAAGGTTCCATTGTTTCGGTCACTGTATATATTTATGAAAAATCCCGAAACACGTCGAATTTAAATTGAAAAATTGACATTTTCCAACGTCAAAATGCGATCCCTACCTTGAACCCACTTGGAATATTTGTAAATAGAGAATGAGACCGTTCAAACGATATATTACAAGCCTATACTTCCCATTTCCCTGTCATTCGAAAGGGGCTTCAAGGTAGGGATGCCAATTTATAGTTCAGATTTGATGTGTTTTGGAATTTTCTATAAATATGTACAGTAACCGAAATAATAATGAATTCATTTCGTTTGGCTTGTACACATTGTGTAATGATCATAGTTATAAAGACTCTCAGAGGTTTTCCATATGAAATTGATTAGTTAAGCTCTTCAGATGAAAATATATGAATCCAAAATATCATGTAGTGAATAAATGAGAAAGAGACTGATTTAATGAATATGCTGATTAATATACTTCAGACATTATCAAGCACTGCATGCATACTGATGCATGATGAAAAAATCGACTCGATGTTGAAAATGAAAATGTGGAAAAAAAAGTCTCAAGGCATCAGCAGTTGCTTGATTCATGGTTTATGATGAAAAATGTATTTACTTTTTCAGGGTTATACAACGATGTAGGGAACACTGGTGCAATTACTCTGTCTATTTGCCTATCTAATTTCTCCAACCGAAACTCTACTTACAATAAATTACATCATCACAATCTCAAAACATTACTTATATGTACAAAAATCTGCGAAAATGTCGCCATCTTCTGGGGAGTTTCATAACTTGAATGCCATTATAGCGGAAAATGCCGTAAGCGTTTTTGGGGAAACAAAACACCATCAGTGACTGCACCAGTCTTCTGTATATAGTTGGTTATACGCTCTTCTTCTCATACAAAATGGCTAGACGGCAAGGTAACAAGAATTCTCGAGATTGTTTCAAATCAGTCCCTCAGAGTTCATCATGAGGAGTTGAAATACTGGGTTTGATATCTCGCCCTACCATTGAATTTCTTATGATGAAACAAAGTTATTGATTTAGAGCTATTGAATGGAATGCTGTGAACAGTACATGATGAAATTCGTTCCTCTGTTCATCATTTTCTCCTTTTTTTCTTTTCTGAAATGTTGACAAAGTTCCTGACTGTTCTGGTTCATTCCAAGAACTATATCTATGCTTTTTTTTGTTCAAGATCAAGGCTATGTATCCAGTCGTAGATAAGAACAGTCAGAACATGGTGAAATACATAGATAACGAAATGAAGACCACAAATTGCTTCGACGCCAGAGAGATTTTCGTGAGGCTTATGTTGGACAATGTTGCCGCTTGCGCTCTGGGAATCGAAGGAAAATGTTTCGACGAAAAGTACTCCGACATCAGGAAGATGGCTGACAATTTCTTCTTCACAGAAGGATTGTCTAGTTTGAGGTTCATTCTCTGCTTCAATTTGCCTCCATTAGCTAACTTTTTCAAAGTGAAGTAAGTATGAGCCTGTTTGATATCGGAATCCCAATTTTCTATCCTCGTTGATAATATTCTGATAATCCTGATAGGGTATTGTCATCGAGCATTGTGAATCTCATTCAACCATACATCCAATAATATCTATATGGATAACACCCATTGTTTTCTTCTTGTCTTAGTAAAGCTCAAACAAATAATCGTCAGCTCGATGGCAACAAAGATTTGATACTTATTATATATTCTCTACTGGATCGAGCAACGACCATTTAACGAACATTTAAGAGACGCAGCCATGAAAAATCACATGACTGTTGGCATTGTCGAAACATTGCGATGTGTCAATACCATTGTATTGAAAAAATACGTCATTTTCAATTATTTTCATTCGAATCGAGTCAATAGTGTGAGATTATTTTCTAGTCTGATATTTAGCAAAGTTTACTGATCCATAGTTGTGTTAAAACAAAGAAATTCAGCTCCCCTCGTTTGAATATTGAAAATTTGTGGATAATCTCAGTTCGTTTAGTCGGTTTAGTCCATCCATTCAAGTGAGGATTTCAAAACTTTGTTCGAGATTTTGTTTTCCTGTCCAGCATATAGCTGTACTAGTAGATTGGAAAAAGGTCAGAATATGTCATTCTTCAGGTGAGTTATTGAATAGTAAGTTGTCAATGTCATCGCCTTGCCCAATTTTAGCAGTTTGATACTTGCACTTTATAAATATCCTCTGAAATTTTTTTAATCTAATAGATTTGAGTCAAATATTCGAATGATAAATGCTAACTGCAAAATGAGGATAACTGAACGATTTTCAAGGAGTTCATCGACTATATCAGATTTTCATGGTAAATATGTTCATGTCAATACTTCGACTCGATGCTAGATGCTTGTTGATTATGATGCAGTTGGTGAGTCACCAGAAGTTGACTGTTCCGAAAAGAAGAGTGCTTCGCAGCTCAGTGGCTTATCTTATTTTATGGTGATTCTCTGAAAATGCGACATCTTCTCCGAGTAGCTGAGTCATTTCAGGATTCAGAGTTCCAACAAGAACCTCAAGGCAATTTTGTTCGTCGAGATCATTCATTCTTCTTGACTTGACTACCTTCTTGGTCCTCATTCTTCTCCTAATTGAAGATCATCTTGGTCTTATTAGTTTTTAACTTCCCTTCTGGACTCGTCAATTTCACCGGATCAAGTGATAGGTATATAATCAATATTGGATGAGCATTGCCTCATTCATACCACACCCCACATGTCAACTTTCTTCAAACTTCACAATCAATGCGATTTCGCGCTCCAATACAATCTCAGGTCGAGAAATCAATTTCTGCACTGTTAGACTTCTTCAAATGTTTCAAATCTGAAGGTCTTATCATACACTCCAATCATTCTGATGGTCTACGAAGGAGAAATATGAATTGATGAGTATGTCGTCTGAGAGTTCGAGAATTTTGAGTGATATGTGAGAATCATGGTGTGAATAGACTGGTGTTCCAACTCTTTCTGCCCAGCTACTAGAAAAAATTGAGTTCTGCCTACTACTTTTGCGGCCAGGTGGTCGAGATGGTCGAGCGACATCATAGTTATCATGAGGTCGTGGGTTCGATTCCTGGCTGGCCGTTGGATTTGGGTTTATTTACGCGCTGTACAATGTATATCATGGAGTTCTACATAGAACTATCCCAAATGCCACAGTGGTTTGGATTCCACTTGTATAAACTGTAGATCCCCGTCTCCTTCACTCGCACAAGCTTTTCGGGGCTTCTGAAGGTTGCTTCTGTAACTAAGGAGATGAGTAACAATATTACAAACTTCACTGTGTCTTATTGAATATTGAATTTTGATACCTCACTAAGGCTTCTCAAGATCAAAACTAGATGGCGTCACCTCTGCTGATCTAGATGGTTATCTTGGGAACTCTAGAGAACACGATTTGGATTTGGAACTCAACACGAATGCAAAAATCTAACCGTTAGCTATACTTTACATGATCCACGATCGTATCGCCATCTATACTCGAGCGGTGCAGCCTTAGTGAGATCGTTTGACAGGTCTACATGTTCTGGAAAAAACAATTGGAGAGTTCTTTCACTATCCTGTATTCACCTTGGTGTGGAGACACTCCGAAAATCGATATACTTATACGCTTGATGATAGTTGTTTCTTGATAGTTTCTTTTTCAGCATCAACTACTCCTCTGATATTGACCGTGATTGGATCTCTCTCAAATGTTGAGAGTGAGAGGGTTGTTAACACAATGATGATATATTTGGTGGAAGTTTTCCCACTGATAAAGAAGGGGAATTTCATAATTCACATAAATAGTCCAATATAAAGTGTTTTGTACAAATGAATATACATCGAATGAATGGTTTGATTTCAGAGTCATCACACAAGAAGTTGAAGATACCTTGATGTCGATAGTGAGGTCGACGTTGAAGTACCGAAGGGAAAACAATGTAACAGCTCATGATTTCTTGCAATCCGCTTCGCAACTGGATAGTTCACAAAGCATCTTCAACGACGTAGATATTACCGCTCACGTGGCAAGTTTCTTCACCGACGGATATGAGACCAGTTCCAGGGTATGTATGAATAATTGAGACACGGACGCCTAATACGAATAAAGCTGCAGTTTGAATACTAGAAAGTGTCACTTTTTTTCGATAACCTACGTGACTTTGCAAAAGACAAATCTCAATGCCGGAAGAAAATTATCATTCGACAAAGCTATATGGTCAGTAGAATTACATTGAAATGAGAGGAAATCAGGTCATAATTATATTATTGACAAAAATGTAACAAGAACTACACATAAATATTTCAAACCTCATTGAGATTTGATAACATACTCTGTTTGGCTTTATATTGTTATCAATCAAACTATGATAAACCTTAGAAGACAACAGATTGTCCATATTTTGGAACTGTGTTCTCTTCATTCCTTCTCTCACTCTGGTCAACATGAAAGGTTATTTCTATTCATTTAAAGATATTCTCACAAAATTTGGATATGGAGGTATCCAATAATTTTGTTCATGGGTCATTAGAAAATTTGAGATAGACCCAATGTATTCCCATTTGTTTTGGTGAGGGACGAGGTTTTTGAAATGAGAAGTGAAATAACAGATGAGTTGGAAGAAAATATTCTCAAAGAAATGTTCCAAAATAGCTTTGCGAACATGACGTAGGCTTCACAAGCTTTTTTTGGATGAACATCATTTGAATGAACTTACTGAATGTAATGAGGGACTTATTTAATTCCTGGAGCTGTTTTTTTTTTCGACATTTCATCTACATGCTCTCCGAAATGGAGGTCGTTATCAGTATGAATGTCATGAAATGTTGTCCAAGACTCTCAAGAATTGTGTCACGAAAATGGATAAGAATGTCAAGTCATTCTTTCTGTGATGGGCAAGAATCATCAAGAGTACGTTTTCCCAGACCTAATCAAGCAATCTCAGCTTCTACTTTTGAGAAAGTGAAAAAAAATTGAGAATCATTCGGACTGTCCTCATACTCCCTAATATGTATCGAAATCCCAATGTTCCCAATATGTGTATTGAAAAAATTATGTTCATCCACAGACTACAGCTCTATTGATCTTCGAATTGGCATTGAACAAAGACGTCCAAACAAAACTGAGAGCAGAAATAGTCGATGCTTACGAAAAGAACGGCGGAAAATTCGATTATGAATCCATCATGAAATTGGAGTATCTAGATGCCTGTGTTCATGGTAAGAATTCCTTCTGGAGGATATCCCATTTATCGTCACGAATATATACATATTTTTTTTTTTGTAATGTTGAGCTACCATAATAGAGTTAATATATTTATTCTCGATCCAAACAAGGGACTGCATACTTATGAAATCGAATAATAGGAAATCTATATATACAGAGTGGCAATAGGTAAAGGGCATATTGTGAAATGTTAGAGCATGCGGTGTACATAAACTGGTGTTCCAAATCACAATCCCCAGTCACTAGAAAAAGTTGTAGACTTCTGCATGCTTCATGATGTCGAATTTCAATACCTCACTAAAGCTTCCTAAGATCAGAATTAGATGGCGTAACCTCTGCTGATCTCGATAAATACCTTGGAAACTCTGGAAAACACGATTTGAATTTGAAATTTACCAGGAATGCAAAAATTGAACCGTCATATTCATCACTGTCAGATATCGGTCATTATCAGTAGAAGCGAATTCGACTTTACAGGATCGACAATCTATTACATGTCTTATATTACATATAATCCAGTTTATTTCATCATCCTATATCGAAGGTTGCACAGTTCGTTCTCCAATAAAATGCTTTTTCGAAATTCAAAAAACTCTAAATACTTCCAGAGACTCCCGAAGGAAACTGAATTTAATGAATTTTTTATGTTTTTCTTCAGAGAACCTGAGGAAGCACTCTGTCGTCCCGCTGATGCCCAAAATCTGCACAGAAAAATTCACCTACACGCCCACGAATCCCGAATACAAAAAGATATCAGTCACAATCGAGCCGGGGACCTCAATCGTCATTCCTTCGACAGCCATCCATCATGACCCGAAATATTTCGAAGAACCGGAGAAATTCAATCCAGATAGATTCATCAACAAGGAAGTCAATAAATACGCCTATTTAGGATTCGGCCTGGGACCAAGGATGTGCATAGGTATGACATATAATAGTTTATTCTTCAATGAGCGTATAAAGATTGCTATTATTCTCGAGGATGAAAATTCATAACAGAGCGTTAGGCGAGGGATAGCTACTATACGCGAGTAGAAGACCATACTTTATCTACGACTTCCTCGAAAATTTGGCCAATATAAGAAAATATCCTATAGCTCAGTCATCAATGACGATTGATGAGGATGGATTCTGAAATATCAAAATCAACTCTCGACATACAGTTATCCTATGTACAGGATTTCCTCGTATATTTTCGTACCCACCCACAGGAGGTGTTTCGAGAATTTCCTACATATTGTCAAAAATTCTAATCTTTTTCGACAAATGTCATATTTTGAGCTGGTGTCAATTTTTTTGATGGAACACCTTATATATCCAGGGTGTTACAGAACTACGGGATCAAACTTCTAGGGGTTATTCAGTGCAACGGTAGAAAATAGAAAACATTTGAGTCTCATGTCCTTAAAAGTGTCACTTCGGCACTACAGCCCTAATACGCGTTACAACTTAGAAAGACGGTGAATTGCCTGTATAGGATTTAATGCATTTAATTTCGCCTTTCGTATATCGTATCGTATATCGATATCATCACAACAATTGTTCAAAATGTCTTCCTCCAACCTGGATATACATCGATTTAAAAGTCGCACATGATTTCGGTAGACTTGAATAAAAATTTGATCCCCTGAAATGCAATCATTATACATATACCTTTATCACGTATCGGTTGTGGCCGAAGTCTCGGCAACAAGCTCCACAAGGTCAACGACCAAGAGGATTCTCAATTATTTCAATATCTTCGAGGCTTTTTTTCTGTTTTGTTTTCCGAGTTCAATATGGAATGCATATGTATGCATGAAGCTACTGAGCCTTGCTATAGCCTCCAATGACATGATTTCCGAACTCTGACATGATGATATTCATTTTCAGGTTCCCGTTTCGCAATAGCACAGATGAAAGTTGGTTTGGCGTATTTCCTGAAGAACTATGAATTCACAGTGAGCTCCAAGACAGAGACACCTCTGAAGTACGATCCTTGGTTCTTCCTTCTATCCGTAAAAGGAGGACTCTGGATTGAATTGCGTAAAATTGAATATAATTGAACCACCTGAAACCGACTTTCCGTAAACATTTGGGTGGTTAGATAGAACAAAATATCTTTATTCATTGGGCAGGAATGTTAACTTCATTCTGCACAACATCGATATTCAGAAGGAGAAGAAAACGATTCTTCCTAAATATAGTTCAAAAATGTCCAATGTGAATATAGATGAATGATTATTTGTATTGTATGATGCATTTCAATATTTTCAGTCAATAAATATATTACCTGCTCACTATGTCAGAAGTAGCTTTCAGTTTTACTATTTCAACTCAAAATATATCTAGAAGGAGAGATGAATTGAGCGTTAGAACTTTTTTGTAGAATGGATATTTTATTTCACAAACCGGGAGGACACACAAATCAGTGAGAAGTCTGAGGGAAGAAAGTGCGAAATGGTCTACATTTGAAAGAGTCACGATGGAATAATGAGTTTTTAAATTATCTAATGTGAACAAATCACATTCTGAACAGATGAATTGATTTTTCAGCTTTTGATGGGATTTTCTCTCCTCGTTTCTAAAAAATAGAGTAGAAGTTATCAAAAATTATTGCAATATATTTGTAGTAAGGACAGATTTAGGATCTGTCCCAAAATGTCACTGCGCTTGAAATTAAACCTTTAGATACCTAAAAGAGAAATTCTCTATTGGTCAGTGACACCTTGTTTTTGAAAACATTTTTGGAAATACAAATATATTTAATAATAATAAAACCTCTACTTATCTTGGTGGACGTTTCGGGAACGAATCTGCTCCCGTTCTCAACACAATTGAAATATTTTTCTTCGTAAACTTTTTTCGATGTTTCCGATGATAAGATGAATTGATTCATTCACTCTCGTGCAGATTCCGATATCTGGAATTAGACAACCCAATTTCGATCTTGGAAATATTAACATTGAAAATCTTCAACGTTTGACAAGTATAACGGTATAGGTTAACTGTAAATCTGTGCAGTTTATAAAAATTTTTTTCAAGTCCTCCCTAAGCTTCATCAGTGTTTTTGGTGCCATTTTGAAGTTCTCATGAGATATTCAATGAATAGAACTGTTCAAAAAAAGGTGCTGTATTTCCAGTTAGCCAAGTTCATTTTCAATGTATCAACGAAGGTTGCTAAAGTTGAACTCCTGTATGTTCTTTGATTGTCTGGAATGAAAACACCATTCCACCAACATAACCTATTCTCAATTCAATTCGAAACATGCTTCTTCCTTCGCGTTATAATTCCCTAATAAAAATTATCGAATCACTTGTTGAAATATGAGGTAGTATCTTCCGTATATACTCATTATTTATATATATACTCACTGTATATATTTTCCGATTCTAATCTTGTGAACAAATGAATGAAAATTCCTTCTTTGCACAAGGGAAACATCTTACATAAGAAAAGCAAGAACTACAGGAATGAACCACATCACCAAGACACAAGCGTGTCTTACAAGATATGGGAAAATGTCATCTGAAGCATAAAAATATGTGGGTGCTATCAGGAATTCCAAATAAGAGTAATAAGAACTGGAATTCAGTAAAATGCCGAGTTGACACTCGAAATCGAGTGATATTCGGAATTATATAAAGTTCCGAGTTGCAACTCGAGAATCGATCGTCATAGTTCGGGTTCAGAAATACTATGATATCAAAAATTTTGAATTCAGTTGTTTCTCGAGGGTTTCTCGCACTATTCCTTCCTCTCTCAGGACCTCCTCTCTCAGTGCCATCAAGTATCACCTGAATCCAAACCAAATTTCGATACCATAGCGTTTTCGAACTCGACGATATCAGCATTTTTAATATCATGATTGCCAGAGGAAAGGAATATAATCCATTTTAATTACGAATATGGCTAAGATTGTTGAAGATTTGAACATGGTATATCAAAGTTGCTACTGCTTCTCAATTGAAGCGGCAACACCGCGTTATTGAAAATATTTCATTTCAAGAAGAAGTCTCCGACGAAGAGAAGGGCGAATAAGAGCTAAGAACTAAATATGTTCTTACCGTATGATTATACTATTAATATTATCTAGTACAATATGCGTGTTTAGAATTCCGGAACTAGATATTTGAGGCACTAAAATGCTGATTCGTGAATGAAATGGAAAGTACCTTGGAGTATCAAGATATTTTGAATGTTATCCTGAAATTTGAATTAAACAAATACATCATCGAAAAATACTAATCGAAAAAAAGAATCCACTGAATATTCCATATGATTCTATAAATATATTCATCTCGATACACGAAAGCCTCTATAGAGATAAAGAATGACCACTTTCAATTGAATTTCCTTTAGGGTCATCAAAACAAGAACCAACCAATCAATTGTTACAAATGCAGTTTGAGAGAGCGTCAATGGCGTCCTACGGATAATGCAATCATTCAGCAAACTTTTCCATCGGTTAATATCGTTGATCGTAAACATTTCATCTACTCGTCATTTGACTGGTACATATGCGCTTCCTACAGTGAGATTTGGTTCAGTTCATTCCAACCCCGTCTCAGCCTATCGTTTTCCGAGTCTTCTGGATCACAATACCAATATTATTTGGATTCATTCTCATACATATGCAAATAGTTGGATACAAAGGGTGTTATAAAGCTAGATCATTATAGATAGATAAATACTTAATTGTCGGAAGAATATGAATTCTTATAGACAAAGTTCAATTGTATTAATAGGTTGAAGTAAAATAAATTCATGATACACAGTCATGAAGTAAATGAACGAGTACACAAGAACATAAAAATTTATAAAAAAGAAACAGGTCAAACGAATGGTCACTATAATGTATCAATTGAGCATTCAGTCCACTATCGATATCACTAGCTTCATACCGAATCGAAAATTCATTATCATCAAAGAAAAATTTTCGACAGAGAACTATACATTTTCAAAAAATACTACAAACAATACATGAGAAATACATCTAACAGATACAATAAAATATCTCTGAAATATTCTTCTATGCTATAATATGCTTCATTCAGTAGTCTATCTTTGACTGATTTTCTGAACATTTGCAAGGATATGATACTTCCAACTTCCAAACGAAGATGGTTGTACATTTTCCTTGCATTATATATAATGGATAATTTTGCAAGATCGGAAGAGGGAATAGGCAATGGAGCATTGATCGTTTGAAGAGTGTTATGATCTCTTCTGGCAGAAAAAATCTCACATGACACAATATTCGACACAGAAAATCCTTATCAAAATGAGTTCATGACACATGGATGAGTGAGTTGTATGAGTGAGTTCTACATTCCAAGCTGAACTATCATAAACATCTTATAGCGTCCAGCGATATCAACTCAGCTGAAATGTATACTTCCTGATGAATCTCTCAGGGTTTCTTACTTGTCAATAATTCATTCGGTAATACCATATCCTGCGGCGATATGGGCAGGAGTTGATTTCACAGAACATTGCAAATAACAGTTTTCAACGGTATTCAAACGGTTCGAATATTAACAGTTTTCAATATAAGCTTATGAGATAAACCTAGTTTAACAATGGTTCAATATATAGTCAATCAGTCCCAATCAGTGGGGTTTGAACTCTCATTGAACATAACATAACTTGAAATCAAGGTATACATCAAGACGTTACTAGAGGAAAAATTAACATAATGTCCCCAAAACCATAATTATCAGAATCCAAATCATCATTGAGATATCTAGCTTCGAAATTTTCCATTGCTGATCCAGAAAAAATCAAAAGTCAATCTTCGTTCATGGAATCTTCTGATTAAAGGAAGTTTTCATACACTCGATGGGTATCTCGAATTCTTTCTAAGTCCAATCCATCAAAACTGAACGAAAAGCTATTCAGTTAGGTACTGAAGTACTTATTTGTTTCGTATGAAAAATTTCCCCTTGACATTTGTTATATTTCAATACATTAATAAACACTAGTGTGTAGTAACATGATATCTACGATGTAGTTTTCTCTTGCCAGTTCGATTCCGGAATGATTGTGACTTGGGGTTCCACTGGTCTTGTGATGATTATATGAAATTCCAAATATCTTTGATACAAATGAAAAACTATATTCACGATCACATTACCTGCTGTTGTTCCTAATCTACTGAATTATGCATCTACCCAAAACACTGGAATCGAACTGAAATATTATTTCATACTAGTAATAGCACCACACCCCACATACTTTGTAATGATAGTTTTCTGTATCTATATTCATGAAGTTCTTCAGTTTTCAGTTGGTATGTTTTCCCATTTCTTAATGTTCCGTGATCATGGTGTTATCAGGTGAATCTTCGACTTGTGATATTTTTTTTCTGGTAGATGGAGTTCCTGCAGACGCGAAAACTCCCAACGTGATGAGATTTGTTTTGAGACGGTATGTATTTTAAGTTTTTCGTTCGACCCAACCGTGATCTAGAATCAACGAAATGATTTTTAACTAGATCAATGAATTATCTGATTGAAGCATCGCTATTTCATCTCTACTCTCATCCATATTCTGAGTGAACCGGTTGGGTTTTCTTGATCTACTGTATACTGGGTGGCCCAATGGAAACGAAACAAGGTCGATTCCACTTAGATAGTGCTCAGAAGGAAAACATTCGAACCGGTCGATATTTATTTCGAGGAAGGAATATTCCGACTTTTTTACTTCAAACCCCTTTTAGGGGTGAGCTCCATCCCTTGGATCTCAAATAGGATAAGGGGTCAAGTGATACATCATTTTGAAGGTAATCGAAATCTCTTACCAACGCTTCCTTGTTCTTGGAATTCAATGTATATACTTCTTGTCTTAGTCATATTAACAGTCTGAATAGATGAATTGCGAAGGATAAGGAAGCTCTGTTCATATCCCTATTGATAAACTGAATTGAAATTTTGAATAAATATAGAATCTTGGTATTTTACACTCTCATGGACTGACCTTTCATCTCGAAACTGATATTATATTCTTGCAATGTAGATATAGACGATGATCAGTGTATCAGCACAATCCAAAGAGTAAACATGCTGTTCGTGGTGATAGTGATATTGTTGGCCTTGTTGTTTCATTTTTCCAGGAGGAATCTGAATTATTGGGAACGCATGGGTATTCCTGGCCCAAAACCATACCCCATTATAGGAAATATGGGGGATATTTTCATTGGAAAACGAGGAGCCGAGGAAATTTATGCTGATATTTATAGGTGAGACAGTGATGAACTTGCATGAGGGGGTCATACTATGCTTATCGGTTGGATTCGATTATCAATAGTGGCGCCTCAGCATAACACATGTGTCTATAAAAATGATTTCGTCTTCATGTGAGAAAAAACCTTCTTATCCTTTGCCGAAGGTTTGTTCCGTTGGATCTTCAATTTTCATATCTGATTTCACCGATATCGTAGTCGGAATTATTATTTATCACGATTCCTGGAAGTGTTATGGTATTCATAATGTGATGACTGGGAAATGATGAGGGATCATTAGAAATCTGAAAGGCGGTGGATTCACCTAAAATGATCAAGTTTCACTACTCATCTCCAAATTCCAGGGTGATCCAGGATTTCAATTGAGAGTCCTACCTAAATGAACCAAAATATGGGGTGATGCTTCTCCTCATTTTCTAATTTGAATTCTTGTAGATGAGAAGAGTGCTACATCATTTTTACTGAATCATATGTTGCATCACTATCACTACTAATCGCATGATATAAATGATACAGCGACAACGTGATATTCGTCGAGCCTTCAAACAGTTCAATCTGTTTGGAAAATATCTAACTATGTTCATCATGGATTCTTTCCACTCCAGTACACAAATATATAGAATAGAAATAGTTGTGAGTAGAAATATCAGAGCTGAAGTTGGGCAGCTCCATTTCATATGGATAATGAAAATAGAGCCTGTTAGTGACTATAACATATATGATGTAGAATTAAGAGCTGTCGGTCCTTTCGATGGTACAGAACGGCACAATGCCTTATTCCACCTTCTCGAGCTCTTTCTCCATCTAGTTTGATTCGAATGGAAAGGAACGTGCTGGAACTAAGACTGCTATACCACCTGAATGATCATTAACGATGAGCTAGTCTTTATCGCTTCTGAGATGACCATCGCCATCGAGCTGGTCTCTATATCCTCTAGAGGCCTTAAGAACTTAAAGCTACGTCAAAATGATGCACTCCTGATAGCCCGATCTTTTCAACTCGAATCCATAGATGAGCCTAACATCGATGTGTGGAACCAGTACTGTAACATATTATGAAAATATTCTGTTCACTCAAATCGGTATAAGCGGTAAGGATTGGCTGAAGAACGTTGAATTCAATTTATACTCTTCTTTTGGATTATGAAATGGATGTTGACTGTTGGATAAATCAACTGTGCTGGATTCATACATCAAGTTTAGCATTGTGATAACAGCTATTTCTTGTTGTTTCGCATAATGAGTTCAATCTGAGTTGTTCATTCAGTTTCTTGGAAGAGAAAGATGGAGATTATTTGTACAGAAGAAGGTACTGGAAGTACAGGTACCTTCCGATTTAATTCCTATACTGTACAACAATACTTCTCCTCATCAATGGAATGAATTCAAAGGTCATTTTGAATAATCTCCATTCCATCCACGTCATGGTTCCCAGTGAGATAGCCAACTTAACCCTTTTTCACGTGGAAAAAGTATATTCAAACCTGAAAGCTTAAAAAATAGATAGGATCACCAGAATGTGGAGATTGTCTTCTAGGAGAGATCTGTTTCGCCTTGTTTGAATTTCAAAAGGATGAGAATATGTATCAATACATAATTTCGATCAGAAAAATTTGCCTATTCGATATTTGATATTCTCCACAGAGTTATCCTAATGATGACCATCCAATCTGGAACTCCATCATTCTGCTGATTCTGGGTCGAGACAGATAGAAAAGATCTGGAATCATGTACAGGACACAGGGGAATAAAATCTCCAAATGGAAAATGGTGTGGACGATTTGACATCCATTCGTCCATCCGTCTATTGATTTCAATCCTCTTTTTTCCTTGGTCAAATATATATATATATATATATATATATATATAATTTGATAGCCGATATTTCTAATCAAAGCTCCTAATAGCAATATGGAATAAGTAATCAAATGCAGAATCTGATTCGGAAAAAAAGTCGATAGTACGAAAGCAAAATATCATTGATTACTATTTCCAGTGATATGTTGTAATTTGCATTGAACGCAATCAGTGTAAAACTGGATTTCTAGTTCTATGTCGAATCGTGTCCATCGAAATAGTGATACAGATATTCAACCACAAATATAATTATTGCGCCATTTCAAAAATGATACGGAGAAAGGTCGGATGTCAATGTTTCATTTGCATTTGCATTTTTCTATCTCCAACGAATTTGCTTATACATTTCCCCTCTGAGAAACGAAGCGAGTTTCTAACTGATTCAGTTAGAATGTAGTTTAGTAAGAAACAATGACAATCGAGTTCTTTCCCGAGTTTCCAAAAATAGATATTTATCTTTGTATTGACTGATAATTGGTCACATTAATGTTGTTTATAGATATGCGAACATGTCAATGAATCCGATAGGATGGAAAAAAACACATTCTTCCGATTGAGGAACCGTTTTTCCCATTGCATACAACAGGAATGATTATCATGTTGTATTTCAAGGATAGATTTCCGAAAATGCATTCAATACCTAATTCTTATGAAACTGAATTTGACAGAGGTTTCAACTTATCTAATCATAGACTGATCATTAGATCTGAAGTTATTTTTGGATATCACTGTTCAATTCAATGTTTCACTGACCTTTCACATGAGATATTGAATTCATTTCCCCAGAGCTAATTCATTCAAGCTGAGTTCAACAATATGATTTCTAGATATTAGGTTAGTACAGATTGAGTTAATTCAGGTAGGTAAACAATAAATACTGTCGCTAAAGACCAATTGTTGCTCACATTCCCATGTCCAGATTTATCTCAATACTTATTCCCAGTCTTACCAAAAGACTGAAAATTTTATTTGTAGGGCAATTGATTGATTAGGGTTCTTGTTTTTCATTGTATTGCTGGATGAACAGGGTGTTCCAGAAAAAGGAGGCCCGGCTGCTAGTATACGTAGAACATTGCAAAAATATTTGGGTTTGCCCAGTGGAAAATTTTTGTTACTGCATCCATATCCAACATGAAGGTTGAAAAAAACAATGTATACACATTTTTCACAGTTTTGTAGGAATTACTGGCGACATTGTTATGGAATCTAGTATGAATATGTTTCAGAGCTGACAAATCGCATGAAATTGTTTTTGTATATGATTCTCTCATAAAGGGCACTAGTTACACGGATCGTACCGAGTAGTTCCAAACTTTCTTTTCTTGTCCAATTTGTCATGTGAACCCAAGCATATAACATTCTTCGTCGAGTATGTTATGGATATAATCTGATACAAATCTTCATTTGGTTCCATTGATAATACATGGCGAATATAAAGTGGTCAAAAAATGTGTATACTATTCACTATATACTAGATGGTATCCAGGAAAGTATTTAGTTGATACAAAACAGTTAGAAATCTGTCACTGTATAAATAACAATGATTATTCAAATGGAAGCATCTTGTTGCAGCCACATTTACTTCAGGCCACATCTCGTTGCAGTCACATGTCGTTAGGCCCACAGTCTCCGAACAAACTCGAACGATGCGGTGGGACTGTAACGATATGTAGTCTAGAAAATATGTGGCTGAATAGAATAGAATACAATAGAATAGAATAGAATAGAATAGAATAGTGTTTAATTGCAAAAAGTTTTTCACAAAATGAAATAAAACATTTCCAACAGCTTTCAGCAATATAAACACAGAAATATCTCACAGAAGTTTTCACTTGTTTGTGAGATGGTCACATATGTGAACCAGCAAATATACTAAAATTAATGCACAATATATATATATATATATATATATGAACAAATATGAAATATTTCTCAATCTAGCGGAATATGAATTTACGACATTAATTTTATAAATATTTCCAACAGTACAATTTAAAATATATTGTTAAACTATACATGACATACAATCGTAAATTAAAACTATAGACATCAAATAATCATAATTCAAAACGCATTAGGATTTTAGTTCACCTCTGACTAGATTCTTATATATTATCAATGTAGGCATTATAAAAAGTAAATTAGGAATTAAAAATAAAATTTGTAGCTATAAAGTTTTCATAAGAATTGGCAGTGGATACAGTATAAAAAGAACTAGGAAGCATATAACTTGAATTGAAAGCAAGAGATTCGTCAATAAGCATTGAACAATTTGTGAATAAAATCCGAGATTATATTCTTCATATAACATTTCAGGTATTTCTTGAATATAAAAATTGATCGACTTTCCTGAACGGTCGGTGGTAACGTATTATATAATTTAGGGCCTAAATAATAGTAGTTTTTCTGTCCAATAGATTTGTACCTCCAGGGACATCTGAACGTAACGTGTTTCCTTGTATTATAGGAGTGGGTGAGCTTCACAAGCTCATTTTTGTTTTTGTGCTGTCTGATATTACTGTTTCTGTAATATAGTTGTCTCAGGTCCAACACATCTGATTCAGCGTACAAGCGATCACTTGGATATCTTTCATTTTAAGATAGCATTATTTTGAGAAAACGTCTTTGGATAACCGAAGATGATTTTTAGATGCTCCTCCCCATCCCAATAGACCGTACGTCAAGTGACTTTCAACGAGGCTGTGATAAATAGTTTTTTTTTTGTTTGAGCTCAAGAATATCGTTAAGTTGCCGGAATTTATATAAAACAAAACGTAATTTTTTCAGAATGAATGACTCATCATTATGAGAGATTCAGAATTTGTCAGAATTTGTCGTACTCTGCACTCTATTTTCTCTCGTTATGAATATATCGATATGAAGCTGATTTCATATGAATAGAGATACAAAGAAATCTAGGGGTGTCAAATCTGGGGAAACAAGCGGTCATTTAGACCAGTAAGGTATTGGTGCAATATAATACATTTCAATTTTCATTTTCAATTTGAAAATTTCGAATTCCATCAGGATTCCAATTCAAGCTGTTAAATTTCAAGAAATCGACTTTCGAAAATGGACAGAAATTAGTGCATGGAAATATGAGGTATATCAAAAATTCGATACCGATTCTGAAAATATCTGATATCACATACAGAGTGTTCCATATAAAATAGTTGATACTACTTCGAAGCTGAAGCGACAACACTCCATTGTTGAAAATGTTGTGAAAGAATGAACGACGAAGTTTCTATCTGTGGTTTTTCCCAGCTTTCTTGTACACATCTCGCACTATATGAATGTTTTATTTTTATCTCATGATTGTCAACATCAGATGCATACCCATAACAATACCAAGGCTCTACTTGGTATAAAGATCACTGCGGTCACGAGACTTACTTGACCTATAACAATAATCTGACTTGACAAGTTTCATTGTCAATTTCGTTCATTTCGATGCCAGCTCGTTACCATATTTCCTGATAGGAATATTGTCACATGAGCAAATCCTGCGAATAAATCGATAGTTTGTATCTAGATATATTCATTGAACACGTTCCTTCGAGGTGATATTTTGCCGACGGATCAGGTGATCTTCGATCACTTGTTTTGTTTCTCTCTTGATAATTGTTCATGTCACTCAAAGTTCGTTCATTATTTGAGTGGAATTTGATCGCTTCATTTGAGTTTCCTGATTCAAATTCATACCTATCAGGAGTTCAACCTTGTGCAGAATTATGACATACAAAGAACATCTGGCAGCCAGTGAATGTGTTGTTTTGAAAACATGAACTCCATATTTCAAGTTGAACTAAGTGAACTGAGGTCAATAGCCCTGAAGGTTCTGTAACACATTCTTCGCATTCATTTAATTCCATTATTGGAGTAATGACGATGGTGATAGCATTCATCGTGTTCTGAGTTATTGGAAAAATTGTAAAAAAATGGTATCTGACAGCATGACAAGAGTAGTTGGTGAGGAAAATTTCTGAAGAAACTTGTTCACCTGAAATCCGAAAATGAATATATTTCACAAAAAAACATCTGGAAGCTTGGTAGGATGATATTTATCGATTGATATCCTATTTCCTGTCATATGAATAATGTCTTCTGTATTTCTTATCAAACATGTATCGAATAAAAAAATTTCTGATCCGATTTTGAGTTCCAGCAAATTTGCTATCTAGATTCGAGACCACACACAAGAAACATCGTGAACGATTCGTAGAGTTAAACTGACAGATCAAAACATTCAGTATTATTATAATTATACAAACATAGTGTATCTTCGATTGCGGATCCTTCCATTTCTACTCTCTTCCTTTGCCCTCATTGTTCCTTGTGGTAAGCAAAAGAGGAAAATGGTACCCCACTTAGACAGAGATAAAATTGATGAGGATCTTTCCAATCTTTTCCAATTCCATACTAACAATCATGAATTTCTTCGTGCAAAACTGAGATTCTACAATTTGATGACTTTTGATGTAATTACTTTCCCAAATAATATGTTCTCGGAGAATTCTGGTTGATGAATCATACTCATCCAAACTTGCTATACCTACTCTGGGGGGTCTCACGTTTACACTGAGTCCTTTGCTTACTCTTCATACAGCTACCAGTTCAAATGACATAAAACAATACAAATGTCAAGCTTTGGCAGATGATCGACAGCTACAGTTCAGCTGCCATATCTAAAATTCCTATAGAGCATGAATGATGACTTGAATGAAATTTATTGCAGCCTGAAACTCAATTCTGAGAACTCAATGATATTGAATTTTTTTTCCAGCTTTTTGTGGGATTTTCTCTCCTCGCTTCTGAAAAATAGAGTAGAAGTTATTAAAGATTATTCCAATATATTTGTAGTAAGGACAGATATTGTGATCTGCTCCAAAATGTCACTGCGCTTGAAATTAAACCTTTAGATACCTAAAAGAAAAATTCTCTATTTGTCAGTGACACATTGTTTTTGAAAAATTTGGAAAAACAAATATATTTAATAAGAATAAAACCTCTACTCATCTTGGTGGACGTTTCGGGAACGAATCTGCTCCCGTTCTCAACACAATTAAAATATTTATCTGTTCGCGAAATTTTTCAAGATGTTGTCGGTTTTGACACTAAAAAGTGACAATTTGGTAGACGGAGGAATTCTGGTCAAAAGGTGTTTTCATCAATTGATATTGAATTTTCCATTTTCATATTCAATTTTCAGAAGTGGGTGCCAAGTTCTATTCATATCAAATGAACAAGAAGCAATATTATTGTCTCCGTTCAGGAGAATGCAAGCACTCTTCGATTTTCCGTTGTTGAAGTTCAATGATATTGACAATGATATTGACATTATGACAAAGAGAAGGAGCTCCATCAAATCAGAAGAATTTCCATTCAGACCTCAAACATCAAAATGTATTTTGTTTCATTGTGATTCCCGAAAATTCTCATATTCTTCACTTCAATCCTGAGAGTACGGTTATAATTTCCAGGAGAAGTTATTGCATGTAGAGAAAACTTATTATAATCGAATAGGAATTGAATTTCAATTCTTCTCGATCTGTATCGTATGAAAGGTGAATTCGAAACTGCATGATACATATTATTATCAATGACAATTCCTCTTATATCCATTATGTATTGAATATTCTCAATCATTCCAATGGACCAGATCTATGTATTTCAGTTTATCTTATTTATACTAAACATAAAACTCTCTAGACCAATCATCAAATCAGAAAAATTTCCATTCAGACCTCAAACATCAAAATGTATTTTGTTTCATTTTCCATACCATAGATCCGATGAATTCGAGATATATTCAATGAACAAGTTGAAGTTTGAAATGAACATGTTCTCGATGGGCCGATTGAACAAACTCGACCATGACCAATTTATAGTTTTTTGTTTTGCTTTAGTTGGTAACTATGTAATTATTCTGTAGTCTTGAATTAGGTTCCTTACCATCGATCTTTGGTCTCTTATTATATACTCTACCGGATATCCCAGAGCTATTTCCCAGCAGATATTTCAGTTATTTGCTGAGAAAAAAAAACTGGAAGAAAATATGTTTCGTAGAAGACCATAAGCTCGTTCATGCAGCATAGCAAAATCCACTGCCTGGCAAACAACCCCCGAGAAACCACCCCTAACTTTTGTTTTCTAAATTGCACCCCCATTTTCGTTGTGGTTCAACTCATGGTCTATTTCATTTTCCAAATAAGGGACCTGTTCGATGGCCTGCACGTTCTCCAGATCTCAAGCCACCAGACTTTTTCCTATGGGGATATTTGGAACGAGTTGTTTCCGAAACTCAAACAATGAATACATCATTTCTGAAGCTTATAATACCGTAACTCCGGAAATGATTAGGTGACTTGATGCATGTGTGGCAAGTGCTGACTTGTAAATTATTTCATTCGTTTTTTTTTTCTATCTGTGGACAACACGAAAGGGAAACCTTAATGTTCGAGGAACATCGTGTTAGCCAGCGGTGGAATTTTGAGAGAGAAAGAACGTGTTGGAATTTATCTTGAAAGTTTGGAGGTTGTATTAGCATCAGGAAAGACTTCACTAGGCAAAGAATTCCACAACTTTGTATTTTCATTTGCAATGCTTCTGTTTGCCATTCTAGCTACCACGATATATCATTGAATCAGAAATGAAACGGGCTGTAAGTTGAACCAAAACAAACATGGGGGTGCACAAAAGTTAGGGGTGATTTCTCGTGGGTATTGCGAGAGGCTGGATTTTACTATGCTTCATGAACGAGCTCATGGTCTCTCACAACACATTTATTTTTTTCAATCTCTTTTCTGCAAATATCTGCTGGCCTAAAAGCTCTGGGACACCCGGTAATCTTCTCTCACTTGTTCAGTGTCACAACTTATGAAATGGATAATGGCAATTCCAATCAACTGAATAAGATATGAATATGAATATTTCTGGTCCAGATACGGATAGAACACGTAAATTCACCAATGAATGAAATTTCAGGAAATATGAGGGCTACCCTTTTGTCGGAGTTTACAAAGCTGGAATACCAGTCCTACTCGTTAGGGATCCAGATCTCATCAAGAATATAGTCCTGAAAGACTTCAACATTTTCCACGAAAATGACATTTTTGTCGACAAGCTGATCGACCCTATATTTGGCAGGAATCCTTTCGCAGTGAAAGGGGCAGAATGGAAGAAGATTAGATCTCAGATGACAAGTTGCTTCACTTCTGGAAAGGTATGTAAGTACTATTGTTTGTTAAGGTTTGGAATGGGACTACTTATTCTTACACTTCGCAATCCACCCCAAATATACACAGAATCAATTTTTCCGATGAATTTCTCATGAAAGCTGATGGAATTGGCAGAACCGTGGAAAGTGGAACTTCACGCATTGAGGAAAGAATATCTTGCTTTCTGAGTGGAAATGAATTCCTTCACTATGAATAATTTTTGAATTTCAGATGAAGGGACTTTTTCCAGTTCTGGAAAAAAACGTTGAGAAAATGATGTCATACCTGGATAATCAGATGAAAACCAGTTCTTGTTTTGAAGCGAAAGAGATATTCGTCCGATTCATGTTGGATAATGTTGCTGCATGCGCTTTGGGTATCGAAGGAAAATGCTTCGACGAACAATATTCCGAAGTGAGAAGAATGGCGGATCACTTCTTCTTCTCGAAGGGCATCACGAGTTTGAAGTTCATTCTCATCTTCAACCTACCACCATTGTCCAAATTTTTGAGATTGAAGTGAGTGTCATATTTTTGATTGACCTTTCATAAACTGAAACAACATTCATTCTTGAATCTTTCAGAGTTGTTTCCCGCGATGTGGAAGATAAACTACTGGATATAGTGAGAACAACGCTGCAGTATAGGAAGGATAATAATATTGTTATAAATGATATACTGGACTCTATTGCTCAAATAAGTACTACTCAGGATGTCACAGAACTAGATATTACTTCGCACGTTGCGACTTTCTTCACCAATGCCTTCGAGACGAGCTCATTGGTGAGTTGTTCTGCATTCTGTCCGAGAGTTTGAAATATTCGTTGTTGTTCCATGAGAATTAGGATGTTTTTAGATATATGGAATCGTGATGCACCGGGCAAATTGACAAAGGGTTTTGATTTTTTCAGACAATGTCGTTTTTGATCTATGAACTAGCACAAAATCCCGAAATACAAAAGAAACTGAGGAAAGAGATCAATGAATCCTACGAGAAGAACAACAACAGCTTCTCATATGAATCTCTCCAGGAAATGGAATATCTAGATGCCTGTTTTCGTGGTGAGTAACGTTATCGGATCCTGCGATAAACAATACCTCCTACGAAATTCTTCTGATCATGGCTGAATGATATTCATTGATATATATCAATAATATTGCAGAAAATCTCAGGAAACACGCAACTGTACCGCTGATGCCAAAGATTTGCACAGAGACCTATAAATACACCCCCACCAATCCAGATTTCAAACCGATCGAGGTCACCTTGGAGCCAGGTACATCGATAATAATCCCCACCACAGCGATCCACCATGACCCCAAATACTATGAAGACCCAGAGACTTTCCTGCCTGAGCGATTCTTACGGAAGGAGAATTCTAACAAATTCACGTACTTGGCTTTTGGTGGGGGACCCAGGATGTGTATAGGTGAGAAGTATACTAGATCACATGATAACATCAATCTTTATAGACGTGAAGAATATCTATTCATATAAGCATTTCTCTATATGCTTTATGGGTGTGAATGATTGACATGATTCCGCAACTGAATGTTCTAACTGAAACAATCCATTTCAGGTACACGGTTCGCTCTTTCTCAAATCAAAATTGGAGTCGCCCATCTCATCAAAAACTACGAATTCACACTGAGCCCCAAAGCCAGAATCCCCGTTAAATACGACCCCTTCTACTTCCTGTTGACTGCCAGTGGGGGACTGTGGGTGGATATCCGCAAAATCAGCCAGTAAAATGGCGACAGGCTGCTTCACTCTCACTCAGTACTAAAATCTAACCGAGTTGCTAGTTTCGCGGTTCATTTTTCATACTTCACAATTCCCGCACATATCATTTTAGATCATTTCGGTGAAATGAAGCAAAAAATCATATAGAAACTGCAAGAAACTTTTCCGAATGGTTAATAACAAAGATGACAGCGCTACAGTAGCTTCACAAAATGATACTGCGTTTTCATCACATCTCAAATTATATTCGGTAGATTCTGCTGCCATAGGTATTATAGGTTATACTGGTTCCAACTTGTCGATAAAATCCATTTGAACAGATAAAGAATATGAAGGTGATTGAAGCACTAGACAGATATAAAGCCAGCAGGATGATCATCATGCAGTCGATATTATTTGTATTGATAGTATTCGGGCTATGAAAAGTTGTGCAATGTGATTCCCGAAAATTCTCATATTCTTCACTTCAATCCTGAGAGTACGGTTATAATTTCCAGGAGAAGTTATTGCATGTAGAGAAAACTTATTATAATCGAATAGGAATTGAATTTCAATTCTTCTCGATCTGTATCGTATGAAAGGTGAAATCGAAACTGCATGATACATATTATTATCAATGACAATTCTTCTTTTATCCATTATGTATTGAATATTCTCAATAATTTTAATGGACCAAATCTATGTATTTCAGTTTATCTTATTTATACTAAACATAAAACTCTCTAGGTACTAGGAATGAAACTGTTTTATTCGTATATTTCACAACATTCATAGAACTAATTATCCTGTTATGATTCGAAACATTTTCCTGCAACTTTATGTAAACAACAGTAACGTGACGAATCATAGTTGAACGGGGATTATTTGGAAGTTGTTCAGCTCTCCCAAACTTACTTAGGAATCATTAAAAATATCCTCAAAGATGTATTTCCTTCGCTCAGATTAGATTGTCTGCTGTACCCTCACAGAAGATTATAAAATTCATTGGATGATTCAGAAGATCTTCCTCCATTGTTTCCAATGTTGATGAAAACAGTTGAATCCAATCAATTCAAGAATTTTCTCGCTGAGCTATACATATAGCCAAAACAGACTGACCGTAGCCTGGCACAGTCTGATTATAAATGCAAAGATATGAAGATGTCAGTTCGCTTGCAAGAGAGGTTCCAAACTGACAAGAAACATAACTTGATATATCTTATATGACGCAGCATCAGTACATGAAGGTGAAGCCTCAGGAATGATCGTGGCATAATAGAAATCTTCATTATTGGCTCGGAAGGAATCAGAAGCACAAAATGCGAGGTCGTGGGTTCGATTCCTGGCTGGTCGTTTGATTTGGGATTATTTATGCGCTGTACAATGTGTATCATAAGGTTCTAATTAGAACTATCTCAAATGCCACAGTGGGTTTAGATTCCACTTGTATAAACTATAGATCCTCGTTTCCTTCATTCGCACAAGCCCTTCGGGGCTTCTGAAAGTTGTTTTGGTAACTAAGGAGATGAGTAACCATAACAACAACAATGTTATATGCTGTTATGACCGAATGTCTGTATAGTTTTCGAGTGTCGATGTGTGAAAATGTTCACCTCTGCTGCATAAAAACTGATTATTCTTCGGCTTTTTCCAACATCATTCGAGAGCCAATCTATTCGAATTGAATGAATGACTATTCTGTTTTTACTAAACAGTCCAGAGGTGGACAAAGCACTCTATGCAATCGGCTATCCCGAAGTAATTGAATCACTCATGCACAACGGTCACTATTTGATATTTTTCATTTAGAACTCAACTAGGATTGGCTATGAAACGGATATGTTGGATTTAATTCAATAAATGCCGGACAAAAAAGCATTGTACGAGACTGGCCAACCACAGGCGGACGAAGAACGCTCTGCTGGGCACCTCTCGATTGTGCTTCCTCGTTCATGTATGATTTTTACTGATTACCTTCTGTTCGAATGAGAAGATGGAATTTATTTGCTCTTCCGTTAGCCACCTGAACCTTCACTTCATTTCGATTTACTGTTCCGTCTGAGAAGATCGGAAATATCGAATAATAATACCTGATGATGATGTAGTGAAAAAATTATCGATGTTATCGATCAATTAATTGTTGCAACAAACTAGAGAACGACAACATTTTCGAATAGAGAATGGAGAGACCTTCCGAGCGATAAATCACAGTCCAATATTTCCACTTGAGAAATTGGAGGTTCTACCTGTCATTTCAAGGGGGTTGAAGGTAGGGACCGTTGGAAAATGTCACTTCATAATTTAAATTTAACGTTTGACTGTTACACGCTTTATACTCATTCGATGTTGGTAGGTAATTTTTAATTTCCATCAGTGAATATGTATTCATTATATCCTTCATTGTAGTTAGTCTTGACAAAGAAAGTTAACATTTTCGAAAGATCGACACAAAACAAAGATATTCAGTCACAACAACTGGTTCCCACGAAGATTGATGAATATTCTATACGACCAGTCACGATATTCGATATTCGACATCATTCGATTCGACACCCTGTATAAAAAAATCGATTTATCATCATTGTCAGGTGACATATCGCCCTTCGTTTCCATTTGGATGTGAAATAAGTTGTGACTGAGTAAATTCACTGGAAAGTGAATTTATACTCAAATTAGAGCTTGACTGAAAGTATTTTATTTATATTCGTAAGTTCATTCAAATCAATTTGGATTGGATTCCACAATTCACACAATTTGACGTGATCCAATGAGAAACCTCTGAATAAGCGTTCGATCATCTTCTGTTGAAACTGATAACTAACTTTTATTGCCATCGGAAGGTATTAGAAAACCCCAACTCTAAGTTGCATTTAGAATTGAAATCATATTTCCGCACTATTTGCATTCAATGGAAGAATGAATGAGAATGAATTTGAGAATATTTGAAATATTGATGAGTGGAAAAAAAAGTCGTCACTGGGTGGAGGAAAATGAAGTAGTTAGAGCGTTACGAAATGTAAACATACATTCCTAACTCGACAAGCATTCGTATGAGATGAATCTGCACATTACTCAGTTGGTTGACGAGCTACCTCATGAATGAGAATGTATATTATCCAGTGAGATGTCCAGTTACTGAATCCAAGTATTTCTTGTCTATCTTGATGAGAAACATGGCTTTCTTTGACGATAACCTAACATTTTCACTTGTCTTTGACCTGGAACTCAATTACAGTGAAATTTCTTTCGATCTCTTTCTCAGCATTGGAATCAATCGATATTTTCATCTCATTACACAAGAATGTAAGTTGTTCAGCTAATAGCAACTTGTAAATGAGCTTCAGCTCTGATGAACTGAGGTTGAGTTTCAACATTTGATAGTAGTTTTTTTTTCTGGAGATAAAGGGTATCAATTCAAATTCCGTCAGAGAGAGCTTCTTCTTCGATAATTTGGTGATTATTGTTCACGATGTGGATCGGATACTTTATCGGTGTCAGAAACTTCCCTGAAAACATTGTGAAGAGTCACAAAATCAGAACTGCAAGGTCGATGTGCCCTCCTGCCATACTGATCCATTCGACTACCTCAACAATTTATCTTCTACAAGGTCAAGCTTACTGATATCGTTTGTTTTACTCTTGCAATTGAGGTTTTTGAGAGAGGTGATGAGATAATGCTCATATCATTGAATTTTCCACAAGTTGATTCATCAGTACAAATTCATTAGAATTCGAAAGGAGAAGCAATGGAAATCAAGTTGCGGAAATGTTACAATATGCTTTATCGCATGTGTTGTGTCTATATAAATACTTCAAATTTGCATCAAACATAATAAAAATCTGAAGAGGCATTCATAAACTGCAATGTGTCTATGAAGTTACCTTTCTGCAGGTTGACTTCCAAACGATTCGGAATTTTTTATTTATGCTCCATTGGTACTTCACGGTCTACATTCTGACACCGCTTGGCAATACGAATCTTCCAAGATTAATATTTGCAAGATTTTGAAAGATTCTTCAATGGAATGGGGGATCGTATGGTAGCTCATCCAAAATATTTTCTTACTCTTCATACGATACAAGAATTTCAGTCAAACATATTTATGCAAACCAAACTGGTGATTGATAACTTCAGATACTTTATAGCAGAGTACCTTCGACTGGATGGTCACTAGCAAGCGAACTCTCCAACTATTTTCATGAATGTCCTCTACACGTCAACATGACAGATGTAGGCCACCTCGAAAAAATATTGAAATGATTATGATAGTTACTGATATTTTCTTCGAGATGGAGTCCATCTTCCATTTTGTTGACTAGACCTCATCAATAACCCTCCAGAGTCTGAAGGATTTCGGTATGAAGTATCTAACATCACCAAGCGTCATTTTGTTTCGAAAAAATATGTTCGCATGAGATTCTGATATCGTATAGAGAACTGAAACACATTTCGAATTCGCAAACAATCCATTAATGAAATCAAGTCCAACATGACAATGAAACGACAATATGCATATAAATAAAACGATATGGATTGATAATCGATATGACAATATGAACAATGATGAACAATATGGCGCCCAGGTGCCATTTTTGAAGATTCATATTCTTCAGCTTGGTCGAAATGTAGCTCCTATAGTACCCTTTATGCTGTATTGTCATTCCCTCCCCAACATGGTCAACCCTCCTGTAGTTTCATTTATCCAACAAGAAATGAATCTATCCATTGGAAAGTTAACCTTGGGGGGGGGAGGGGGATGGGGGGGGGTATTCTCTTGTATGAATCATCGAATTTTCTCATTATGCTTTATCCTCGACTATTGAATTCGAGACACATGTGTGAAATGGGAATAGAAACAACTTTTCTTTTTGAATATTCTTGAAATCCAGACGAATATTCCTATTATAAACGATTATTTATGGAAAAATTAATTCTCGAAAGGTAGAGGAAGTCACGTGATTCCGTCCAAGTAGGCCGATTTCCTTATCTTCTCAATCAGACCCCGACGCTCAAGTTGAATTGGAGAATAAATGATCACAAAATCTTTCCCCACTTCCTGGAGGAAACTGTGTGTGAAATACATGCCCGAAAAAATCAACCAAAAACAAAACAGCGCATGGTGGTGCACAAAGATATGGCCATTCGGACTATAAATCATCCATATTTTTCTTCTTTTTGGCATTGAATATTCTGAAGCGGTACACATTTCCTCCTGGAAGATTGCCAATTTTCCGGATACACCCAGCGGAATTGATGACTGCCCGTCCAGGAGATACGCCTGAGCGACAAGGGCGTGACACTAACTCATACGGCTCGACAAATGTAATTACCTAATTCACTTCCAATTCATGCACTTCCATCATCGCAGTTTGGTTCATCTGAAAGTGAGCGTTGTTTCAGTACTTGGTCCCCTTTCTCAAAACGCGGCTTTCAGTTTCAGGAGTGGCTGAACTGGTATTGGTGAGTTCTCTTTATTTTCTTTTTTATCGTCCGTATCTTCTTTGTACATGGTGTTCCACACGGAATGACGAAAATGTACCTATTATTATGATATAGAAATGCCAGAAAGTTCCTTCTGCACAAAATCGTGCGAATGTTTCGTTCATTTCATGGAATTTCCTGTATGTTCTGAGCGCCAGTTTGCAAAATTTCAAACAATTACAGGGCAATACAAACTTTTGCAAGTGAACAAAGAAAAGCAGATGAGAGTATCAACTGATGAATACTGATGAGACGTTGTTCGAATGAGTGCATTAATGATATCATCGTACAGATTCCGTGAACGATCTTCTGGAGCACGAGTGATGTTGTAAATATTCATTTATTCATTTATCTATTCATTTAGTAGTACACCATTCAACAGCCGAAGCCAATTACTGAATGGGAAAGATACATCCAAAGCATAAAAAAAGTCAAACCTATAGTGTGCAGATTGCACATTACAAAGAGATGAATATGAATAATTATGAATAGTGATAACAATGATAAAAATAATAGAAATAAAAGTGATGATGCGTATATGAACTGAAAAAAAAAACTTTGTGAGACAAATGTTCGTACGCATCGTCACCATAAGATTCTTATGCTTGCAAGATAGCTCTTTTAATATCAATTGGCTTGCAGTTGAAAATATCAACGTCATTTTGAATTGACAAATAATCAAGACATATTCTATATGGAGGAGAGCGTGTGAGTACATTTGTTTGAGGGAAGGGAAGATAAAATGTATTACTGTTTCTTACAGGTAGCCTGGGTACATGTAAATTTGTACGTGCAAGTAAATAAGGACAGTTAATTAGAGATAATACAACCGTTTGCAAAAATAATATGCCTAGGTATTTACGACGATTGTCTAGAGAGTGTACCTGGAATCTCGAAAGTAGCACTTCATGTGGAATACCTTGGTTTGGATAGATTCCATCACACTCAAAACTAACATACTTCAAGAGACGTCTCTGAATATTCTCCAAATTCATGACATGTATATTGTCACAAGGATTCCATACTACGCTGCAATACTCAAACCTTGATCTCACAAGTGCATTGAAAAGGAGTAGGTGGGTGCTGGTATCTGAAAGCCATTTCGAATTTCTAATGATGAGGCCGAGAAGTTTGAAACCATTTGGGACAAGGGTATTCACGTGATGACTAAATGTACATGTTTCGTCAAAGATGACCCCAAGATCTTTGAATTCTGCTATTTTTTGCAAGATGTTTCCATTTATTACATAAGGATATTCAGTGGGTGATTTTGTGCGGCTGAAGGAGACGAGATTGCATTTTTTTATATTAAGAGGAAGTGAGTTGTCCTCACACCATACAAACAATTTTTGGATATCTTTTTGTAGGATCATGTTGGATATCATATGTCAGATACGATCAGTGTTATGTGCTATTTTCATTGGAAATTGTGAATTCACTCCAATAGAAAAGCTGAATGAGAGAATTGAATAATAAAAATGATAATAAAAAAATTTAATGAAATCATAATAGAAAGGTCTAGTTGGCTACATCTCAATACCGAGTGAGCATTTTTGGATCTAAAATATTCTAGGTTGAAGCGAAATGTATTTTTTTGCCTGCGTGAAGTAGTTAGAAGTAGTACAAGAGATTATTTCTTCAATCAATTGTCAAAAAGAAGTTCGCAATGAGAGAAGCAAAGTTCAATTTCAATTGTGTTTCCTCCTCAGAATCAGAAGATTCTGATACTGGGAAACACATTTCTACATCAGAAAAACCTAACCTAATATCATAACTGGATTTTCCTGGATTCAGTATCAGTCAATGGAAAGTATATGATAGAATTATCGATGATTCACCAACAAAAAATGATTCTCTTGAATCGAGATGGTCTCCATTTTTCCTATATGGTGAAGCTTAAAAAAATTTCGAATCACACGCAATGTTTATTCTCCACAGACATGGACATTTTCTCAACTCACCCAGACTTGTACTGCAACAAGATTTACTCAGAGCTATGAGTATCTTCACATGCTCTTTGTAGGTCCAATACACTCATTTCAGTTAGTCACATAAAATCTCGGCCTGATTCACGAACTCCACTGCAATGGTTATACAAATGAAATCGAAAAAAAATGACGCGATAACTCTTCCAAATCTTGCTGCTATCTATTCCTGTACAGATCCTGAGCTATAAGTTCTCAATTGATCATCATTCTAGGATCAGTATATCCGATGACAAGGTGAGCTCAACCCTGTTGAATTCATTCTTGAGTCACTTATGAGAATATTATCTGAAAGGATGTTACGGATTTGGCAGATATTACCATACCGTTCGAAACCTAAAACATGTTTGCCATGCGAACAATAACTTTCCCAGAACAATGGCGTTTTGTTCGGTGTTCAAAAGGAGGGAAATTAATAAGTTGTGTTGGAATTGGCTCTGAACATTATCCATTGTGTATCTTTTCTGACGCAGATATGTTCACTATGTTCAGAACATTTCGAGTTGCCGTAAAACTATAAGGATATTTCACACTTGATATGAAATGATTCATTATTGTCATTATTTGAATTGCTGTTCTCGAGTTATGGGCACGTGCAACAGGAAAAAAATATTTAATCGATACTCAGAAAACAAAGGGAACATCTGAAAGCCTTGAAAAACAGAAGACCACACTTGATCAATGCAGTACATAATTAGTTTGATTTGAAACAGAATCGATCAACCAATTATTTGAGTCATGTATAATAAGGTTCGAACATGTTGAGCTGTCAGTGTTACAACTTCAGAATGTTCTCCCTGAATTGAAAATTTCTGATTCTAAAACATCAGCAATATACACCGAAAGGTGTTGAAAATGTCGAATGACGAATATTCTTTAATATAGTACTGCCAGGACAGTTTGGCAGGACTGAAGAACCTACAATTTTGTTTCCGCAGAGTGAATAAAATGATGAACCAGTAGAAAAAATAATGAAATATGGATTGACTTGAAGAAACGACAATCGAAACGTCAAGGCACTATAGGCTTAGCTAGGATATCAAAAACGTTCCGAATCATCTCCACATCATAACGTCCTGTTCCCATCTCCTGTCCTGTTCGAGTGATATCACCGTATGAGCTTAACTCGGCGCCCGTATTTCATTTTCTAACCAACCGCAACAATCGTGGCCCAGGCATCGTCAGGTGGTCCCTCATTAGCCCGAATCGCTGCCGGAAATCTCCTGCTCAGGACAGGAAGGTATGATTTATCTTTCGGGATCGACGTGATCTCTTCGCAGATCGCACGAAGGTTTCTCGTGGCTATTGTGAGAACCTGCTCGTCTTTTTCTCCACGCCGTTATGCGGATTCACCTACAGGGTGTTGGTGAATAAGTGCGACAAACTTCAGGGAGTGATTGTGCATGGAGACTTAATGACAGTTTGCTATTGTATAACTTCTGGTCGCATATGCTTCGTTTTCCTTGAAAATGGATTATTTGTATTCATTGCTCGATTTCACTCGGCCCTGTACTATTTGTGATATGAGAGTGAATGAGAGCTCAGAACATATTTCTTTCGAATGCCCCCTTCATGAGAATTTTAGGAACCCCTTACGTTCGAGTATCACTAACCTGTCTGGTGTCATTGATGCTCTTGCACTGGGTTCCTCAAAATCCTTTTGGCAATCTATAATTACATAACTAAAAATTTCTTGAGGCACAATAAATTAATTGAATTGAATTGAATGAATCGCTTTGAATCTAGTTGAGAAATGTAAATGAAATTTGTTGGGTTTCAAGAGGTAGTAGTAATTGTGTATTTTTGACACGTGATTTTATGTTAATCATTGGCGCGTTTACGGGTAATGATCTCAATCCTTTTAAGGAAAAAAATGGCATGCAACTGAAATATATCAAACTAAAAATCAAATTTGAAATATTTCTTCTTATTATGTGAAAAAACAAAAGGACAGAAGTATGCGCAAAGCTACTGTTTCGGCCGATAACATGTCGTATGGTGTGTTGCCTATATAGCAGTTTACAAATTCTGTTTGATTCAATCGTTATTGGGAACCTAACTCGCGAAAGAGGCCACAAAAAAGGTGATTTTCTGGATCCTCACAATAATATGTATTATTAGTCGTATGGAGATTGAGGAAGAAAGTTGTGACCTCGTTATGAATATGCCAAGACATTACTGAAATTCAAATATCTCACTATTTTACTACTACAAGAAGTTCAACGAATCGACATCGGGATATTTTGGTAAGTTATTTCACAGTCCACTCAAAACCCATATTTTTTCAATCGTCAACTTCCTGAATTACATCGAAAAATATCCAAAATCATCTCCCTCAGACGTGATTAAAATTCAACTCTTCTTCTCATTGATTGTCGTGTTCGCGCAAATATACCTATCTCATTGTCTCACAGACGGCTATAATTCGATTTCTCAGGTTTTGAGAAAACTGAAATGCAAAAACCTAGAGGATTTGAATTCGGCGATCGAACGGCAATATTCCGTACCTTTCCTACCTATCCAACGATTTGGATGTACTGTATCTAAATGATGACGTACATTCATGCTGGAATGGACTTTTTTTTATTTGTTGACAACACGGAAGGAAAACTCGTGATGTTCGAGGAACATCTTGTAAGCCAGCGGTGGAGTTTCGGGAAAGATAGAAGGTATTGGAATTTTTCTTGAAAGTTTGCAGGTTGTTAGAGAAAGACTTCACTAGGTAAAGCATTCCATAACTCTGCCGTTCTATTGAGGAATGATGCTTGATAAAGCGAAGTTCGACAGGTCTCGACCCTGATAGTGTAGGAGTGACCAGCTTGAGCTCGTCTGGTTTGTCTACTAGGAATTGAACGTGGTGGCATAATAGACGATATTTCTAGCAGGCTGGTGGACGGGCTGGTGAACCGGAAGTGTTGTCTCAGCTGTAGAGGAATTTCTTCAAAGAGAACACGTAACTCTTCCTGTAGGAAAAAGGTAGGAGTTGTTGTGAGAGGAAATATGGACCGATTGATCAAATACCTCAAGCCATACACTTACTGAAGATGAGCTTCAGAGATTCCATGTGGATTTTCCTCGTGGATGTAGATTTCTCGTATATGCTGTCGTCTAAAATGAGCCTCATCAGAAAACATGACGCCATTCAAAATATCAGGGATCTGAGCGATTTGATTGAGATTCCAATGGCAGAAAACTAGGCGATGAAAATAGTCTCTAGGTAGTAGAGGTTGGACACGGTGAATATGGAACAGATACAATTGCTGTTCTTCATGAATTTTAAATACAGTGAAGTTGTTTGTATTCACTATGTTGGCAATTTTTTGAGTAATTTTTTCAGGTGACTCTGTCATTGACTCGAAAAATGCTCATTCTAGTTGTACAGTTCGTATTTCTCGAGAAGGCCGCAGTCAGCAGTTTGTTTCCTAAATGTATTTTTGCGCAAACCTTTGTGAATACGGCCAAATAAATGGTGGAGTACCCTACGTTTTGGATAAAATTCAGCATTTAATCGTCGAGCTTGACGATTATTTCCATCACTTCGACCATAGAAAAATGCATGTCTGAAAATTTCGCATTTGTATAACTTTTTATTCTTCCCGATGGAAGAAAAACTTATTAGTTATTAACAATAATGTTATAGCAAATGTGTAAATATAGACTGGTGTCCCAACTCCCTATACCCAGCCGTTAGAAAAAATTGTAGACTCTCGAACTCGATTATGTTGGATTTTAGTACCTTACTAAGGTTTCCCAAGATCGAAACTAGATGGCCTCGATGGATATTTTGGAAACTCTGTAGAATTCGATTTGAATTTGAAATTCAACACGAATGCAAGATTTGAATCATCAGCTATCCATCACTGTCAGAAATTCGTCATTATTAGTGAAAGCGGATTTGACTTTACAGGTTGTTTGACTGGTTTCCATGTTTTGCAAATGAACAATTATAGAGTTAGGTCACCATCCCATATCCACTAGCGTCGCTTCTTCCTAGATAATCTGTTAGAGAAACGTAAAATACGCGTTAAGATGTTTAGATTTTTTCAAAAAAACGGCGCCTCATACGGAAAAAAAGGCTATAGTCATATTCTGTCACAACATGAATGAGGAATTCAAAATAGATTTTCAGTTTGAGATATCTCAGTGGCTTACCATTTCCTCTCCAAAAATGGGAGATCATAGCCCGTATGCGCGTGTGCAGAAAATTCTCAATTGCAGCCCACTAAATTTCTCTTGCATATCTCGACTAGTTTCGGAGCAATAAATAGTCGGTTTTTAAGAGAAATTTGAAGACCCCGTATCTATTAGAACGGAGCATTTGTGGAGAGAAGATATCCAACAAATTTTCATCACCTTCCTGAATTTTGTCACACTCATTCAGCAACACCCTGTATACAGTGGAGGGAGCGGAAATTCCACCTACAGTATATTTCCACACCGAGGAGAGCTCACGTATGAAGTGAACAGTCGATACTGAATGAAACCGATATGTTTTAAATCTCTGAGAGCGATATTTCTCGTAGGAAACCCGCCAAACACAATGATATTCGTTGATAGAACACGTACCATGAACGATGAACTATTTCTTAACAATCAAACAGAATTCGGAGCGTTTCATCGCTCTGCTTCACTGATTTCGGAGGCACACGAAGCCATTACCACGATGTTAACACCACGGCATAAAAGTGATACGCTGGTATAATATCTGAATTGCGGTTTGGAAATTTAGCGCGCTCGGTTTGCCTTGAAACGATTTCGTTTCAGCTCATTTCCACTTGCTAATACTGTTGTTGCGCAACGGACTAAGGGGTTTTCATCTATAAAATCACATCAATACAGAGCCTGACGTGTTTCCTATATATCTATTCGGTTGATCGTATGAAACTGAAGGCGACTGTGATCTGTCAAGCGGCGCTAAACGTTGCCGTCATAGAGAGGCGTAGCGACCGTGTGGAAAATTATCCGACGCTGTCGAATACGTGGAATCTTCGGTGGTTTTTACCGATCTCCGTATGGATGTGGCTTTCCACGTGGTTGCGGACCCCTGGTGTTTCCGGATTGTGTATGTGTATCTAGTCTGGCGTTTGAACCAAGAGAAAATTTGGATAGCCGACATATATTCACACATTCGCATCGATCGATTCAGCTCGACTGTGCTTTCAACTCGACCAAATCGGATAATTCCTAGACCGCATGATATTCACATACAGTGAGCACGCGCAGAGGTCGGAATGAATTCAGTGAAAAATCTATGAAGCAATTTAAAAAATTCCTTGGACTCATCATCCTCAATTCCATTTTGAGCAACTGTTGACACATAAGTGCGTCTTCGTTATTTTTTCAAACGGTGAGCCCAGCCTTTGATAGTTTCCTACATACAGAACGATAACAATTTTATTGGGTTACTTCAAGAAAAAATAGAGTGAGGAATAAAGTAGCCAGACTACAGCCCATTCGGCCCTATGAATAGGGTGGCACTGCACACATGTGATCGTGTTTTAATGTCTTTGGGTGATACAAAACAAACTATCATAGACATTGAGACTGAAATGGACAGCATGAATGAACATTCATGCTGTAAATTGATTGAAATTAGTTGGAAGCAGTTGTTGTACTCCATAGTGAAAATATTATCAAAAATTCTTTGGAACTTCGCGACAGTTTTCCATTTTTCATTTCTGCCGCTAATTTATTGTATAGAATAATACCAGCATAGTGTGGAGATTTTTGATATGATGATGTAGAGTGATATTCAATTTTCCTGGAGTTGGTATTATTGCTTGGAATTATGTTACATATTTTGTATTTTCACTTGGAAGGATGAAATCTCTTCAGCATTGTATATATCCGATTGTGTTGAGAATGTATAGACAACTAATAGTGGAGAGTCGCTTTTTGCCGTTTTGATAATGAATTCAAATAAATTCGCCAAAACTTAGTTGAAGAATGAAAAATGGATATTCTCTTCAACCAATGGATAATATTATTTCTTTCAATATTAGTTTCATCATTTGCATTGAATCTTCTCATTCCACCGATTATACAGTGTGTGGAAGCTAAATGAAATGAATTCATTATATCAGTCAGGTACTCTACATGTTCATGAAAAGTCTCAAAACACGTCATCAACAACGTCAAAATGCGATCTCTACCTTCAAACCCCTCGAATAATAGGTAAACCCCCAATTTTCCAAATGGGAAGTACAGGCTTATGATGTATCTCCATTCAAAAATGTTATCTTCCTCAAGTTCTTTGAAACAGTTGAGATTAGGAATGTGGCAACCGCTACAATACAATGAACAGCTGGAATGTGATGCAAATCGTGATTGAATGTGAAACACTGAAATTAACCATGTATATCAAAGAAGTAGATGATCACAATGTTCACCGCGAACGTCTTGGTAATATCATAGTCTGAGATAAAACGTGGAACTTAGCTTGGAGGTATTTATGTATCCATGAATTACCACCCCCCTCCCCCAAGGTTAATTTCGGAATTCTTTCAGTTCTTTCACAGCTACATTTTGACACCGCTGAAGACTTTGAAAAGCGCCCTTCTGCCAATTCGACAGATGAAAACCTCCGTAGATACCAAGAAATAGTTCCCAATAGCTATCCAGTCAAAAGGATTCTGCTATGACGTATCTTACATTATCAACCACAATTTGATTTCGGGTGATTATTCATGCCTGAAATCCTGATATCGTATAGAGGAACATTTCGAATAAACTACCACTCGACCCTCCATTCCATTTTGGAAACTCAAAGGATGACGTCTAGGCGCCATTTCGAGAGATATTCATTTTTTTGGGGTGTCTCAATGTAGCTACTCAAGTGACTCAAAAGTTAACCTAGGGGGGATTCATTTTATGGACAGATGTGCACGTATATGTGTGTCAAAATTGAATACATTCATTGTGTCAGGTTTCTTTTCTCAAATGGATATTATTTTTGGAAATTGAATAGAGAAATTATACTTCACTGTGCATAATCTTCTTTGTGAATGTTGATTCCAACTGATTGATTTCCTTACTATATATCAAGGGTATAGTCTATTATTGAACTCCCCACGTACAGTTCACTAATCATATTATATAAATTTCCATGTAATATGAATCGAATATATATAAAATTCGGTTATTATCATCATCATTTTTATTATTTTTTTTTTATTTTCATTTTTATTGTCATTGTATCATCCTAACCTGGTTGGGTCATGATTTTCTGATAGTTTCGTATCGATTAGTGATTACATCTGTTCAAGCTAAGCACATTGAGAGCTCTTTGATTAAGGGAGAGTTTTTTCATGTATGATGATTTAAGTATTTCAGATTCAAACAGTTTCTTCTTCCATTCTGTACAGTGTGAGATTATCTGAACCGGACGTATTCTTACAAAATTATCGAATATACCTTGATGAATTCTTCCCGACAGATTTATTGTAAATTGGTTTCCTTGAGACTCCACCAGAATAATCTTTCGTCGACCGAGGCTTTGTGTTTTCCATATTCTGATGATGTACTCATGGACCCAATCTCTCCATTCAGCATCCGATGATCTGAAAAGCGTGATCGCATTCTACACCCAGATCAACTCCGACGTGGCTCTCTACTCTCGAGTACGTTTTATTCTAATTAAATTAGAGGTAAATTAAATCCACCAGGCACAATTCGGCTGAATGAAATCCATTTCACGTGTGATTCGCAGCGAAATCTAGCATTCAGGTGGGCTAATTGGGGTGTGCATATCACGAGCACGTACACATCAAGATGGCCCCGTCGATTGTGCTGCACTCGCTCGAGGTAATTGCGAACACATCGCTCTATACATACGAATCGGGCGACGATTGTACTTGCGACGCCTCGCTTATTTTATTTATTAGCGAACGGATTTTCTCGTCTCGAGCGTGTTGCGAAGTAGAGATAATTTCGATACTTCTGATGACTTTCAGCGGATCAAGCGATATTCTTCGATGCGACATAAATTGCTGGATTATGCGCTCAACTCAGCGATTTCTCATGCTAATTTGCATTGCACTTGTTCACTAGTTTATCGGTTCCTTCATAGCGCAGTGCTTGCAATTCAAGATATTTTGAGAAAGTTCAGACAGATTCGTATTATCGTATTATAATTGCACATAATGAAAGAAAAACTTCGTAGAATGAAAATCAAAAACATAATAATCTGTTTACAAAAACACATACCCATTCAATACGAAGAATGAATATGAATTCATGCTGAAAATGTGAAAATACACTTCGATATAATTAGAAGTAACAATCGAAATATGTGGTACCCATTCAAAATCTTGTTTTCTATCATTCTAGATTCTGGATACAGGATACCGTTGAAAACGATCGAAGGAAATTGATAGATCATTTCCATAGTGAACTTTGGACAATCAATTTAAAAAAAAAACTTCATGACTTTCTTTCACCTACTACTCCACGAATTCACCAATTTTCCAACACTTGGATATATAAACAAATAATGAGAACTGAGCACTTACAAAAAAATATTTAGGCATTTACATAGATCTCTACTTGAGATGGGAAGAACAAATAAACGATGTGGTTAGAAAGGTGTGGACGATGTTATGAAATCAACTGGGGGAGATATCAAATTGAAAAATTATTATAAATTTCGTTCCTCACTACAAAATAAAATCATTGATTTCACCATCCTGAGAATCTGTCTGAGAGCTGGAATCTATAACATTGGTTTTCGCGACTATTTCTTCAGCTATTATATAAAGGTTCAGAACATGTTGTATGAAAATATTTAGAATCATCTGAAGATAATCAACGGTTACTCAAGGTGTTCCATTCCTAATAAAACGGTTGTCTCTAGAAGCTTAAGACAAATTTCAAGGGATGATATGGGATATCAAAACAAGCATTTTTGGTTTCATGAACATATGTCCGCAAATGAGCCGTTTGTGCTGTAGATTGAAAAATGAATCAAATTATACGCATATATTTGAGAACGTTTCTCACTCGTTTCTTTCTTTAGTTGACCATGAGCAATTTTGTAATTGAACAGTTCTACGATCTGCAGAAACAATCCTTCATCACAAACATTTCGGAAATTTCTATCTTGGGATCGTCGTATTTTTTTTCATTCGTGATTAGTTGCCGTTATGATATTGACTACGTTATCTGATAATTCGAAATTTTGCATTCAAAATGGCAAATAATTTCTCATTAGCTGAACTTGCAGATCGTGGTCAACTGAATGAAAAAAATAGTGAGAAACCTTCTCATTTGAAGAGTTTTTTCGTCTACAGTCCAAACGGCTCATTCACGAACATATATTTTTATGAACAAAAATGCTCGTTTTGATATCCCCTATCACTCTTTGAAGTTTGTAGGTATATTTTCGGGAACAACCTGTATAACTTCAACCTGTTAGGAATTCCTGTAAAACTAATCATTCATATAAATATTTGATAATGATAATAATATTCGAATCCAACGTTTTTGTCTAGAACGAAAAACAAAAAAGTTGAGAGTGGAAGACTCAATAAATGGTCACCGTGTACGTTTTGGAGACGTTCTCTGATTTTGCAACGATATGATGATGATCATTGTAATGATGATCATTATAATCATAGTTGCATGTATATCCTCAAGACATCTTTCATACGTCCCCAGTGGCGTCGATGAAGTAAGGAAGAGAATAGGGATAATTATCCAATCAAGGTGACTCAGTACATTCAGCAAGCTGCATTTAAAATTGGATGAGACCGTATACGCAGTACAGAACTCAAGCTGGCCACGTGGTCAAAAAAATATCGCTATCTTCAACCGTCTCTTTATTGCTCCAGGAAATCGTCAAAATCAGGAAACAACAATGGAATTTTCTTGAGTCTGATCTTCCTAATGATAGAAGACGGATCTAGATTGATGCAACGCTTCTCAAACAGTCGTAGTTTCATCAATCTTTAGTACCTTACATTCGGAACCACTGAAAGACTAGATAGGAACTTCTAGATGAATATTTCCAATTCATGAGTGTGAGAAAGATATTACGAAAACCAAATATGATAACCATATTCCAGATATCCCAGAGTGTTAACAATAGTATTCACTCTCGTTGCTCATCAGCTCAGTCTACTCCACCTGAGGAAAAACAAAGAATGTTCAGCAGCTGACTACCCTAGACATGGAACCAACAGTAAAATATTTACTCCTCAAGATGTAAGTCGTTACTTCTCCGAGATGAGAAAAGCGATATGACCACGCCAGATCTCTCAATCATCTACCATACCACACCAATTTGAACCCCTATCGTAGTCATGAGACGAATAATTTGCTACCTCACCTATCATTGGAAAATCCGCCACTGGCAAGCTGTTAGAACATCGTGTAGGGCCTAACATAAAGGAGAGAATGTAAACAATGAGCATCCAGATTACATTGAAATCGTCCCCCTGGCACGGACAAAATCGCTCCGGCTCTACAACAAACTTGCCGTCTGATAAGTGAGCCCGTCTGCCGATGCAGTTGTTCATCGCGAAAACAACCTCTTTCACCCTCCGGAACCCCTTCCACCTCAACCGTTCGGTCTATTATGTATCAACATCAACGCGCTGGCTGCTGCAATTGTGGCATTAGATAACGTCAATTCGAGAATATCGAGCATTGGGAACAATGGGGTAGAGAACGTGACAAAACCTGCGTCTTCCTGAATTGAGACGTGCGTTCAGCATCAGGTAGCTGGTGAGAGTGATGTCGCTCCTTCCAGTCCTCTCGTGCTGATTGGACAACACATTTGGAAGCATGAAGTCGACGCTTCCTCAAAACATCCACTGGTCCTGATACTCCACTAGAGGATACATACCACCAAGGATCGTCAGAGCTACTAGAAGACCGTGGTGCTCAACCACCAGATCTCATTAGTGGTTTCCTCTGACAAATAAATGCATCAACATTCAGATATTCACTGCTACTTCTCAGTACTTCGTTTCAAGATGGAGAAGTGCCAAGTAAAGTAACTAAAAAGTACTTGGTAATATGCTTTCTGAAGCTTTATACTTACATGTTTCATGGATACATAATACCCCTACTAGGCACATTACATCATTGTATCTTTCCTCATGTCACGCTTCACCATCTCAATAATGAATCACTCGAGGCTTATACAAATAGAAGGAAGAAGGTGTTGCCTCACAAGCGTCAAATTGTCCAACAGCATAGATGCGTTGATTGGTCAATAAGAAAAAAATGACCGGCTGTAATGACGTCTTTGACAGCAAGAATGTAGGAAAACGAGATGTATGGACAGCTCTTGGAGATCCCATGGAGATGATCCACACTGGAATCATTTTGTACTGGGTCAAGTCGACGCTTCCTCATAACATACACTGGTCCTGATACATCCTGGAGGATACATACCACCAAGGATAGTCAGAGCTACTAGAAGACCGTGGTGCTCAACCGCCAGATCTCATTAGTGGTTTCCTCTGACAAATAAATGCATCAAAAATTGAGATATTCACTGCTACTCCTCAGTACTTCGTCTTTGAGATGGAGAAGTGCCAAGTAAAGTAACTAGAAAGTACTTGGTATTATGCTTTCTGAAGCTATATACTTACAACATGTTGCATAGATACATCATACCCACACTAGGCACATTACATCATTGTATTTCTGCTCATATTACGCTTCCTCATCTCAATAATGAATCACTCGAGGAGGCTTATACGAATAGAAGGAAGGGGGTGTTGCCTCACAAGCGTCAGATTGTTCAACAGCATCAATAAGAAAAAAATGACTGGCTGTGATGACTTCTGTGATGGCAAGAATAAAGAAAAACGAGATGTATGAACAGCTCTTGAAGATCCCATGAAGATGATCCACACTGGAATCATTTTGTACTGGGTCGAGCTATTGGTATTTCTAAAAGAGGAAATAGTTCTCGAGACTATTCATTCCTTCAGGTGAAGTCGAAAAGGAGTTTCATGTTCCTTGGTGTTGTGCCTTGTTTCAATAGTATTCTCACATTTGAAAAATGATTTGGATATGGTACTAGTTTCTGGAAATTCTACTACATTTGCAAACGATTTCACTCATTTATTGTTCCTTGAAGATCAAGAAAATTATACACAATTGTGTATTGAATGATTCAGTAATGCTGTATGAGTAATGCTAATAAAGGAATCTTTCGATTTTGTGTCATGGAATGAACACTTTCTGATTGCTTGAAGTGTTGTTGCCCATATTCTCTATCATCTCGAATAATTAGTTTTTCTAATATTCTGATCAAAAACTGATGATAATTAACGTGAATCTATCATTGAGGTTGTTGATATAAGTAGCAGTTTTCTAATAGTGTAGATTGTTCTTCGAATGAATATGTATCCTATGAATCACAACAATATATCCGCAGAATACGAATCACCTATCTGAATGATTTGAGAGCTGAACTTGACCCACATATCTACAGCATGCTCTTGAGTTGAGTTGAGTTAGTTGAGGAAGTCAAAATCGCTCGGATGAGAATATTTCAAAAACCACCATAACAAGACCCAACAATATTTACAGTTTATAGTTCGATGGAACACAGTCACTTGGAATTTTCTAGGTTCTCCCAGAGACCTTTTCTGACCTTTATGTTATATATAAATTCAGTACCAATTTGTTCCCTCCTCATTCTTTTTTCTATTCAACTCCATTCGAGCTTACGTTAACTCTAGTCCATGCAATGGACGAAGCCGACCCGAGACGATGAATGCTTTTATGAACGTGTAACACAAAAAGAGTGATCGAAGAAGACGTGAAGAGGGCCCTCGACCAATCGATTTCCGCCAATCCAATCGAGAAGTGAACTCCAACATTTTGACGGTAACTTTCATTACGTCCCAGTATCCGATCAGGATGGACGTGAAGTGTTCCAGAAAACAATTAGGAATCGGGAGAAAGGAAAGTTGTAGTGAATCAATGCCTGAAGCTATTTCAGTAACATAAATCCGTACGTGAGTCAGATTTTGGTTGAGTCAGTCGTATCAATATACCAATGGAGTGATAATGAAGGATATTCCACATTGTTGGAAAACTACAAACTCATTTGGGAGTATATTGGTTGATATAATTTCTTACTATTTTGTGTCTCGAAATATGTCGATACTCTGATTATATTTCCATTATTTCATAATATTCGCAAAAGTTGATGCTACAGATCACTGCGGGATATCACTCATCCAGTATTGCTCATCCAGTATCGAACCGCCTTTCTTCAAGAATCAATACGGATCGATATGATTGGCAGAGACTGTTTAATATCACAGCAGCTAGTTTAGAGTCACTACCCAGATATCATGGTAATCTTCTTCTGTTCGCCTGAGGAATGTTTTTTTGTATAGGAGACAATCCTACTTTGGTTTTATTTTTCAATTTTCTTCAGGCGAGATCTTTGAAATCGGCTGAAGGCACAGTTTTGAAAATATAAGACTGGATCTCTCAAAACTTCCAAAAGAATAATAAGAATAATCAGGAGTCCAAAAAAGGAATGAAATGTAAATATAATATGAATATACAATATAAAATATGGGGTGTTCAATTTGGAATGAGAAATTTGACGGTATAAACAGAAGTGGCATGACCTTGAAAGTATTCGAAAATTGAAGAGAATGTTGGATGAGTCCAAGAATTCAGAAGTGTATGTTAATTCTAACCTTCTAACGAACGTCTACCATGAGAAACCCTGTATACAGGGTGTTTGCAAATCGAATGTCAATATTCGAGGGATATTTTTGAGCCCATTTCCAAACGAAAATTCCATATGAACATATCACCTCAACGTCCCAACTTTTGAGATACAGGGTGGTAAATTCATTTTCCAGCTTTTAATGGCATTTTCTCTTCTCGTTTCTAAAAAATAGAGTAAAAGTTATTAAAAATTATTGCAATATATTTGTAGTAAGGACAGATTTAGGATCTGTCCCAAAATGTCACTGCGCTTGAAATTAAACCTTTAGATACCTAAAAGAGAAATTCTCTATTGGTCAGTGACACCTTGTTTTTGAAAAAATTTGGAAATACAAATATATTCAATAAGAATAAAACCTCTACTTATCTTGGTGGACGTTTCGGGAACGAATCTGCTCCCGTTCTCAACACAATTGAAATATTTTTCTCTTCGTAAAATTTTTTCAATGCTTCCGATTTTGACACTGAAAAGTGTCAGTGTCCCGTTCTCAACACAATTGAGATATTTTTCTCTTCGTAAAATTTGACACTTTTCAGTGTCAAAATCGGAAACATTGAAAAAATTTTACGAAGAGAAAAATATTTCAATTGTGTTGGGAACGGGAGTAGATTCGTTCCCGAAACGTCCACCAAGATAAGTAGAGGTTTTATTCTTATTAAATATATTTGTATTTCCAATTTTTTTCAAAAACAAGGTGTCACTGACCAATAGCGAATTTCTCTTTTAGGTATCTAAAGGTTTAATTTCAAGCGCAGTGACATTTTGAGACAGATCCTAAATCTGTCCTCACTACAAATATATTGCAATAATTTTCAATAACTTCTACTCTATTTTTTAGAAACGAGGAGAGAAAATCCCATTAAAAGCTGAAAAATGAATATACCACCTCCTCGAAGAACTTACAGACAGTATTTAAGGGTGGTAAAGTTTCCAGAAACGAACAGTTTTTTTATCATTATTTGTGTCACCACTCTAGATACTTCCAGGAAATTTGGCATGAATGTACTATGTATCAGAAGTAATTATTCAGTGTACTTCTTTTTCATTTCCACAAGTGGCGTTCGTACAGAACTTCGCCTGCTAATTTTAATTTGAGTCATTGATGGTGTGCCACTGATTTCTCTCAAAATTAAGATCGTTCCTTAAATCTCCAATCATTTCTAATCATGGATCTGAAAAATGAAATCTATTCTTATGAATTGTGATTTTTTATTTTTCATAGCAAAAACCCTGCATCAGATTGAACATATCAAGAGATCAAATTTGCTCAAAAATTATTGGGAATTCAAGAAATGATATCAATTTTGAGAGAATTCAGTAGCAAAAATATGCAGGAGAAATTCCATACGAACGCCTCTGGTGAAAATGAAAGAAAATGTGGTACACCGCAATTAGCCTATTGATACATAAATTTCGGAGTGGTATCACAGATATTGATGAGGAACTATTCATTTCTGAAAACTTCACCACTCTGTACCACAAAAGTTGAGACGTACAGGCCATACATTCGTATGGAGTTTTTTCGAATGGGTCCAAAAATCACCCTCTCAAATATTGACATTCAATTGGCATACACCCTGTACACGCATATTATTGAACGTCACGCAATTGGCGTCGATTGAAGAATGGAGATATGAGCTTATTCGTCCTCACAGAAAGTTCATATGCCTCTGAAGAATTTCCTGAACTAATCCATAAGTGCCTTCCGTCTTTCGAATGATGAATAGATTCTTTGGATCATTCATTGTAAAGCTTCAATAGAAAGTATAAATTACTGGTGCAATAGGTCATTCCTCAAAGCTCGCATTGCAGTTCGGGTCCCACAAAAGGCTTCTGATAAGGATTTCACACTCATCCTTCCTTTCATCTCAGCGATCGCATCTTTTTTCGTGAGAAGCCAGAAGGGGAGGACGGAAAGTAAGTCGTTCGATCAGGTCTCGGGGATTGGAATATACTAGCGTGAAAATTTTAGATTTGCAATAAGAGGTTGTCGCAGTCGGAATATTGCTGTGAGCAGAGAATCAGATGAGTTTGGAACGGGGGACTCTTCACACGGGGTTATCAAATGATTTCGTAGCGCAGGGGCAGATGTTCAAGTCGTGCGAATTTGATACCAGGATTCTCCCTAGTGACTGTCAACTTTGAATTGTGAATAATCTGAATGTTTGATGAATCCGGATGAGGAACCCTGCTACAGTTATATTAATTCATCGAGAACATTCACATAATGTGAAAAGTTCACAAGGAATTTCAAGAGAGTTTCAGAAGGATCGAATGACATAAGTGATATATTCAAATGCGTGTAATCATTGTCGATAAACACGGTGACCTGATATCGGGCGATTCCTAGTAGACAAACCAGACGAGCTCAAGCTGGTCACCCCTACACTGTCAGGCTCGAGACCTGTCGAACATCGCTATACCAAGCATCATTCATCAATAGAACGGCAAAGTTGTGGAATTCTTTGCCTATTGAAGTCTTTCCTAATGCTTACAACCTCCGAACATTAAAGAAAAATTCCAACACCTTCCTTCTGTCCCAAAATTCCACCGCTGGCTAACACGATGTTCCTCGAACATCATAGGTTTCCCTTTCGTGTTGTCCACAGATAAAAAAAACCCTGTAACTTATGCTCACATTCACACACACACAGAAATTCCTCTCCAGAAACTCACAGTTTTTCTGGAAATGACATAAACTTCGTTTCATGAAATAGAACACTCCGTATCTTTTCACATATTCTAGGTCTATAGGTGAAAACAAATTCTATAGAATGTGGAATCATCGAAATAATTCAAACTGCAAGGAAACACAAAAAGGATATGTCATTATTTCCTGTATTACTTAAAAAAAAATAATTGTCGATCAAAATGTGATGTGACTGAATTAATTCATCACAATAAAGACACGGAATATGATGTTATGTGATACTAATTGTGGATAGCTTTGGCCAAATCGTATCCATTCATGAGGTACACTCAATGGAGAAAAAACGATTACAGTTTGGAAAAAAATACATTCGACATAATATCTGAATTTGTTTTGACTATTTTGAGTTCAGTTTGTAAGAATATACAGCTACGGTACAGTATACAAAAATATACGGTGTTCCATTTGGACGATTGAGTTTGACGGCATTTCGAGAAAAACCGGAACTCCGGCATATCGTAGCAAAAAAGCAAATGAAATGATATATCAGATACCACAAGGTGGCAATAACAATTTTTTTTAATTCCAACTCTAACGACGGCGATTGTCAATTTTTTTTTTCAAATAGAAACATATATTTTTAATTTTTTTTTTCTGATAGAGTTTTTTTTTCTGAATACAATCATGTATAACAAGTTGATTTTCGCACAAAATTAGTTGACAAGAATCAATTCCTTGCCGACAAGAAATGGGTCTTTTCATTACATTGTCTATCGGGTCATTGAACGTAGAGTCCGTCACTTATACAAAAAAAGATGGTACAATGTTAGAAAAATAATGATTATTAAAAAACAAAATATCTTAGGAAACTACAAGTATTGCTCAAACTGGCCCCCGCCCTGTTGAACACATAGTTCACACCTTCTAATTACACCATGAGTTGCGTTCCAGATAAAATCAGGAGGTATTTCACGACAAACTTCGATGATTCTCTGCTGCAGAGTTTCTAAATTTCCTGGACGTGATAGATAAACTCGATATTCAAGATACCCCCACAACCAAAAATCAAGTGGCGTGAGATCGAGTGATCTTGGAGGCCATCGAACTGGTCCATGAGTCCCTATCCATCTTTCAGCAAATGTAGCATTCAACCAATCAACATTTATTTGGGCATTATGAGCAGGGGCTCCGTCTTGTTGAGAGTAAATTCTGTTCAGATCGGCAACTGGCAACTCCTCCAAAAAGTGTTCGAATGTACACTCGTCGGTCCGAATAATTTTTCTATAATACGTTCGATCTTGTTGCATCGCATTCAGAAAATGCCTGCAAAATTGTTCCCTTCGATCTCGATCATTTTCTACTAGTGCTTGTACTTTTTGGGGCACGTATGGTATGAATTTGAGCTTCTTGAGTATTGCTTGCACGGATTGTTGCGAAACGCCAATGTTATTAGCAATTTCTCGAGTAGAAGTCCTTGGGTTTTCTTCTACACTGAGAAGAACTTCAAATTCGACATCCTCATCAAACTGACGTTCCTTTCGCTTAGGTTTCTTGAGTGCTCCGTAGTTTCTCAAATTTTGTTCTAACCTAGCAAATTTACGACGATCTGGAACTTCTCTGTCAGGAAATCGGTCAACGTATAAACGCAATGCTTGACCACTATCCGAATTGAATGATTTTTGAGAAATATCAAAGTTCACGTGCGCATCACAGTTGAGTTGATATTGCGTATGCATCGTGCACTATGCTACATCTTTTAATTTTTTCCCCTCCATTATAGTCATCACAAATATTCTGAAAAATTTTATGTATGTATAATGTTTCCTGAACTTTCTTCCTCCATTATAGTCATCACATATATTTCAAAATATTTTGTGTATGTATAATGTTTCCTGAACTTCATATTCAATCAATGAGTACCTTGATGACTGACATGCTACAAATGTAGTGGAGTGGGCAAATAAACTATTCTATTCGACTAGTTCCTGTCTCTTCTTCGGATCGCGTACTGCCCACTCGAACAAAGTATCCGACATCCGATTCGATCCGATAGAAATCTGTCTGGGCCTCGAATCGAAAGCGGCACATTTCAGATCGCCGATCGCATTTATTCCATCGAATGTCGGCGGAATTCGACAGGAGACCGGAAGGCAGGAGGGGAGCTCGATCACCTTCGGGGGATGACGATGACAGGTGTCGCGCAGCATCCCCCTCGACACATCGGCCGACGCCGCCGACGCTAGCCCGCCGACATTTCAGTCTTGTGTGTGCCGTCGCGGCGTCTGGAAGCGTCCGCTCCCTGGACGCTTCTCCACCCAGCACGAGAATGTGCGGTGAGTATTCCGAATTATATGTCAATTGGGAGCTTCATACATTAGGAATGACTCTTTTCACTACTAGTCCCAGAACTCACCATTATCTACAGTGTTTCCAGCTCGAGAAATGAGATTTATGATCTATCATAGATATATAGATAGATTTAATTCTCAGAATCGCAATTACATTGACATATAATACTTAGATTCTATACAGCATTGAGAAAGTGAAAGGTGCGGTGCAAAATAATAATAACAATAATGTGATCTATTCTAATTTCTGAGAAAAAAATTCCTCTAGATTATAAAAAACATGATCATGCAATAATTTTTCAGCTGGTTGCGTGAATTGCTTAAAGATTTCATACTGAATGGTAGGTGGTTGTATACTTTTATTCCGGAATACAATGGCCCATTTCTAGTTCTGTTGTATCTATAATTTGGCAAAATGTAATCTTGTTTTCTGGTTGGATATGTGTGTTTGTTTGATGGTAATATCAATATTGATCGTTTTTTTGTGTATCAGCATTATGATTCTGAATATGTAGGTATTTGTTTTGAAGTGAATATTTTGTGATCTTTGAAAAATGTCCTGCAAGAGTCTCTATGACTCAAATCAGAAAATACCCGAATAGCTCTCTTCTTAATACCAAATACGTCGCGTATACACATGTGCCCCAAATTCTATGCCATATTGTAATACACTATGGAAGTATGCGAAATACACCAATTTTGTTGTTGCGAGGTTTGTATTCCTCTTGATAGTGCGTATTGCAAAAATTGACCTGCTCAATTCGGTTTGAAGTGCAGTGGTGTGATCTAGCCAGTTCAGTTCACTGTCAATAGTTATTCCCAGGAATTTGGTTGAGTGCACGAAATCAATAGAATTCTGAATAGAATAGAATAGAATAGAATGTCAATCGATTTAGAGAAGTTGTGAGCCATTTTATTAGCCAGAAACCAGTTTGACACTCCCTCCATAATCACTTCGGATGATGTAGTGAGTAAGTCATTACTTGTCTCTTTAACAACTATACTCGTGTCGTCAGCAAAAAGTGTAAAGGCGCTGTAGGAAAGCTACAAACGATGTCATTTACATAAATGAGAAATAATGTTGGGCCTAGCAATGATCCCTGTGGTACACCTGCCTGTAAATGAGTATGTTCTGAATCTTGGTATGACACATCACCTAACATTTCATGTTTTACTCTGACACACATTATTCGTTGAGAGAGATATGATTCGAACCAGTCGTTAGACAAACCTCTGATTCCATAATACTCTAATTTCTCCAGGAGTAAGTTGTGATTTACGCAGTCGAATGCCTTAGAGAGATCGCAGAATATTCCAAGTGGGTATTGATTCGATTCTAAAAACTCATGTATTTGTTCTATCATTTTGAATGTGGCATCCGTAGTATTCAAGTTTTTCCTGAATCCAAATTGCGATTCTGTCAGAATTTGTTGAATATTCAGATATAACCCTATTTGTTTGTTAACATTCCACTCCAGTAATTTTGAGAAACCTGAGAGTAATGAGATGCCACGGTAATTATTGGGATCGGTCTTCTCACCTTTTTCAAAGAGTGGAATGATGATGGATTTTTTATATGAATCGGGAAATATGCCGGAAGAAACTGATAGGTTAAACATGGTTATAGTTGTATATCATACACGAAGTAAATGCATGTTTGGTTGCGGATTCAGGAGGACTACAAATTCACTTTCTGTATTTCTCATTTCGCATTGTTCAGATACAATTTGGATTGAAACTATCTGGAAAGACTATGGGCTGACAGGTCGTAACGAATATAGGCTAGCGACTCGGGATATATTTCAATCATTATGGTTTCACGGAACTCAAATATAAGGCTACTGTCACTACAATCACCTCGGGCTGTCAGTGAGCTCGTTTATAGGCTCAAGCAACCATGCCAACTCTACATCGTGCCTGTCAATAACCCCACAGTTAGCAGTTGATCTGATGTTCTGTGCTCTGTGTTATACGTCTTTATAGTATTAGAGAACCATTCCTGCGGATATTGTATCATGACAGTGGTGAATTCAGTTTGATAATAATAGCAGGCTTCGTGTTTCTGATGAACTTTTTCACGTCTTTAAGAGTAGATAATGGCAGGTTCTATGACTAGTGGTAGAAAAAAATATATGAACTACCTCTCTCTGCAACAACTCGCAAAGAATGTCTTCTGTACCTCCGTGATCTCACTATAATGATTCAAAATCTTGATTGTAACAATCATCACTCATGCTTATGTTCTGGAAAATGATGGAATTATTTTATGTCATAAGTGCAGAAAGTTATCATTTGTAACCCAGGGGTTCATCAGCAATGCTAAGGTAGCTGGAAGCTCAGGGCTGCTAAAACACCTTTTCTGTTGAATATTTTGTTGATTCCATTCAAAATAATTGGTAGGTGAGACATTGAAACGAGCAGTTCCATCTCCCTCTTCAACCTCTTCTGACACTTTGAGATTATGTGATCTGTATCGATTCAATTTGATTTGAACTGACGTTCTATGAAGTATATGAAGTATCGATAACAGTCATCTAAACAGGTAAAATATACTATTTAGCAGTCCAAAAGACGATGAATATTACTTTTGGTAATATTCATCACATCGTTTTTCTTTGACAAACTTCCACTCTCAAAGCTATGTAATCATTCAACTCCGATTTCATCATCTGTCAACACTTTTACCTACTGTTTAACATGAGTTGACATTCTTCGTAGTGAATGTAGTTGCTGTGAATTGCACTTCATTAGATTTCACTGTAGTGAATTGCTGTCATATTATTATATATATATAATCTAGATCTCTTCTCTATAAGATAAGGTGCCACGTACAGGCTGTATCTACTTGCTGTTGCTCGACCACTATTCAGATACATTCAAAAATGACTTAGTTATCGATTTTCAATGATGACGGTGCAAAATCAATTTTTTTCTTCAAGTCCGAATATTTCGAAAACGACAAGACTTATGCATAGGAAACGCTGATGAAGATCATGCTAAAGGAAATGAAGAATTCAAGAACGTAATGAAAAATATAGCATACCATTTGAAATAACGAAAATCTCGGAAACTTAGATCTCGAAAATATTTTCATCAATCAGCGAATCATCGATTATGTCTTTCCAGAAATTTTCAAAGTACTATCATCATTGGAACCCAGAAAACTTGAAATGTGCGCTTTAGAACAACCTATAGAATCATCCAAATATCTCCTCTCATCGTTGGGAATATCAATCTTGAGAAGTCCTTATAGAGAATATATATGTATGTTCTGTTGTTTCCTTTCCTTCTTGAACATACATACTGGGTGGTCCAATGAAAACGAAACAAGGTCGATTCGACATAGTTATCGTTCTCAGAAAAAAAAAACGCTCGAACCCCTCGATTTTTTTTTCGAAGGTGAAATATCTTGCGCATGTTTTCAACTTTTTGACTTCAAACCCCTCGGAGGGGTGAGCTCCAACCCTTGAATCCCAAATAGGATAAGGGGTCAAGTGATACATAATTTTGAAGGTAATCGAAATCTCTTATTACCAAACGCTTCCTTGTTTTTGGAATTCAATGGAGTAGTTCTCGAGAAAACACGTTTATGGAAATAATCGGCTAGTGATGGGAATTAACGGTTTTTCTCTTTCATCATTATTTCTCATGTTGTGGTTAGAACGATGTTCATCTAAGAAGTGCCTTATGTGTGTTTTCAAATTCTGTCCTATCCAACATTACATAAAGAATCATTCATTTTAATGTCAGTTCCTTGATCTCTCAGTAAAATGCACACCTTGTTTCGTTTTCATTGGACCAACCTGTATGCTTATCAAGATCAGAATGCGCTATTTAGACGCCTGACCGTTGATAAGACCTTATTCATTTTATTGGGTCAGTGGAAGATTGCGATGATTTCTTTATAAACATTTCTTTCAGCCTTTGTGTCTATTTCGTTTGCAACCATGATTTTCAGAAGTATGATTATTTCATGATTCTCATTTGTTCTTACAGTATTTCATATCTTGCAATGTCTCATATAGAAAATATTTCTAGATCGAATAGCATAGTTCTTCATTTCTATCGATCCTGTAGCTCTGCTAGTTGCAGGTGAATTTTCATTGATTTTCTCAATGCACCCATCGAAAAGTTCATGCAAGATTACAACTTTATCATACTGAGACTTACCATTCCACTCTGATTCAACCCTTATTTCGGTGTGAACCTTCTGATGTTCGAGTTATCGGTACTTCAAGTCGGAGGTTATGCGGGATCAGTGATCTGATCGTGTCAATGCTATAGTTTGTGAACTCGCTGTAGTAATGGCAGCTGAGGTTCTATCAATCTCCTCGATTCGTTCCAATCATCAATACACGGTTTTGAGAATTTGAGCATGCATATCTCGATTGGAGCTTCGGATCTCCGTTGACGTTTACTGTTCATCATCATTCCTTCATCAATGTCATTTTTGTTTGCTATTCATTTTGTAACTTCACGATGAGAATGAAGAAATGTATGGTGAAATTATTGATGTTGCCTGATTATTGTGGTACGTAAGATATATTCATAGTGGAAAATTTCTTCAATGAAAGTTCACGTCATATCCATATAATGATGTACTATTTAAGAATGTCACTTTCTCCATTGATTTTGAGTTCCATACATTTTCACATCTGGCTCATGTCATCTTTTTCATTACGGAAATGTACTTCTCTCCCTCATAACTTCATGAAACTTCAGTGAAGTTGGGTACGCCGCATTACTCAGGAAACTTCTCATTTAGGGAAAACATCGGATGAATTGTGACCAGGATCCATGAAGTTGTCTTTTGTTTCATGCGATACTCCCAGCGAATTGGACTGCAGAGTTTTCTTAGTGCCATCTCTGAAGTTGCGATTGGGCTTATGTATATAAGCTACTCAAATGATAGAGAGTGAGGTAAAAACATATCAGAGTCAAAGGGCATTCCAAGAATTATTAAATTGAAGTAGATGTTTGCCTTCTCATCCCATTTGCTTACGACCCCTTAGCGTTCAAGAAAAATCCCAATTTGTTCCTTCTCTCCCAACATTTCACTGCTGGCTACCACGATATTTCTCGAACATTGTCGCTTTTCTTCCAAATTGTCAGAAGGATGAGAAAAATACTGTCGAGGATTCGAAATTGTTATGAATGAGAAAATCCATTAGGTAATCTAAGCATTCATAGTTGAACAATAATATTATATCAAATCATCCTATACATAATATATAAAATTATATTATATGAACTTTGAATCAATCCTTCTCTACTCCATCACTATGCAAAATTCCTCACTGCATTCTTGAACCATGTCTGTCGTATCAGTGCAATAAGTATTAGTTTCACAGGTGTATAAGGAATTGCATGAGGTCTCTAGATTCTCTTCACCTTCGGCCAGCATGAATCATATTTGTAGATTATGAGGTCTGATTCTGATTAGTCTCCCTCAATCGTTCCAGCTCTTCCAGAGGAGACCAACATAACTAGCACCATAACTAGCTTCGAAATGGGACCTACCGATTCCTCCAAACCTGTCTTGTTGGGTTGATTTCTTCGAAACCTTTGTGTGTCCAAGAACCCATTCAAATGTTCCCACGGTGAGCAGGGTAAGCAGACTCAGTGAAGACTTTATTTCCACCAGGATAGCAGATCACACAAAGCAAAATATGATAATGTCAGGTACCACTGTTCCTATGAGGTCATCCATATCCATGCTTGGTATCACTACCAACAGCGCTCTCTCATAGGACGATCATGTGAGATCCATTGTCAGAACTACTTCCGTGCGAAGTATTTCCCACCCCAGCAGCTGCTCACGATCTGAAAAGATCAAATTCGACCTGACCTGGGGACGTGCTGTTCGCATATCCTATCAAGAAGAGAGCCATTCGCCCAGTCGGTGGAACAACACACGAATTCCCCTCTAGAACATCGTAGAAAGGTGGACGATCTCTTCGGAATTCTCTCCACCAAGCATCATTCTTCAATAGAACGGCAAAGTTGTAAAATTCATGCCTAGTGTTGTATTTCCTGATTACGACCTCCAAACTTTCAAGAAGAAAGTTCAGTACGTCCCCTCTCTCCCAACATTCCACCACTAGCTAATACGATGATTCTCGAACATTGGAGGTTTTCCTTTCGAATGAAAACAAATGGGCAGTCCAAGACCAGTCCCGATCTGATTTCATAGCATGAATTCACCAGAAGCATTTTTTGCATTCATTCCTGCACCACGCATCAATTTTTGATTCATATTTGTCATGATACATGTTTTGTTTCGTCAAAAACGCTAACGCCATTTTCCGCTATAATGGCCTAATAGTTATGAAACTTAATTATGTAGTTCGATCATTAATTGAGAAGTAACATAAATTACTACTTCTGAATCAACATTCTCATAACACTGATTGTGCAATTATCAATAATACTGATTTTGTTTTCATTTTTGTGTCGCCATCTAACAACTGACACTCGAGTGATTTTCTGCTATAACGAATAAAATGCTGTTATCAAGTTGGCTGTACGTTTGAGTTTTGGTTGGAGACATTAGATAGGCAAATCGGCAGAATAGCTCCACCAGTGTCCTGTACATCGTTGTCATGATCAAACATACTTCACAATTTTATGACAGCCACTCTTCAAAGTACGTACGAACAAACAGCGGAATATAGAGGTAGAAGTCCAAAATATGACAGACAGGAAAGTCCTTAGCTGCATTAGGAACATTTAATGACAAAAATTCATCAGGGTAAATTGGATAAGGTTAGGTTAGGTTAGCGTAGGTTAGGTTAAATTAGTTTAGATTAGGTTATGTTAGGTTAGGTGCCAGAGTTGTAATCATTAGGAGGCAGCAACAGCAGCCTCGTGCAAGAAATATTTCAAAGAGAGAAAGAGAGAAACGATTGCTGCATGATGGTAAGACTCAGTTGAGTTTGCTGTGAGTTGGCATTTCAGATGCGGTAGAAATTCGATGGCTCGTTTTGGGGGGGTGTGTCGTCGACAGTGTAACATATCAAAATGCAACCCTCACCTCGATGATGGATAATCTGTCGCTAAATCTGGATCCAGTTAAGGGTGGGTATATCCACTGAGCAATATATTTGATTAGAGAACCTTATAATTACGGTGCGGGGACGTCGAGGATAACCAAATTTCGGAGCGACGAGGCCTAAATCTCTCGACATAATCAAATATTTGCATAGCCCGCGGCCTTCATTTAGTGATAATGACATTTTAGTCCATGAAACGAAGACTGTCTACCACTTCCCGCAGACTCTGAGATGATTCACGGAAAAATGGAAATTGGAGACGAATTCTATAAGGGTAGAGAAGAGCTGAGTGAAGCATTCGAACTGTAAGGAATAGAAAAACACTAGAATGGGTACGACGAACACGAATATAGTTCATAGGGATCTCGATGACTAACCGTGGGTATCGACTTCAAAATCGAATATCTTGATGGGATAACAATGACTATGCAGTGTGGATGAGAATAATTATCTTCGCCAAAACTGTGGAAAATCCTTGACCAGTAAACGCCATATTTGGTATGGAATCTGAAGTGATATCAACATATTTCAGGTTCTGTTTCGTAAGGAAGCTATTGAAAATCTAAGAAATTCCGCAAAGAAGGTAAATATAACGCTTTGATTAGATGATTCTTATATGGAAATCATAGATTAGGTTGATGAACGAAAAGTCCACTGAGCTATGAGAATATTCATTCAAAGTAGACTTCTGATCCTTTCTGAACTTGAACATTAGCTGAGCTTTATGTGAAGAAAACGCAACCTGATAGAACAGTGTGGAAATTAGCGACAATAACGAGAACTCCAGATGATAAACTCTGATACTAACCAGCTGATATCGATTAGATTCAATTTAACTAATAATATGAATTGAATTCATTTTGCATCATTTGCATTCCGCAAAATCAAAAGTATACACGGAATACAACTTATTAATTCACCTCATACATGTGTACTCATCCAATCTTCTTCGATATCAATGAGCCTCCAACAATTAAAGTTGACGGATGATAAAAAAAAATAATTATTTTCGAATCATCATTATATTTTGAAGTCGAGAACTGCAACCATGCAACCTATTGCCAGCAATATCTTTCGACAATAAAATAAACTTGATGTGATTCTGAACAACTGCAATTCGAATCTGAAAACTGTCACTGTTTTGTGGTGATTACTAAACATAGACTCATTCCGTAATCAACAGTACAAGAAGTAGGATATATTTCACTCTAAATTCTACCCTTTCACTCTGTTGAGAGTGCATAAGTATTACTTTTTTGCACGATCGTGAAAGAGAAATATCCTCGATTGGCAATTGAATTGAGTATTTGAAGTTAACAGGACAGTTGTCAATTATTACTATTTGAGATCTGAGATGAAGAGTCACATTAATTCACAGTAGTTTTACTGTTTTACAGGATGAGAACTGTCAATGATATTGCATTTTTGGAATCCCAGTCATGAAAATTAAATTGTCTATTGATTCTTTCATGAAGATGTCAGATAATGAAAATATAAGTGCTTTATCGGATATAACACTCAATTCGTTACTGGTATGAGTGATTCCAATGTCTTCATAGGAATAAAAAGAAACCCCTTCAGAGATAGAAGACAAGACTGAATCAGAGTACGATACCTAAGCTATTGTTACTGGTATAAGGTACAATTTCACAACTAACTAATATCTACTACCCAATAACTAATAATAACTATTATTGTTACTGGTATGAGGTACAATTTCAGAACTAACTAATAACTACTACCCAATAACTATTAATAACTAATTAGTCTGATAACTTCATGAGTAATCACAGTCACGCACCTTCAGAAATAATTCCATATTTCTCTGAGGAGGCGACGATAGTGGATATAAAGAATTTTGTTTTATTGTTTCGTTCTGTAGAGAAGATATGTAAACAAAAGTATGGAGAATGAAGCGATTTCAAAGACACAGTCAAGCTTTGCATCCCTCAAGTAAGTAAGTTTCTTCATAGTACTCACTTCATTAAAGAATCAATTTCCTTATGGGTATGTCTCTTTTGCTCAAAAGATTCATCATACTGAAGATGAAACGAACGAATTGAGTGGAACGTTCTAAATAATCTAATGGCTTTCTCTCTACATGTTTCACTCAGGTATCAAAGCGCAACATTTTTCAATACATTTCGCTACTACATCAGCAGCAACAAACCAATTAAGGGCTTTCGATGTTCTATCACCAACAAGGTTAACTGAATCAGGGCAGATCAAACGAGAGTGAACAATCTAATTACCCAACAATATTTCCCGGACATGTCGTTGATTGAATACACAGGCTGTAACAGAGTTTGAGTGGTGGGTGACATTCAGTAATGAGGAGGAAATCACTTGGTATCTTGTTTGTGTGAAAAGGTATGTTTAGTGAATGATGGCAAATTACTCAACCATTATGTGAGAACACATGTTCAGCAGGAGAAGGATAGACGATATTGAGATTGGTAGTGAATATCTTTTTTTTTATCTGTGGACAACACGAAAGGGAAACCTATGATGTTCGAGGAACATCGTGTTAGCCAGCGGTGGAATTTTGGGAGAGTAGGAAGGTGTTGGAATTTTTCTTGAAAGTTTGGAGGTTGTAAGCATAAGGAAAGACTTCACTAGGCGAAGAATTCCACAACTTTGCCGTTCTATTGATGAATGATGCTTGGTATAGCGATGTTCGACAGGTCTCGAGCCTGACAGTGACAGCTTGAGCTCGTCTGGTTTGTCTACTAGGAATCGCGCGTGGTGGCATAATAGATGATATTTCCGTTGAGCACCGACCGTGAAAGTACCTATAAAAAAGGCAAAGATCGCCGACCTTTCTACGAGTATCTAGAGAGGTCAATGATTTGGTGAGTGTTGTGTCATCGACTAGGCGAATAGCTCTCTTCTGAATTGAATCTAAGAGCTTAAGCGTATGTTTGGGGGCTGAGCTCCAAACATGTGAACAGTACTCCAGGGTAGGTCGAATTTGTGCTTTGTAGATCATAAGCAGTTGCTGGGATGTGAAGTATCTCTTCGCACGGAAAAGAAAACCGAGTTTTTGTGAAGCAGTTTTCGCAATGGATCTCACATGATCGTCCCATGAGAGAGCACTGTTGGTGGTGACACCCAGCATGGATATTGACGACTTCATAGGAACAGTGGTACCCGACATCATCAAATTGGACATTGTGTGATCAGCCTTCTAGATACATTATTGAGGTAGATACTGTGACGGAGATGATGAGAGAGTGTTGATGGTTCAGTAGGCACCCAAATGAAATCAATTAATCTGATGATCGAAGATCGGAAGAATCACACTGAACCCATCTGAAATATTATTGGTGACCGATAAGGAAGAATTCTTTATCTACCATGCTAAGTTTGAATATACCACCCATCATATGAATGAACAGGAAGATAGCAACATACTTTTGAAAACTGATCTGATTCTCAAGAATTGTTTGAATCCTGGAGAAGTCACGTTCACAGGTGGTAGAAACGATTCTGTTCGAGAACTGCAACTATTATATTCCCAATGTTAACATGTAACAGAGATGGAAGGACTGTTAACAAAGTAGAATAAGAGAGTAGGAAGTACCTGTGTTGTGTTATTGTGCATTATTAAATGAGGTGATTCTTGAAAGGAACTCAAATGAAAACTTCCGGGCATTTGTTTTCATCAAGCTGAGAATTTTCAATAGATCCATCTTTATACTTGAGGTATCTAAGTCACACCAAAATAGGATATTTTGAGATTATATCTTTGGTGTTTTGGTGTATATTTATGGGTCTGTATATGGCCCAATATACACATACACCTATTATTCGTTTCTGTGAGGTATTCTGTGGTTGTTGTGGCAGAGCCGAACACTGTAGAGTTGTTTCAGTTCTTTGGTATATTCATGATTTACTCAAGTATATCGAGATGTCTGTAGCGTGAAGTGAAATAGGCAAGTCTTTGAGACTGACTGATCGAGGACGCACGGAGAAGCTGTGTGCTTTCGGGTGCACGGAGTAACTGTCTAGCTGAACCAAAAACTGTTTTTCAAGAAGGGTATCAATCTACCGTTAGAACGTTTCCTGAGCGGCTGAACCATTTGGGTTTTTTGGGAACTTTTACTGTTAGGTGATAAAAGTTACCTTGCTTCGGATATTGAACGTGCCTCTATAAATGAAAATAATTTTACTTTATTGGACCCAATCGGTGGATTTTACTGCTAGACAGACATTTCGTATACAACAATATACATCTTGAATCCAAATTGGTAGTTCCAACAGCTACGAGGATGAAATTTTCAATGTCTACGGAAAACCCCCACATATCTACTGGATGCTCAAGCACGACGCAAATGCATTGATTAATATTTATGGTGCTTTTGGCTCATTGAAAAACAAACTCCTCTCGTCTATTGCTGAAAATGACTGAAAACTGAAAATAAATAATAAAGTTCGTTGTATTCGTTCAGAAAAATTGTATGATAAACTTTTATTCCAAGTATTGCAGGTTACAAACATGTCAAGATATATTTAATAATTTCAGATTACTCTATTGCTTCGTGTCCTCAATCTCATAGATGTCAGCGGTATCATTGAAAAGTATTGTGCATACCCATGACTCTGATGAATGAGGCCAAGATTGGTGATAGTCCTAGAAGTTCCGGGTTTCGAGGCATCGTAACCGATTTAAAACTGGTTCGTTGTCGACGAAACCTGCAATAAATGGGATGCTAACGACACTCGGACAACATCAAAGGCATGTCACTTGGGATCTGACATGGTCCTTGAAGAATGCTTGATACTATGGAAATGATTCTAGAACATTTTGAGCAAAGGTGTCGATATTTTTCAACAAATGAAGAACATAGTTTTGGGAAACTCATCATCGTTTGTTTCCTTTTGTATATCGACATTGGGAAAAGGATATCAATGCACTGGAAGAGGAAAACATATATTATTATTTCGGAGTTATCTTTTGTAGATAAGTGAAAACTAGAATGAAATGTAGGTATATTCTTATGAATTTGAAGTGCAAATCCAAACGAGCACATAAGTAAAATTTTCAATAGAGAATGTTTCATTTTAATTTTTGCAGAGCGATCTGAAACGTCATCAATATTTATTCCTATGTCCCTACATACATATTACAATGTAAACCCCATCAGTGTTTCTTGACCTGTGGAAGCCAAGTCTTCAGTCGTTTCAGTATTGAAAAACTGCGTTCGGCTGTTGCGACTGAAAGTGGCATAACGCATCCTAAATATAGGGCCATATAAATATTTGGAAATCTTTCAACATTCCATGTGTCCGAAGCAGAAAGTGCACAACTTTTTTTTCAATTTATTGATTTTTAGGAGTTTTATTGAACTGTTACAATGGCATAACATGTACCTAGCGAAGTTGTCCAATTTTATAATTACTGCGCTTTGGACCAAAAAAAGTTGTTGAAGTATTTCAAGCATAGTCAGTGGAACATAATCACTGGATTTTCTTTATTGGATTGATTACTTAGTGGGTGTCAATTTCTTGATCGGTTATGGAATCTGATGATCATCATTAGTTGTTTGTGTAACTCGTGCGAAAAGTATTCATTAGTTACAGCTCGAGATGAAGTTGGAGCTGCAACTAAGCTGACGTTCCTTTTTCTATGATTATTTATAATAGAATGATTTTCTAATCAACTGTCCACAATGCAAACCGTACTAAACTTCAGCACGATCGTGGAAAAACATGCAAACAATATTTTATCAAATACTGTCTGTGAGTTTCTCGAGGAGGTGTTACATTCATTTTCCAGCTTTTTGTGGGATTTTCTCTCCTCGTTTCTAAAAAATAGAGTAGGAGTTATTGAAAATTATTTCAATATATTTGTAGTAAGGACAGATTTTGTGATCTGCACCAAAATGTCACAGCGCTTGAAATTAAACCTTTAGATACCTGAAAGAGAAATTCTCTATTTGTCAGTGACACCTTGTTTTTGAAATAATTGGAAATACAAATATACTTGATAATAATTTTCAATAACTTCTTCTGTTTTATTTTTTAGAAACGAGGAAAGAAAATCCCACAAAAAGCTGGAAAATGAATATTTTATCGTTCGATTGAACTGACTTCTTGGTATATGCTGTTTTTCTATAGAACGTCCGCTTCATTCTCTCAAAAAATCATTGGAATTCGTGGTTTTGATATTAGCAGAAGAGTAACAAATCGAGTGACTTCAACCTCGGAGCCACCCCTCTCAAAAAGAGTTGAACTGCTAATGTAACAAATCAAAACCCATGCGAAAATTCTGTATCTGTCACGATAAACATATCCATTATGTATGGCTGTCACATTCTCAATTTCTGGCAGAGATAACAATACTCTTGTATGAGCACATAAGAGAACAAAGAAGAAAGAGACTCAACCTTGAAATTCGTAATCTCCACAATTCTCTCATTTATATTGCGGAAGATGATTGAGCGACGTGTCATACCTGGTTCATATTCGCTTGTATTCGTCAACACCGTAGCGAAATTTGAATTGTTGTTCCACACAAATTATCTATATCATTGTGAGGACCATTTCGATGTAAGTTACTGATTGATATTGTGAACCCTCAGACGTTTCCACTCTCCCAATTGTCATTTCTTGATTCCGTCTCAGAATTCAAAACTATTCACTCTCCTGATATGACGATCAGAAGATTGAGCTATAACGCGACATTGTGAATTTTCATTCCGATCATGATGAATCGATTTGTTTCGAATCGAAATATTCAGAAAATCGATGCCTCGTTGATGAAACCGGCATCTCATATTATTCCAATACATTCGGAAACATACACATATACAGGGTGTCCTTAAAAGGTCTTTACAAAAAGCTACCACATATTCTTCAGACCAAAACAATTCGATACAAGCAAACTTACTCAGTAAAAAGTTGCTTAGTTTGGGCGCTAGACGGCTCTGAAGTTGAAATTTTCAAATCGATTTTGCTTCATAACTTTTGAACGGCTCATGAGATTTTTTTCAAATTTGGTACGTTGGCATAGACTCATCGGGCAATGAAACTCATATCATAATCATAATGAATATCATTCCATGGGCGTAGAACTTGATTTTTTCAGTAAATAAACATCTAAAACTCCTACGCCAATGGAAAAAAAATAGTTTCAATATGAAATCTAAATTATTCAACTCATTCACTACAAAAAAGGTACTCTTGACAAAAGTCGATTCCTCTCATGGTTTCGACAAAATTTTAATTTTAGTGATTTAGAGCATAATTAATAATAAAACGATTAACAGATATTTCATAAAAATTGTTCAAAATGTTCACCATTTTCACGTATACAAAGATTTATACGACGCAAAAAGTTGAGATGTACTTTTTGCATAGGTTATTTCTATTGAAAATAAGTAGCACTGGTTTTTTTTTCTGAAGACTATTATTATCTGCTCGAAAACAGTGATATTCACATTCTTGGTTTCCATAGTTTCATCTGTGTTGATTTGTCGAGTTTTATTGACGTTGATTGTTGATATCGGACTTTTCTGATTTATCATGGCCGTACAATACACCAATGAAGAATACACCGATATGTTATTGGTATTCGGATATTGTCAAGGAAATGGTCGAGAGAGTGTGAGGGTGTATTCGGCAAGGTTTCCAAATCGTCGCGTACCAAGCCACCCAACCTTTGCTGCAGTTGAGAGACGTCTTCGGGAGACCGGTCATTTTGCTCCTAGAACTGGTGATTATGGAAGACAGCGTTATGTAAGGATTCCCGAAGTCGAAGTAGAAATTTTAGACCGTATTGAAGAAAATCCAGAATTGAGTACCAGACGGATAAGTAATGAACTAGAAGTTTCTAGGAATGCCGTTCATGAAGTACTAAGAGAACAATTATTATACCCATACCACAAGACGCCAGTTCAAGATTTATTAATCCATGATTCACAAAGTCGTCTGATGTTTTGTAGGTTCATTAATTTGCAAAGAGAAATGAATCTGAACTTTGGAAAGAATATTTTGTTCACTGATGAAGCCTGTTTCACGAGAAGAGGAATAACTAATTTTCATAATGAACACGTTTATGCAATTGAAAATCCTCATTCCATTAAAATAAACCATTTTCAACACGAATTCAAAATCAACGTTTGGGCTGGAATAATAGGAAATTTTATAATTGGTCCTGTCATACTTCCACAAAGATTAACAGGAGACATGTATTTACAACATCTACGAAATACGTTGCCAAATTTGTTGGAAGATTTACCACTCCAACATCGGGTAGATATGTGGTTTATGCACGATGGAGCTCCACCACATTTTTCGGTGGATGTTAGGAATTTTTTAAACCAACAGTACCCAGACAGATGGATAGGTAGAGGTAATGATGCACCCGTGAATTGGCCACCACGTTCTCCAGACTTAACACCGATGGATTATTTTGTATGGGGTTATCTCAAGTCTACGGTTCACAAGACCCCTGTGAATACTGTAGAACAATTATGGCAACGTATCCAACAGGCGACGAATAATCTTACAGGCGATGAAGAAGTTATGCAAAGAGTACATTTCAACTTTTTGCGTCGTATAAATCTTTGTATACGTGAAAATGGTGAACATTTTGAACAAACCATGAGAGGAATCGACTTTTGTCAAGAGTACCTTTTTTGTAGTGAATGAGTTGAATAATTTAGATTTCATATTGAAACTAATTTTTTTCCATTGGCGTAGGAGTTTTAGATGTTTATTTACTGAAAAAATCAAGTTCTACGCCCATGGAATGATATTCATTATGATTATGATATGAGTTTCATTGCCCGATGAGTCTATGCCAACGTACCAAATTTGAAAAAAATCTCATGAGCCGTTCAAAAGTTATGAAGCAAAATCGATTTGAAAATTTCAACTTCAGAGCCGTCTAGCGCCCAAACTAAGCAACTTTTTACTGAGGTAAGTTTGCTTGTATCGAATTGTTTTGGTCTGATGAATATGTGGTAGCTTTTTGTAAAGACCTTTTAAGGACACCCTGTATAACGATAAACCCGCGTTTTTTTTTTGGAAATATAATGAATCTGAAACAACTCAACAAGCATATTGGACCGCGAAAAAATGCGAATGTGTAATTAAATACAAAGTCCTTGGGAGTTCGTCTGGAGGAATCGTCCCCATTCCATTCGGTGAGATGAGAGTTTCCCTACCCAATGAACGTTTTTTTTTTTCAGTTTTTATTACCACATATCAACACCTCATTCCAGTCGCTTACGTGACCCAGCTGGGTTTGATTATGTTACGTGACTCGTCAGGATCCGCATTGATTGGATGGCTTAATGAACTGGATAACTTGGCACAATGTTGACTATCGCTCGTTTTTGCAAGAGGGCTGCGCATTCCAATCGATATTCACGAAAGTAACAGTTGATTGTGATTACGAAACGGAGTAGGTCGAAGGATTTCGAACTATTTAATCCATGACCATACTGATTAGGGGCGCCGACTTCCAGAAATCCCCATGGGTATCCATGCTCATTTTATGAATAGTTAAATGAACTGTCGAAGTGCTAAATGAGGAATGCACACCGACCAACGAATAAATATCATATATTACCATGAAAATCGAATCTGAATCCTTCCAGTGGAGCTTGTAAGATTTAAAAGCAAGCAGATAGGTAGTAGTTCATTTCACAGCTTTTTGTGGGATTTTCTCTCCTCGTTTCTAGAAAATAGAGTAGACGTTATCAAAAATTATTTCAATATAATTGTAGTAGGGACAGATTTTGTGATCTGCCCCAAAATGTCACAGCGCTTGAAATTAAACCTTCAGATACCTAGAAGAGACATTCTCTATTTGTCAGTGATACCTTGTTCTTTGAAAAATTTGGAAATATATGAAAAAAAAAACTTATATTCATCTCAGTGGACGTTTCGGGAACGAATCTGCTCCCGTTCTCAACACAATTAGAACACTTTTCTTCGCAAAATTTTTCAATGTGTTGTTGGTTTTGACACTGAAAAGTGTCCATTTGGCACACGGAGGAGTTCTTATTCCAAAGCGTTTTTATTAATTGATATTGAATTTTTCATTTTCATATTCAGTTTTTCAGAAGTGGGTGCCAAGTTCTATCTATATCAACTATACAAGAAGCAATATTATTGTCTCCTTTCAAGAGACTGCAAGCAGACTCATTGATTGTCCGTTTCTGGTTGTTGTCTTCATTTCCTATGATCTCAATATCACTCCAATCGGCCATATGTTGTCCATTTCCAGTGAAGATACGTTCAGCTAATCAGTATGTCAGTATATCTTTTCTTTATATTGTTCTTATGCTCTTTCATCCTTATTGATAGAGGCCTGCTAGTTTCACCGGTATAATATTTTCCACAAACACATGGTATACTGTAAATACAATTTTTTGATGATTGTTCTTCATTTTTCGGTTATGTATGAGTCGAAATCGATCTCACTGTATTTTTCTGTCTTGAACACTGTTTCCACTCGAAACTTGTCACCCACAGTGAAAACCGTGTTCAAGACAGAAAATACTGACAAATAGAGATTTTTTCTCATGTTGAAAGCAATGTTGAGCATGTCTCTGTCGATCTGGAACATAGGACAATGCATTATATGTTTCACAGTTAACTGAACTCCACAAATATAGCACATTGGTTCCATTTTCCTAGATATCAAGTGTTCGTGTGTGAGTTCAGTGTGTCCTAGGCGGAGTCGAGTCATTATCACCTGCTCTCTTCTTTTTAATGAATGGTAATTCCATGATCCAATATCTGGTTTGATTTCCTGAAGTTTTACTTGTGGAGTTTGCCAATTAGTATTCTGGGTGTGCAGCATCTTTTTCTTGATGTAGGATTTCATATCACTCGCAGGGGTGTATTGTAATGCTCGCTGGTTTGGATTACTGATTGCCTTTCGTGAACTGGTGTCAGCTTTCTCATTCCCAGGTATTCCTATGTGTGATGGGACCCAGAAGAGGACACTATTTGTTTGTTCGAATTCTGAATGTTATAGAGTTCTCGTTTTATCAATCTGCCTATCGGGTTTTTCATATACAGGGTGTCCCATAAACATACCGACAAACTCTAAGGGATGGTAGAGGACATCAAAATAAACATTTTTGCACCATAAACATAAGTCTGGAAACTCTCCGTTTCCGAGATACAGGGTGTTTTTTCTTAAATTAAAATTGGTATCTGTGGAATTTTATTGTAAAAACAATGTTTGTTCCCGACATCAAACGTATTTAAATCAAAAAATGTAAACAAAAGTCAGTGGTGTTCAACTAAACTGAGAGTTAATTCAGTTATTTTTATATTATTTAAAACATTTTATTGCTTTAGCACCCTTTATTTGTCGGTATGTTTCGGATACTCTTTCCAATATATTAAAAATAACGAATATTTTCAAATTGAATACAAAACAAAAAATTATTGAAAGTCATTAATAATAATTAATGATTAGTAAAAAAAAGTTGATGGAAGTTTAATTAGTTTTTTCAATATTTCAATGAACGCATTGGTAAAATGTAAGGAATAACTTTGAAGCATTTAATTTTTTTTTTTCATAGATGTAAGAGATATGGGTTTTATTTTTTTTCTTCAAAACGTAGATACGGAAAAATTTCAAGGGACAAAAAAGTTGCATTTCCAGTAGTTCATTTGAAAAAAATTATCATAATCACAAAAAATCTAATGAGCGATATTTTTTTGTGCAAAAACTATCCGACATAGCCCATAGGCACGCCCCTGAAATCATTGGGCAAATTCTAATAGCTCCAAAAGATACCTTCTAAATGTATCAATAATCTGTAGAAATTTCATTGAATTCGATCAAATCGTTTTTACGATATTAATGAAAAATCGATTTTTTAAAAAAAATTTAACACCTTGTATCTCGAAAACGAAGAGTTTCCGGACTTATGTTTAACGAGCAAAAAAGTTCATTTTGATGTCCTCTACCATCCCTTGAAGTTTGTCGGTATGTTTATGGGACACCCTGTATAATTGACACAACATTTGTAGGGAGTATGAGAGTCTGTTATCATCATGAATGTCTCAGAATCACTATGATTTGCAAAACGTATCGCTTGTATTATTGCGAAGAGTTCGTCTGTGAGAATTGTGGCGACTCCGGAAGTTTGTAGGTAAGTGTAGTAGCGGGTGCAAATTTCTCTCTTAAGTATCTAAAGGTTCAACTTCAAGCGCAGATCACAAAATCTGTCCTCACTACAAATATATTGAAATAATTTCTTCTATTTTTTCACGCGGCAGTTATGCATTCGATTTTGGCTACATCATCTCTTCCATTTTCCCTGTGGTGGAACTTTCTCTCCATCGAAAGACGCGAGCTGGAAAAATATGATGAGGTTGATGATTGTGACGACGAGCAGGGAAACCCCACCGAAAAGGCTCTCTCCCCTTCCCCGCGAGCAATCCACGGAAAATTGACTTTGGCTCCTGCCGTAAATCACGTTACAACCACTTTGTCTCGATATTTCGGCCGAGAGGTCTGCGGAAGGTTCTGAAAATTCGATTCGTTCGGTAAACAACGTTCGGGCCTTCCGCACGAATCAAAATTGGAGTTGAAAGCCCAAATGGAATTTGATTATGACAACTTCGAACTTCGATAGGACTTATTAGATTGTGTTCTATCGAAGTGGGAGTATGCAGAGACGACGCGAATAAACGTCGAGGTCTTTGTTCTTTGACTCTTTCTAGTACGCAGTATCACCACAGAGTGGTTCTACAAGAAAAGGGACACACTGGGAAACCTGGTAGGGCTCGTGCAGAATTCCTAGTAACTGAAAAGTACTGACAAGAAAGTCATGGAAATGATTCTTCAGGCTGAACGATCTTATAACATAATAAACGAAATGCTGTTTCATAATAGTGACTCTGAGATAAAAACTGGACAAAAGAATATGATCAGCGTTTTATAGATTTGGAATAGCTATTGACAGACATCATTACCAAGAGATTCTCTCCAAGGAAGAACATGATAAGTCTTTACTCATCAGGAATTACCGTCAACCTGGGTTAATCATATAGAAAATTGATCTCACAAGTATTCTCATTGAATATTCTCAGATACACCAAGGTGGATATAGGATGGTGAAATAACTCTTCAATTGTTTCTTTCCAAAACATGTAGACCTGTCAAACGACCTCACTAAGGCCGCACCACTTGAGTATAGATGGCGATACGATTGTCGATCCGGTGAAGTCAAATCCGCTTTTACTGATAATGACGGATACCTGACAGTGATGGATAGCTAACAGTTCAGTTTTTACATTTATGTTGAATTTCAAATCCACATCGTGTTTCCAGCATTTCCAAGATAACCTTCGAGATCGGCATAGGTGACGCCACCTAGTTTCGATCTTGGGAAGCCTTAGTAAGGTATTGAAATCCGACAAAATCAAGTAGGCGAAGGTCTACAACTTTTTCTAGTGGCTGGGTATAGGGAGTTGAGACACCAGTCTTTATTTACATCATGGATACACTCAGGAAATATTTGTGCCCATTATCAGCCCTATCGCGCTGACGACATCATGCTAATTATTTCATTTATTTTTAATTGGAACTTGTGTTTCGAATTGCATCTTGACTGAAATCGTGCAAAATTCACCATAATATGTGAACAAGTATAAACTCACTCCACTGTAATGAAGCGTCCAGCTACCTGTCCATAATAATAATAATAATGATGTTCATTCATAACAGAATACAGTATTACAGGGTGTTACAGAACTATGGTATCGAACTCCTAGGGGATATCAGTGCTACAGTACAAAACATTTGAGTAGTGGGTCCCATGTCCGGAAAAGTGTCATTACGTCACAACGTCACAACGTCCCTAAGACGTGTTGGAATTTAGAAAAACGATGGATTGCCTACATAGGATTCAATGCATTCAATTTGTGGCTTTTGTACATGATATCATCACAACAATTGTTCGAAATGTCTTCCTTTAACCTGAATACACCGACTTCGGTGGACTTGACTAAAAATTTGATTCTCGTTTTGAATGATTTCAAATGCTGCTGTAATTCGTCCAATTTGAGTCTTGCTCTGTTTCTAAGAGAGTATAGTAGCCCAAAGACAAAAAAAATCACCGGCTTGGGCTCCGTTGGATTGCCAGATTCAACGTCGCTAAATTTTTTCCTGTGGGGACATGTTGAGTCTTTGGTCTACGAAACTCCAGTAGAAACAGAGCAAGACTCAATCGGACGAAATACAGCAGCATTTGTAATCATTCAAAACGAAGACCAAATTTTTAGTCAAGTCCACCAAAATCATGTGCGAGGTTCAAATCGGTGTGTTCAGGTTGGAGGAAGACATTTTCAACAATTGTTGTGGTGATATGTTTTCTACTGGTTGCACTGAAAAACTCTTAGAAGTTCGATCTCATAGTTCTTTAACACCCTGTGTACAGAAATATGTGTGAACATAATAATTAAAATGATTACTAGTGTGTGTGTGTGTGTGTGTGTGTGTTCGGTTGATACAGACGAACAGACAAACAGAGATCCCACTGAAACATGAGGTTGTACAACAAGAGGATTATCGAAAAATATAAGCTCAAAAATTGGAAATCCGTGTATAGATGAATATGCATGATATTTTTTCTTGCAGTATCTGTTTTTGCAAGAGTTTGGCTTTTTGCCTGGTTTCATGGGGATGATCAATGATATGGATTATGTTCTAATTCCAGGAAACTTCATGGGCTGAGACTCAATCTGAAACACAGGGCTTCAAGCTCTTTTCGTCGAAAATCAGCTTTTCTTTCATTAACCGGCGTAATCTTCCATATCTACCCTATATACTCTGCTTTGATGATCTTTGAACCATCTTTGATTGGAATTCACGTCAAACGGATTGATTCCAATCCCGGAAATATTGAAGTAGCTTGAATCTCCATTACGTGTTTTATATAATGATAATAATAATAATAATGATAATAATAATGATAATAAAGTTTATTCAGATCACCAAAAAAAATGCTATAGTAATATATGTGCTGAATAAACGTGATAGAAACCACGGAAGCATCAGATGTTGCTTTTGTGTGGTGGAAAGAAAATGAAAATGAAAAATGATATGGAGTTAACATAGGTATAGGTATAGCAATAGATTATGGAAGGAGGATTCGCATTTCTAAATAAACTGCTTAATATATAAATTTGAAAATCAAACGAGGATAATATAAAATCACACGAATGAAATATCAGTAGATGAAGCAGGTGAAGGTTGAATATAGGTATAAAAAACATTCAATTCAACTATATATAAATATAAAAAAGGTAGTTGAAAGTTTCAACATAGAATTCATAGAATTCATATAAAATCATACAACATAAAACTAAATTGATGCAGAGTAAGTATAAAATCAATGATGAAAATACGTGTATACTAATAGTGTTCAAAAAAGGCAAAAACGATATGGAAGTTGTTGAAAATGGTTGTGATACATATTTCAATAAAAAACGGTGATATAAATATACATTTCAGAATTGTAAGTGGACAATGTAGCAAAGGTTCGTGTGGTTTTATCTCATCCATGACTACTTTATAACTGTTCCGCATAATATTCGTAGCAGATCATATCAATAGTCGCACTCATCAATCTAAAGTGTGAGTTCCAGATCGAGTGACAATCGAATAATGCTTGGAGGAGCTGAAAATTCAGCGCATAACCGCAATCGATATTCCCTTCGCGAAGGCAACGAAAGCCTAGGGATTAGCTCTTTGTTATACTTACTCTCCGCGTTGTCTCCTCTTTTTCTTCCGGGGCTCAGCCTCCGGGAAACACGAATATCCACGGCGGACGAGTACTGGTGCAGCGGTCTTATGTTGGAACAGAAATAAGCAGAGGGAGTATCAGGTATTGTTCCAGATAAATATGGAATCGACACCGAGATACATTCTACTGTTATTCGATATCATTGAGACTAGCGAATTGTGAAGGTGATTTATCGATAATTTTCATTTTCTCCTCATTCGCCAACGTTAGCTCAGTTTTGATTGGTGGTGCATAGGTTGGTTCCATTCGATTCCAGATTTTTTTCGATTTACTCCCTTGAAGATTCCGGCACGACTGTCTTGACATATACCAGGACTGATGAACCGAACGAAAACGTAAACCTTCCCCTCCATTCACAGTCAAATATGACTTTTCAGCGGCACTTGTCTTGATTGCCCCTTACCATTCACCCCACAACAGATAAGCCCCCATATCAATTAATCTGCATTGTTGATTGAATCAAGACAAGACAAGAATTTGATCCAGGCAAATTGAGTTATCAAGGAGTTCATATGAAATTGTTATTTTTGTATCAAGTGCGTAAAATGAGTGTTTTTTTTCTGGAATGTTCCATGGAAACACGTATTTCATACACGAAATACAAACGACAGTTTTTGTACAACTGTGAATGGTAATCTGCATCCCTAGCACAAGCATATACAGTATGGAACAGCCAAATGGAATAAATTCAATAACGAATGAATGAGAGCGTGTTGGGAAAAACGCTTGGACACGTCGATTTGTATTTTCAGATGCGCATTTTTTTCAAAAAAAAAATTATTTTTGTTTTCCTTTTTTTTCAATCGCTTCTTCTACGTCGGAATCCAACGTCCCATAAGCCGAAGCTGCAGCTAGATCATGGTTCAAACACCTCGACCATTGTGCTACGGCCGCCGTTGCACAATGGTGATAGGGTGTGTCATGTGACAGTGGCCGACACCAACTTTCTTATTTTAAATACAACCCCCGTTCATTATCAGTTTTTTGGATTCTTCAGAAAATTCTAGACATAATTCATGTACAATGTCCCATACCAACTGTTTCGGAAATATTGAGTTTTCAGATGTATTACAAAAATTAAGATTAAACTGTTTTTCTATTTTGCTAATTATTCCTTGGGATATAGGCGGCAGATTCAGAAATTTTCCGTGGAATAAGCGAGAAACTTCCATTTGTGTCCGTGTGTTATCTCCGTAACCAATCATTTGTAGAATCGTTATTTTATGCATTTCTGTTAAATGAACCATTTTCCTGATATTATTACGTACAGTTAACAAAATTCAAACAACAATAGCACTAACACTGATCACTACTGTCATGCAGACAGGTTGCTAAGGCTATGAGTTTTATACGTGAATAAACAAAACTGTTTTTTTAATTTTTTTTATTTCATATCAGTAAAAAGGAACGCATGGATGGTTTTTGCTGATTTTTTCAATATTAGGAGCTGAATGGGTGATAAATATTGAGTGTAATGTAGTGAATTTGTAGAATGAAATAATTTTTTTCCAATGTTAATTTTTGTAATACATCTGAAAACACTAAATATTTCCGAAACAGTTGAAGATAGGTATGGGACATTGTACATCAATTATGTCTAGAATTTTCTGAAGAATCCAAAAAACTGATAGTAAACAGAGGGTTGCATTCAAAATGAGAAAGTTGGTATCGGCCACTGTCACATGACACACCCTATTTAGTTTTTTTTTTCGGAAAAAAAATGCGCATCTCAAGATACAAATCGACGTGTCCAAGAGTTTTTCCAAACACGCTCTCATTTTTCATTCGTTATCGAATTCATTCCATTTGGCTGTTCCACACTGTATAGAAGATAGTTTGAATAACAAAATTGAGATTTCCTACAAACTATTGAATTGTCCATCTTCTCCCAAACGAATTGAAATATCTGATGAAATTATGGAATCAACTCTTCAAGAAATACTGTCTGAGAACTCTTCAAGAAATATCGTTCCAATAAATGGAATTGCGCTATGATGGAAAATAAATTATTAATTGATTCTGTTGAGAATTAATCCATTTCATGAATTATTCTTGCAGTGAAAAAAGTCCTTTCTTAAGGTTAAAAATAGTAAATATCTACCTTTATCAATAGGGATGTAGGAGTGTCAATTTTTTTGACAGTTATACATTATATTCCTCTGCTACTCTCTTTTCAATAATCATCATCACTGTAGACGAATTATAGCATCTTCGGTATTGGTTTCCTCAAAGCCACTGTATTGTATTTTTCCAACAGTCAACCATATTCTGTCCCACCACATCATTGAATATGAGCTTCTGATGTTGGAAATAATTATTGCTTGTTCGCAAGAACTACTAATTAGAAAAAAAAAACTATTCATGTAGTGAAACTCTTTGTGAACATCATAATTTAATCACAAGTCAACAAGATCAACAGTTTCGAATCCTAAGGAAAGTACCTGGAACCAGGTGTCTTGATCTTGTAGGCGCTCTTCCAAATCTCGAAAAGACAAATAGTCGAATGCAATCTATAGAAGATGGCCAGCGGCATCGAAACGTGGGTGATGACCGTCCAGCCCCACCGACCGTAAAACTCCAAGTGACCGGGCCTGAACTCTGCCCTGTTCTTCTCCAGCGAGTTGATGGTCCACATCGCCATATTGGCAACGATCAGGAACGTTATCAACTGTCTGCCGGGCTGATTTTGGCTTTGGCTGATATTTTTGCACCTTCGCCACCAGCCATCCAGGACGAAGATGGTTTGTACGCAGGTTTGCACGAAGGAAACTAGCTCGGTAGCCATTTCTATGTGGCCGTTGGGGTCTTTGGAGAAGTAGCAGCCAATTATGGAGAATATGCAGTAGATGAACATGCCCATCTGGGCGACCACTAGTAAGGTGCAGTCCAAGCCGATTCCGGTGTTGTTTCCTTCGTGGTCTACAACAGAATAGAAAGTTTTACTGATTAGGTCGAATAACACAATCATAACCAATCATAACCATGAACCATCATACTCTGAAAGATTTATGAACTACTACTCCGATCATCCAATGACACGAAAAATGAATATCATTACTAATCTTGAACACAGAGCTACACACTTAGCACAAGGAAGTTTCAAAAACCAAAACCTTGAACTTATTGAAACGATGCTACTTAAGTACGGCTACCCCAAATCTTTGATTGAAAATTTAGTATACACAGACAGAACAGATACACAAAAAGAAAAAGCACCGTTGAACAGCGAATATCTTGAATTAGGTACCGTATATAGCAGGTCTGACACTCCACCTACTTGAGGATTTGGAAAGTGAAAATCTCAAAGTTTACATGAAATGTGAAGACAGTTGAAAATAATTTTCTCACGAGACTCAAAATAAAACACCAAAAGACCTGAAATCCAATGTCATTTACAAGATACCATGTGCTGAGTGTGAAAAAGTTTACATAGGACAAATAGGAAGGTATCTACAACAAAGGATGACTGAACACAGCAGAGATTGTAGAAATATACACAATCCGCTGAGAACAATAAAAAATCCCACTAGCCTGGCAGAACATTGCAAGTCATCACTTTATAACTTTGACAGATATTGAGAATTTACACATCTCATATTTAAATTCAAAAGAAAAAATCAAAAATTAATTCCGAATCATTATCAGACCAGTTCTTCCAATCCTGATTATCTTTTCTTTCACGAGCCTTTTTCACAATATAAAGAAATTATTCATCGACAGATTAGTTTGTTCATTTCTTCGTGTTCGTGTCTGTTTTAAGATCTTTCATGAACCCGGAAAACCACCCTAAATGTAAGTACCCATCAATGTTGTTTTCTGTAAAGTGTTCGAAGTGTTTTATTTTCAACGATTGTTATTTTAAATGATTTATTTTGTTTTTATCAAAACCCACATTTCAGAATATTATTTTCATATGTATGTTCTTGTTTTTATACTTCCATACAGTGTGCTGAAGATGAAACAATAAAGTTTAGAAACGTCGACAATTTAACAATTGGTTTTCTTCAACAGTTCGACCGAATTCCCGCTAATCACTAACAGAAATCATATTCAACGGTCGCCACTCTATTCAAGAATAGAGAGAGTTTACTATTAGAAATGGAGAAATCGGTCTTCGATTGATTTAAGAAAATATTTGTTGTGCAGTTCTTCCAATTATATAGGATAACTTGTTGATACGAAAGCTGCTATTATTTCCACATGATATTATATTAATTCATCATTGATTCCCAAATATTTATTCAGAATTAGTAATCATAAGAGGAAGAAAAGAAATGAAATAATCACTTCGAACAGAAATTATTTTGACAAGAACTAGAAGAGGAGCAGTTGACATATTCGAAACTAGCATTATTTCGTTCATTATTCTCCCGGCAAAAATTCACGAGAATGTCCCTTGGGATGAAATAAATCTCTGGTGAAATGAATCATCAGAATAGTAGTATGCATTTCTTATTGTATGGAAACATACAAGGTCCTCCACGACGAGTCTATATAGGAAACCACGCTTACTATTTTTCTGAAAATTCGTTCACGGGGGTTCAAAGAGTTAGTTTCAGACAAAATATGTTTTATGTGTCATTTCCGGTTATACCGAAGGCGGACCCGAACTTCGTTATTGTGAATGAAAAAGCCTTTATATTGAAGCATTTTCAATATATACGGTGGAGTTAAGTATAACTTCATCTGATCCATCATATGTCTAAAGGGCTCAGTTTTCGAGTAACTTTGTTCCTTTCGAAATTTCTGGCAGATGCAACCCTTCGTACCATAAATAATATCAGTTATCAATATCGATAATATCAATAATAATCAGTTGCTTTGGTATTGAAATATCGACAAGAAACAAATTTCGAAGTGTCAGCAAACAAACAATGTCATAATTTTAAGTTTGAGCGTCGCGAAATACTTGATCATGTCCCATTCATTATTCAGTGATGAAGAATTCATTAGGAATCGATTGGGAACGTAGATTATTGGAAGAACAAAACAGATCATGATAGAATATAATGGAATAAAAGTTCATTCGGATAGATATGAATAAAATCGAATGGAAAGAAGTAGATATGGGGATGTAAACATGAAGTCACCCTATTTATCGAATGATGTTGATTCGAGTTAAATCCTCGATATAGTCAAATTTGACGCAAATTCATGAGTACCCTGCATGAATTTTTTCTTGGCTTGATTTTTTGGCTTCATTCTTTCATATTCCATTATTCCATTTCTTTGTGGAGTCGAGAGATTCGACATATTCCAAAATTTCGAAAGTTCTAGAATATCTCGAAAATGGAGCCCTTCAGACATGTAATGTTTAAGATGAATTTGCATTTGAAATCATTTGAATCGATATAATTGTTGAATATCTTCTAAGTGATGAGATAAAAATTTGAGGAAATCTTCGATGATAAAATCATTCTTTCCATTATTTGTACACTATACCCATACAGTATATCTAGATAGTTTCAACAACTGGATACTGATCCAAATGGTAGAACAATATTCCAGGATATATTTCAAGGCATTATATAATTTTGAATATTCACTCTTCTGAGCGATTCTTGAGAGTGCAGAGTGCTCTCATTATTATTATTTGGAAATATTATTTGGGAACCAGTTCTTCATATAATATCCATGCTATGAGAGATAACCTGTACAAATTGTACCAAACTGTACATCGAATATCATTTTGGTAAATGTCCACAACAACCATATCCGACAAATGAAATTGTCATTTCATTCCAAACAGTTGTTGCCCTTAATGATGATAATATGTTTGAAAAGGAAGAATTTCAGTTTGAAGTGAAAATAGGCAGTATTTTCATCACTATCGAATAAATACTGAGACCATTGTTGGTTGATCCTAATAAGATAATATACTCACCGATTTTCCGATCGTATTTCAGATTCCTGAGCTTGGAAATTGAAATTATGACAATCAGAGTTGTTATAATATACAGAATCAATTCCACAATGTTCACTTCGAATATAGCCATCTGTTCAGTTTCTGCATCCGTATTTGTCAGAACAAAGAACATTATCAGAGAAATTATCGTGAGGACAATAACCTGCAAATCAAAATGATAAATACGTTTGAAATTACTACTTCAGAACATGATGAAGTGGAGTTGAATAATGAAGAGGTATACTGTTCGAATATACTCGTGTTGGCAAACGTCAGATAGAAATGTGCCTAAATTGAAAGCAAGAAAGGAGAAATAAGTTATGTATTCAACATTATAGTCTATATCCACCTCATCAGCTTCTCAAGTACAGTTTTGATTGTTCGATTATAAACTGAATGGACAAATCAGTGAGTCTGTGATGAACCAAACTTTCATTTCATACCAACGATGATGTGAGATCAAAATTGGGAAATGAAAGATATAAAGTAATGGTATACTTGGTCTGTAGTATTTCGTAAACTTTGAGTGTAAGAATTCGGATACATGAGATACTCGGTCTTGAATTGAAACTACATGCTTCTTCAAATCCACCATTCGATTCTGAACTTGACAGATCGCCTGATTGTCATCATATCAACGGCTTGTGATAATGAAAGTAGAATTGGATTTTTCCATGAACTGTACACGTGCATTTCAATTTGAATCTTTCAAATTACTGATCTTCACTGTATTGCATTTGTGCATCGATCATGAAGAAGTGATACCTTGCATTAGTTGAGGGCACATCATTTTTTTTTCTGGCTCTTGATTTGAAAATTCGGTTTTTCCGTTTATTCTCAGACTGTATTCAATTTGACAGTACTAGGTCGGAAAATCTGAACCTTAGATGGTCAAAACATGATTGCCGCTGATATTTTATAATCAACACAATCTGTTTGATGTTGATTGCTGTTTGTTATTTACGAACATCTTTGCACTTGAGAGAACTGCATGATCTTCACAGAACTCTTAGGCTTTCAAATTCTCCTGCGAGTGTTGTAAATATCAAGTGAACAATTATTCTTTTCTCAATCTGATCCTCTGAAATGTTTTTTTTATTCTTACCATAATTCCTGCGAACAATCCTTTGTGCGAATTCGAACAATCAATCGTAAAATGGTGATTCGAATTGACCAATCGATTACCGAAAAGATCTAGAAAACAAAACGTCAGTGGTTCATGAGGAACGAGATAAGTTCCGGATATCCGACTCACTGAACTGGTAGTTCGTGGTAACTTTGTTGTTGGGCGTCAGATTCTTGAAATTCACTTTCTTGTCTGCCTCTCGATCGGTAGATTCCATTTTCACGTCTTTCCACATCTCGAATAGTATCACAGCGCAAATTAGGCTGTACTCGATAGTACAGGGGAATAAAAAAGGACTCGAATTTGACACCAAAGAGCTCATCACGTGACCGGAACAGTATTTCTCCGACGTGGAATTCAATGCTGTCTCTTCTGAAATATATTCGCAGTTAGAATATCAAAAATTCGACGCTAGAAGAAATCAGTGTGTGGTTTCATGGAACCACGTTGCAAGTGAAACTTTTTGCAGTTCCATTTAGGGTATCGAACTCACGTTTTCAATCTCAACCTAACAATTGGAAAATGGGAATGATTATATAGCTGATGCGAGCCATTGGCCTTCGCTGCTCTGCCGACCGCCTTTCGCTTCGCTACTACTGAGGCCGGCTGTAGGTTGGCGTTAAAATTTGGACAGATTTTTTTTTTTTATCTGTGGACAACACGAAAGGGAAACCTATGATGTTCGAGGAACATCGTGTTAGCCAGCGGTGGAATTTTGGGAAAGAAGGAAGGTGTTGGAATTTTTCTTGAATGTTTGGAGGTTGTAAGCATCAGGAAAGACTTCACTAGGCAAAGAATTCCACAACTTTGCCGTTCTATTGATGAATGATGCTTGGTATAGCGATGTTCGACAGGTCTCGAGCCTGACAGTGTAGGGGTGACCAGCTTGAGCTCGTCTGGTTTGTCTACTAGGAATCGCGCGTGGTGGCATAATAGATGATATTTCCGTTGAGCACCGACCGTGAAAGTACCTATAAAAAAGGCAAAGATCGCCGACCTTTCTACGATGATCTAGAGAGGTCAATGATTTGGTGAGTGATGTGTCATCGACTAGGCGAATAGCTCTCTTCTGAATTGAATCCAAGATCTTAAGCGTATGTTTGGGGGCTGAGCTCCAAACATGTGAGCAGTACTCCAGGACAGGTCGAATTTGTGCTTTGTAGATCATGAGCAGTTGCTGGGATGTGAAGTATCTCTTCGCACGGAAAAGAAAACCGAGTTTTTGTGAAGCAGTCTTCGCAATGGACCTCACATGATCGTCCCATGAGAGATCACTGTTGGTGGTGACACCCAGCATTTATATTGACGACTTCATAGGAACAGTGGTACCCGACATCATCAAATTGGGCATTGTGTGATCAGCCTTCTTGGTGAACATACAAGCTTGAGTTTTAGTTTTAGTTCCGCTTTGAAACTATTCAGCCCCATAAATGATATTCTACCAGAAATATCTCATGGTAACTCAATTAGTTTGAGAATAAATCGACACTTTCTCACTGCCTTTCCATCTGCACTGCGCATATCGCTTGTCATATATAACTCAAACCGTCTCGCACATTTGATCTTTTGGACCGAATGAATGGATTATTTCAACAGCAACACAACTTTTTTGTGTGTATTGGTTCGAATTTCAAGAAGTGAAAGGGAAAATTTTGCGAAAGAGAAAGGTGAATACCACTGTGAAGGTAGTCTAGATACAATTCTATCTGAACCCCTTTCGATGAACCTGATACTGACAAACTATCAGCCATCTGATAAGAGGAAGCTGACGTGTTTGCATAATTTGGGCCGAGTGAGGTTTTGTTTTCTTATCTTTTGGGGGTCTTTCAATGTGAATTCAACATGAAATTGCACTGTAAGAAAAATTTAAATGTAGGTTATTTAAATTTTTCTTCTTTCACATAGAGTATCTGAATATTGTCATTATAAGCTGATGAGCATAGACTGATGTTGAATTGGGATGTGTTGAGGTTACTATGTGATTTCGAGATCAATATAGGCAGTACAAGGACCGACGATACTTTCATCCAACAGGAGGATAGTAGTGATCTCCAAAGTGGGGGAGAGCATTTTGAAATTATTCACCATCATCCCTCGGAAAAAAAGGAACTCAAGAAGTCGTTTTTCGAATTGCCTACATTTGAAGCTGAAAATATATCATTATCAGAGATATCAGGCACCCACTCCCTAAAATTCAAACTCACCAGCCCAGCCCATTGTAGTATGTAGTTTTTTGAGTGACAAGATCCCTTTCAGGCGCTATACACAATAATCAGAAACTTTGCCTAGTGAAGTCTTTCCTGATGCTTACAACCTCCAAACTTCCAAGAAAAATTCCAACACCTTCCTTCTCTCCCAAAATTCCACGATGTTCCCCGAACATTATAGGTTTCCCTTTCGTGTTGTCCACAGATGAAAAAAAAACTAAGGAGTGTTTCCGAGAAAGTCATAATCAATTATTATAAAATATATACTTCTAGATGCACCCTTGCCTCATCGTCCTGTACGGGGCATTGGACGGGGCATAAGAGAAGGGGTCATAGATGTGTAATTTTGCCAACAGTCAGCTGATTGTTGATCGTTGCCTTCCTCTCGTTTGCAGTTTTCTTTAGTTTTCTTTAGTTGGTTTCCTCTGTGTATTTCTATAGGTTCTATTAGAAATTTCAACATTTCAAATCGTTGTAATGATATGTATAAACGTGTTGTGGTTAATCAATATCACTCATATACTTGAATAAATCTATGCCATCACTGATCACCATTCAATCGCTTCATACTATTGAAACAATATGTTTTCCATCAGTATTTTTTTTATCTGTGGACAACACGAAAGGGAAACCTATGATGTTCGAGGAACATCGTGTTAGCCAGCGGTGGAATCCCGGGAAAGAAGGAAGGTGTTGGAATTTTTCTTGAAAGTTTGGAGGTTGTGAGCATCAGGAAAGACTTCACTAGGCAAAGAATTCCACAACTTTGCCGTTCTTGGTATAGCGATGTTCGACAGGTCTCGAGCCTGACAGTGTAGGGGTGACCAGCTTGAGCTCGTCTGGTTTGTTTACTAGGAATCGCGTGTGGTGGCATAATAGATGATATTTCCGTTGAGCACCGACCATGGAAGTATAAAAAAGGCAGAGATCGCCGAACTTTCTACGATGATCTAGAGGGGTCAATGATTTGGTGAGTTGAATCATCGACTAGACGAATAGCTTTCTTCTGAATTAAGTCTAAGAGCTTCAGCGTATCTTTAGGGGCTGAGCTCCAAACATGTGAACAGTACTCCAGGGTAGGTCGAATTTGTGCTTTGTAGATCATAAGCAGTTGCATTCGATATTACACCCATAATGGCCTCTGTGCTGATCAGGATATCACCATTCTGAACGAAAATTTTCAATGGTTAAATGAAAACTGAAACATAGTATTTCTGATCATTCATACTCATGGATCATCGAAATTCAGTGAAATACACGAAAATACAGTCGTAAGTAGAATCGAAGGAAAATAACACACAATGTCTTATTCCTCAATGCTATAAACATAGCGTGGCAGAATATTTGTCCAACAGTCAGCTGATTCTTTATAGCTGGTCGTTTTGACACCTCCGTCTCTAGGCTCCATCTAGTAGTATTACTATTCGTTATTATATATTTGGTCATAATCAACAGTTGCGGAACGAAACGAATTTCCGTCCAAATTAACAAGGGAGTTCTCCTGTTGATAGTTTTCCATCAATACAAGAACTGTTGATGATGATTGAAGATGAATATAGTCGAAATGGTAGTATTTCATGATCACAATCTTGTATTACCTATTACCTGAAAGGTGTGTGATCTCATGTTTGGTTTCTTCTACTATAACATTCAGCCACTCGCATAAATTTGTTGCCAGCATATGCATGAGACCAAACCTAGCAATTATTTTGTGCTTTTTGAAATCCACATTCTGGAAAAAAGACGTCAACTCATAAAGAAAAAGTTTAACTAGTGAATTGTATCATTGAACGATTGAATGTTCACCTTTACCTTGGTGTTCATAAAAATGAATTGAACTTGAACAAGTGTTAGGAGCATTCTAGTAGCGGGTGTAATGGCTTGCAGGATAGTTGTTTCGCATTCAGGATTATTCTTCAGATCGAAGTATCTGCCGAATTCCAATCCTGAGTAAACCATACTTCCAATACCGAATGCTGAAAATGAAAAATAGTAGGTGTTTCTAGTGATATTACTTATATGATCTAGTTGGATAATAACATAATAAACTGGTTGGTGAAACTATAAAATGAAAAATAACCTGATAGCTCTTATCTTGCACATTCAGGTAGGACAGAGCTTCATTGCAAGATGCTAGAAATATTGAATTTACTAGAAACAGACACACTGACTCATTCAAGTTCATGTTACTAACACGTTCAACACCAAAACACCAACTGGAATATTGTCATAGCTTCTTCAGGTAGAGAACTGAGTGGGACATGGAATGGAATATGATTTGAGAATTTCTCCACAGAAATTCTCTCATCGTATTATCAAGTTATTGTGTCTCTTCTGATATAAATGCAGACGATGATGAAAGTATGGAAATTCGAGAGCTTCAAGTATTTGAAACCAAAGTGAAGGATCAAAACTTCACCTTCCTATTTGGTGATGAAGGAATATGCTTGGACGAATCATTGGAGTCAGAGAATGAAACCATACAGTGACCGTTTTTTGTGAATGTTTTCTGAGATAGAGGTATATCATCGTTATTGAATACTGCTCCTTCAGTAGTGAACTCATTGGATTTCAGCTAGGTACCGATGGAACTTGTCGGATTTTTATGTATTCGTGTGATACTTCAACAGCTTATTATCGAATTGAAAAAACTGCGTCCACCAAATTCTGGAAAAAAAATAAATTTCTTCTTTTTCATGATAATTCCTCTTATTAGTGTACTTAGTCGAATTGGAGCGAATTAAAATAAAAACTGCATTGAAACGGGTAATTATATCAGTTAATTAATAATAATAATTAATTAATAATGATAATTAATTAATAATAATGATTAATTTTAGTCCCAAAAGTAATTAGCCTCAACCAAGAAATAGTTAATAGGAGAAGATATTCTCCAACAAATCTCGAGTGTGCCGAATAGATGAAAACAACTAAGCGTTCAAAGGAGTGTTCGAGCGGTATTTGCTCGGGCCGGATGGAATATTCTACTAAAAATTAATCACTGGGGAACTTCAGATGAGGACTTGGCTGCATTCATTTCCTCACTGCGTCGTTAAATCAATAAATCATCAGGAAAATACCCTGTATAACCGGGTGATGTGTGATGAAGGTCCAACCCAAACAGTTCATTTTTTTTTCTCGTGTTTGTAAAAACATTGTGGAAGAAACTGTGTCGGTTTCAAATAGAACAGAATGCTCTCTCCTTATGATTCCCCCATTCTCTTTCAACTTCAGAAGGTATTAACTCTCAAAATATGCAACATCGAAACCAGAAGGCGTTCAGACTGATTCATTATTGATGAAAAGTTTGTTGACAAATTGAGGGCGCGGATTGTAAATGAAAAACAGATATAAGGGCTATCAGTAATTTTAAACAGTAAAGGCTAGACGAGTGTGATGTTAGCTTAGCTTGCAATCGTCTGTCAGCAGGTCCATGTCTGATTCAAAGAATCTGCTGTAAGCTTCAGATAGTTAGCAGATTATTATATTATATTATCAGAACATAAGATTATTTTTCCAATGACGATTGCAAGATACTGATTTATCAGTATTTCCTCAATTTCACTCCAAATCCACTCTTTAGGCACCCTCTGAATCGAATATACCAGGAAATTTTTGTATCGCTCGAATTCCCAGTCGACAGTTCAATTTTCGGAATGATCCAGATGCTCATTGCAACTCGAATTTCCATACTTGGTGCAATACTGCACAGGAATATATCGAGTGAGAACTTGGAATTATCTATAGAGAAGAAGGTTTCTTCTTGTATGTTTCCGAACTGACGGAAGATTCAGTAGAGGATTCATAGAATCGGTACATTGTGACTTCAGAACATCTCATGTAACGTCACAACAAATCCATTCTGATAGTGTCAAGACAACTCCCAGCGTATTCAGAAGTGACAAACTGGGTATTAGTGTTAATGTTGATCCACGGTCAATTGATTCCGATACTTAATCGTTATTAATCACATATTTCTAATTAAAATGGCCAACGTTCGGACAATAATAGTTATTGTAAATCCAGCGATAACCGAGTACGGTAGGCTATTCCGCAGCGTCCTGTTGTAATAATCTAGCAATTTATACCGTAATTAAAAGCACTGTTTGTGCCATATCGATTGACTCCTGCACCAAATATTGAGCTTCGATAGAGGTAGTTCAGCTGATTGAAACGCAAAGTTTTGTAACTTTTTTTACAAACAAAAATTGTAATGATTCTCAAATGAATTCCATCAATGAAAGTACTGCTGAAAGTATAAGAACCAATGAATAAAAACGCGAAAATATACGTTTGCATCTTTCAGAATAATCTTGTTTCATACAAGAAGGTCTCGTACAGAAAAATTTTTTAGATCTGTAGAATATTTCATATTGAGTTCAGAACTACTATAACCTATCCCAATTCTCCAGTTCCAATAGATTCCATGTAGAGTTGGTGACAAACAGCAAAAAGTGGGTACATATTTCGATTCAGCTTTTCCTTCACCAATCTCCCAATGAAATCTGAGAATAACTGAGTATTTGGTAATTTTTCTATATTTCAAATATATAAATTCTCCTGGAGGCGAAACTGGGTACTTTTCCTGCCTCATGATTGGATAGATTTATCGTTTAAGGTGTATGCTTCAAGTCAAGAATTAAATATACTGTATATAGTTCGATGATCATGACCCATGAATGAATAGTTATTAAATAAATAATCAACTCGCCCTGTATCTAGGTTGTGAAGACTGCAGACATATGAGATAATATGGTATAATTAGAAAGAGATATTTCCCTTCACCTTTGAAACACCTAGAATCAACCTAGTCGACATCTTATGGAAAACAAAATATTAAATTGTATCTTTTTTTGATTTTTTTTTATTGTTTGCGATGTCAAACATAATGCAGATTAGAATATAGGTGATTCCTAATGATTTTTATGGAATTCAACGTACCAATAGCCCCAAGTCGTAAATAAAAACTGCCAAATTTTTTCTGTGGTGGTGGATTTGGTCTTATCACATCTGTTTTTTCGGTATCTGAAAAGAGGAAAAATCTATCAGATGATTGATGCTGAATCAGTACCATACTATCAAAATCCTCTGAAGCAGTTTGAATCGAACTCGTAATATGCCATTAACAGATCAATTAATATGAATAATTTGTCAATTATCAAAAGTTGTTCATTTTTATAGTTTTTGTGGGATGTTTTCGCTCCGTTTCTGCAAAATAAATATAGGAATTAAAATATTCAACTCACTATATTTGTAGTGAGGACAGATCTATGATCTGCTCCGAAATGTCACTGCACTTAGAAACAGTGCGTTCAGTTTCCAAACATTTTTCTCAATGAGTTGTCACAAATAGAGCATTTCTTTGTAGGTATGTGAGGGTTGAATTCCAAGCGCAATGACATTTTTGGCAGATCATAAATCTGTCCTTACTCAAATATATTGAGATAAATATTATAATTTCTATTCTTTGCTCTCAGAAACGAGGAGAGAGAATCCCACAAAAACTAGAACCTCCTTATTCGAGCCATTCGATGATATACAATGGTCTTGACTTCCTCAAAGCTTCAAATTGGGAGATTTATGAATGGAAGATTATTGATGTAGAACTGTCATATTTACTCTTTCGTCATATTCAGCTACATTATTATCACAACCTCTGATCTTCAAATCCTTTTATCTCTCTATTCATCAGCCAGAGATGAAAATTGGTTTTTTTTCGTTGTGAAATTTATCAAAATGCATTTCAAATGATCATTCGGCAGATATGGAAAAATATGGTGGGTTACTCTTTTCCGGTATCTCAGTGATTTTGCACAATATTATTATTTCAATAGATAGGGTGGATCGTCATGAAATGAACACAATGTGCTCAAAGATCCGCCATTCTTGAAAGCAACTAACTAGAAAGTCATTTTTTCCATCTAATAAGTGCGTTTCCATCTAATGGAGTAAGAGTATCAAAAATGAGAAATAGGCAATCAGGTCAATTCTTGATTGGAATCGATCGTATACTCACTATAATTATTAATTATTTCCACCACAGCTTTCTCTTTGAAAAGCGTTCCATAAATATAGGCCACGAACCCAATACTACCAATATACAGGTAAAGATAGAATCCTCTAGAGCTGAAAGATTTGACATCTGATATCACTTGAATCGTTGGAAAAGCCATTCCCAACACAACTAGTAGCTTCGCATAAAGAGCAGATAAAATAATAGAAAGAGCATCGCTGAAACAATAAAAAAAATATCAAGTTTGCTCAGAGATGGTACCTTCCTTGCAACTCACTCTCCTAATCGTCGATTCTTGCGATGCTTTTCTCCCATCCTGGATTCTTTGTTGGCTTTCTTTTGTTCTGACTCTTCATCGTGATCGTCGAATAATCTTTGAAAAATGTTACAAATTATATCAATTGAGTTTCATTCAATGTTCATTCATTCTATCAAGTCGTTTTTTGACCTCTATTTCACTTCTCTTGTTAACATTGGTTATCAATATTTGATTCGTACTGAATCCAGTGGAGTCAATTGAGGATTCACTTGCTCATTGAATCTCATGAAATCTCAGTTCTTGAACAATCTCAACAGGAATCAAAATTTCTTCGACCTAGACTGGAAGCTGTGCAAATCAATATTGAATGGATGAAGGGACTATTCATTCCTTATTCAGAATCTGGGCCATAATTTTGAAACATCATTTCGCTCGTTCCAATCGCTGATTCTCATTGATGTCAAAATAACAAATGATATCACAGTTATTTTCGAACTACACTTATAATTCATCGAGGAGTGGCAAAAAAAGCACTGAAAAAGCTCAGATCTGATATTTATGCTCGATTAGCTAGGGGACAACCGACTTACTAGGCATAGTTCTTGAGTTTAGGCATAGTGGCCATATTTTTCCTCCCATATTTGGGGATGATAATCATTATCATGCACTCTGAATAATGTATTAGATATTGCACACACAATCAGTATAGACAGAAGGAATTATGAAATTGTGTGGTTTTCACAGTAACTGATAATATACTATGCCATCAAAGGACTAGGTAATGAGGTGATGGCAAACTATAATATATAATATATATATATATAATATATAATGTCTATAATAAACATCAATGGAGTGGAGGGGACACAAGAAAACTTCCAATGTCCCATCTACAACATTGAGAAGTATAGTAAGACAACAAGTGGATGGCAAAAAACCACAATCCAATAGGGTTGATGATAAAAGACTGATTACATAATACGATCATAGCAACATTGCATTGGTTACATAGCTGAGATGTTTCAATTCTAACGTTGGCAAGCGTTACAAAATTCAGGAATTGTACATCATGTCACGTTTCGGATATTTCAGAGATACATATTAGTATCCCATGAAATAACACATAACCGTTGAATGTGGACAACTACTCAATAATCTTCTAACAATTCGCTCAAATGGTTATCGAGGCAACAGAACTGCAAGTCTCTTGTCAAGTAACGTGCTTTCGTGCACTGTTACATTTTTTCGCACCCGTATGAAGTTTAGTTCAGTTTTAGTACTCCTACTCGTACTGGGAGAATAATAACAAAGAATATGAGTGGTTGGTAACAAAATATGTATGTTTCAGCTCGTTTGCTGAAGAAGTATGAAAGTTTGTTCAAAATTATTTATCAATGTCGTGAGAATTGTGTGAATATATCACCTCTCTTTCCTATAATATGAAATGAATATAAAATTGAAAAATTCGAACATTCAATCACGCTTCCTCTCTATAGGCTTGTAGAAAAAATGTTCAACCTAACTCATGCGGTCGGCACTCGACTGGCTTACCCGAACTCAGCTTCGCGTCGTTAGAGTAACGGCAGTCAGATACGAAAAAGGTTTTTTTTCCGTACTCGCTTAGATAATACTTGTAACTACATTTCGATTATCGATATCCTTGGATCATCACATATATGATAATTAATTTGTATGACATGTTCATCACTTCACTTTCCACCTCACCTATCATTGCATATCTTCGATAATTTCAGTCTACTCCATATCAAAATTGATAAATGTGTCTGGAAATAGAGGTGAGAATAAATATACCTACATTCATGACAAATTCGAATTGATTCATATTTCTAGTCAGCTGATACTTGACTGATTGTGAATATCATATAGGATACCTGTTGAGTTATGATATTCATTCTCAAACACATGTTGCCAAATCTCCAGAATTAATCTGTAGAAAAAGTTGTTCACGATCTGACAACAACAATCAACGTGAATACACATTTATAGTCGCCTTCAATACCTCATTTCGGTTTGGGGAACAGCTCAGGAATCTATTATCAATCCTCTGAAAACCCTTCAGAACAAGGCTATTAAGAATGTCCATTTTCCACCACTAAGATATCACACTGTGTAGGTATATTCTCCCCTAGGATACCTCTCACTGAGTAATATTTATAAATATAAAATTGAGTTATATATACACTATATATAATATTTATTTACCGGTGGTGTCTTCGAAATATGGTTTGAAATCTTTCTTTCATGGAGGCTTGAAAGTATATAACAACATTCCCATTACTATTAGAAACGCCCAAATGTCAACATACTTGTTCAAACATAAGTTGAAACAGTACCTACTATTACTCGAATGAAATCTATACTTGATTCGAAATAACAAGCAAGCTATCCAAAATCCAACCCCTTTCCTTTATACATCTTTTTGTAATTTCAAGTCTGTTTTTGCATACTGTAATGTAATTTTGTATTGTGATACTATGTGCTTTTAGTTTCTAATATGAGATCCACTATAATCTTCTTGGAATGAATGAAGCATTTCAGATCTAGAAATATGGCACATATAGATCATCTGGGATACTCTGAAATGGATTTCCAACGAAACATTCAAGAAATAAATGAATTGAAACTACAATCGAATGAATATTTAAAACAGGTTCGAACTGAAACTACATGATACTCAGTAGTAGCAGTGAATAATCTTCAAGTATCAGTTCTTCCACCAAAGACTAATTGTTACATGTGAATATTTTCCTCAAATTGAACTAGTTCTTCCATCTAGATGAATTCCTCCAGCGAGACATGCCAGAAATGAAAAGACTTCGGTTCCAAAAAATCTGATGATCGTGAAATGACGAGAGGACGTTTCCGTAGAAGGAAATCATCATCATCATCATAGGACAGCGAACAATTATCATTATAGCATCTCACACTGATCCCATTATCTAATTTCGAAAGGGAATGTTTACTAACTGAAATGCTCACTCTAGTTAATCACAAAAATAAATGTATTCATTACAGATTCTAGGTGTTGAAGACCAAGGAAGATCATCTAATTAGTGTATTATTTTCCCGTTCACGAACTGAATGAAATGACAAGAAACGAGAGACAATGCAAAAACAAGATGAATGTTCTCCTTACTCACTCAAGGAATTGCACAATATTGAACTCTCCTGGAACGCTCATTGCAAGAGAAATCTCGTGACTGAATGAAATTCACATCGAGTATCTACAATGACAAATAAGACACTATGGAAAATATTCAGATGATGTCTAATTTTGCTCCTCATGGTCACGTGTGTAATTATTGACTCTGAATTTGCATTCACGTAAAATGCTAGGCTGTAATTCAAAGACCACACAAAATATCGGGACATTAACATTTTATTCACCAACGGTATATTTTCGGTTCGTTATATCATATTATGAAGCAAAAATGTCACCGAATCATTAGGAATGGAATCCTTAGGAAAATCCCTGAGTGAAGTGGGATATATTACATATCACAGTGAGACTATTGGTATCGGCCGTAAAGGTGATGGAATATGTGATATGAAAACGATTTGTTATGCCCTGTTTTCTCGAATCGTCCTTTGTAATAGCAGGTCTTTCAGCTTCAGTTCCTCGAGTAGATGATTTGTCAGCTGATCCGATCCCAAATATTTCAACTCTGAATGTTTCAGTTCTGAATATTTTCGCAACCCCAGATTGTATCTCTTCATTGCACATGAATATATTCAATTCAGTGAAGTAACTGAGGTAAGAATCCGCTAAGAGGGGCGAATCTTTCGTCTTGTGATGAGACTTCTCTATGTATCCATTCTTAGCTAACTGCTGTTGGAAATGTTCAAAGCATTATATTCTATTGAGAAATCAATCATTCCCCTATTGAATTGAATATTACATCGAGGTGGCCTCCTGTAATAGTCCACTTCAAGTTTTGCAGATTCATTGCGGTCCTGCAACAATCTGAGAGCAAGATATCAAGCTTGATCGAGCTTATGACTCTACAAAGCCACCATTGAAGGTCCTTCACGTATCTTCGTGCTTGTAGAATATTGGATTATGCGTGGATTGTGTCGAAAGTCTGTCTCACAGCTGCTGGAAACAGTCGAATTCATAGAGAAGGTCACTTTCTTTGACAAAAGTGGCCAGTCTCTCTCTTCAGAGAGATGCTTCCAAAGTGTGCTGCCCGGAATAACCTATGACATGCCTGTTAGGAGCATCTCCCATGCAGCCAGGAATTCTACCTTGAGAGTTCCTCTTTTGGTTCAGATTGTACAAGATTTAGAAACTCCTACGATTGATTCTGGTCTATTCGTCGAGCTCTTCGCCACTTGCTTGGTCAATGAGTCGGCCCTTTCGTTTCCTGCTCACTCCAGGGATCTGGAAAAGCGTCACCTCGTCTGCTGAAGATAACCTCTGTATTCCATTAGACATATCGGGATCAGTTTCTGTTGATATTTTTCCTAACGCAGAGGAATATGTCAAATAGTTCTTTCTGAAATACCCCATGAAGTGACGAAGTTTCAATTTGTCGCTGCCATCGGGTCCACGGAAAAAAAGGATTTGTTAATTCAACCAAATACATCCGGTTGAAATTATTCGTTTGAACGAATTGAATATCATTCATTTCAATCATCAGTTATATTCATCGAATGACACCATACTATTGCGAAAGGAATTCTTGATGCAAATCTCATTATATGCTCGATTCGAAAGTATATTGATCAAACGGAATCTTCTGCAATTCAAATTGAATAAATGATAATGTCGAATCAATAACATATCTCTTTGAACTGAGCGATTCAAATCTATCTTTCCAAGACTATAAGTATCGACCAAATCATTTATCAATTCACTTTGAACAAATGGTAATATTAATTCAACTTCAATTCAGGATCGATTCAAACAAATGATTTTGCTAATATCAATAATATATAGTAATCAAATTAAATACGTTCTTTCTCACTTCAAGCTGATGATCATGATGAACTGTATAATAACACGCAAATGGAATAAAATATGTGGATTATGTTCGATCAGTATCAAAAATTATTGATCTGAGAATTTCGGATGAGTTTGAAAACTGATTCTGAGCTACATTCGTGAATAACTGCTAGATTCTACTTGGATATGAATGTCAAAGATATGCAGAAATTCATTATTTGTTCTTCAGAATTCAACGACTTCTATATTTCGATTCCATGTCTTGAGTGTATCGAGTGAATTATTCCATCCATTCAGGTAGTTATATGATTATTGTCAATCATCTTGCAGCAAGATAATTTTTTTGGAGATCGAATATATTGAGTATATCTACAAGAATATTACTCCATCATTGTGAAAATTAATGGCATATGGGTCAATCATTATGGGTGAATGAGCTAAAATATACATATCAAATCCAATACCCTAGGGTATACCTAAAAGTACCCACCTCATTAGATCTATATGAAATTTCGATCATTTTTTATACCAGTATAACAATAATTCTGGAAAGAATGAGGAAATCAAACGTTAATTTGGAACAGTGGATTGAAATACTTATACTACCAAGACACTAGTCAATAGATGGCTCTGTTTACAAATACCTATCGGAGAACGGTGCCAAGATATTGAATATTGGGATGGAATCACCATAAACTAGCGAAATGATTGAATTGGATTAATACCTCGATCGAATGATGCGTTCACCAGAGTTGATAAAACCAAATATGTACTTCACTGATTCGTAAGTGTTTATCAATGCAGACAAAATATTGTCTTGGTATGATCATGAATTTGGTTGATTCAAACATTTTTCACATTCTGTTCAACTAAATAATCACTTGGATAGATGACTTATTGCATCAAATTGATAGATGTATGTTGTTGATTTGACATAGAATTTGGTCGATTCAAACATTCTCCACATTTTGATCAACAAAATAATCAATTGGATCGAATCAATATCTGCGTTGCTCGTTTCAATATTATAATTTGGTTGATAGAAGTAAATATTGCTTGAATCAACGAATTCTTTTTTTCCGTGGATCGCTACTAACGTGATATGCCTCATAATGATGATGATAATACCTACCTTTATCAGTTGAACATTATGGTATGTAAAACACTTCATGTCAAATGAATGAATATAAGTGCATACCAACATATCAAATGAGGAAAGTATCGAATATGTAGGCATGATAGATGATATAATTCACCCATGCGATATTGTCAGATCAAATCGAAATCTGCTACAGAATTGTATGAGCTTTGGCTGATAAGTGTTTTTGAAATTCGATTCTGAATATTGATAAAGGCGCACATTCCATGTTCTCGGAAAGATAATTGAAAATATGTACACCTACTGAAAATGCCTCTGTGAGTTTGCATGCGGATATCATGTGATCGTTCTTCGCAGCTGTATGGGAATTTTGATCTCTGAGCAATTGATGACAATATATAACAGAGGTTCCTGCAGTATGAGAATTCAGTAATCCAGGACACATGAAATTATGAAATAGTGCGTGGTTGGTATCCAGATCACCTCCAATACCAACTTCATTCTTGATCTGTCTGAGAGCGAATAACATATTTAGCAAGTTCTTAAGATATCAAAGTGTATTTCCATATACGTTTCGAATCTGAATGGTAGTGAGAAATCCATTTATATTAATAAATTCAGAAAGACCATGAATTGCCTAGTTAGGATTTGATGCATTTTCAATATTTGCATTTTGTACATGATATCATCACAAAAATTTTTCAAAACGATAACAGAGATCGTTTTTGGTAGCTGCATTCCATATCGAGACTCAATTGGACGAATTACAGCAGTATTTAAAATCATGCCACGTTTAAATCGGTGTATTCAGGTTGGAGAACGACATTTTGAACAATTGTTGTGATGATGTCATGTACAAAAGGCACAAATTAAATATATTAAATCCTATTTATCAATCATTTTCATTACCTTTCCGAACATGGGACCCCCCTACTCAAATGTTTCCTACTGTTGCACTAAATAACCCCTGGGAGTTTTATCACATAGTCTGTAGCACCCTGTATAATTCAATAAATCTCATTTTTCAGGACACTCGAACATGATAAAATTACCTCATGATATACCTCCTTTGATTCATCACAGCCTGAGCAGCAGACAGAGCTATAGCTTGGGATGGCCTCCTCAGAGCTGCTATGATAGCAGAGGGCCTTCTGGAAGAGAGTCTGCTGCAGTCGTGCTCAGAACACCTGCGTGAGCTGGGCTCTTCATCGTTGATGGATATCGATGGCACAGAGAGAGATGTAGGGAGCAGGAATGCATCGGCCTCAGTACTCGATCTATATATTTGGAGATCACTGAAAAAAAAGTTTTTTGTCGTTGTTTCCTATGAGCCATCGAGATTCCACTCGGAAGTGGGTGATTTGATGATGATTTGAAACGATTACATGAATATTTGAAAAAAAAATCGTTCAATATTCGCTTCACAAGACTACAATCATTGAAAATAAATATATTGAGTTGCCACGACATTAGGTTGACCCCCGAAATCTACATGAAAATTCGGTTATTTTGACACTATCACCTCTGGTTCCACTGAAATCATCACAACTTTCATTTTTCAATAACGCCCTATATTCGATTATTTCCTACCTATGATTTTCAATTGATTCAAACAAGCTACGTTTCATAATTTCGATAATGATGATTATACATAAATTCATTCTGAATTTTAAATTATTTCAAATTCGACAGTAACTAATTCCATATTGTTACATACAGACCAAGAGTGCTGTCAAATTCCGACATTGATCAATAATTATTAATTTTCGAACATGAGAATATTAACTACAATTGATGAATTGTGTCCATCGTTCAAAATTACCTCGAAAAAGAATCCCATCATATTATACAATCCATACATCAAATCAATTATGGTTATAATAATGATGGCGATGTATATTCAATTGCTTTCAACGTAATCATAGAATATGATACCACGGAAAAGTATAATGTAGTGAAAACATTGTAAATTCTACACACATGAACGAACATGATGGAATTCGAAGTTCCACATGGGGTTCCTATTGTTACTTGTACAGAAATCTGAATGAGTAAAGAGACGAAAGTATTATTGCTGTATTATTCAATTCGCCGAATTCACAAAAGCTACCAGTGGAAATATCTCTGGAATGAAAAAATCTGTCAGGAAATACGTAATGCCTTTTCAAGCCAATTCCGGAGGAATATAATTGCATATGAGCGAACCTCAGTAATCTGGAAAACTCTTCAAAAATATATACATACTGTGTCCGAAATGAAGATGTACGGAATGGGGAGCTTGAGCATACAAATAGGAAAGGAGTTGCGCATTCTGAAGGTCATTCAAACAGTCTTTGAAAATTTTCAAAATTATTTATAGGTCGAATTTGCCCTTTGTGAGAAGTTGCGGTGTAAAGTATTTCTTTGTACGAAATAGAAAGCCAAGTTTTCCAATTGCAGTTCTCACAATGGACCTCACGTGATCGTCCCATTTAATAGAAAAATCAAATTGTACTTGATACCATTGAGTTGTTCTCTCCTTGCTGTATCAGAAAATGATACTGGTGAACAAAATAAAATAATTGATTCATTTGAAGTTGACCCACAGTATATCTATTTGAGACAGAGTTTCATTCTTTTAATGCATTCTTCCGATTCCTGGAATCTGAATGATGAAGAATGCACCCCCATATATATTCCTACCATGATGTACTGAAGAAAATGTCGGTTTATTCGAATCGAAATCCTCTCGTAATTTTACCACCAAAGTATATGCCGCATATCTGGGACGATCAAATATTGTTTTTTGCACTCAAAAATCTTCGTATTTTTCTTTGCAAGAACTCATCTCGAAGTATTCATTCAAAGATTCCATGCGATCCACAATTTTGTGACCAAGTAATCAGGAAGAGCACAGAATATAATTAAGAAGTAATTTCGAATTTGCTTCGACTAGCGGGGCCCTAAACAACAGCAAAGCACCTTACCTGTTTTCCTCCTGCACAGTATCCATTAAAAAGTCTTAATTATATTCCTTCCCGGGTGTATCATGAGCTTTCTTTATTAAAAGTTCACGAAAAATACGGAGAAAACTTCTCACGTTCTCCCGGAATGATTGTGTTTGTAATTTACGGAAACGGAAACGCGATGTATTAATAGTTCCGGAGATTATGGTGGTTGTAAGTTTTAGACTCGCGAGGACGACTGACGCTGATGATTTATCCTCCAAGTTGAACGAAATCTGTATTGCAGTTTGCGCCTCTAGCAGAATTTATGCTAATGTGTGGAATAACTGGCAATGTTTGTTTTAATAATTCAAACCATTTCCTTTCGCAAAAATATTATTTGTTATCGTTCATGAAACTTTCCAGCAGTTTTTTCGTTGTTTTGTATCTTGAAAAGTTTATATTTGAGTACAAGGAAAATAATAATCTTCATCAGATTATTTCATTAATCCATGGATCATCTATGTCTATGTAATCCATAAAAATAACTCATTCACCAAAGGAAAATTCTTGATATTCCTCAAGATTCAAAGGACTGAGAAGTGCAGATCGATTGAACAGAATGTTCTCCTGGGGCAGCTAGAAGAATTCTAGTAGTCACAACTGTTGTAGTTTTTCAAAGTAAAGCTTTCGTTACATCGTACTCCGTACTCTAATACGCAGCTTGAAATTAAAATTCATCTCGCAATAATGACAACAGCCAGGTGGTCGAGATGGTCGAGCGAAATCATAGTAATCTTGAGGTCGTGGGTTCGATTCCTGGCTGGCCGTTGGATTTGGGTTTATTTTTGTGCTGTTCAATGTATATCACTCATATATGTATTAACTACGAATATTGAGAATAAGGACAGCCTATCTGATGTCAAAATAAAAGAGTGCAATTGGCAAGGATGAATTTATGCACATGCGCCAAAATGAATTTTGAATGAAATTTGAATTTTGCGCATGCGCCCTCGATCATCGTTGCCAATTAGACGAGGAAAGACGTATATAATGAAGCATCACTTTTCTAACATTGCTCTTATGGCGTTTGGTCAATATTGTAGTTAATACATATATGATATCACTAAGTTCTACATAGCACTATCCCAAATACCACAGTGGTTTCAATTCCACTTGTATAAGCTGTAGATCCCGTCTCCTTCACTCGCACAAGCCCTTCGTGGCTTCTGGCGGTTGCTTCGGCAACTAAGGAGATGAGTAACAATAACAATAATCCTGCTAATGAATCATCTGCCATCAACAAAGTAAAAAAATTACAGTACAATCCTTCATTCAAGTTCAGTGAATAGATCGGCTTGTTGCTAATTATGACCTTGTGCTTGAGTAATTCAAGTAACGAATCACTGAAACGTTCAAGGTTGGAGCACAAGAATGTGAGAATGTGAAATTCAAAAAATCTAAAGAATATAAAGTCAAAATGTATAAATGTAAATGAAGTGGCAATATCAAGAGATATAAAAATGTAAAATTCAAAATGTATAATATGTACAATGTTATTATCTAACGATGAAGAAATATAGAAGAATAAGTTGAACAAAATTCAAATGATTGAATGTAAAAAAATGTGAGATGTGAAAGAAAAAACCAATTATAAATATGTCTATGAATGTAAACATGTGAAATTGATGGAATATGAATGTGAAATTATTTCTTGACTTAATAACTACATGATATTTAAAATAGGAAAAATTTCTAAATATCTGAGAAGTATGCAGTCAATATTGTTCAGACCCACGATTTCGAAAATATAATAGTTTCCATAATTATATTCAATGGATCCACGGAACTTCCCAAAATCGCTACTATCGATAACCATATACCAGCCAGCCATTGTCTTCAGTTAACGCTGAGTTAGACACATTCTGCTTGGCCTCAATTCCAAGAAGGCTATGGGGCCAGAAGGAATACCACCTATCATTTTGCCCCTGCACTAACCCCATTTATTTGCAGGTTGTTCACAACTCACAACTCTCAAACTTTTAAGACAAATTCCAACACCCTCCTTCTCTCCCAAAATTTCACCGCTGGCTGACACGATGTTCCTCTGTTTCCTTTTGCTCTGTCAACAAATCGAAAAATATCATTCTCCTTTTCGAGCATAGTGTTGAATTATAGGATGATACATTGGTCAATGCGAATTACATGGGAATTTGTTCGACCCTAGAGTTACCTACTCAACAATTTATATTGTGGGAAAAATAATTTCTTATGCGTGAGCTTGAGAAACATTTTTTTTGCCATGTTAAAGAACATTCATTGCCAGAATTCAAAAACAAGAATAATATCGTTTCTATATGTAAGTAAGTAAGTAAGTAAGTAAGTAAATTTATTCTTAGTTTGAATACAATTGATTATATATACACACCTTTATTATTACCCTTTGTGTGAGGATGGTTGCACCTAAGTAACTGTTGTACTTGTGTTGTGCTTTCCATCAACCACTCGGGGTATACAAAAATGACATGTTAACGATGGCAGTTCATATTGTATTTTTGTAATCTATAAATCATATATATACACATATCATATATACATATATACCCACATACATAAACATAAACACACCCATATACATAAATTTTGATTTATAAATTAATGAATATTGAGAATGATGAAGAGAAATGAAATAAAAATGAATGAATGAATGAATGAAGGAAAAAGGAGAAGTGAAGAGATTGCTGAACCTCATTTCTCTTTAACCGAATATGAAAACAAGTACTATCAAATTGTATATGGGACAATTGGCAACCCTTTTCGACCCTCGTCAACAGCAATTTTGATTTCATTAAATTTCGACACTTTGTATGAGAAGATTGAATATGATTTCTCACGATCCTACGAAAGAAAGTCGAATTGGTGCACTGAAGCTCGAAAATATTATATTTTTTCATTGATGAATATATAACCCCATAATAATTGTGTGTGAAGCAAATGAAAATTGCCAATGGAATGTTGGATTCGTTTCGCATCTCTCAAAGCTACAAATATTGGATGAGAAATGTTTTCGATGAGTGATATATCTATATTATTATTATATTGTATACAATTTCGAGTCCCAATTTACGAACTCGGTTTCATCTTATAAAAGCAAGTAATCATATTGGATCTTCATATCCAGAGGAAAGTCAGGAGTAAATGATGTTCTCAGAACATCGGAACCGATTCACCCATACGGAAATTTCAACTGTAAAAAAAACGTACCTACTGAATTTGATTTGAATTAACTGTTTTTATCATCTGATTTTACTTGAATTTCAACTCCTTAGTTCATATATATATATTATTATTAGTATAGGTTATTGTCTTATATTTCTAATTTGATATTTTTGAAGTATATTTCGAAACAAGTGTGTTACACACTAATCGATGCGTCTGAAATCTATTCATCATTGTTTATGTACCTATCTTTTTATTTGATTCGAATAAATATCTATTATTACTATATGAGTGTTCATGCTCTGAACTGACCCTATCCTGAATTCTTCATCCTCAAATTCTCTATGCAGGATTGAACTAATATGGGTGGTCCACTTATGATTATCCACCGTCAATATCTTTCAAAATGAAAATTCACTTAATCGAATACCTAATTCTCAATACTAGCGAAATATTCTTCCTGATTCATTAGTGAATTCATTCTTGCCCGAAAGCTTCAGATAACCACTGGAAAGAATGACTCACTTCAACATCTTCTATGTTATGATCATCAAAATTATTTGTCGACTATCCTTTTGATATTCTCCAACTGAAATTGAATATATTCGAAACCATTCCGGTTGTTTACAGGACGCTGAAGCTGTTAGATTATATTCAGAAGAAATAGCTAATCGCCTAGTTGGTGATAATACACTAACAAATTCTTTCAACTCTTCAGGGCATCGTAGAAAGTTGGGGGACCTTTTCCTTTATAAATATATTTCTCTATTTTTCCACCATGATCGATACCAGGAAAACCAACTAGACGACCTAAGGCTGGTCACCCATACCTTGTTAGGCTCGATAATTGTCGACTTTCATGAAAAACTCCAATACCTTCCTTCTCTCCAAACACACCACTGCAGGCTCGCTCGTAAGATGTTCCAGGGATATTATAGATTTTCCTTTCGTGTTATCAAAATATAAAAATAAAATACACTCAGGCCGTTAGCGGTAAGAAAAACTTTGGGAAACCCTGAGATATGATATGATGAGAGACGCGGCGATGAAGAATCGCATGACTTGGCATTTTCAAAACATTTTCTGATGTGTCATGTCATATTGTATTGATAAATACGACAATTTCAGGTATTTCCATTCGAATTGTCTATTGTTTAGTGGAATTCATCGATCCATATAAGTGTATTAAAATGAAGAGACTCAGTTTTACTTGTTCAAATATTGAAAGTCGGCAAATAATCCTAGTTCGCTCAAGGAAGGATTATAATACTTAGGTACTGGTCGATATGGTATTGATCTGCTCAGCCTATGACTGTACTAATATATTCAAAAAAGATCAGGATATATCATTTCATAGGTAAGCGATTGAATATTGTTGAACAAATTTCAAATAGACCCTAGTTCGCGCCCAAAGAAAGGCGGTGGAATCCAACCAATGAAAACAGCAAACGAGAGAGCGGCAACCAGCAGTAATCAGCTGACTGTTGGCAAAATATTACCTCTCTTTGTTGCACATCCAAACGAAGCGATAGTAGAGATATATAATATCATATCTTTGGGGAAACCATATTCGATGATGCTGGAGTAAATGTCCACTGAAATCACTACATATCAGTACATGGTGGCAAATATCAACTGAACATCTAAAAATAAATCATTTGAATGTAACCAAAACGTTTATTATGGAAACCCTGTACAATTACGAGAGTATTGATTTTGGCAGAGACGAGATGGGTAAGTCAATTACCAGTCAATTTCTAGTAAAACATCGTACCTACCGTTCGATAACGCGTTTAATCGAACATTTCGGTGACGCCTAATACAAACCGTTTCCGAACGACGGAAATGAGATGGCGTTATGGACAATTTGCTCGAAAATTGATTCGTCGAATATTAATAATCCATGCTTCGGTTTTAGTTTTCATGGAATGCTCACACGACATGGCACGATTATTTTGTTCAACAAGTACATAATGGTGGTAATTTACCGACGCGAACATGAAATTTTCAGAACGAACCGAAGGCGAGTACCGTAACATCTGAGTAGGTAATATCCATTATGAGTGAGTTTTATACTGAACCTCATCCATAACTATTCGAACAAAGAATCCAATGAGACGTAATGATTTTGGAGTTGTTCAACAGTGACTTTGATGAATTTGACGTAACGATTGAGTAATTATTATATTTCTCGATCGTTCTGTCGTTATTTAATTATCACTTACAAGAACGATGTACAGAAGACTTGTGCAGTCACTGATGGTGTTTTTTTTTTTCGCCAAAATGCTAATGGTATGTTCCGCTATAATGGCATAATATCATTGACTATATAACTAATATTCAATGATAATTGTCATGAAACTTCCCAGAAGGTGGCGAACTTCTGCAGATTTCTGTACAAATAGTTGATGTTATGAGATTATATTTATATAGTTTGATCATTAATCGAAGAGTTACCTAAATTACTACTTATGAATCAACGATTTTATGAAACTGTACAATCATCAATAATAATAATTGTGATGTCATTTTTGTGTGGCCATGGTGTACGTTAGAATTTTGGCAGATAAAATTGAAACAAGTTATTATAAATGCCAATAACTGTTAGAAATCATAGGGCAAAATACCAAATTTTTCTTTAAGTATCACAAGATATCCGAGGCCCTATGCTGGAGATCGAAAAGCGTTCACCCTGTATATGATAATCCAATCATTTTTGATATTGTTTTGACCAATTCAACTGATCAAACATTGTTTCAGTACGTTGTCCATCGGGATGGATTTTGCATATTTCCAAGGTCATTATTATGTCCTCTACTTTCTTATTTACTTTAGATAAGTAAATAAAGACGCGCGAATATAATATGTAACTTAAATTAGCTTCAATTTATATTATTAGCATACCATTGAAGTTAACGTTGGTCGTTTTCACACCAACACCACTAATACCATGAGAAAATAGTCATGAATGACGTTAAGATGTACGTGAAAAGTGTTCCTTTCCTAAATTTTCTTGAAATAATAACTCATTCCCTACTGAAAACAAAACTTTAATAAAAACTATTTCACATAAAAAAATATCACCTGTACAAATTGAAATTAGATTATAAAAATTACAACAACCACCTTTTAACCGTTACCCAATTTCGGAAAATTATCGAAAAATTATCAAGAATCGATAAAATAAAATATTGTATTAACTATACTTTGTTTTCAGTTGACGACCTATACGACATAAACAGTTATCAAGGATATAAGGCAACTTCAGAACGTTATTACTTCATGAGAGCATGCACAACTGCTTTCGCATTTAGGGCTTTTAGATCCGTATAGGTTTGTCCAGTTCCAACAAACACGATGGGTTGTCCGGTAATGTAGGTCATCGAAATGGCGGCACCGACCTGAAATTAATAATTTGAATAATTGATTATCCATTTTGAATACAATGAGAGAAACCTGAAAGCTATCAACTTCTCATTGTAAACTACAAATCTGTATTAAATTTTTTTATATTTCCTGGTAATTTCTCCCATCGTCCATATTAGAAAATCACAGAAAATATGAAAAAAAATTATGAACCACCTCCTTCATTAACCTACAGACAGATGTATTTCAGAACTTTAAGAAACCTTTACGAATTGAAACAAAAATGATATAATAATAATATAATATAATAATAATATCTAGTGGGGACTAAAAATGTGTAACAAATTAACATATCATAACAATATCACAAGAAGATGTTTGCAAAAAAACTTCGAACTCTTCGATTTTCCTTTGTTGATGATTTTCAGGCATATCAGGATTATACAGGATGATTATTATTCGAAGTAAAAGGAAAGTCAACAGTTTTTTCCTTCATGAACCTTTGTATTCTTGAATTCTATATTCAGATAGGAATCTACGTTGGGACACCAGGTTTCGAAGGGCTATATCAAATGGCCACGGAAAAATTGAGTACTTTGTTCCTGCAGAGTATAGTTGACTCACCAGAATTTTTTTCACAGTCATAATCATTGGGAATATTTGTAACAGAATCCTCAATATCAACGTAACATTCTGACATAATCCTATCAAACCTGGTATCATTGAACTAATGATCTCTATCCGAATATGGGACAAAATACGAGTGTTTCTATTCGAGAAACTGTCGACATTGCTTTGACCTAAATACATATCTGAGATTTCTCGCAAAGACTTTGTGTAAGGAAAATATCGAATTTATTCCATATTTTACATCCTCACTGTATGAAGTCATCCATTGACAGACATTGAAGGTCCCACAAATGTTAGACAACAGAGACAGTATTATCAGGAAGCATGTTTAATATCCAAGACTAATCTTATCAAGAGTAAATGTGTTCATTCAAAATGCTAGGGTTTGAACTGGCATCTTTGAGTATCTACCTATCTTCTGCTGTGAAATCTGAGGGTATGGTTTTTCCATTAGCAATTTATATGCTCTAAACAATAAATTGATCTCAAACTCCCATAGTGGAAATAATATTACATCACTGTTGGCACTCAGTCGACTTCTTCATCTGTCTTATGAAGCGTAGTATGAAGAATAGCATGACCGGACGCCCATTGGTCAAATGATTATACACAATATTAGATTAGATTATCATATTAAATCATTGTGTCATTGGGATGGAATCATAGCTACTGTTTCCTATTATTTATATTCAGCCGCCATACTGTTTTTCTACTATTGAATATCAGTCATTGTTTATTTTCTTATCAATTTCGAACTCATACGAATTTTTTGATTGGGTAGTTTGGCTGCATTGACCAAAGTCATCCTCACTAATTCCTACAGAAAATTGTTACGTGTCTGATGAATCGGCCGATAACGTCACCAGTTTCATCGGTTTTTGGCTTTTTGGGTATTATTTGAGTCCAAAAAAAAATGTGTTGGTATTGGTAGTGGTTGATGGCGACAGGTGCGCTGCGATCTGATTAGGTCTATTGTGTGCCATTTTCTTCTGCTTATTTCAAGGTTTGCTTGTTTATAGCAGCTCCTCAAGATTCAATTCCCTAAAAAAATCCACAATTTTGAAAGGGTTCATTTCTCCCACAGTCAGCTGGTATGATCTCAGTGTGTTCCATCTTTTGAGGCAGCATCACACTCCATCAGGATATGATGAGATTTTTTTGATTTTTTCCACAAAATCTCCAGGTGTCGTCCTCCTCTGTTCTTTTTTTGCTGGGTTTAATCAGTGTCTTCGATCTTGCTCGGTTAGAATTGCCGAGAAGATCTTTAGCTTGACGAAATCCTGGAAGTCTTTGCGTCCGAAAATAAAGAATGTAAGTTGATTTTCAAAATGAATGATGCTGTTTCATGCGAGTTTTATATGAAAGGATCATCCCAAAGCTAGTTTCAGTTTCGGTTTTCAAAGCCAGACTATACCTTGTCATCAATAGTGTCGAACTTGGTGAGAACGATTCCGTCGATGAGATGAGGAGTGGCGTTGGAGGAGTAGTCGGCGAGTGCCTGGTTGAACTTCACTAGCTGATCCACCGCCTCGTTTCCGACTAGCGCTTCGCCGACGAACAACACCAGATCGGGCTCGTTGACTTTGATCAGCTTAGTAAGGGCTCTCATCAGAGGTTCGTTATCCTTAAATAATGATCAGGTCATTTAGGAACTATGAAAAAAAATATGGTATTGAAAAAGCGAATGGATGAACAATGTGAGACTCTTGTATTTGAGCTGCTCATTGATACAGTTGATCATAGGATTTCTCATTGCTTCGTTAAAGATTGAGTTATTACCTCAATGTTAAATTTCTGAACTGAAATCAAAATTTATGTTTATCATTGACGATATAATCAGAGACAATCAATTTGAATCAATGTCATCTCTCTGTGACTCACTATTAATTACACAGGTATGTTCAGAAACTCTTGATTTTGCGCCCTGTTTGAAGAATATAGCAAACATTGCAATTAAGATTGGAACAATACAATTTTTATATCCCTGATTTGTGTAAAAAACGAATTTTATCTTTGGTGTTTACCAAGTCACATCGAAAGACATTACCAGTCGATCGAAATTGTTAAAAGTAATAAGTTTATTCGACAGTGTGTTTCTCAATATAAGGGAGATGAGACCAAAATATTATGATGAGTAATATTCAATTGATGATATGGAATGAAAGCGCATGCGATTAGAACATTTTCTAAATGACATATTTCAAATAGATAATACTCATTAAATCAATGGGAGAACCATTATTAGCTGCAAATGCAATTGCAAGAAAGAATGAAATAATGTGATTACCGAAATTAGCTACGATACAATGAAAAAATGTAGAACACTGAAAAAGACTATGAATGTCAATGAGAAGATGTTCAAAATGAACACCGCGAACGTCTTGGAAACATCCTGAATCCAAATAAAATGTTCATTTTTCAGCTTTTCGTGGGATTTTCTATCTTCGTTTCTAAAAAATAGAGTAGAAGTTATTAAAAATTATTTCAATATATTTGTAGTAAGGACAGATTTGGGATCTGCCCCAAAATGTCATGAGAATGAATTAGTTGAACATATCCTTACTGAAAATGGACAACATATGGCCGATTGGGTAATATTAAGATCATAGGAAAAGAAGACAATAACCAAAAACGGAAAATCAAAGAGTCTGCTTGCATTCTCCTGAACGGAGAAAATAGTATTGCTTCTTGTTCAGTTGATATAGATAGAACTTGGCATCCACTTCTGAAAATTGAATATGAAAATGGAAAATTTGATATCAATTAATGAAAACACCTTGTAACCTGAATTCCTCCGTCTGCCAAATTGTCACTTTTCAGTGTCAAAACTGAAAACGTATCGAAAAATTTTGCGAAGAGAAAAATATTTCAATTGTGTTGAGAACGGGAGCAGACTTGTACCCGAAACGTCTACCAAGATAAGTAGAGGTTCTATTCTTATTAAATATATTTTTATTTCCGAATTTTTCAAGAACAAGGTGTCACTGACCGATAGAGAATTTCTCTTTTAGGTATCTAAAGGTTTAATTTCGAGCGCAGTGACATTTCGGGGCAGATCCCAAATCTGTCCTTACTACAAATATATTGAAATAATTTTCAATAACTTCTACTCTATTTTTTAGAAACGAGGAGAAAATCCCACGAATAGCTGAAAAATGAATGTACCACCTCCTCGAAGAACTTACATACAGTATTTATCAAATAAAATGTATTCTTATTCTTCTAACATTATTAAAGATATTGAGCAAAGGTCATTGCCGAGTTATTCTATATCGACCATGATATTCACCTGCATTCGGCCCGCCGTATCGACCAAGACTACGTCGATGCGCGAATCCGCGGCGAATTTGATCGCCTCCATGGCGATGCCGGCGGCGTCCTTGCCGTACCCCTTCTCGTACAGCTGCACCATCTGCCGGCCGGCGTGTCTCTCGGCCGGATGCAGCGCGTTGAGGTGGCGAGTGTGCGTGCGCAGCTGTTCTACGGCGCCGGCGCGGAAAGTGTCGCACGCCGCGATCAGCACGCGCATGTTGTTCTCGATCAGCCAGAAGCAGATCTTGGCGAGGTTGGTGGACTTGCCGACGCCGTTCACCTGCGTACGGACGACCATTCAGAAGGCGGATTTTAACGAAAGTTTAGAGTAGGGGTGTGTAGTATATATATATATACATATATATAAAATAACGATATTGTCGTGTGGGTATCAACGACGACTTTTTGTGTTGTTATTAGGAAGTGAAACACAAAAAATTGAAGAGAGTGTTTGAAAAGGTGTAGAAAACATGTTCATTGTTTGAAATATAATCCATCTTCAACAACTGAACTGAACAATAGATAAAAGAGAATTATCTCACACTATTGACTCGATTCGAGTGAAAATAACTGAAAATCCATTTCTCAAAACAATGGCATAACACAAATGTTTTGATAATGTCAAACAACAGTCATGTGATTTTTCATTGATGCGTTTTTTTCTTATGGGCGTTTCAATTCTTCTCTCTCTCTCTCTCTCTTTCTCTTTCTCTCTCTCTCTCACTCACTTTTTTTTCAACTTCAGCTCTAATGACAGGGACTGTCAATTTGTTACTTTAAAAGGTAACGAATATTTTTTTCGACTCTTCTTGATGTAGATTTTTTTTGATTCCAATAATGCAAAATTATTGCTCCGCCGACAAGAAATAGATCTTTCTATCGAATGTTTCATTCGGTCATTGAACGTGGAAGTAACTATCTATAGTATTAAACAATGTGATCATGAACTTTCAGTGAGACATTTGTCCCATATCTTTGAACAACTCATAATATTTACACTTTTGAATGAAAATAATCATAAAATATAATCAACTAACCCTTGGCTGCAGGTCCTCGGTCGATGGCCTTTTGCTAATTACCAATAAATAACGTTCATTATTATTTCAAACAAACCGACATGATACAAGTGACACAACCAATCGCTTTTTTTATGGTTCCAAACGTCATAAATTTGCAAGGCTCGAAAAAACTGAGAAACTACGAAGAATTTAAGAAATCTGAATATGGGAAACGTCAATTTAATGAAGATGTCGAATTTACAGTTCTCAGTGTAGAAGAAAATCCAAATTGCAAAACATTCGCGTTTTGCAACATTCCTTGCAAGCAATACTCTGAGATATGGCTGAAGAATCAGCCATCCGGCAGTTACACAAATGCTGCATTTTTCAATAATATGTTACAGTCATGCATACGATACTAGAAATACTGTCAACCTATCTTCGAAATATGAATACAGAATGAGAAAGGAAATGAAAAAATATTACAATATGAATTATGATATATTCAAACATTTTTCATATTTGAATGAGTGTCCTCTATTAAAAAATCACGAGCATAGTAACCCTGGGTGACAAGAAATCTGCCATATTCAGGCAAAATTCGAATATTTGTGTTTTCATTGAATTATTTGAACTTTTGTAATATAATAGCTTTTATGGCTTGTGAGGTGATTCCTGAGACATTGAATTTATCCTGCCTACATTTACAAACTCCCAAATAGAGTTAACTGAAACTATATGTATTATGAATGCATGATGACAATCAAGGTATATTTTATATAGTCCGTGAAACTTGCTATTGTTTGGAAATCAAAATATCATTATATCAATGATCCCCATGAATTTGCGAATGAATCATTTTCTGAAAACTGATTCTGACGTCTGGCTAAACAGGCGGATTTTGGCCCGTTGTTCAAAAAGTCACTGTAAAATGAACGAGGTCATTGAAAACTACTCAGTGCATCAGAAGAGAGTGGACTGTGAGTTTAGCTGATCTGTACCTTCTCATTTCAGACTCACCCCGCAGAAAGATATGACGAAAGGTCGACCTTGCTTCTGCGCCTCCATACAATCACGAAGAATGTCCACTCGCCTCCTGGGACTAAGTATCTGCACCAGCGAGTCCGTGAGAGTATTTTTGACAGTGGCGGCGACACTCTCGAACGTCCCGAGAACTTTGCCCTCCAATTTGACGGCAACGGACTCGCAAAGCTTCAAAGCAATGTCAGCGGCCACGTTTTTTGTGATCAAGTGGTCCTTCATTTTTTCCAATACCGGTTCCATATCGGATTTGCTGCAAAAATCAACGCCATATCAGTAAATTGGGGAAGTTTAACCCATGAAATTTCTCACAACAGATTTTCTGTATCAAACAAGCTAAAAAACTGTAATAATTGGAATGCAATTCCTTGAAAAAATGCTGGAAGTCTTTTGTGTTTTGTTCTACATGCCAAAACAATTTTTAATTCCTATGAATCTAACTTCAATAAAAATGATTTTCCGCCCTACAGATGAAATTTATACTTTTTATAGTAGTTTATAGGAGAGCCTATATATATATATATAGAGAGAGAGATACGAGATATTGGTTCGTCCGTCCCAAACGTTGAAAACGGCGAGAGATATCGACACAAACGGACTTCAGATTCATGTTCATAATGAAGAAGAAATCATATATAGTGTTAACTCTAACATCAGGCTACTAGCCCAGAAAAATTTACTTGTAACATAACGATTTACCGACCTTACAAGCCATTCTGGTAAACATGAAGCTCAGTTGAAAAGTCACTGAAACGCACTCGAAATTGTCGGCGCATGTCAAGACATCTTATAACATATTCTCAAACACACTCTGAAAGATTTTCATTCACTATAACATAATAATAATAATCACAACAGTAATTTTTATTCAACATGAATACAAAATGTTCAAAAGGCTATTTACCAGTGTAATATGATAAAGTAAATTTCTGCCGTTTCAAGCACGTTCATTTTTTTTTCAAAATATGAAATATCAATAAACAGGAGAACCATTGGAAACACGATGCAGAGTCAAATTCTGTTGAAAAAAATGTTCAGCTAGCAGGGGAATGTTGGAAGAAAAGAAAGGTATTGGAATTATTCTTGAGAGTTTGGGTGTCATAAGCATCAGAAAAGACTTCACTATGCAAAGGAATCCACAATTTTGCAGTTCTATTGGTGAATGATGCTTAGTACAATGTAGGGGTGACCAGCCTGAGCTCATCTAGTTTATCTGGAATTGCATGTGTTATGACATAATGGATGAGATACGACAAATGAATCTATATGCGATAAATTAATTCTCAATGTACATTTGAGAGTATCATTCCTGTGCTTTTGTTTACCACAGAAGCGCTTACCACCAGTCAAAAATGGGTAAAAGGTGCAATGTTGAAAATACGGCTACATCTTTCAAGATTTTCGAAAGAATCGAGATATCTGGCGATCAGTTGAGAATAGGTACAGGGAAACTTGATAGAACTCATCATAAAATTTTCTCAGGGATTCAAAAATTAAATGATATATGGGATGTTCCATTTACAATAAGTAACTCAATAGCAACTTCTGGTATAACCAGTAATGGTATGATCTTGAAAATAATTTGAAATGAATGAGAATGTTGAATAACCTCAAAGTTTAAAAATTCAGAAGTTTTTTTCAATCATGAAAACTTCTAGAGAAAGGATACCATGAGGAACGATATCAACAGTTGATGTCATTTTTAATTAGTTGTACAAGCTTTTGGGTAATAACTATCATTAAATATCTTCAATCTGTGTGCATTCATTAGCATGTCTCTGAAGGTTTCATCATAAATAGTTATCATAAATCACCTTATGACTCTAAAATTTTACTTCTTTGGCACTTTTGACACTTATTTGAATCAAACACTATTACTCAATTTTCCACCTGCAATCTTGAGTAAATTATTTGTATCATATAATCGATTTAGAGAACACATTGATTTGTAGTTGGAAAAATAACATTTCTATTTATTGTGACAGAGGTTCTCTATTTCATCAAGAAATATTGTTTTACTCAGAATATTCATAAGTTGGCATTGTTTGTATATTATGTATAATTCCTCAAATTGGATACTTAAATCTATCCCTTCAATAACAACAAAATAGTTGATGAACAGGTGAATAAATCCTCATTTTTGTTTCCAATGTGATTGGTCAAATTTATTTATATATTGCTGTCATTTGTGATATTTCATACCAACCTCAGATTTTTTGATCCAACAAGGCTCTTGAAGATTGAGAACATGCCCCCTTTTGAAGACATCTTGGTACTTTTTTCAATTTTCTGTTCTTGTTCTTCATCTTCAAAGTCTTCATCTGATGATTCAACTTCAAGATCTTTGATAACTCCTTTCATTTGTCCTACTATCTATAAAGCAAGATAGCCATTTGATAATTATGTATACATACAATTTCTTTTGACTCTAATTTACCTCAGTATCTGCTGTGAAATTACTTTTTGCATCTTCAGGTTTATCAGTAGTTCTTTCAAGTGACTCCAAATCTTTGCTGGAACCTTCAAGATCCCATTTCCTAGGTTTCTTGCCAGCTTTTTCTGATTGTGGGCTTTTAGGAGATTTTCTGAAAATTGAATCCATAGATGTCAATCAGGAAAAGTTTTATCCTGAGTAAAAATGACCCAATTTCTCCAAATAAATTGAACATAAGTTTATAAAGCTCTAATGAGTACTTAAAATTTAGATTTTTTACATACTTTGGTTCCGGCTTTTTTTTCATCATTTTTCTTGCTAGCTTGGCTCTATTGGCAGCTAAAGTTTCTTCATCAATGAAACCATTTTCCTGAGCTTTCGGTGATTGAGGAGGAGTTGGCAGCAACAAATTATCTTGAAATATAATATAGTAACACATTATACACAAACTGAATGAAAATCAATAATAATTGTCAATAATTATGTGCATGTTTCAACTTGACAATCTATTAGTCTCCAAAGCTTACAAACCTTCTGCAAAGTTCACTTCTTTCTTTTTTGCAGTTTTAACTGGTTTTTCTTCACCTTTCCTAGTGATCATAGAGGCCACAGTCTTCTTAGACTTGGAAGAATCCTCAAAACTTCTCATTTGTTTGGGTTGTTTTGCTTGAAGTTTGGACCACTCTTCTGCTGCTTGCAGGGTATCATTATAAGCACCCATAAAATCAAAATTTCGGAAATATTCCCCATCAGTGAGCTCATTCTTATACTTGTCTCTGAACTCTAAATGTATATCATTCAAAAACTTATCCACATACGAAAGCTGCAGTATTTTTTGATAAGCCACCACAAATATTAGATCAAATTCATTATCCAATTTATACTGTAGGGCCAAACCATTATGATCAAATGAACTAACACCTGTTCTCTCCTGGAATATTAGAAAAATCATGACATGAAAATCACCTGATGACATTTGGAATATCATATAAAACTTGTAATATGTATTTGATATATGTATATAATATATATTTGTGATGTGTGTATATTGAGAGATTAGCAAGGGTTTATAATGCAAATGGTTTCAAATTTGAGACTATCATACAAATTCAACAAGTGACAAGTTCAACAACGAGAAACAATTTATAGTGAATTAAAAGATCATGCCGAATTTGAAATAATATAAAAGATAATGTTGGAAAGATGCAAATTTTGTCTGCGAAAACATGAATGCCCCTTATTGATAAGATCATAATAGTTTCCTAAGATTAACTCATAGAAATAATCACCTGTAAGATAACATTTCTTATCAATGCATTCACTGAAGGTGTGAATATTTGATTGGTATTTTGGAAGCACCATAATACAATACCTCCTTTACTGAAAATTGTAAATAAATCCAACATATTTTTCAAATTATACAAATAACCTATAAATATGTAGACGTCAGAGTGACACGGTGACACACTGACAGGACACGTCTTGAAATTTATTCACGCCTGCCAACCGTATACCAAGGATATTCAACTGCACGGCTTATACGAGAGATAAGTTTTGTTAACTAATCTTTTCTTTGAACAAAGAACGGTTGTCACATCGCACGGAGAAAGGGGCGTTGCTTATAGATCTGGTGAGTAAGGCGATGAGCGACCTTGTGAAAACTTACGAAACGTAATGATATTGATGTAATAAACTAGTTTATTACATCAATGTAATGATGATAATTGTTTTACATTAGCTAGAGCTACTATGTGACAACCGGTGAAGATTGAACACGAAAGGAGAACCTATACCACAGAAGAGGGTTCTCCTCTTTGCCTATACCATCGAACCATTTGAATAAACTGGAAATGCCGACTGTTAAATATAGAATGGTATACGTAGAACTTTCGTCTAAATTGTAACTTGCACCATTCATAATAACCTATTGCGAATTGGAAAATCAAATTTCATATCGAATAATATTCAAAATCTATCTTTTATAATAATCGCCTTAATTTTCTCGTCCCACCACCCAACTGAGATGGTTATAAGACTGGTGCACGCACTCTGTGGTTTTGCCGTGTTAATAACTTAAGAAAAATCTCTCGAATTCGCCTACTTGATTACTAATCGAGACGTTCAATCACCTCTCCTCCGCTAGAATCGCTAGTTGTCGCTTGAGCCTTGAGTGTCACAGAAGTTTGCTTGAGCCGTTGAAAATTAGTTCAAAATGGTGGTCTGGTCTGGTGGTCAGATAATTTCGTTGATATCTTTATTCGAAATAACTACAAATTCATACATTGCGAATTCCAAATACGGTGTAAGAATAATGTATTCAGAAATATTTCCATGAATTATATCATCTCAAGGTTTGAGATGATATACTATACTAACCAGTACGGCAGTGGAAGAACCCCTTTCATCAATCTTCTCAAGCCAATACGATTCTTGCGAAAATTTTGGGAACAAATATATACGTTAGGTGGTATATATTTTTTTGTAGATGATATCCACTTTTGACGCATTATCTCATCCTGAAATGAGCAAAAAATGTCTTCGAATATTTTGTTTCGTATATTGTATGAGATAATGAATCGAATGTTTCACATATACTCACTTTTGGTGCTTTGAACATGTGTAGATTGGAGTTTTGAGCCCTTGAAATACCATACAAATGACAGAACCGATATGGGTCCATCATATATGTATTAACTACGAATATTTATAATAAGGACAGCCTATCTGATGTCAAAATAAAAGAGTGCAATTGGCAAGGATTCATTTAAGCGCATGCGCCAAAATGAATTATGAATGAAATTTGAATTTTGCGCATGCGCCCTCGATCATCGTTGCCAATCAGACAAGGAAAGACGTATATAATGAAGAATGATACTATAACGAGGAAAGATATGATCACTCGAAGCGCCAACAGAAATTTGTCACGGAGTGACGTATACTGTGCAAGAGAGATAGAAATAAAACATGCGCGTGGGTTTACCTTCTCAGTTATAGTATCATGATAATGAAGCATCACTTTTCTAACATTGCTCTCATGGCGTTTGGTCAATATTGTAGTTAATACATATATGGGGTCCATATCAGAAGTACTAATATTAGAACTAACAGAAACGAGAAAATATGGGAACTGATTGAATACGAAATATAATGTTATTAGTTATTTATCTTATAACCACCTCACACCCAACACCCAACAAGGTCGTGTGAAACATCATGGTTAGGACCCCACGCTACCAACTGCAGTATTAAATCTATCAACCTTGATAGAGAATATTTCCAAGCAGAGATGAGTTAATCAAGGGGTGAGCTGTCTCACTCACAAAGTTTGAGAGTTGTGTTCTATGGTTTCTTTCTTCATTTATTTCAAATATACACTCTGTGCTCATAGAAAACAAAGTGTTTTTGTTTTCTATGTCTATGCTTCTTATATAGTAGGTGTATAGTGCATTGTAGTCTGTGCTTCTTATTATCGAGTATCGAGTCCATTATTCACTTTTGGGATCAGTGCGTGGCACGTGGTGATTTATTGGTTAAGTTTTTTACTTTTCTATTATAAAACCTCATGAGTTGAAAATGCTAGTTTTATTCGAAACACCGGCTGGATACGCCATATTCAAGGTAAAATTACATTCATATAATAGATTTCGAACTTACCTCATCTGATGTATCATGCTTTCAGCTTCTTGACGAAAAAAAACTGAAAAAAACCGATGATCTGTATCAATCCTTCGAGACTCCAGAAGCTGCAGGAAAAATGTAAGTTCTTGTTCAACGAATGGAGTGAATTTCTTGTGATTATTTTTTTTACAGTGTGAAATTGAAGCATTTCGAAAAATTCTCTGATACCACAGAAGCTTTAGCTGCAACCACCGCAGCAGTTGAAGGTAAACTATCAAAAAGCTTGAAAAAGTTATTGAAAAACCATGTTGACAAAGACCTGCAAGAACAACTTTTGGTAGCTGATGCCAAGTTAGGCTCTGCCATCAAAGAGAAATTCAGTTTACAATGTCTTTCAAACAACAGTGTCCAAGAGCTGATGAGGTGTATCAGATCACAGTTAGACAGCTTGATATCAGGCTTGCCCAAAAAAGAAATGACTGCTATGGCACTTGGCTTAGCTCATTCTCTATCTAGGTACAAACTGAAATTCTCTCCAGATAAAGTGGATACTATGATAGTACAAGCTGTGTCCTTATTAGATGATTTAGACAAGGAGCTGAATAACTACATCATGAGATGTAGGGAGTGGTATGGCTGGCATTTCCCTGAATTGGGAAAGATTGTTACAGATAATGTGGCTTTTGCTAAAACTGTTAAAATAATTGGTACCAGGGAAAACACTGCTACTTCTGATTTATCAGATATTTTGCCTGAGGAAGTTGAAGAAAAAGTGAAAGAAGCTGCAGAAATTTCCATGGGTACAGAAATCTCTGAAGAAGACATACTTAATATCATCAACTTGTGTGATCAAGTTCTTGATATCACTAATTATAGGACACTGCTGTATGATTATCTCAAAGCCCGCATGGTAGCTATGGCACCTAATCTAACAATTCTAGTTGGTGAGCTAGTAGGAGCCAGACTTATTTCACATGCTGGGTCACTTATAAACTTGGCAAAACATCCTGCTTCTACAGTACAAATCTTGGGAGCTGAGAAAGCCCTGTTTAGGGCCTTGAAAACAAAGAAAGATACTCCTAAATATGGTTTGATCTACCATTCAGTGTTAGTAGGGCAGTCAAGTACAAAGAATAAGGGGAAAATGTCCAGGATGCTTGCTGCAAAAGCCTCTCTGTGTACCCGTGTTGATGCTTTAGGAGAAGATGGGAATTTTTCACTTGGTAAGTGGAGCAAATCGAATTTATACTTTTTCAAATTTATCATATTCAGTTCATGTAAGCAAGCAAAATATTAAAAAACTCTTAGAAAGTTATTAAATTACATCAAGGATACTTGACAAGAATTTAGAAGTATTGAAAAATATCAAAGTAATGGTAAATTAAGTACAGTTCTAATTTTATTATAACACAAAATATGTTGAATTGAATGCCAAATTTGGATTAGAAATTATTTCTCAACATGAGTATGTATCAATTCCTTCTTGCATTTGTGAGTCAATTTGTGATTTGGTTGAGATTTGAAAGATCCTTATCAAAGGGTTTGATGAAAGCAGATCTTTTCATGAATTTAATCTCTGTGAAAAACAATTCAGGAAGTTAAATTAGCTCAAAATAGCGAACCCAAATGATAGAAGGAATTTTTATCTCTATGCGCAGTGGGATAGAGTTAACAAAGTGAAAGTAGCTATAAACTGGGATTGGCAACTGTTGGAAGATACATGAGAGCGAGTGTTAGTTAGCGCAACATACTGTTCATCAGATAAGGGTGCAGTCTGCCAGGTGTCTGTCATTCAGAATCTCTTATGTTGACAATACGTTTACTGTTTGAGAATTTAGGCGTGAATTACTTATAATAATATGTATATATGATCACAAAAGTGATCAAACAAAACAGTAAAAAAATATTGAATGATAAATTATAGCTATTAATTTATCCTCTGATTCATTGGAGCACTCTTGTAGCAAATTGATTCACAAATCACATCTTCAGCTTGCTGTGGCAAGCTTACTTTGCCTCATATACAATAAATATATTCAACATATTTGAAAAAATTACTTGCAAAATTTACTTCTAAATTTTGACAGATTTTTTGCGCGTCAGACAGGCGCGACAAGTTATGCCATGAATTCATCAATTATGTTTTTTTCTTCAATGTGTTTAAAAAACCTGTTCTTATTTTTCGTTTTCTTATTTTGTAGCTAGTAATACATCTTTGGATTTTCATTTGCAATATCAATGAATCATCATGTCTATCAAAGAAGGAAACAAGTTTTTCAAAACAAAAATATTCCAATCATTAAAAATGATAAAATACAGAACAATTACATGTTTGAGGAACAGGGTAACCATAGAAACGTGACCTTCACGGATATTTTGACATCCTAACTACAGGAAATTTAAAAGTTATCAAAGAATGATCAATTCAAAAGCTCTATATTTGGAACAATCAGAATATTTTGACATGTCATTTTTTTCAATCAAACACCCTGTATATTATTGAAAAATTTGAAAATATCATATAGATTTGGTTTATTTCATTCATCCGTTTTCGAAATATAAGAATTCAAATATTTTGAGAGATGTATTTCAATATGCACAAAAAAAAGGTGTATGATTAGATGGATTTATAATTTTTTTCAAAATTTTCAAACAATCCCTATGAGTAAGGTGCAGAAATATATGGAATTCCAGTTGTGTGTAAATAAAAATAATCTGAGCACTTGAATCTATCACCAAACCAATCTATCCATAATAGAATATGTCAGTGTATATGAATTCATTTGAGCACAGAACGTTCGGAATTTTACGGTTTTATCGGCATCCACCCAATTCTCTAATATGAAATAGGTACTTGGGAAATTCCTTTTTGAAGTAATGAATAGATAATTAATGAAAAAGTAATAAAAATACTACAAGAGTATTTTAGATACTTGATATTGATATTTGAAAAGCAATTGATATATAACGGGAGGTATTGAAGAGACTGATAAGGTTATTAACAGGTGATTAGAATTAGAGAATAATAGAATTTGAATAGAATTGAAAAATAGAATTGTTCAACATACCTAATTAGTTGTCTTTCCCTCGGTTTTATTCATTTCTAGAATGATTATCACTATTTCGTTGAAATAATTTTGGTTTTATGACATTATATGAGATAGTAATGTTTTTTGAATCTGAAATTTGCGATTTCTCCTCATTTTGATCTCGTTCTTTTTTACAATGAAACAGATTTTAAATAGCAATTTCAAGCATTCAATTCTTTCAATTTTTGTCTGAGGAACCCGAATAATACTGTCTAGATTCAAATCTGAATTGAAACTGAAACTATGAAATTTTTGTTATAATTTCACATTTCTTCGTCAATATCAATGTTATTGTTTTATTTTTGCTAAGAGTTCATAATATTCGTGATATTCTTATGTCCAATATATACTATCTATCTATCTAATGAGTGATTGGAAAAAGTCAACACCCTACAATTGATTGTTTTTAGGTCCTGAACATAAAGCCAAACTTGAGGCAAGACTCAGAATTCTAGAAGAAGGTAACAATCGCAGAATCAGTGGTACTGGCAAAGCTAAAGCAATGTTTGAAAAATATCAGGGGAAGAGTGAAATCAAACAGTATTCAGAAGCTGCTGATTCAACTCTACCTTCAGTAAAGCGAAAGAGATCAGAATCTGAAACTTTGATTGAACAAGTGAAAACTGAAGAAATAGAGGCGCCTACACCTGGTTCTTCGAAGAAAAAGAAGAAGAAGGCAAAGAAACAGGAAGAGGAAGAAGAAAAGGAAGTGAAAGTTGAAGGTAACTAGTCAAATGGTAATTTTCCTGATGAAAATGATCTGTATTCCTAATTCAATTACAGAAATGACAGAAGATACACCTAAAAAGAAGAAGAAGAAAGTGAAACAGGAGCAAATGGACGTGTCTATGTCTCAGGAAGAGATAGAGCCAGAAAATGGTTCCACTAATTTGATTGAACAAGTGAAAACTGAAGAAATAGATGCGGCTACACCTGGTTCTTCGAAGAAAAAGAAGAAGAAGGCAAAGAAACAGGAAGAGGAAGAAGAACAGGAAGTGAAAGTTGAAGGTAACTAGTTAAATGGTAATGTTCCTGATGAAAATGATTTGTATTCCTAATTTAATTACAGAAATGATAAAAGAGACACCTAAAAAGAAGAAGAAGAAAGTGAAACAGGAGCAGATGGACGTGTCTATGTCTCAGGAATAGATAGAGCCAGAAAATGGTTCCACTGCAATAGAACGAAATTACCGAACAGAAAGAATTTCGTGCGATCAGGAGAACTAAATTCTTGTGTTTCTGATAGAATTTGAAAAGCAGAAAAACTTGTGGTTCCCACATCAGTTCGAGTAAAGCAGATTGGTTTAATCCTTTTCTCTCAACAAATTTTATGTTATATCATTGATGATAAAAACTCTAGTGAACTCAATAGTATTTTTTTGTTCTTTCATATTGGAACTTTTCATAATATACAGAAAGAATTTCTTCCGCTTCTTCTTTTTCTGTTTTTCAAAAACTGGCTCTTCTTTGATTTCCATTTCCTCTATTTCCTGTTTGACCTTTTTTTTTTGAATAGGAATGAGTGCCTAGTCTTATTTCATCATGCTCATGAGTTGACTGATGAATATTGTGAATGTTATTTTCTTAGAGGGCTATGGGAATTCATATAACAACTTATAAATATCTATTTTCATTTAATGTAACCAGTAAGCATACTAGATATTTAGCCGTCATTCATTCAGCTGATGTAGTCGCAAATTTTTTTGAAGATAGCGCCATTATTGTACAGCTATCTTTGCTTTTCATATTCCATGGTGTCAAACAAATGTTTCGATTTCACCCATTTGAATCATGATTATATCAAATATATATATTAATTTTTCTGAAGACTTTCAATTTTGTTTCATTGCAAATTCAGTAGAACTGATTGTTCTTACTCTTTTGCCATACTAACATCAGTCAAAAAGTGGCGCCGTCTTCAGAAAACTAGTGACTCGTACATTAGCCGGGTAAAGCGATTTGTTAACATTGAATCAAATAGAAATGCCAAACACTATTCTTATTTCATCATGGAACCTATAAAAGGAGATTGTCCCCCCTAAAGGAAGATGATTGTTTAACTTCTGCTTACACCTGAAGTGGTTTATTCATTCCGCAGCCACTAGAATAAGGTGTAGACTTCTGCCTACTTGAATTCGATACCTTTCACTGAGGCTGTCCGTCACTAGATGACATAACCTCCGTCGATCTCGAATCTTATTATTCTTGGAAACTAGAAAACACGATTCGAATTTGAAATTCAACACGGATGCAAAAATTGTTCCGTCACCATACCATCTCTCAGTTTTCAGAGGAAGACTAGCGATCGACGATCGTATTGCTATCTATACACAAGCGGTGCAGCCTTACTTTAGACAAGACCGTGATAGCGACAATTTTTGCCTCTTCCTATTGACGGATAGGAGGAGCTGATGAGTGCACAATAGCAGGCATTCCAAATATTAATTCTAGGAGAAAAATTTGTTATGAAACAAGTTCATATGCACAGATAATTATTTTCAAGTTGAAAATATGAATGAAAAAATTGGGTACATACTACTCGATTTCTGAGAGAATATGCAATTCAAAGGTGACATAAAATGACTCATTTGATGAGGAAAGTTCAAGAATATTGAAAGAATATTTACAGAAGATATACTTGAACGATATTATTCACGAGTTCAATGTGAGCTCAATGGGAATTTACCTGATAATGGCGTCAACCAATCAAAACGCTGACAATATTTATTGTTGCCACTGCATGTCTTGTATAAAGCCGCTGTAGACTGGTCTACATGTTTGGAAATTGAAAATTGGAACATCAAATATGATTCCTAAGGGGCAAATATTGACATTCAGGATTTTTTAACTTCCGTTTTTTTCCGGAAATAACATCAACTTTCGATTTTCAAATGGAACACCACCCTGCACAGTATCATCACATTTGTGGAATCTCAATGATTTTGTGAATCTAGTGATACCGAATAGTTGATAGTCTATCTGTACCAACAACGTCCGAAAGCTGCTAGAAAAAGTTGTAGACTCTTTACCCACTTTTCCCAAGGTTTCTCAAGATAGACACTGTATTGATGTTACCTCGGAAATTCTCAAAAACAAGATTTGAATTTGAAATACAACAGGAATGCAAAATTGAACCGTTGGCTTTCTGTAGCGGATTTGAATTCGCAGGATCGACGTATCGACGAATGTGTTGCCATCTACACTTAAGCGGTATTAACTTAGTGAGGTTATTTGATAGGTCTTCATAAGGTCTTCATGTTTCGGAATGATTCACTCCGAAAACACTCATTCTATTTTTCGATATGTACAGAGTGATTCAAAATTTGAGGTAAATATTTCAGAGGCGTATTGTTGGGATCGAAAGAAGAATTTTTCTTCAAATAAAAATGTGTCCTAACCCCCCCCCCTCCCCCCATGACCTGACTACGGTAGAGGGCCGAAAAATCAAGTGCCAATTTTCAGAAGATATGGATCCATTATTATAGTCACAATTTTAGATAATCTTTTTGTACCTGCAACTCGTCGCTGTAGCTGGGAGGGGCTGCATTATATAGGACACAAATGTTAATTCGAAGACAAAAGTCTGACTTTGTTTCGTATGAGATGGTTATAAGACTATACTAATATCGGAGATAAGTTACCAGGCCTGACTGATATTAAAATCTGAACAATTATTCTATGGTATAGGTATGTACGTTGGTGAAGTTTAGAGACGAATCTGCGATCACACCAGTTTGTGTGATGAGAATCGTGTCAACTGTTAAATGCCATCATGCCATTAGTCATTTGTCATTTTGGCAGCGATCAAAATATTGTATAGAAAAGAGTGCACTTTTGGTTTTCGGTATTCGTAATTTCGAATTGTGGTTTGATATTCGAATGTTCTGATGTTCATACAAATTTCTCTTGAACGTATGCAGAGTATATGAGGTGTTAACCTGATCAGTCGAATAATTACTTGAAGTGGTTGCTAATAAAATATCTGTTCTTCTCTGCAACAAGACCGCATTCTCCAGCCAGTAGAATCTTCACTTCTCTGTCGATTTATTTTTCATTCAGCTACACCTTTTGTCTAGAGCTGGAGAAATATCGATTATTCCTTCAGTTTTGGTATCATGTAGGTGGAAATAGACATTATTAGGTTTATAGTGACGTAATACACGAGTGATAAAGATGTTACAAGGAAAATCTAGTTGAAATAAACTATGGATAACAATATAAGGTTAGTATAGTCCCCATGCTCTATAATATTCTATAATATTCTTGTATCTTCATGTTGAATTGTATGTACTTTTGTTTTCATGTTGGAAGATAAGTAAACAATAATTTCTCATACAAGTTCATAGGTCTTCAGACTATACTATCAACAATTTTGCATAATTATCTTATTGAAATTTCAGTATTGTGGAAAATATAGCAGTATCAGCTGATGATTATGGTGTTCTGTTCAAAGAAATTACCCTCATTTCATATTTTTGATTTTAACCTTGATTTTAACCCAACTTTAGCATGCTTTCTTTTAGGTTTATCACTTTGGAAAAATTGCCTAATAGTGGTTTTTAAAATTTCGACCCCTTTAGCAAACAATAGTAGGTCTTGAAAATATGAATATTTCAGATCTGTCTACATTTCTGTAAAAAGCTCATTGAGTGCTCTATTATGAATTATTTGTCATGAGAATCGTCAAAAGGTTTCTATGTGCTGACTTGACGCAGCGCCGTTTTTTTTTTTCGAGAAAATGAGGTTTGATGTTTTTTGTTAGTGTTTGAGAAAATTCTAGAGTTTCTGTTAGATTTCATAAATAGTTCTGGAGATCCGAAAAAGTGGAAAAAACATGGAAATACATTAAAAAACAGAACAAACCCTACGAGTCCTATAGAATATTTATGAAGAGGACGACAAAATTTAATAATACTTTCTTGAGTACTTCCCATTGTATCAGCTAATATAAAGGATTTAACTCTATCAACATTTTTTGATAGAAAAAAGTACCTTTACTTCTATTGCAGGATTGTATTGAAAGAAGTTTTGAGGAACATTTGATGAGTTGTACAGGACCAACTGTCATATGGCGCTGATTTCGAAAAACAAAACAAAAACAGGTTGTTCCATTTGTATCTAACGTTTTTCTAGGTCTTTCTCTAATAACTCTACGATTCACCAGAACTTATTTTTGAAAAAAATCAATATCCAAATGTATTAACAAAAACATCATTCATTCATAAACAAACAAAAAAAACGGCGCTTCGTGAAGTAAGCGCCCGAGTTATTATTATTGTTTTCATTTACATCCTCGATTTGCTGGAACTATTCAGAATTTCAGTAAGGTTCTCTAGAAATCAGTCAAATCTACTCAGAGCTCCAAATTAAAATGAATCCTTTTGAGTAAGTCTGTGCCAATTCCACAGGAGTAAGAAGAAGAATCATTTTATGTATCTAATTTATTGTAATTTCTATTTTCTGTTTGCTCCCGAATTCGGTTTTTCATAATTGAAAGAAATGTAAAATCAGAACTTATAATTTCTACAAGTATCAGAAATTAATTGATTATAATTGACAAGTTTTATTTCACGTATTTTTCGTTCACTACTGCTAGGTAATGCAATAGTCGAGGCAGTAGCAAACTAGTGATAATTAGATTCATTAATCTCATAGATTTATAATCAAGTCATGAAAAACTTTTACTGAGCTTCAAGTATGCTAGCATCACATTCCAGTGAAAAAAATGATGAAGAATATATATTACATATAGTAGCCGACATTTCAGACATACAATCAATGTTGATATGTGTATATATAAAATATAATACAGTACTACATGGCGATATTGTTATCTAATACATTTTCATACATAATAGTATGATCTTTGACATTCTAGTGTTCTCAGCCTCGAATGTGAAGTTACATTCTTCACTCATAGTGAATAACTCAGTGAATCATTGAAAACTGCTTCAGTTTCATTCTATGAATGATGCTATGCTATGATTTGATCTGTATGATAAGTACAATGTAATTTATTAGGGCATCATTAGGATTAATTAGGCATTGATTATGCCCAGGCAATTTAATACTTATCAAAAATGAATGTATATTTAAAATTTCAATAAAATGAAATCGAAAAATATGTGAATGAATCACATTTGATTATATAATCTTTCCTCACGAACATATACAAAATCGTCTAGGAGCTCAGATATATTCTCGGATACATTTATTTTGAGAAAGGAACAGTTTCAAATTGCCGGGGTTTATTAATAATGCCGAATTAAGCACATTGTTTGATAAAATATCAGACAGCCAGCCAGCCATCAAAAAATTCAATTTTTGCAATGCAAAGTATACAACTTCACTACTTTAATGAAGTGTCTGTGTCAAGGTCTGAGTATATACTTATCTACCTAGTGAAACATTTGAAACATATATATTGGCCATTTTGATACACATTTGAGTTTCATGGTGATTTCGAGACGTGAAATAATAATAATAATAATGATTATAATAATAATTATAAACGCTTTTATTGATAGTATAAAAAAATCATTATACAAACATAGTATAATGAATACAGATCAGTTTCTATCAAAAGGCAGCGTTAGCATTAATCCATCTAATCAAGAGATGGGTTATCACTTTCTTACACACAAATAAAGAAGTAGTAATGAAATAGAATATGGAATAGAATAGAATTGATTCAGTAACAATGATGGAAAATCATTACAATGAACGTAATAATTGTGTTTGGTACAAATCAAATAACACTAGTGAAGAGTAGAAACATTTATTCCAGGCAACTTTAATTTCAAAAATTAAATATCATTGACTTCAGTTCATTATTTCATTTCATTACTTCATTTCATAGTATTCTGCAGTGACTAGTAGTTTCTTAATCGTTTTTTCAAACCTGAAGAGGATTTTTTCTACTACATAATAATACTACATAGCAGTGATTTGCACAATATTTTCGAGAATAATTTGCTGTTTGACTATAACAAGAAAATTAAAAAAAACTGCTAGAAGTTAAATGTTAGATTACTAGGTACTCCTACCCCCCTACTATAGTGGGATAGTCTCAATGAATATTTGGAAAATAAAATTTGAATAATGCAATGACTATTCTGAATGGATAATTTATGTATATATTTCTGCATTATACTCGTAATATTCGAAAGTAATTTTAATGATAGTATGATATGAATATTTCCATATTCATACTCGCGATTGTATTTCGGTAACTCGAGTCCAATAATCCAATTCTATCTTTGAAATGCATATTTTTTATAAATGCCAATTTTTTTGGTATTCTGAATTATGTATTCAATTTGTGTTTGCCGAGGTACTCGCTAATTGTATAATAATAATTGTAATTTAGCCAACATGATTATATTGCACCTCTATTCTCTATTCTTTACATTCCAAAATTGTAGCTGTTCCCTTCCTTCTCATCATGATAGAACCTTGAAAATTCAAAACAATTCATTCACACCAGTTCAAGGTTGATAGACATACATTTGCCAAAAAAATAATTTATATAAATGCGGTGATAACGATATGCTATCAATCCTATCTATTGTGTCATAATGATTAATCTATTTGATATATGAATTACTAGTATTTGAATAGATGCTCACATATTCCTATATTTATCTTATTCAGAACCTCTTGAACTTATAAGCTCATAATGATGATTCGCTCAGATAACGTCGTGGAAAACGCTTACGATTCTAAGGATACCATTTTTCTCAAGAGTATCAGTTGAAGTAAATGTTACTTAAGTAGATTAATTTTCAGTTTTTTTATAGTACTTTTCTGAAAGGATATAGTTAAGGTACTTTCAAGGTCATTTGTTGATCTGAAGTAAATGTATAATTAGATGAATTTTTCAGCGATTCTTATACAATACAATACAATACAATAAACCAGTTCATTCATTCGTGGATACAGCAGTTCCGGTTGAACTGGTAGTTGCTATCAACTGTAAATGGAAACATTCACTATTTATCACAAATTTGAGTTCAACAGGTTATTTTATGGAGGATGTCTTAAGATTTCCCTATAACTAAATTCTTAAATTTTGGAGATTCACTCTTCTTCATTCTTGCGATTCTCAATTCTATACACTGTAGCTAGTTTGGCTCCGGAAAGAATTACATTCTCAGCATAGGTAGAACACACTTTAACTATTTTACTGATGCCATCAATTTTAAGGGATCTTATACAGGTTGCTTATGAAATAGTTTTGAATTGATGCAAATTCAAACTGCTAAAACTTATTTTTTATATAATGCCTTCAGTTCTCTACCTATTTAGGTGTACAATTTAATTCTACATCAACACGTATTGACATTCCCTTTAACTATCTTACGACCGAGTAAGAAAAACAAATGATGCATTGTAATCAAAGAAGGTTCAGGGGTTTGAAGTTGCATCATTTCAAAACTATTTTATCAGCACCCTGTATGAAATTCCTCAAAATTGATGGCATCAGTATAATGCTCTACCTGTGCTGAGAATTTCATCCGTTCCAGTGCCAAATTGTCTTCAGTGTATAATTTGAAGTAGTATGATTAAAATCAACTATTCAAGTTTATTTTTATGTTAGCGAAATCTCAAGACATCCTTCTTAAAATTATCTGTTAATATCAAATTAGTAATAAAAAGTGCATGTTTCCATTTCAAGTTGCTAGAAGCTTCCGGTTCAACCGGAAGTGAATCCAGGTTTGAAATCTTTTCATTGAAAAGAGCATGACCAACTATAAGTTGAGTAAACTTTTCAGAATGGAATTTTAGCAGTACTCCCAACGTTTAACCAACGGTGTTGATCAATCAGCTGCTATGGTAGATTTTAGTTCAGTATTCAGTAGTAGCTACTTCATCCATTAACGATTGGATTGCTTGTCGGAAATGGTAGGCATGTATATGGAACTGAAACTTTCATATAGCAATGAAAACTGTTGCCATTTCTGAAAACGATTCTATAGTATCTGCTCGTAGCAATATACACATCAGTGCAGGGAGGACCATTCCTCAGAGTTTAAACCACGAGTAAAACAAATCCTATCTTTCTGATTGCAGTATGATTTTATTAAATTTCCCATGTAATATATGTTGTATCTTCAGACAGCCAAACAATTTCCTAGCAATTTCAATCCTTCACTTATCGATGTAGTGTTGACACAGAAGGTAGAACATTCATCAGAGTAGCATGTAGTCTTTATGAAACTAATTCTATTTCTTTTCCACTGAATATTCGATTTATTTTCTCTACATGCGAGCGGTGACGTAATCGAAGTCTTCACGCAAGTGCTCTGTAAAAAAAAATGTCAAAAATATATACCTCAGAATACCTCAGAATTCCTGGCAATTCCTCACAATTCGTCGGCAATTTCTCGTGATTCTAAATGATTTACAAAATTCCTCTGTAAAATGCCCCTCGTGTTGACACGTTGATGAAAATATCGATGGTTTTTGTTTCCATCTATATGGTATAGTATATCTTGCATAACATACAAGATATTTAGTGTAAACCGAAAATTATCAAACTTATCAATACAGATGAGAAAAAGTGAGGTATTCGATTAGCGAAAATGCAATTATAGCAAGAGTTCAAGTATTCTCTGAATTTTCTTAACAGTGTCCTCAAAGTTTGGGAGATTGCTATTCTAGGGACGGAATAAGATTTAAAAATTTCGTAAAATGAGTATATTGATTCTTCAAAAGGAAGGAATTAACTGGAATTGTAGTAAAAATAGGCAAAAATGCAAATATTTCTAAACAAGTAGAATTGTCTTCGAAAGGCCGGCAAATAATAGTCTACTAGGAAACTTATAAAACTTATATCTCAAACAGAAACGTTCATAAACTTGGTGTATTCCGAAATAATGGAAATAAATTTTGTTTCTTTCCTGGCAAAAAAACATCGTTGTAGATGAATAAATTTTTTTAAGAAAGCCTTTGAGCCTCAAAATAGCGGCGTGTGACCATTAATGATTTTGGTAATTCTCCCGCAAAGACGGGAAAATCGTTCAACGATCTTACAGATGGAAGTAGGTGTGTGAGAAATTTAAAAATATGATGTTCAAGGACCATCAGTACACATACCGAATGGACAAATGAAAAAAATTAATCTATCATATTATATTATATCCTTTCTCAGAGTGCACGACTAATATTGATGTAGGTATAACTTTTTGAATATGATAATCAATTTTGTGAAATTCGAAATTATGGAAAATTTCCAACATTCAAACAGGATAGCGTTCGCCTCTGAAACTTAGGTTTTTAGCGACAGTGCTTGGTATCATCTCGAAGGAGGATAGTAATGATGGGACTGAAGATACAATATTCCAAATGAAACGCCTCACTGAAGATTTGGATGTGTTTAAATAGCCTGGCAAGGAAATTCGGACATTCATATTATATGGACTCCATACTTGGGTCTGATGAACCTTTATACTCCGCCAGTACAGCTATAACGGATGAATACATTGATATTGAAAGGTTTATTCCTACAGTATGTTCAAGAATTTTCAATTTGTGAAATATTTCGATTCTAACGCTTTTTAGTTCTCTTCTGAACGATTTGAAGCATGAAAACCCTGAAGATTAATTTTCCAGTCTTGTGCATGATCTCTGCGCAAATGAGAAGTTAACCGGAATTCTTCGGTTCCATTGACTTTACACTGGAATTCTAAAGTGGTCAGCTTGTCCTGATTAATTTATAAATAATTACATCATACATCATACCGTATAAATAATATGTCGTAGTCTCATAGTGAAAGCCGTCATTTGTTGAACGTTGTGTTTTGGATATCCTAATAACGGCGTGTAGAGATTGTTTTTTATTTCCACCAAGTGAGAGAAGTGGACGAGCTGTCCACTTGCGAAAACCCACTGTAGATAGCATTACAATATTCATTCACATACTTGCCGGCGTATATTTCTCAAGATGAAGCATTATAATTCTGTGTATTTCTTATTCATGTATGTCAAGATTTTCACCAATAATATACATATATATCCTATTAATGGAAATATTTTTTTTTTCAGAGACTGGTATAAAATACCAAAGGGTATATTCAGGCTGTGCATCATCATTATCAATAATTTATACTGTATACCTACTTATGTGATGTGGATGATTTTACTATTACCTTTGCGAAAAGTAAAACCTGACGTCTACTGGAAAATCGAAGGATATTTTTTTCATGGCTTATTAGCAATAGTGTCTTCTTGGAGCTATTCTGCTGGATACGATAGTGAGTTTGAATTCAATGAATTATTGAAAAATTAAAACATGACGAACATTACCTTAATCTATTTTAATGTCTGCTTCTCAAATGCCATGTTCATTCACGACAGTCTCCGATATCCGATTTTTGGACCAAAATGGAAGAATCAACAACAAACAACATGTATTCCATTGTCGGAATAGGTGTGGTTCAAGACTTTCAACAAGTGAATTTATATTATTTTGAATATTTTTTGGCCTTCAAACGTCTGACAGATGTGTGTTTATATTGTATGGGCACCCTATATCATTGCACATTTCCACCTCAGTATTCCAAATCAAATTGTTGAAAAATTGGAAAACCAATAAATTTCCAATCATCGATATATGCATGACTGACTGAAGTCAATTTGAGTTTGGTTTAAAGTTGCTGCAAGTTTCAGCAAATCATTTTCGTATATGTCTTTTTTTGTTTTTCGTTGTTATTTCTCACATTTAAAATTCCATTCGAGGGCCCCTCATCTGATGAACCAAACAAGATCAATCAATCAATGAATCAAAAAAAAAATAAATTCCTTTCTGAGTCAAAACATGAAGAAAAATCAAGATTTTTTGTATGTTATTGTCAATTCATACCATTATATCTGAGATAGACATTTCAACCTCGAACATATTTCTCAAATACTCAGAATGAGTATTATTAACGAAGAAATACATAAAATCCCCATTGTTCTACTATAGGTGACCATCTTCTTTCTGTCATCCATAAATGATATTATTATTATTATTATCTGAACGCAATACTCAATACATGGTTTCGCGCAAAAAATTTCTTGTCTTATCTCTAGATCCCATCAAATAAATCAATCAATTCCAAAGTTTTTGATATAAATTTACCCAAATCTGATCGGTATGGTGACGTGACTTGAGAAGTGGTTTCAGTTTGCTATTGTCTGAAAGCACTAAAAAACTGTAAGAGGTTGAAAGAAAAAATGGTTCTTGATACTTGCGAATAGCCATTTCATCTAGGGGCATCTAGTTAGAAACATCAGTAAGATTGAAAATAAAATAAGAAATTCTTAAAAATCGACTAAAAAGGTTTAGTTACACTCACTCCCATTGTTAAGACTCGGAAATACAATTATTCATTTATTTTTCAGTTGTGGAGGCAGGGGATGACATCACAGAATGTTTAGATGAGAAGACTCTCATCATATCCAATCACCAATCTACAGGAGATGTGCCTTTACTATTTTCCTGCTTCAATCCAAGAAAGCAGGTCTTACCAAATATTATGTGGATCATGGATAGTTTGTTCAAGTTCACGAATTTTGGTGTAGTTAGTGTTATACACAAAGATTTTTTCATTATGTCTGTAAGTATCTGCTACTATGGATTCATGCTACATATTTTTCCAATTATACAGGGTGTATCATTGTTCAGTCTTGAAAAATTTTTCGCTAGCAAGATACTGGCGTAATTGAACTTGTTAGTGCATACAAATCTACCAAATTTCAAGAGAATCGAAATGAGGATTTTGTAATTAATTGATAAAAACCTTTGTTTCTTTGATTCCCTGCATCTCCAAAACTGGGGGCCTCTGTATTTTCTTATTTTTAGCACTTTGGACTTTTTTGAACAATCAGTTTAGCTTGCTTCATTATATTCAAATCAGTGCAGGACGGTTTCATGATTTTTTTCATGAGACACATAAAAGTTCAGTTTGTTTTGTATGCTTAGGATACCGTTCAGTTCTTAATAATTGATTAATAATTATCTAATGATTCCTTCTTTCATATTTATGAAATTTCATATAAACATGCTTCAAGATGGTTTACTTTGCTTCAGGGTAAAAAACACAGGGATAAGTCTCTCCAAGATTTGACTCAACATTTATTGGATGCGTACGTGCCGCTCAATCGAAAGTGGCTCGTTCTGTTCCCAGAAGGTGGATTTCTGAGGAAAAGGAAGGCCATATCACACAGATATGCCGAGAAAATGAACTTGCCTAAATTTGAGAATGTGTCCTTGCCCAGGATTGGTGCGATGAAAATCATCATGGACACTTTGAACCAAAAATCTGTATGCAACAATAATTCTAATGTGGTTAAAAGTGAGTATTTGCAAACATATCTTTTGCTTTGAAACTTCGAAAGGCAGTTCAAATCATAGAAGAAGGATTTATCTCTGTGAATATTCGAAAATATATCAATTTATCTGATGAAGTACCGCCTCACTGAAACCAAAGTGTGATAGACAACCAGCTCAAACTCATCTTCGTTTTGTAAAAAAACAATGTTACAAGGAATTCATTTTTAACACTTATCATAAATAGGGTGATTTACCTTCAAATGCAGAGATAGGGTTGGCTCTAACATTCAAAGTTGAAACATCTGATACTTAGATGAATATGATAATTTTGACTGATGGTCAGTTTCGAGTAGGGTTGATGAAAATTTTCATGATTTCTAGTGTTACAATTGTGAATAGAACTAAATATGTTATTCCAATAATATTTGTCCACCTTGAAAAAATCCTATAAATCCACCGGGATTGCTCTGAAATTTTGCTGGTACTTTTTCTAATGCCATACTAATAAACAATTATTTTCTCTGTATTCTTAGGTGATTCACCATATAGTCTTGCCGATAGAACCTCATGAAGTCAATCATCTTTCCTGATCCGTATAGAAATAACTAACACATGTGTTTGTCTTTCAAATTCGGTGACTTTATGAAATCATCTCATGTATCCAACATAAATCTCAACCTTCAAAAATGTTATAAAAGGATAGAATTGCTCAGTGATATTTGTGTATCAATACTTTAAATGAACGATTTCCATTTTTTATCTCACGTGAAACAACCAGTTTCTACTGGGTTCATTATTCAGTAGAAAAGCGGCTTCCATTGTTGTTTCTGAGATAACAATAATTCATACAATGCAAGACGGATTTAGAATTAGTCAGACTGTTTTCAGATAGATTGAAACATCGAATGAAATTCTCGAGGAAATCTATAAGTTGAAAAACTAGCGCAACTTCTGTTGTAGATGGAACAAAGTTCAACATAAAGTATAACAATTTTGAGACAACACAAAAATCACACTAACTTAAATAAGTATTGAGTGAGACAGTTATTTTTCAGGCGACCACTGTAATCTCCCATACATCAAGTGGATATTGGACATCACGATAGCTTACCCTAATGGCTGGCCCATTGATATCGGACATATCGTGTTCGGTAACCGGGAACCTTGCCAAACGGTCTTCTTTTATCGTCGCTACGCCTGCAAAGACGTACCTCACGATAGCGAAGCCCTCACTCAGTGGCTATTTGACAGGTAATTCATTATGATGTAATATTTTTAAATATTCTTCTTAAATTCTTTAAATATTCTTGAGTATCAGAAATAGAATATCAACTGATCTGAGTAATTTTCAACTTTGTGTTGGTGAAGTGCTTATTAGTGATTTCTCATTTGATAATTCATTGTTATTTAATATTATATTATCATTTGTTGAAGTATACCAAACTGTTAAACGAACGTGCATAATAATTTGGCAATTTCATCTGTAACAACTTTCAGTCACAAAATGTGTATTACCTTAACTCACAGTTTTTTGAAGAGTGCTGTAAAGAATTGGCCTAGTGTTGAGTCGTAGATTAACAATTATTGTTTCCTTTGGTTGAATGGATTCACTGAATTTTTTTGTTCTTTTATTGCGTGAGTTGTGAAGTGCATGTAGTCCATTCAACAGTGTTGTTTTGATGTGTTAGATCTAGTTTAGATGAACATTATCATGACAGGTTTCCTCGATTTGTTACCAGATCATGGAAATAACTGATGAATAACTAATTTCATTGTCTAGGTAGCAATAATTTCCTCCCTGAATATCAATGTTATTATTATGCATTTCAAAATATTAAAAAAAACCTGTTATCTTCCTCTACTGGTTCTTAATCACGATTAATATACTGTGTAAATTCCGATCCCAGTAGTGGAAATATGAAGAAGAGGTTATTATATAATTATTTTTTATTCATGATCTTCGATTTTCTCTTGCCGTCACTGATCTTGGAGATGTAGAAGAAATAACACTTGAAAATCTGGTTGTTCATGTCACGATTGCGTCGTTATGAGGATACGATGAATTATAGAAAATCGTGTCTTTGGTGAGATTTTTAGTGAGTGATGGTAGTTTAATGGCGGCTAACATATTGATTAGGGGTTGGTTGCGAAAATATCTCTACAGGACTCACGGGATCTAATATCATATATGTATCTAATGGTCCTTTTCTGTAAAATGAGTAATTCATTGAGTAGAGTCGATCCACACATTCCCCAAAAGGGTATTCCATAACGTAGATAAGGATCTAAAAGAGCATAATATGCAACTTTGGCAGTGTCTGCCCCTAATTAATTAGAAATTACTCTCACTGCATAACATCCAGAAGAGATTTTGCTTTCGAGTTCATTAACATAATCATAAAATTTCAGATTTTTATCTATCAGCATACCCAGAAACTTGGTGCAATCTTTATTTTCTATTGTAACTTCTCCAAATGAAGGTTCATCAACTGAGCATCTGAAAGATAAAATAGGATAAATGACAACAAATACTGGATTCTGATGTTACTATTCTGATATTACTGAAATTACTATATCTTCACCGTCATAAGGAAATGTAAACATAGTTTACCAATGTTATCAATTCTTTCGGCTAATATCCATAGATCGAGAATATACATGCAATTCTATGCCGCAGGTGGTCGGAAAAAGAGGCCCTCCTCGAACAGTTCTACAAAACTGGCGAGATCCCAACTGGCTTCTTCAGGAACGAGAAGAATGCCGGCAAGGTAGTGGCCCAAGACTGTCTCCGATACGTGATCTACCACGTGTTTTTTATCGCCTCGACTTACATACACCTGCAAATGGTGGCGGCAGCCTACAGCTATTACAACTATCTGATTTATTAGCATTGTGTGATCGCATATTTGGTCTGCCTGGTGAGATATTATTTATAAGGTGATCGTTATATTTTCCTATTGATCAATAGACTTTCGATTAGGTTTTGAAATGTTCACTTCTTCGACCTAGAGCGCCTTGCTGTCGATATTCTAGGGTACGGATACATCTATTCGTTGCAAATTTATTGTGTTCATCAAATGAATGAACAATATCACTTTCTTTTCATATTCATTTGTGTACCTAGGTGTTGCACGTTTGACAACAAATGTTAGCTAGTCGATTAGAAATGGTTAAATTCATTGGCAAGTGGAAAATATACCATTCTGTAGAGCATTGCTTACGACTTTTTGTTTCCATGTTATCTGCATACATCTATCAATATCTATATGGTTAACAACAATTGCGCATGCGCTGATTTGACGCTTGTTGGATGTCACTTCTAATTTCAAACTGGTGCATGCGCATGTATGAGCTGCGAACCGCTTCCATTTGTTTTTCTGGCTTTCCTTTCCATATCATTGTTATCCATATACAGGGTGTCTCTGGACTTCCTTTTTTTCCTCTCGTGAATGTAAAGATGGGGTCAAAATATCACCAGCTGTCCATATTAACTTTTTTTCCTAAAATCCTTCGTTACCAAGTTACGAGCCCTCGAAGTTACAAAATGAAAAATGTGTTTCTTTGATAACTTTCAAAGTGTATATTCAAAATGATCCAAATTTTGGTGATTGACTGAAGAGTTTAATTCTTTTGATGAGCTTTCATGAATGGAATCAGTTGTTTTGCTACAAAGACAGGAAGGGACTACCCCCGATAGTCCACACCTCAAAACTTTGGAATGACAGATATTTTTCTATATTTTTTACTCGTTGTTAAGTAGTCGTGTGGAAAATCGATCGGAGCAACAGTTTTTGATAAAATTGCACTTTTTTTCGACGACATCAAACTTGAGATATCTACAATAATTCAAAAAGATTAATTTTTGATGAAAATAGAAATGATAGGTGAAATGTTCATAACGTTATTTCATAGTGGAGTAGCTTGTTAGTTGAAAAACATCACAAATCTATAGAACTGGATATTTGATTTGAAAAAATATCTGAATGTGAATGAAACTTTCAAATAGGTACTGTACTGTTTGTTTACGACGTTATTTTAACATATGCTAAAAAAATGGTGCATTTTCATCAAAAATTGTTTCTCCGATTGATTTTCCACAGGAGTTCTTTTCTTCAGGAAATTGTCACGGTATCCTTGTTGAGAAATATCGAAAAATATCTGCCATTTCAAAGTTTTGGGATATGCACCATTGAGGGTAGTCCGTTCTTGACTTTGTAGCAAAACAACTGACACCTGCATGAAAGCACATTGAAGGAATCGATTTGTTCAGTCAATCACCAAAATTTGGATGATTGCAATGTTCACTTTGAAAGAAAGAAAAACATTCTTCATTTTGTTACTTCGTGAGCCCGTAACTTGGGAACGAAAGATTTTAGGCAAAAAAATTGCATGGAGTACTGGTGATATTTTGACCCCCTCTATACATTCCCGAGAGGAAGTCCAAGGACATCCTGTAGTTATTATTAGAAATATGGTTATCTGTAGTAAAGTACTCGCACGGAATGCAATGATTATTAGAATACATAGGATGACGATGTGTACTATCCCTAGTGAAATGATTCACTATTGACATCAAGGCTCCCCACTTTGACCAGTTATGTGATTTCAAAATATACAGGTAAGCACTGAGAGGAGTAGATAAATTGAACAATATGATGTATTCAATAATAATTTTTTTACTTTATAAGGCTACAAAATACTGGAAAATGAGGGTCCATTAGTATTTATCTCCATCGTTGAATTATAGATGAGATAATATGATGAAAATAATTGTACAATCTTGTACTATTTTCTTTTGTATCTCACGTGACGTCAACCTTACAATTTGATACCAGTGCCTCTTACGAATTCAGAACGACCTATCAAGGATGTGCAGAATATGGTGAATTCACTTGATTGTATTTTACTTTGTTTGAAATGCTAATTTCATATTCTGGAGGAATGAGATTTTAGTTATTGAACAATAATCTTCTGATATGAAATTATGTGACTTTGATGCTGAAATCATTTCTTTCTATTTAATTTTCTGGCCCTCTGGGCTTGTCTTCAGAAATTTCAGGCTCACTCTTATGTTATCATTTTAGATCATCTATGTCAAATGGCAAAATCATATCCTAGAAAGGAACTCATGAGTTTCACTTTGTTGTTTTCCAATTAGAGTTTCACCTCTTGTATAGGATTTGAAATATTCGCCCCAGGTTGTACCAGATGGGTCAGTACTACTCACACATTTTCGATTCTTCTCTCTTTCAGATGTATCGAAAAATGTTGACTAAATTTTCACTTTGAATTTTGGAATTAAAACACTCTAATTTGAGAAACCCGAAAAATTTCACATGGACACAAAGTTCATAGTATAGATATATATTTCGAAGCAGAAAAACTTACTCACATCACTAAAATTATGCACTTCGATTGTTACTTGGAAAGTAATATAAATACTTCTGGATCAACGTTGTTACCACCCATTGTACAATCAACAATTCTATCAATATTATTGTGATTTTCTGATCGGCATCTATCAATAATATGTGTGATGCCAATTCTTATGTCATCTCACCATCTTCTGTATATTATCGACGTATCCTCTATAGGAAACATTTGATTCTTTGATTCACATGTACATTAGAGTGAGCGATACATTTCAGACCATTACCTTACCAGTTCGAATGTATATATTCATGAAATTCTTTGCTCGGTAACTACCAGAAAATACAGTTATTGACGTCACTCTTCATGTACTGTGATACCTGAGGCCAGTGTCAGATTTGAAGGTCATTAATCCATATGCAAAATATATGTTCAAACTGGACAGTTTGAACGCAGGTGTATCGAGAAGATACAATTGAAATATGGTATACTGCTTTTCTTTATCGTTTTAGGCTCAACTCCATGAGGGTACTGTTCGGTTCTGTTCACTGTTCACCCATTTGCGATGACTTACTTCTTCGTATTATTCAGTTGTTTTTTATACTACTCCTTTATCCAAAATTGATCTGCTTGGTGTCTATCCGAAGAACTCGAAGGACTATTTTTCAGATTGTCTTCTTTGACCCTTCTAATTTGATAGGACTGGATTTGAAAAATAGTGGAGAATTGCTTTGAATGCATATTTCAACGAGGTTCTGAAATATGATCCCATGTTCCACTATAAATACACCAAGACCCAAAAAGTTCAATGTTCTACCTTTTTTACTTCATACATTATGACAGTACTTAAAATAGAACTATATCTTGTTCATATAAAAAATTCAAAGAATAAGGGTTTTTATGGGCTTATGTTGAGATTGGTATTCGAATTAAACCTTATATGTCACGTCCCATGAATTCCAAAAGCATTTCTTCACATTCTTTCAATTCTTCAATTTCGATTTCTACTGTTTTTTTTTTATTTGCTTTTCGAATGGATAGTAAGGGATATGATCAAACATGAAATATTTGAGTTCCTTTTATGATATATTCAATTCCTTCCAATATTACTCATTGCTGACCATAGATGCGAAAATCTGAATGTAATGATGAAGGGGTGTAAAAATTACTGAGATGAAATGTTAATCTTATGTATGTCATATTGAATTGTATCCCAAGATAGGGACGTGAATTCTTTTAATCATTTTGTAAGGTTTCTGAGTGGCTGCAATAAATTATTGATTTCAATCCATCAAAAAGAAAGAAATTATTGCAAAAAAATGGATTTGAATTAGATAGGCTTCAAGACGGTGTATTATCAATTACCCAGTGATGTGTGCTGAGGTCATATTACATTTCATTTTCAATAGTCTTGTGGTTAGGTCACAATATATTGACTATAACATATGAAATTAAAAACGGAAATGTATAACGTTTCCAGAGACTATAATTCTGGTGTTGAAAGAAATCTCAAACATCATGAGAATGAAAGATAATATTGATATTAATATATTGGCCATTTTGCGGTTGTTTCTTGAAATGGGTTCAGACCCAACTTCAAGGCAGTCAATTCTATAGAAACAATTTTTAGGCGATTTATTGAGACGAAGACTTACCTAATCACTGACTTTTGGTATTAGGAACTTTCGAATAATATATTTTTTCGATGTATCCAATTTTTGATTATTGTAAATAGTGAAAATCTTTACAGGGGTCTCACAATGATAATAACAATATAAATATTAGTAATGCATTTTATCTGATATGTTTGATGTTTAAATGGCTGTTCAATTCACTGTGCTCTAATACATATCCACGAAATCTGAATTGGCGTTACTAACATGCCATATCACATATGTATGTTCTTGTTTATAGTATAGTTCGAGTCATTTCTTTGAGATAGCACTTTTTTCAGACTTGATATTCAATCAATAAATTTGTTACTTGTGTTTTCTAATTACTTTTGTATATAATAATCTTCGACTCTGACATAAATTGTAATAAAGAATCCATGAATTGATATTTTTTTAATAGAACTTCAACCCTACTTCAAATTAACAGTGAGACAAGGAATAGCAAAAATCAGATTACTCGTTCGAGAAATAAAAAAAAACCGTCCGACTATCTGATGAGGAGAGGTTATATCTGGGCATCTCTGGAAATATTTTTGCGAGGAAAAAAATGGGGCACTAGGAATGAGAACATATTTACTATTTTTTTCTCGCAAACTATAGTACTTTTCGTAGAAGTACATCCAGAGATGCCTCAATCAATCATTCAACTTCATCGAAAGAAAAAAAAAAGGCAGCTTCTAGTCAGTTTTGATAAATACGTAACAATATTTTTCAAAGTACTTCCACAAGCCATCATGTATTTGTCTGTCGTTTCGGATTTGGAAAACCCTGTATGTCCAGTCCATTGTAAAATACCTAATAGATATGGATGAAGCACCTAACATTGATAAATATATGTTTGGTATAGCTTAAAAACGCTTCTACAAAAATTTGGAAGAACATATTCGCGAATTTCCTTGATACGTTTACTAAAGTTGGTAACGTTGGTGTAGTTTACAAAAAATGAAAAAATTACTGGATTCAATGTGTTGAATTATTTCAGCATGTTTATTTTTCAATTGTAAACTTAGGTGTTCTGCTCCATAGTCTCTTCATGTATATGTTCCATATTGATATACCATGCGTGTAAAAATAATGGAAACCAGTCTGTGTCGGTGAGAATTTACTATCGATGTTACGAGTGGAAAGCGTATACATGTTTCATCTCTTATCAGCTGTGAGGGCTCCGCCTCCTTCGTTTGGAAGCTCTACCTCACCCTTTACAAATTTACTTCGACCTTTTTTGAAGGGTGCAAGTCCTCTTAAGTGACTAAACCAGTTTTAGATGATACTCCAGTCTAATGGCTTTGATGTTTACTTTTTCCTCTCGTACATGGAGGGCTTCTATGTAGTGTTCCCTGAGTACGTGCCGAAAATTCAGGAGCTGACCTAGTATATTTCATGAAGAAAATCCTCTGAAGAGGAGTCTCTCAAGATATTATCCGGTCATCTAATCCTGAAAATTTCACTTTGAAGAAATAAAATTTTGTACATATCCAATAGAACAGGTAAAATTATTGAAAAATGTCGATCTATGTCTTATCAAGCAAAAGAGCCGTAGTTCCTACAGAAGTATTTTTTCGATAATCTTTTCATGAAATGTCACACGGAATCGTGATCTAGAATAACTGGGAATGATTTTAGAAAACAATTCCTTTATTTTCAAAAAAGAAAACATTCATAATACTTAATGCTCATTTCGATAAAATAAGTTCATTCAGCAGTAAAATGTATAAAAACAAAATTCTATACAAATAAATTATTCATCTGGATTATAAAGAGAGCAAACAGCATATCGATTATAAACAATTACCAGCTGTATTACAGATTTGTTGACAACATATATAACATTCAAATTATCATATTTATGTAGAAGCGCAGAAGTAGAGCCATGTTTCAGTTTACTTCAATCATCGATTGCACTAAATATCTAGATTAGATGATTTTAGAGTCTCTATTTCAGTTTCTATTACAACATATTTATTCCTGAAACCGCGACGAAATTATATGTGAAATTCTAAGTGATCAACCTGAACCTGAAAAACTGAAAGTTAGTAGTGCATCGTATAAATCAGAATGGGAATCACCCTTCTGAAATTGGAAACAGTTCTAAAAGTGCTACTATACCTACTTGAAATTGTCAAGCAACATTTCGAGGTATTGTCAAGTTATACTTAGATCATGAATATAGAGGATATTCAGAACAATTCATAATATGACATAAAGTGGAATAATATTATTTTCAATAGGAAACAACATAATCGCAGGAAATTTGAGAATAATTATTTTTGAAGTTTTGTTTTGAATTGATATTGTTTGAAATGAATGTCAGGGAGAACGTACAATTAATGTCACTTTTCATTGTTTTTTACATTTTTTTTGGCTTTTCTCTATTCGTTCGTAAAAGAAAAGGAAACAAGGAGAGGAAATCCCGAAAATCTGTGAAACATTAATACACCACCTCCTCGATTAACCTATACGAATTAACTGTATACGAATATTTCCTGTTACAATTCAAGCCTAAAAAAAAATAATCAATGCATCAGCAATACAGAGTTTTGGACTGAAGTTGAACCTTGATGACACCTCAATTTCAATATAATTTGAAAAATGCATCTACTTCAGCCTCCTACAATTTTATATCAACAAGGAGCACACAGAATATTAATATACTATGTGGCGAGCGCAGAATAGAGTGAAAATATATATTTTTCCATATTATATATTATCATAGGTATTAAAATAAAAGATTTTAAGTGATGTGACAAAATCGCAAGGTACATAGCAGATAAGGTTTCTCTATTTTCTCATATTCTTCAACATAGATCAGTCACAATGATATATTGGTAATTGAGTAAAGCAATACAACATATACGATTAATAATTTTCATTCTCCCTATCTAAGATAAATTCGTTCTTTTAATTTGAAATCATCAAAAAGGTATAATTACTGGACTATATTTACAAATCTTTTGATACTTCTAAAGATGGTTTCGTTCATTCGGTATAGTTTTTGGCTAATCATTATACAGCTCTATTCTTGTCCATCGAATTCTCAAGTAACAATAAACTACCATGAATTCTCGTTGTCAATTTTGTATATCTTCGACATAATATTGCTAGATCTCAATTCATTGAAACACGAAAATGAAAAATCTACAGGTTGCTTGATACACTATTATCAGACCTTCAAGTATTTCATGCTATCAGCTGTTATTCCCAAATAATCATAGTGTAGACCAATATTATCTCTCTATAGTTGTGAGCAAGCTTTGGAGAAGCCGTTTTCAACGAGGAAAATACCTACCTCTACAAAGATTTCAAAAAAATCCCATTTCTGTAGAGAAGATCTCTTGTGTTATTATGAAAATCAATCAATTTCATTCCTCATAGCATCCAAATGAGTCTTATGATATCTTATTATTTTCATTCGAATTTTTCATCTTAGGATTGAATTATTCATAGATATTCACCTTCTGTATGTCATAACTTATTGAAACTCCTCTTGATACAACAAATGGAGTAACTACAAATATCCATACTAAAAGGGTCGACTGTGTCATTTTGATTTGAGTTTGCTCCTTAGGTTCTAATTAATGTTTCTTGAAAATTGTGGACTATCTTTTGTTCTATCCTGTTGTTTCTCTTAATCCTTAACTTATGAAAATATTTACAGATATGGTTTGATATGAATTTTGCAAATCAGTAATCAGTCATATGTGAAACATTAAAAAAAACAGTTGATTGTGTAAAATCCACGTCAAACCGTTGAATCACATACATAGGTAACATAGTGTAAATAAATAATATACATTTTTGGCATCTTTGAAATTCTTACACAAATAGACTTTGGTTTTTGGTATAAAAAGACTCACTTTGTAAGCTTTTCTATCCATTTTTGGTACATCACACTTAGTTAATTGAAGAATTTTACGTTCTCAAGTCTTTTGATATCTCGAATTCCGATCACTAGCACAGTTCAGTGAAGGTAAGCCACCACCTGTCACGGCACGCCTCCTTGGCGGCCCGTTTCCTCCTCCTCTTCTTCGAAGGCTCGGCCTGCTTCCTGACGAACTTGACGTTGTACGGGTCCTCCGCGAGTTCGGGGTACTCCTGCACGTCGTGGATGTACTCCCCCTCGTAGTTGTTGACGTACCCGAGCTTCGCCAGCTCGTCCAACTCGCTGGCGCTCCAATCGCCGCTGCCCGTGAAGCCGCTCTTGCAGCACTCCTTCTCCTTGTGCCAGGCCTTGCGCACCACCGACAGCTTGGCGTGGTGCAGCAGCCGCTGCTTCTCCTTTTCGACGGTGGTGCCGTACCGCAGGTTCACCACGACGTTCGAGCCGTGGATCTTGACGTCGTAGTAGTTGTTGCCGCTGCCGTTCTCCTTGGCGATCTCGTGGAAGGTCGTGTTGACCTGGCCTTGCAGGCGTTTCAACTGGCCTGTTGAGAAGATGAAGGGTTATCTCATCTCTTTCGACTTCATCGGTTAGAATTTTTTGAGGTGAATTCCAGGGAATATGATGCCGTTGGTTTACGTTGATAGTTTCCATATCAGCAGTTTTTCAAATATCTACTGCTGTGCTTGTGATTTATTTATTTATTTTTCTACTTAGTTCACAGAGAAAATCCAGTTAGAAACTCATTGGTACAAGATGATTTTGTTCATAACTGTCATTTTAATTTCTACATATTATAATATAAGTATTATAATATATTATATAAGTATTATTTGCGTCAAATATGAGTTATTGATTGTTTTGAAAAGAATCGAATTGAAATGAGGATCTTCGAGTTTCTAGACTATTAAATGAATGTCTCTCAAGTAAATTCAAATATGGAGTACCAATTTTTGGATCTCTATCGATTGTGAAGGAAATTCGTTTCAAAAAGAGCCCTTGAACTAATTCAAGGCTGTCAATGTGAATATCATTGTGAGGACTCCGGAGGATTACCGGAGCATATGCCAGCTTCGATCGGACAAATAAATCATATAGGATATTCAGAGTACCTATCTATGGAATATCTAGAATAGCGAACTCTACTCCCATACGATTTGCAGGCAGATGATAACATATGTTCGATGTGAGGTAAAAATGGGAGTTTCTGTTGAAATATCACTCAGATCTTTAATCCCTGTCAATCATTATTTCCTATTGACATTATTAAAAATCATGTCAGATTGTCAATGTAAATGGCATTTACACATCACTTTTAGGGATTCAGAAATAGCTTATTGAGATGGTAATACACCAATCATTCATTTTGTCTGTGTTTTCCTGCAATAACTTACAATCAGCATTATCTGAAATTCTGTGGAATATTTCCATATCATCAGCATATAAGCCACTGATACCATGAAATATGTCATTTATAAATATTATGAATAACAGAGGACCCAGATTTGACTCCCGAGGGGCTTCAGAAGTAGCAATGTATTCGAATGACCTATGACCACAGCAATGATGCCCTTATTGAGCTCGAAATAATGTTTCCACCTGACCATATCCTTGTCTTTGAGTAACCACTACGTTTCTCTTCATATCTGATAACATTTAGGCTTTCCCATGGATATATTTTCTCCAGGGAGGAAAAAAAATATTTCCATTCGAACACGATCAGACATTGCAAAATTCTGATCCACTATCATAGTTTGATGAATGGAATCATCGAGTATTCCATTCTGTTGGATCACAGAGATTTGTTGTTTACAAAGTAATGAAGCCTCTTGTATGGATGATCTGGGGTGTCGTTATTACAATTTGTAGCAATGTTGCCCAGCAAGGGGATCGTACATTCTGAGATTGTACATCATTGTCATTTTTGTCAACCTAGAACAATATGATTCTTCAGTCCCAAGCATGTTACAGAATAAACTGTTTAAGCTCTGATTTTCCCCTTCACAATGGAGTTCATCCATGTTCATCCAAGGATGAATATATGATTCAGAATGTGGAATTGGAATTTGCAGAAAGAAATCTAGCCTTTTCAATACTCAGGCTGCCAAGATTTGATCATTAACCATTAAGTCTGTGGACGTGCCGAATGCTACTCACCTTTGTCATCATTGGCTTTCCAAATGTCCTCCTTGACGAAATGGAACGCATCCTGCTGCGCGCTATGCACCACGAACGTGAAGGGCAGCATCTGCGACCTGTTGAACACCGACGTATATACATCCCGATAGATGGCGTTGGCGGCGGGCACGCTAGAGACCACCGCCTGCCCGGCTGCGGTCCTCGACACGAGGATACCCCTGCCGAAGGGCGGATCCGACGACGACCCGATCTTTTTCGGCACGAGGTCGATGACGTCGGTCTTCAGCGCGGACTTCGAGAAGACCGACAGCTCCTGAGCGGTCTGCATCTTCCTGGTGTCCAAGTGGGCGAGGAAGCCGGAGCGCACCGCCACGGAGGAGGGACCGAGGGTCAGTTGGCTGGTCAAGGCGTCGTCTGACGGATTCCAGAAGGTGGGGGGTCTGGCCAGCTGCGGCGGCATTCGACCGCCCGGGAGGTCCGAGGGGTAGAGTTGGGGCGCTAAGCTGCGAAGGGACGTGCCCAGCTTGTCCAGCCAATCTAGATGGTCTGCGGAAATTGGAAATCATTGGGATGATCAAGAATGTTCACATCCTTGCTAGATGGCATCCAAGTGAAAAAAATACAACTGATCGAATGGAAATATATTTGTGATTAGATCGAACATGTGTACATCGAAACTAGACTAGATATGGGTGAATAGCTTTTCCATATGGCCGTAGGTGCGTGACAGTGATTTTCTTTTGCAATTTCCTCTGCCACACTCATAGCTTCCATAGGAGAGATTTTCGATTTTGTACTCTCTTGACGTACAGTTGAACTCGTCATGACAATCCCTAACTATACATACCTTTTCCAATTGTAGTTCGAAAACCGTTGCATCGATTCCAAAAAGTATCAATCGTTTTTCAAATTAGTCAATTAAATTTCATAATGTGTCAAAATTAGTTGATTCAATATCAGAAAGTATGATATGTATTTAAAATCATCAATACAATTTCAAATTTCATCATAGTATTTTCAAAAAAATGTCATGTAATTTCAAAAGCATTCTACAGTAGTCTGAATACTACTATAATCTCTATATGTAGTTACTATAGGGCGAATATTACATAACACCTCACAAACCTTTGCCAGCATTTTTTCGAAATATAAATGATTTACTTCTGCTTTTCGAAATTCAAAAGACTATTTTGTAATACAACTGACTCTTTTCGAACTAAGATTGAAAATGGTGTAGATATGGAATAATATACTGGGTGTCCTGGATAAAAATCGATATTTGATGTAATTTCTGACGAAACTTGTAGATCAGATTACATAGAACAGAAAATTTTAGTCTAACCCTATGAACTTCAGTTATACTTATGGCTCATGATTTGAGTTAATTATTTTGAGTTACGGGAAATGTATCGGACTCCGTTTATCTTTTGACTTTCAGATAACTGCCTTTTGAATATACGATATTTATAGAATTGTCAGTGACAAGACACCAATCTCCTGACTGACAATGATAAAATGATGAAATATAAATTTCAAGTGAATTATGAACAGGGAAAAATCGAAAAATTTCGACAGGAACACATAATTTTTTGTGAAAGACGGTGAATTCATTTGATCGCACTCATTTAAAACACGCATCCTTATTCAATATTCACTCCAGGACCAGTTTATATTACTAAGTCGGTTGAACTTTGTGGCACAACAATAAATGCTATCATACCTACCTCATTGAACTATCACAATGTTAATAGGAAGTTCATACACATGATTCCTCACTCTACCAATCTTTCCAATAGCTTCCATTGTTTTGATCGTTCAATTTGAATTTATATTTACCTTTAGGCCTGCTTCGGTCAAGTCTGACGTTGATAGGGTCGTTACCGTTGAACCTATACAGATGGATATGCGTCGGTGTTGAAACTCTTTCCAACACGTTCTCCCATAATGGGGACATCCACTGTCCAATAAGAGGATCGTACACTTTGCCGTTAGGCATGTGGACCAGAGACGTCACCTGAAAAACGTAACTTCTGATTATCGCATTTCAGTCAGTTTCCAAGCTGTTAGTTTCATTATGTAGTTGAAGTGAAAACATGCCGTGTATATTCTGCTGGATTACCTGATCCAATATTCCTCCACAAAAGTCAATCGGCAAATAGAGGTAGGGGTTAGAGTCATACACGATATGTCCATAAGGAGACCTCATAATTTCCCTGATACCTTCTCCATATTGATTGAAAATCATGATTGGGGTGCCGCATTGATCGGTGGCTACGTAATACTTGTGCCTGTAGACTTGCGCATATATCAAATGCCCTCTGTTGTCGTACACCAGAGACATGAGTTTTCCATCTCTCGGAGAGTAGATCTGATTGACTTCTCGTTGGTTCTGCTTGTTGTTGTAGAAGAACTGAGTAACATTGCCGAAATTGTCTTTCCTAGCTGATAACCTAGAATAAAAAATTGAAAAAAAAATCGGTTGGAAATGACAGTCTGAAAATATGAAGCCAGATCTCTCATATCGTTCTACCATGCGTTATGAATTATGAACTTACCTATCCAAGTGATCATAGAAATATCTAACATCGAATCTCCCTCTCTTTGTAGCTCTGATGAGTAATCCTTTAGCGTTGTAGTGAAACTTTTCTTCTCTGGCATTTTGTATAACCAAGCCTCTACTATCATATTTGTATTGCCCCTCACCAAATTTAATGATCCTATCCATAGTATTGTATTCCATTGGTATAGTATTTCCTCTACAAATGAAACAAAATGGTGATAATTTCATTCGTATGTTCATTTATAGAACTATTTACCGATATGTGAGAGAAAGCATATTTCCATTATCATCATATCTGAAACCCCATGGTTCTTGAGCTTCTACTCCCAACAGTTGTCCATCGCAGTCCCATGTATAATTTTTCACGTTCGTATAGGTATTCACCCCGACGTTCTTCGTATACGTTCTAGTTTGAGATATCCTCCTGAAAAATTGTGTGATGAATTCTGATATTGTCGAAGAAATCATTACTCTTACCCATGCATGTCATGGCTGAACTCCATTCTGAAGACTTCCATGCCATGAATCGTTAGTGCTACTCTGGTTTCCAAGAACCTAGAGTTGGTACTACTCGAAAATAACGCAGTTCCATCGTACACATTAGTTTCATTCACTCGCTGCTTGATTATTTTGAAAGGTCCGATCATTTCCAAAGCACCTGTCCTGGCATTGTACGCCAAAGAATGCTGCGGCAAATTCTGACCACCGATTCTTCCTTGAGCAGCTATTAGTCTGTAGTTATTGTCGTAATCGTAAGTGAACTTGGCATTACTCAGTCCTGTTTTGGCACCGAAATCGATTCTCTCCTCCATCAGCAACCCGCCAGTATACTGGTAGTCCCATCGGTACTCGACATCTTGTTCTGCATGAGTCACTTGGCTTGGCAAACCAGATGTTTCAGAATACTGGTACAAGGTCTTGCCATCACCATGAACAACCTCTTTCAGCCTATCGTTGTCGTAGTATCTGTAGACCAACCTGGCGCCTTCACCAGGGAAAACTGTTTGCAAAAGAATTCCAGAGTGCGAGAAATGCTGGAGGTACGATCTAGTACTGCCCGGGGGAGTGTAAGTAGCTCTTAGGAAACCGAGAGTGGGTTGGAGACTGAAAGCGTGTTTGGTGCCGCTAGGCAAGGTTACATAGCACAGACCCCCGTTATCATCGTAGCTGAGGGCGAAGCTCCTCTGGCTGGCCAAGGTGATCTTAGATAACATATTGGTATCATCGTAGCTGTACATGACAGTTCCGTCCAGGGGACTTGTTACCTCAGACAGTAAACCGTGTCTGTCGTAGCTGTACTTGAGTTCAGATATTCCCCATTTCCAGCTGTCGATCCTGTTGAAGTGGTCGTAGGTTATGTTCAGGGAGTCGGCGCCGTTATACGGGGTGTAGAGCAAAGGCAAGCCAGCAGGGTCGTAGGTTATGGTGAGAAGAGGCAGCTTGTCGTGATCGAAGAAGGTCTCTCTGCTCGTGAATTGATCGAACTCGATGCCGAGTATTTTGGTTCCGTTGGCGAATAACTCTCTGTAAAGGGTCTGTTGAGGGTTCCTGACGTCGCCTACTAGGCTGAATGAGGTGGACATGACGTTTTCCAGGTGATCACCGAAAGACGTTGTTTGTTCGGACCAGACAGGTAGAAGTTCGGCTTCTACCGGAAGTGAGGCCTCTAGAAGAGGGTGGCGAGCGATGGCACATACTTTCATAGAACCATCATAGGCTGAGGTCAGAGCTACGGTCGAGTTTGTCAATGTGACTGCGTCTGTCACTTCCTTGTCTGCAACAAAAATTTGATTCTTCAAACTGTCATGTTGTGGAAAATATTCGGAATAACTCAAAGACATACGGAGTTCACGTAGTACTTCCGAAAAAGAAGAACTTAGGCACGGGCTATGCCCCAATTTCTGTGATAAAACTACTTCAAAACATTTGAATATCGATTGAATACTCACTATCAATGATCAGAACATGCTTGTTTACGCTTCCTTCAATTCTCAAAACACTTGGAGGATCATTAACAGAAATCTGCAGACTTCCGCTATCCGATATCCTTGACGATAATCTGATGGTTTCCCCACTAGGTAGTATCACTCCTGTAGCTCTTCCTAGCCAGTCGTATTGATAAATGAATGTTTCGGTACCCTATAGAAATAATTATAATAACATTACTAATCAAGGTTCCAATTCGCTCCAGGGTATTATCAAGATATTCACGATAACACGATCAAAAATTAAGTATCAGCTTATCGATTATTAGACTTATAGATACTACTACAATCATGATATTCTTCATGTCAACTTGAGTAGATATTATTTCTCATGATAAAACATCCCTAAGGTTCCCAATGAACCTGGTTGTTTCTGTTCGAACCGTGATCTGATACTCAAAAATCTCTAGTGGATACTTACCCCAGTTCTACTCAAAAGCAGCCCAGTATTCATATCATAATCCAAATCAATATCTGCACGTCCTTTCTCGCTCATTTTAATCAAATATCCAATCCCAGAAATCTTCAACTCGGACTTGTGATCCTGAGTGTTCTCAATGGAACTAACAGCATTGCTATAATCCCTCAAGAACTGTATCTTATTGCCGGAACTGTCGGTGACAGTCGACAACTTTCCGAAACTGGTGTTTTTCGAGTAGAGAAAAGTGTATCTGGTCTTGTCCGACGCAAGGTCTTTGGTAGCGACATGTTGCCCGTATCTGTTGAACACGTACACCTCACTGGCTGCTGGATACGGTATCCTGAACTCGCCGTTCTCGTCGTGGGTGGGTAAATAGTGTTCCAAGGAGAGGATATGTAGAGACCCCTGATCGGCCACGTGCAATACCCCGCCTGGAGAAACCGCCAGAGCAGAGATCGACTGGAACTTGGCGTTGGAGGATAGCAGCGTTTCTGCATTGCTGGTGGTGTCGTCGGTAGTGGGACAAGTACACGGTGGTGGTGAGTCTGGGATCCTGCCAATAGGGTTGGCTGTTGTGGAGTTAGCAGGGCAGTCGCAGGACTTTTTGGTTTTGTCGGGAAGTTTGCCAGCGAAGTGGGAGATTTTGCCTGAGAAGAAAATGTGTCTTAGAAGTCGGTTAATTTAATGTTAGACGGTGTTAGAGGGTGTCTCACGGTAGCCGTTCGTTAGAAGTTTTCGTGGTATAACTTTGAACTCTGATATTTTTGAACTCCAGGGTAATTCAACATTCTCTTTCATTCCAAGATATTCTCAAGCTTATACCACTTCCGGTTATAACGGATGTCACCCCGTTTTTGGTTTCTTGAGAAAAGTCCCATTAGATTTCCATATACATTCATTCAACTGTTTCTGAGATTCCTTGATTCTTCGGAAAATTTTTAAGGTGTATGTAGCCTTATTTTCAACACTGCGCCTTTTACCAATGTTCGACTGTGGTAGACCTTCTGGGGTCGACGGAATGATACTTCGATAAATCACATTACCAATTGATTTATCTCATACAGGGTATCCGAAGTTTAATGACCAATTACCTAATTAACCCTGAAGTCTAAAAGTTCAGAATTTCAGAATTCTATTTTTTTCAAACCACGAAACCCTTTAACGAACTTGGGAAACCAATTGGAAGATTCTTCTCCAGCAGAATTCAAATGAACTAAGAATTTACTCGCATTCGAATTTGTACCGGGTGGATTTTTCAATCGTACTGGACCATGGTCAATAAATTGTTGACTCTCTCAAGTCTACGGATTTCTCCCAATAGGAGTAGTAAATGAGGAGGTGTCGATGACAAAAAAAGCTGATGGGAAATTGAAATACGATGTCAAGCCATTTGAGTTGCTTTTTTCTCTTATTCAGAAGAAAAATCTAAAGGCTAAATGTCATGACAAAATCTGAACAGTTTTGATTTTATATGTTTTGTGATTCGATCTGAAAATGAGCTGTGACAGATATAACTGAATGATGCCTTCTCGATATAGCAGTTACGAAGTTGCAAAGTCCTTCAAATATAGATGATTCGAATCACCTGCGGTGTCGATCAACCGGGCATAATACCCGCTATGCGTTCCCGACTCCGCTATGTAGAGATCTCCGTTGGGTGCGAAAGACAGCGCTACGACGGTCCCGAGCACGTTATCGTTCTCCGTGTCCGAGGAGTTGCCTTCCCGGCGGCAATGGAGGGGTGTTCCTGCGACCACTTTGATCTTCAGGTCGGGCGTCAGCTTGAGGATGAGTCGGTCGTCGATGAAGTGCAGCGAGCCGTCGAGAGGGCTGAGAGCTATGCCGGTGGGCCATTGGAGTTGAGCCTGAAATAACACGTTGCGGTGAAGGATTTCAGAGCAAATCGATCGGACTGATATGGCAAATGGTCTGTCTGGGCCTGTGGTTCAAATATTTAACCCATTTCCTTATATTTCTCCACTTATTGAGGGTCTCTCCAATTTCAACAGTAAGTAATCTGAATCTGAGAACTAGAATGATTTGATTGCAGATTGTCTATCCATTATTCTGTGCCTCTGCCAATTTCCTATTTTCTGAACTATTCCTATGATTTCGAGAATTTTCAATGAGAATTTAAATATTTCAAATCCGAACTTTATAATGAGGTCGCTTTTCGATGTAATGTCAACTGACAACTGTTGGGCAGTTCACCAATTGAAATGGTTTGAGAATGATCTTCATGGCCAACTTCGTTTGGAAGAACAATTGACCATATATTTCCGCCATTTTTAATCGGATTTCAAATCAGTAAACTTTTGTTTATATCATGAAAAAATATTCTTTTGGAATATAAAATTTTTATATCGAGAACAAATTCTACGTGGTCAACTGGTATACACTTATGCTTGCCAATTCGATATTTTTCATTTATTTTTTCATCGATTTCAAGGCATCAAATAACGAAAACCCACTCCACCCTAATCTTTGCTGTCGCGGACTGAGTGTACGCGTGCGCATCTTCTTGTATCACTTGTTTTCGAAGTGCATCTTCTATTATTTCGTTCATTTGTTATTTCCTGAGGTGAGTTTATAGTTTTTTCCATGCAGATGAGTTTATTGAGTTGAGGAAATGTTTTCAGATGTGCTCTTGAAAGAAACAAGGATACTTACAGGACCTCATGGCACGGTATTGGAATGAAAGAAAGACATGGGAGAAATTGTTCAGTTTGACGATACTAAAGATTAGAAAAAATATTGATACTAACAGGAACATGAAATTTCTGACTTTGATAAGAGTTTCCAGTCCTAATTTTCAAAGACAAAGACGATGTCAGTTGGTATGGAAATTCAATACCAAGCTATGGAAGAACTAGAAAAAAGTATCCAATAAAACATATTCCCGCTGTGTGAGAGGACCTATCAAGAATTTCTCTATTACGTTAGCATTACCATCAAAGTTGATATTCTGTTACAGAACAGAATTGATTATGTTTTATTTATACAGGGTGTTCCGTTGATCATGTTAAAAACTTCTAGGGTAGATAAAACACACGAAAATAAGAAAAAAAGGTTCATGTGAACATGGGTCCGGAAACGCTTCTTCAGGGAGCTAGGGCCCTTCGAAGATGACCTCCAAAAACTAATTTTCGTTTTATAGCTTCGGTACTACTGCAGCTATCGCAATCAATTTTGGGACATGAAATCTAGTTCGTAGGTTCATCAATTTGAGCCTTCTGGATTTTGTCACCTTTAACCAGGGGCGTACAAACCAGGGGGGTATTTGGGCAAATTTGACCCTACTCCTCTTAGGCTCCAATTTCTTACCATTTTTATATCTGATTATGATTCTCCAATGCCTTTTACATAAAAAAGGCACTCTTGTAAAAATCGCTATCTCTCACCGTTTCCTCCGAAAATGGCTAAATCCAATCAATAATAAATTATTGGTCTTATACCAATTATTACGTTGAAATATGAAAATGAGGTTCAGTACAGATAGTTGTCAAAAATCTGTCAATAAAATATTGTGTCGCCAGTGAAAGTGAATTTATTTTGGTACGTACAGGGTCAGTCAACGACAACGTTAGTAAATTCATCTTCAAGACAAAAATTTACTCTGCCTTATCCTCGACTCACTCGTTAAACCTGTTTGTGTTACTTGTTTATTTTGTACTTTTGAAACTTCAAAACTTCAAGTTCTTCATTGGTGATCGTGAATGATTTATTGCAAATTTATTATTAGTTTTGCTTGTGTGGGTTTAATTGTTTTTTTTTTAATATTTTGTGTACGTTCTCTTTTACTTTTTATACCCCCAATTTCGAAAAGGCAATAAATTTCTCTAATCTAATTTATTTTCATTAAAGAAGAAGATTTGACTAACTAATAATGCTCACTATCTGTACTGAACCTCATTTTCATATTTCAACGTAATAATTGGTTTAAGACCAATAATTTATTATTGATTGGATTTAGCCATTTTCGGAGGAAACGGTGACAGATAGCGATTTTTACAAGAGTGCCTTTTTTATGTAATAGGCATTGGAGAATCATAATCAGATATAAAAATGGTAAGAAATTGGAGCCTAAGAGGAGTAGGGTCAAATTTGCCCAAATACCCCCCTGGTTTGTACGCCCCTGGTTAAAGGTGACAAAATCCGGAAGGCTCAAATTGATGAACCTACGAACTAGATTTCATGTCCCAAAATTGGTTGCGATAGCTGCAGTAGTACCGAAGCTATAAAACGAAAAGTAGTTTTTGGAGGTCATCTTCGAAGGGCCCTAGCTCCCTGAAGAAGCGTTTCCGGACCCATGTTCACATGAACTTTTTTTCTTATTTTCGTGTGTTTTATCTACCCTAGAAGTTTGTAACATGATCAACGGAACACCCTGTATATTCTTGGAATTATGTTTATTAGTAAGTCCTTAGTAGATAGGAAGTGGCAAAGCTGAACCTGGATCAAAGGATCCAAACAGCCAATCACGACACTCTCTTTAATTTCCTTCGATCAATCGTGCACTACAAGTCATGAGACTGATTGCTGATTATTGAACAGCAGTGCTCCTGAAGGATATCTTTTCGTCTTATAACTCTGTTTGGCCTCGTTTGATTACAACGACGTTCACATAATTCAATCACCAATTCTGGTCTAGTCAACCAACCATCCGATTAACTATCTTTCTATAAACACTGTTCCTTTTTGATCACAGAATAATCATCACTTTGTATGAATATATATTATAAGTTCCTACAAATCAAGAACATATCAGACTACTTATAACTAGTGGGGAGGCATGAATTGACGTTAATCAATGTGAATTAGGATCAATTGGGAATCATCCTGCACCAGCTCTCGATTGAAGATTATGAGTTGATTGATATTTACTGCTAGTAATTAGTCTGACGTGTCTTAGTGCACCTATTCCTAATCAAAGATTATTATAATTATTAGTCTGATGACTCGTAGTGCACGATCAATAGAAGGAAATTGAATGGAGCGCCGTGATTGGCTGTCTGAATCGGTGAATCCTGGTCCAGCTTTTCTATTTCATATCTACTGTTCTCAGTTTGAAATATGTTTAATTCGATAAATATTGGTATATTGTATTTTTAGAATTTTGTACTCTGAAGGATTTAGTCATGAGTTTTTAGTTTGTATATTGTATTTTCAAAATTGTTTGATGTGAATGAATCAGTTATTTTTACTTGAATGAATAATATCTTATTTCATAGTTGTGTCTGGTTTTGTTCTCATTGATAGTCTTCTCGAATGAAGTTGTTTTTATGAAGAAAAATGGTTTGAAAAGTATATTTGTCCTCCACCTCTACAAAAAATTACATTTAACATAATAATTTCCGAATGAAAAATCGACTATTGAACGCAGACATTTTTTCGTCCTCAAACTCTTTTCGTCCGCTCTGGTCTTTATGTTACGGCACGGTGCGAGAGTTATTTTCGTATATCTACAATTCAATAAAAACATAGGCGCCTGTGACAATAGCTGTCATTTGCTGTTGTCAGATTAATCATTTACGAATTATTTTACGTGTGAATAAGACCGTGGTGTGTATGTTGGTGATCACAATAATCAAGAATGGATAGTGATAGCGATATGGATATCAGAGTAACACTCCTCCGGAGCTACGGAAGTTGGCAGCTACAGCCACGTTGGATTCACACCCCCAAGGATGACGAATTTTATACGAGAAACGATACAACATGCTCGAGAATTTTTTTTTTTAGAGGTCGACGAAAACTGTAATATGCACCTCGGCGAAAAACTGTCAATTGTCTCGCTTGATTGCTAGCCTTGGCTATCAATTAGCAAGCTCGACTATAATACGACAGTTTCTCGTCCTTGGTACATAAACGACTTTATACATCGCGCGCGACCTCCCAAAAGTGAATTTAGCGATTTCGACCGCCGTCATTCATTTTACCTGAGACGCCGCGACGGCGCCGCGACACGGTATCGGCGTCCACCTGTTGCGGTGGCCGTGGTCGCCGACCAGCGTCCGGATGACGCCGGCAGCGTCGACGGCGCGCACGTTGGTGCCGTCCGCGATGTACATGGTGCCGTCGACGGCCACCGCGACGCCCTTGGGGTGCGCGAGACGCGCCCGCTTGGCCGGCCCCCCGTCGCCGCACAGCGTCTCGTCGCCGGGGATGCATCGCTCTCCGTTGCCCACCACCTGCGGAATAGTGATAATAATAATAATAATGATAACGTTTATTTATTCATTTATTCATTTATTCATTTATTTATTTATTAACGGGTTAACCCCCAATACAGTTATAAAATACATATAAGTAGCTACGTTTAACATATACAAATATCACAAGTTGAATAAAACTATATATATATATATATATATGTATCTAAATTATCTTAAATTATTTTAGTTCTACGAAATTTTACTATGAGTGGCTAAAATTTAATTGAGCACCAAACTAGATATTTGTTTTTTAACAATATTTGGATTATCACAGGAGAATTCAATTCTATCACAATATTTATTAACCCAATCTTATGTGAAAAAAAACCATAGTTGGTTGAGTGATGTGGTACAGCAAATAAGTAATAACGAGTCTTGTGGGCCTGTTTGGTACATTGAACGGTATTATAGGAAGAATTTCAGGACAATCAATACTGCCAGAGATGATTTTGAACAGATATACCAAAGATGCTGTAGTTCGACGATCACTTAGACTAGGTAGACAACAAATTCATGACTTTATTGTAGTTATATTCTCCAACAACTAGGCCTAGTTTGTAAGCTATGATTTTATGGCTATGATAGTATGGGTTCCATATTATGGTGTTAAACTCTACGATGGAACGAACTAGAGTATAGAACAGTATAGAACTTTGATAGTAGAAGGAAAGAAGTCTTTTGATGACCTTGCAATGAAACTAAGCATTTGAGAAACAGTTCACGTGGTCGTTGAAACAAAGCTTATTGTCTAATATTACTCCCAAATCTTTACACTCATGTTTTTTATCTAATACCTTTTCATACAATTGGTATTCAAATTGAATAGCTGAATGTGACCTACTGAAAACCATCGAGTAACATTTTCTAGTACTAAGACCCAAACAATTTGCATCACACCATTCAGATATGTGTTTCAGATCACTTTGGAGAAGATTAGCATCATTAATATTTTCCACCACTCTGAAAATCTTCATATCATCAGCAAAAAGGAGAAATTTTGAATTATGAATTTTCGAATTGATGTCATTGATAAAGAGGCAAAAGAGCAAAGGTCCACAATGAGATCCCTGAGGTACTCCTGATTTTACTGCAAAAGGGTCTGAGATTATACCATTTGAGGGAACTGACTGTGTACGACCTATTAGATAGCTGCTTATCCATTCTAACATTCTAACAGTAATACCAATAGCAAACAATTTTTTCATCAACAAATTATGGGAAACCCTATCAAAAGCTTTGGAGAAGTCTGTATAGATATCATCAACCTGTACAGATCTCTCAAGGGCTTGTGTTATATATTACTGGTAGCACAATAAGTTGGATACTGTAGATCGACCATTTGTGAACCCATGCTGCTCTGGTATTATCAATGGTCTTCAAACTTTCGTTAGCATTTTGCTGTCACAATGATGGTAAGTTGATGCTCAATACTAGAAGAGTATTCATTTTCGTTTCATCTTCTCGAACTTTCAATACTTTTGTATCTGGGGAATATTTCGCAATTGGGACCACTAAAGAGATTACAAAATGAAACAATGAAGTTCATTTTGATTGAGATTTTCTAGAACCAACTATCAATTTATACAATCCAAGTTTGGATCTGATATCATATGCGGTTTTATTCAAACTCAATCGATTTTCACAAAGATGTCGATACTCACAGGTTCACTGTTGATACTGGGATCTTCGACTGGTTCCAAGGATAACACTCGGTGTATCTGGTGCTTTTCTGGGTCAGAAACATAAAGCAATCCATCTGCTGGAGAAATCGTAAGGTAGTATTGATATGCAACTTGCGTAGCCCTGGAAAATAATGAAATGATGGAGTGAATGAGTCATATGAATTTTAGAAATTGTTTGTCTGGGAATTTTTGTCTTTGTCTATTTTAGTTAGAAAATTCAGGAAGTTTATAATCAGTTTATTTTAACTCGGTCGGTCAGAAGAATAAATTCAGTATTCCAAAAATATTTTTCCCATGTGTTACATACTTATGTATTATTGTAGTATATATTTCCAAATGATATGTGAACTTATAAGGGTGGGATTCTGCTCGGATAATTACAGATATTGTTTGCTTCATAAACTGTATAGTCGTACCGTTTCGAAAATACGAGATGGTGGAATTTAAGGGAAAAAAAATCAAAAGTGCATATTTCTCAATATTGATTTAATCTTCATCTTTTACAGAGGCGTGCATACTAAAGAAGAGGATGGTACGTCAATGTTATTTCCCCGAGGATGAGTGCACCCTTGAATTTTTTCTGCGATACGCCTTTTTGAGACAAATGAAACCGTTGTGTGTATAATAATTGAAGAAAAAAATCTGCAAAAACGCTAGTTGGTCGGGAAAAAGTCCATTTTGTGTCATTAAATATGTTTGCTATGAGTATTCTATTTTCACAATGTTGTTAAATTTGTATTTTCGTATCTGTTAACAGTTTCGATAGTTAATGGAGCGAAGTATCATCGATTTCCTAGGTTGAATCACATCCTTGAATATTAGCATTCAATTAAGGAACACGATGTTTTCAGGTATGCTGTTTTATTATATTGATTTTGATTCTTCTCCTCACTAATATGGTTCCTTGAATCCCACCACCTTATGTGACAAAATCAGATTTGATAAACTTTTTGCGGCAATCTTGTGATTTCTACCGTGGACCTTCAGATTGGGGTTGCAATTCTCTATCATTCATCATGGCAGCAATAAAACTGTCATTGTACCTCGAACCCCAAAAAGGCATACATCTTACCTTAATTGCAACAGAGCATAGACATTTCCCGTGGGGGTGATATCACTGACCAAATTGAGTGCGATCTGAATGATACTACATTATTGGCAAGGTACACAGAACGATCCCTCGGTATTTGTTCAATGTTGGTGCGATATCGATGTGATGTATGGGGTAACAACGGACGATATGAGGTACAATAAATTGCTTTTGCAGCTTTTCTGGCTTTATATACCTGAATTGCAGCATCACAAAATGAAAACCAGAGTGCTTTCAGAGGGTTTATTGGACACTTCGTTCTCAGGAGAAAATGACTATGTGCAATATTTGTGATATTTCATTTTCCTTCCACCTTGTTCTATATTAGGACCATCAGAAAGCTTTCGAGATATTCGATATATCAATGTGGAGTTATTCAGTTCATTTTGTCATGAATCTATCGGCTACAGGGTGAATAGTTTCCAATGCTTGGATCGAATTTTATGAGCCGCAGTCAGATCGACGTCAGAGCGCCGTCAGATCATCAACTTGATAGAGTCTTTCTGTATTTACGTTACTAGTCCGGTAAGTTTACCGGACGTGTGACGTATAACATTTCATTTCATACTGCTAAAAAACAAAAATGAACAGTGAAAAATAAAATATTAATCTTTGTTGAAGTGCTACAACAAAAAAATGGGAATGTATCAGCAAGTAGCAACTCCCTAATAAATAATTCATCCAATGGAGCTCCTGGTATCCATATTCATGGGAACGAAAATTTAACGGTTAATATTAATATTAGCAATAAGTAATTTCTGTGTATTGTTTTGCTGTTGAATTTTTAATGAATGAATTCATGCTTTTGACGCCTAACTGAGTTTTCAATATTTACAATCCGGTAAAATTTCATTACGGGATAGTAGCACGTAATGAAATATTACGTGCGCCTATCCTGTAAAAGTCTATTTTCCGGATTGAAATCAGGTAAGTGAAGGTATGTTCTATGATGCAGTATGAAATGAAATATTTTTTTCTTATTGTCTCTGAATTCTATCAGTGAAGAATGAAAACAAATTCAAACTTTTTTTTTCTGCACATCTCCTGAAACAGTCATGAGAGTTTTTAGATTTCTTGTCAGCATTTTGTTGGGCTTCTGATTATGCAACTTTGCCTCCATCTGAACTTTGGTGTATGTCTGATGGGCTCTAAGATCCCCATGCATTTAATCGAATTTGTAACAGCCAGCATAATAAATAACGTTAGACGTCCATATATTCTCATGGCTACCTCGACAGATCACAGAGAAGTGATAGAACATGATTTACTGATACACATCGAAAAAGTAGGATGTTCGTTTCAAATTCCAGAGAAAAACCATGATTGCACATACCTCAATTGTAGCACGGTGTAAACGTTGCCCTCTGGCGTGATCCTTCTCACCAAATTGAAGTCGCCCACGTAGATGCTGCCATCTGGACCTGCAGCTAACGATCCAGGTGTCAGCAGCTTGGCATCCTTCGCAGGCCCTCCGCATTGACCAGGGCAATTCAACGACCTCTGTAGGCCGGTGCCCATCACGACGCGTACCATGCGAGGATACTGCTTGAAATGGAGGGTCGAACCATCGCCCTTTTGGAGAATACCTGGGGCAAGGGTTCGGGTTTGAGTTATGTGAAATCGTCCAGAATAGGTCTTGACCTTCATGACTAAGATATACACAGATATGGAAAAGATGTCTAGCTGAAATCTTTTTGGCCAATTATATTCAATACGAGTTCCTTCGGGAGAATGTTACCAATGATATTTTGACTAAGCGACGGTGCTTATTGAAGTTGTGATGGTATAATGAAATATTGGACGTCAGTCAATTCTTTGCTGAACATATAATATTTCATTTACAATTTCGAAAGCTACTTACTTAGTCACTAGTTAAAATCATGATTTTTTTTCGCCATTTCTGGATAACTTCCAGTTGCTTATTAATTTTTGAAGCATTGTTCGCTAAATGTTAGTCCAGTCTTTTGGACAGAAAATAATTGAAGTGAGTAGTGCACTAGATTTTCTGAAAAAGCCAAAATATGACTCCTAAAACTATGATCCATTGCTTGTGGATCTCTTGGTTGATTAGGTTTTCTTTTTATTTGCCCTTATCTCACGTGATTCGAATTAATCGAGGGTGAGAAATAATGTTTATTGAAGTTGTGATGGACTAATACGATGATATCAACTGATATTGGATATCAGCTAATTCTTTGAAGAACATCTATCATTCCATCGCAGGAATCTTTATCCGTAGTTCTGTGTTGAGAGTTGTGCTTCGTTTTTCTTTCTATTGTTATATTTTCTATTGGAAAATTAGTATAATATTGCTAATATTGGTCTATCATCGGCTGCTTTTTGAAAAATCTATCAGAATAATATATGTATATTGGATGAAACTGATCTTGTCCGACATTCAGATGTGAATGTTACCACAAGCATTTCGAGATCAACGTGATAAATCTCGAAATATTGAATCAAAGTTCCTATAATTTCTAATAACTTCCGTTCGAACCAATAAAATTCATGACCAACTGAAGTTATAAGTTATACAATGATCGAATTTGTTTGCCGTTTCTGGATGACTTTGAATTTCCGATTAATTTTTGGAGCATTGCTCGATATTTCCAGACTTTTGGAGAGAGAATAATTGAAGAAATGCACTAGCTCTTCCGAGGAAGCCAAAAATCTTCATCATTTGAATAATGAGAATATCCTGACATTGGAAACTTATGATCGATTGCTTGTGCCCTTGGTTATTGAACCATTATCATAGAGTTGAATATCGACCAGCGTAGAAAATTGAGTGCATCATCATTAGTAAGAACATCGTATGTCATGAAGTTGATTCACTGTTGAGTACACAGAACATGTATGAAAAGTTCCAGTAAGTGGAAAAGAGGAAATATTACAAGTGAAGTGGAAGTTGGATCCTTTCTATATTGAACTTCAAATTATTTTCAGGTATGACTGAAAAGTTCTCAAAACCGCAGTCCATCCACTTCTTTCTGAGATATTTATTCACCTTCATGGAAGTTGTAGTGGTGGTGGATATCCAATCCCCATCCTCCAATGTCCGAAATGTCGACATCGAAGCCTTTGATCCCTGTCGTTTGGGACACCCACACAGGTTCTACGCATCCATCGTGCTGGTACCCAACTGATACTTTGGCTTGTACTATGCCGTACACCTTCTGCTTGTAGATGTTGCGTTTATTCCATGCGAAAACATGGGTTAGGTTCGGGTCAGCTTCGTAGGTTTTCGTATGGAGAGAACCTTCGACTTCCACCCTAGAATATGGGAAGTGGTAAATAAAAAATCTTGTGTTGGCCTTTAGTTCTTCTGTGTATGGTGTTGCTCTGGGAAATTTCCAAAGGGTTTTCCTCTTTACAATTATCGAGTATTGAATGACCAGTGAAACATGATTCCTGAAACCTTCGTTGATTGAACGAGTGTATATCAGAATCATTGGAAATCCTCATCAAGCATGATGGCATTGAAATACATAATTAGTTTTGAACCCTATGAACCTGATGAAGTTGAAGTTTTTATTTTATTTTTTATTTTTTTTTATTTTTATGGAATACAGGCTGCTCAACAGGTCGAAAGACCCAATTACAGAGAAGCACACTATATTCTAATCATCGTACAACATTAGCAGGTTATGAAAAATGAAATTATATATAAATGCAGTCACATGAGTGAGACGATTACCTATATATAATAAAAAGAAACGAGAAAGTGTCTAAAATCAGTAGGACCATGCAGAATATAACAATACAATACAATACTTGATTTGAAAAGAAAATCACGAATTAATAATTTGCTTCAATTTGTTTTTGAACGTAAGAATTTTTGTGGTATAAACATATAACATTAGTGTTATTCCCTATCATAACATTATAAGAGTTGATGCACCTATGTAGGGGAGAATTCAGAAGTGAGTTGGTAGAGCTAGGTCCATTGATAAAGAGGTGTCTGTTTCTCACAACATATGAGATACAATTAATAGTGAATATAGTTGAATATAGTTGAAGATGAATTCAATATACCGTGGTAATTGCCGATTAGACTAGCGAAAGTAGTACGGTAGGTTTTGAGTTCGACTTGAGAAAATATCAGTTCATGAAAGCAATTCATAACTCAGATTTCCAAGGCTGTTCGATCCTGCACATTGTAGCACATTATTTGATCCTGCACATCCTGCAAGATTGTAGGAGAGGCCTGTACTTCCGTAGAAAATTGGCTGAAGACAAAGAAAATTCCATCCTCAGAATGCCACTCAATGATTCAGTTTAGAAAAAGAGTAACGGAGAAGAGTGTCTTCACATGTTGAAAATGGAAGGCAACTTGTGGAATTTTTGTTGAGCACCATTATGGCTGGTTATTGGGAAGGTGATCGACCGATGAGGGCGTTGTTGTTCTAACAAAATGGCCGACTTGTGGAGTGGTTTGTTACTGATAATTTTGACGTTTACGTTTATCCAGTTCTGATTATGTTGAGGCTGTTCCCCAGTATTATTGTTTCAGTGATTGTTTTATTGCGTTAATTATCATTCATCCTGTCCCGTTTTTTTTTCTGAAAAATTGTCAACCCATAAATATATTGACCTATTTTTCGAGTTACCTACTTGGTAAGAAGAAAAATGATCCTCAGTGAAATAAGGCAATGAACAAATATGACTTGATTTCCCCCTTTTTGCAACCTGCAGTCATCATCTATACGGTGAGTATTGTAAACATGCTATTTTTAAATACTTCTTGATCCATAATTCACAACTAATTCTTGAAATTTCCTCCAAGACAAGAACAAAACATGGTTAATCAGTTCCCGAATGCGCCCAATTCAACTTGCTTTGCTTTGTTTACATCAGCTATTTACATTAGATGCATTCCAAAAGTTAGTTCAAAAATGCCCACCAGATGTCATATTCGTATGGTCACCTTCCCAATAGCTATAGCGGAGGAGTATAAAGTTTGGTGAATCGATTCTTCGATTGATTTTTTTTCCAAAACATGTTGACCTGTCGAACAACCTCACTGGGGCTGCAATCACTTGAGTGTAGATGGCGTTACGTTCGTCGATCCTGTAGATCCTAGAGATGAACATCTGAGAGTGATGGATAGCTTACGGTTCGATTTTTCAATTCATGTTGAATTTCGAATTCGAATCATGTTTTCCAGAATTTCCAAGATAACCATAGAGATTTACAGAGTCGATGCTATCTACTTTGGATCTTGGGAAGCCTTAGTGTGGTTTTACATAATCAAGTAGGCAGAAGTCTATAACTTAATCTAATGGCTGGGTATAGTGAGTTTCAAGACACCAGTCTATATTTCCATCATGGCTATAGCGTAGAACCTGTTAAAATGGGTCAACAAATCAGCCAATCTTCCAACAACTCACCTGACGTATACATGTGTCAATGTTTTCGGAATCGTACTCCCGGTCAGTCGCATGTGGATTGTGCTCAGATAACCCGTGGCCTGCGAGCTTTGGTACAAGATGTTCAGATTCGATCCGGGGATCCTGATGGACTCTTGAACGATCTGTGTCTCGGCGAAGATGGCGCTGACGCCTTGCATGCCGCCAACAGCCTCCGGCATCCATGTCCCGGCAACGACGGGCGTTAGCAGTTCGGGATCGTGATCGTCACAGGACTCCGGAAGGTCGCCTTCGGGGCCGAAGATGCTTCGAGAGACGCCAGGGAAACTCAGTGCCGGGTTCTTCGTCAAGAAACTGGGAGGGACAAGTATAACAGACTGTGAGTCATCATTGTTGATATCCAGGGAAAGTAATTCAACATGACGAAATCGAAGCAATCATGGCACTCAATTGTGGCGCGAACTATAAGAGTGCGACGAATCACGAATGATCTTGAGGCTGTGTATATATTGGAGATATGCCACAAATGTTGATTCTGGTAATTTTGCACTTTTGAACATGAATTTCACAATATAAACGTGTGCAAACCTATATTTCCCGAAATAATCCAAGAAGAAGTATGAAAATTAACTTTTTTCGCATTCAAGAAGTCAAAGAGAAGGAAAAACACCTTGGAAGAAGTTGAATCAACGTTATTTAGCATCTGAGGAAGGTGGATCCGGTTTTCTTCTTATAGACGGCGCAGTCAAATTAGAATCAGTTTCAGAATAACTCTAACTCTGTGAGTCAAAATATCAAAGATTCTTATTAACAGCGCCGTCCATATGGAACGATCAATCAAGGATGTCAAAGAAGATGAATTCAACTCCTTCGAGGATGTTCTTTCTTCCTGTTGACTTCTTGAATGTATAAGAAAAGTATAATATGTATATGTAGGTGTGAGAAATGAAACTCCGATTGGCTATTGGTTACCAAAACGGGTCGAGAACAGAAAGTTAATTTTCATACGTTTCCTTGGATTATCTCGAAAAATATAGGTTTGTGCACGTTTTCATTAAAGAATTCTGGTTCCTGGGGTCGAAATACGTGGGTACCAAAGAACATTTTCGAAAAAACCCATCGCATGATAAGTGCAAAATCATTGTGATTCTTTACAAAAATAATCTTCAGTAAACTTTCAGTCCGATTCAGTAAACTAAAGTTAGCATGATGATGAAATGGTGTAATTCAATCTTTCACTAGAGTAGTTTTTGCTGACATAACAGTCTTGAAAATAATTCTTATAGGAATATATTTCTTTCATTTTATTGAATTCATTGATACAGCCTCAGTGAGGCATAATACGACGAAAAAATTTAATGACTTTACCTTTTCGGCATATGGCCAACATCAGCATCATCGCTCAGCTGCATGTGGATGGGTGGCAGTACTATGATCTGATTCCATGGCACAAAAACTGTTATTGTCATCGGTTTGAATGGAGATCTTTGGAACTGCAACGTCACTGCTCCACCACCATTCACCAGAACATCGAACCTAGAGGGACGAAATAGATATTCAGAAGTGTTTTTATTATTACCTTGTTTCTTCTGAAGATATGTCTCAGAGCCGTCATAGTTGATATTGGATGAATTTTAATATGTCCATCCTTTTTTATGTATTGTGATCACAAAAATTGTGCGTTGAATGCAAGTTAACCTCGTGTTTTTTCCAAGCAATTTGATCAAGTCTGTTTGATGTGACGTTATTCCTGTATATTCGCCTCGAACAAATTGAAACGTCGAAACATCCTTGTTACACACAATATGAAAAATATTAATTATGTTTACGGTCTGAAAGAGTTTTGATGAGTTTCAAATATATCTTCACGGTTATTGAGGAGGGAAGCATCGAGGTGAAAACAGATTAGATTCACTGTACAACATATTGCGCTGTACTCGTTGAACGAACAATAATGTAGGAAAAGTGAACATGATCGAAATACTGGGATAATGGCTTCGAAGATTTTCAGACAGAGAAGTCTTACTTACCAGAATACAATTGAACGTTAAACATTAATGCCACCAATCAATGCCTATCTCGCAATGAATATACATGTTTATATTTCATTTATAGACATTCCTAAAGATTGCTGGCGTCAAATCAAAGTTTGATGCATGTAACTAAAATACATGATCATAACCCATATAGTTTTGATCGAACCCGAAATATTCCAGAGGATGCTTTAAATTTTCGATGCTGTTTGACGACGTCATTGATGACATCACAAATCATTTGTTTGAGTAAATTTTTTGATTTGACTCAAGCTCAGAAGTTCCAAATGATTGTACTAAAGAAGTTCAATCCCTGCGCTTGCGTACAAAAATATCATCATCTGTGTTTGAGTGGAAATTCAGCTACTTTACTCTCCAGAGACTCCAGGATAGTCTCCTGCTGTCCGGTCAGTATAAAATATGAAAACTTTTATCGCATAGAGTTCGTCCCGTGCTCTTTCAGTTCGCGAACGGGAATAAATTCCGTCCTCACGAAGATTCCTGAAAGTTTAATAATATCGAAGAAGCCGGGCTACGGCAGCCATCTCTGAATAAACTCCATCGGCCCATCTTAATTCCTACGTGCTCCAAGGAGACTATTGTGAATTACGGACTGGGATGGACGGAGAAGAGTCTCTGTTGAATACCGATTGGGTATTTTATAGAGATTTTTGCGAGCCGTGCTCTACAGATTATGTTGGAGATGGCGAAGTTTCTTCTAGTTTAGTTTTTATAATAATACATTTTTTCGCATATTTTGCTGTGTCTTTTGTCTATTTATGGATGGGGATTTTTTGAGGCAGTAGAAGTGATTTCAAATGTTTTTTTTCATGATTACAATGATGTTTTGTACGATCGTGTTTATAGTGGAAACATGCCAGATGATAATTGAAAAAATATGGCACCGTGAAACAAGAAGTTATTGCCAAATTGATGAGGTTTGAAGTAGGTATGCGACAGCTTTGGATGCTTGGATTGGGTAATCCTTTGGAACTTTGGTTAAGCCGTACCTACCTATTATAAAATTCAATAAATTAAGTTCCTCTCATAGTATCACTCCTTTCACTGCTTTGCAACCCGTTATCAAGCAGATGCTGTTTATATTTTACTTTGGAAGCATCTGAAGTCATGTTGACATTGGAGAAACTTATATTGTGAGAGAAAGATCTCTTGAAAACTTCTTTTCGATGGTTTGACATCGTTATTGAGTTTTTTCCGCTAATATTCAAATTATGAACGGCAGTTCATTTTAAATTTGATTTGCTGTGTGAGTGAGGGAGGCGGTGTTTGTTATTCAATAATTTTCAAGAATATAAGTTCTTGAACAAATCTCATGTTTATGAAAAACTCTCTGACCCCGACGAATGCCGAATTTTTAGCAATATTATCTAGACAAGTGCCTCAGACGTTATCACAGTGATCGAAGTGGGACATTACAAGATGATCACAGAGCATATTTTTTTAACTAAATCCAAACTATCTATATGACTAATGCCTATGACTATCTCTGACGATTTTTTCATCAACCATTTTGCCTTTGCTCTATAATTCATTTCCAGCACTTATGGTGATCTTATTTCATTTCCAGATGACTGTTGTGTACCAGAGGTAAATTGTGAGTTGACTATACTGCGCTGAGGTGGTCTGAACCTTATGATTGAAATGACTGACTCTGGTTTACGAATGTGAATCAGAGTTTGATAGTGCAGAATCCAACCATTCTCTTAACTGAATGATTCAGATAAAACTCAGAACCTAATTGGTCAAGAAAGACATACGATCCCAATTTGGTTAGATAGATTTTACTTTCTGACACGGTACCAACGTGCCAATTGTTTAGTGGTAGCCTTTGAGCCCATTTGATTTTCTGCATTTGGCATATTGAGCCTCAGTTGAAATGAATTTGATATTATATCATATAGTCTTCTTTTGTTGCATGTAGAATTTTGACTTGTGATACCACGAGAGCTTTAATTATATTTTCTTGTGAATTTTCTGAGAATATTCGTGAGCAAATTAATGCTCATTCATTAAACTCAGTTACAAAATTTGGTATCGGTTAGATTAATTATTGTTTGAAACTATCTTCCGTGGTAGATTTGAGTTGGCAGGAAATATGTTATCTTCCCCTTTTATATGCCCACCTATAATTCCTCTGAAAATATCGGTATTGTCAAAACATGTTGATCTGTCACGCTATTGTATTGAGAAATACGATATTTCAGTTAGTTTCATTCGAATCGAGTTAATAATGTGAGATTATTCACTCGAATATATTTTTTAGCGAAGTTCATTGATCCATAAGTGTGTTGAAACGAAAAGACTCAGTTTAACTAGTTGTTTGAATATTAAAAATTGGTAGATAATCCTAGTTCGTTTTGCCAGTTGCCCTTTGTTTCCTTTGCTTTTGTTCGGATTGGTGTTATCTTGTTCAGCCCATGAATGTTCTGATAGATTCAAAAAAGATCAGAATATATCATTTCATAGGTAAGTTATTGAATAATGTTCGAATCGATGCTAGTTCAGGCCCAGAGAAAGGCAGAGGAATCCATCCAATGCAAACAGCAAACGACAGAGAAGCAATCAGCAGTGATCAGCTGACTGTTGACAAAATTGTACCATTCTTTGTTGCACCTCCAGGCGAATCGATAGCTCTTTCTTTTTCTTATGTTTGTTTCAATGCTCCTCATTAGTCGATGGGGCAAGGGTGTATCTAGTAGAGAATATATAATATTATATCATTTGGTTGACAGATGTTGACGTGAAATTACCGAGAGAACTTTCAGTTACCCGGTCCTGGTCGTATTTTGTAAGCAGGCCGCAACTCCTGGCCCTCAATTTATATTCATGGACTTTCGTCTCTGGGTCCGTACACGTAGAATCTCTCTACCCCTTCAAGCATTATTTACTTAAACAGCATTTATTCCTCTCTTGAGGTCAAAGAACTGTTACGCTTTATATAGGTTCACTGCGAGATTAAGCTGCAAAGTTACATATTCACGACTCCCATTCGCTGACTCCAGGGTTATTAAATCAGGAAAGGACAACTATGCGAGATAGTTCCTTCTCTAGTGATCGTAAGTTTCAGTCGATCGAGAAGATTTCAATTATTTAATCCACTATTCGGAGACAGTGGTTAATTATTCAAATACAAAATAAATAGATAACCAAAAACCACAAGGATATTTCGAAAATTCTTAATACTTATTACCATCTCTCATATGGTAATTTCTGGAGAATATCTTGAAAGGTGCTCAGGAGTCACTTATCATTTTTACTTTTGTATGTGTGTATGCCGTGATATTATAGCATATCAGACCAAGAATAATCTGAACTTATTGTGACAAGAAGAAATTATACAGGGTACATCAAACTATAGAGAACGAAGGTGATTTTTTTTTTTAATTTTGGGATGATGGGATCTACTTTCCGGAAATATTTTCACCTTAGCACTGTTGCCAAATTTAGTGTCGCTATGAGCCACATTGACCATTGAACATCCCAAATATCATAGGAATTTCGGATTTTACAGCAGATTCTGAGCATATTTGCCGAAGCATATCCTATAGCCATCTGTCGCTGTTCCAGAGATATTTGATTTCTCATTTGAAATAGCTTATAATTCAAAATATGAACATAGGCATGATATAGTAATTTGGAAAGAAATCAAGTCTTTAATTCATAGGTGATAGAAAATACGAGGTGTTCTGTTTGAAAAAATCGATTTTCTCGAGTTTATACAATGATGCTGTTTTTGCAGTCGAAAATCAAACATCTTTTCCAATTTTGAATCCATTGAGTTATAGGCATAGAAACAGGTAAAATTTTGTTATTATGCGTTTAATTATTCATATCTCAAGAACAGTAAGGGACAGCTATAGGCTATAGCAAAAATGCTCAGACTTTTCGAAATCTCATCCGAATCTAGAATCCGAAAATCTAATATTATTCAAGGTGTTACATTTGAAATTTCAAAGTTCCTCTTAGGAAAACAAGATTTGGCAACAGTGTATATGTGAAAATATTTTTGAACGCTAGATGCCCGCATCCCATAACGGTACCCAAAATTTCAAAAATATATTCCACTCCGTTCTCTAGATACTTACCAATATGCCATCGAGTTGGGCGTACCCTGTATTGTATATAAATACTCTCAGAATATTTATGTCTGATGGAGTTTTCAGGATTTCATACTGTTCATGAAGGGTCACCTTTGTATTTTTCTATCAGACTCTCTTCGCGGCCATATTAATTTACTTTTCGGCCGCTTTTACTTTACAGCCTCATTTTCTTTACGGCTGCATTTACTTCAAAAGTGAATGATAAACTGATACAGAATAAAGGATTTTGGGTTTGTTTGTACCTTCAGCCAGGAAGAATGTTGTCTTCCGCTAAATCGAATGGATATCTCTTCTATTCAAGTTTTTTTCAGAACTGGAATGTATTATTCACTCTTTGAATTAGTCGCCTGGAAAATGTGGCTTTCTGATCCGGCCGAAAAACATCAACATTACAGCTGCATACTACAATAACTATTTTGAGTCAATTCTACTGAGATATAGAGTGGAAATGTAACAAGTGAATGTCCAGGTATGTAATAACTCCGAAGATATCCAAAGATAAACACTCAGTCATTATTATGTTAGCCCTATTATAAAGATTCTTGGTGGATATCGGATAATATAATTATGGATTATTATAACATTGTATTATATCTTCTAGTATTCTCTTTATATCAATCTCCTTGACTTCATTTCATTCATAGTATATGTAATACATCCGAACAGTATTCGATGCCTCGATTATTATGGAATAATTTCCCTGTGATACCGGTTATGCTCTATCATGATCCAATGTTATCCTCCTCATGTTACACAGATTATCTAGATTAATAGCTTCCGATGCAACAACTGATGGACGACGAGCCAAATTATTCGCCACCTTTGATGTTACCGAATATAAATCAGGCTCGTTAGGTCAATTTGATAGGGTTCATTATTCTTATCAGTAAGCGGATTCCACGGTGTCCTGTGTCTCTTTGGAAACATGTAATATTACCAATTTGGTGATTATCAAAAATCGTAAACATTTTCAGTGATTTATGAACAATGGAGTTAGGCTCACTGGCTGAAAGTCTATGTTGTGAGAATTTTCATCAAACTTTCTCATTGTCCTCAGTGGATATGTCGGTGATCATATTCCACCTCTAGAATCTGAGTAGTTTGTAATTTATTTCTAATTTCATCATGCTCTGACCCATTCGAGAATCAAATTCAGGTTAGATGTCCTTACTCCATGCAGCTATATCCATTCTCCTCTTGGAGTTGTCATGCTTCATGTCAGTTGTCATTGTCTCTATTCTTGTCATATCTTATGCTTCATTAACTATATTTTCGTGACAGAATTCAGTTGCTTCATCATTTGGTACTTTCAGATCTTTATTCATCAATATCATCATACCTCCCTACTGATGAGTTCAGGAAACTGCTAATTAGACTAGAATAATCAAATGATCGATACCAAGAAGGACACTACATACTCATTATTCACCATGAGTGAGGATTATTGAAGATTTATAAAGATGACATAATTCGGAATTGGAACTGCTCAATTGTGAAGTTTCTATAGACTATATACGTATATATATATTGCTATATATATAGAAATTGCACCAGAAAAATTGTGTCCATAGCTGGTCTTGTCTCAATTGGGCCTATCGTCATTCTGAGAGCTTTTTCACAGTTGAATCCAGTTTCCACACGTTTGAATTGCCCACTGTCAATATCCTGCTTGTCAGTAGAATTTGAGTAGGTTTAACTTGTGTGCCTTCCACAGGCATTCAATCTACTGCTGTACTATTAAAGTCCTCGTTTCTCAAATAGTTTGCCAAAGTCTTTATTTGCTAGTTCTTCTTTGGTAGTTTGGTACTCGATGTCGATATTATTTTTAATTGTTCATCTGATATATCCATCTACTCCAGGAAGATTAACGGTTGTCTACATAACATAGCTGAAAATTCGTTTCCCTTGTGTCTACCCATAAACTGCGATTTTTTTTTCTCTCAATACACTTTCGCCATTGGAATACTTCGCTGAATATTTGCTCTTCCTGTCAATCATCATAATACGTCAATAATATATATGGAACACGTAGGAAACCAGGTGACAAGTCTTTGGGGAATTTTATCCAGCTCGATGGATGGAATTCTTCGAAGATGGGGCTCACGAAAGGGGGACAACCGGTATTCATCAATATTCTCTGCAATAATTGCTGTTTGAATTTTGTAGAATGAGATGTAAGTTTCAGGAAGAATCAGTGATTTTTTTTGCTAATCACAATGATCAAACCAATCAGACGTATGAAAGCAAAATTTCAGCTGATAACAATATTCAGAAAGCTCATAATGAGTGGACGGATTATTATCGGGATAAAGAATAGTTTCCAGTCAATAAACATTTCACTGTCTTTCGCTTGTCGCTGTGCCTGAGATAATGAGTTTCCGTGATCAAAAATACGCGAACATCGAATCCCATTAGGAAATACTATAGTCGAAAGTCTTTCTTTTCCAAACAACAGAAAGACGCGAATAGAATTCGATTCAGCTAATTGAGACATAATACTGTTTCCAGTTGTTTTTCACTGCAAGTTACTCTTTGCTCGACTTGATTTCCTAATTGGTTTCATGTAATGGGTCGGAATCAGATTAAAATATAAACCTTGATTGATGTGATTACGAATAGAGCATTTTGATGATATCCGACGGATCTTGGGTACTCTCATCGTCATTTATGATTATGGGGTGATGTCGCTGATTAGAAGTGATTAATCACACGATCATCAATGAATTCCAGTTCACTGAGTTCTCCGGTTGTTCACTTTCCATCGGTTGTCGGATTTCAATTATCGAACGAACTGACAGCTACAAAAATTACACAAGTATATGAATATATAGAGAAATATAATTAGATGTTATTTCCGTTACAAAATGAAGTATTTGAAATATTTCATGTAAGTATCGAGAACCCCGTATCAAGTATACTTAATCTATATGTATGTCGCATGAAAGTCCTTTCCATTTTTCTTCTACTTGTTCAATATGGAATACATATTCAATCTGTTTTCGCAGTGTTGTGAAATACATCAAGTGCCCTTTGAATCCAACAATGGATAAAGGTAGACAGAATTTATCGAACAAATCGTATTTTCTACTGATTCAATTTCGCTATAATTCAATTGAAGGATTGAAATATTGACGTGGATGTATGAGTTTTATTCATTATTTTCCAAAGCGTGCTATATTTTGAATTGGTATTTTAAAATGAACATTCCATTCAATTATCAGCATAATTTTATTTTATATGTGATTTCATGTTCAATTCATGAACTGCAGGTCGTGAAATGGTATTTGCTTGAACTCTCAATGGATATATTTGGAAACATAAGAGGAATCATTTAATTCTCGATACTCTTCTATTAGGAATTAGGAATTCGTTTTAAGTTTAGTTTATTTTGTCAAGTTAGTTTTGTTAGTTGCAGTTAGGTTCATTTTGAGGCTGGACAGTCCAACTTTCCAAAAAAAAATCTTGATAAGACTAATTCGGAAAATCTTGATCTGACAGGGTTCACCCCTGACATGACAAGGGCTGACATTCAATAATCAACACCATTTTCCTATACAGAGTGCTGATTTCTCTTGACATTCACCACTTGAGATAAAACTTCCACAAATCACGTTTTCATTCGAGATAACTTCTTGAGTAGATGAATACATGGGTGCTCAAAATCGTTGTATGTAACACATCCGGAAACGCTCTTTCCAGGACTTGTAGGCTTTCAGAACTCGCCTACGGAATCCGCTTGAAATTAGCCTCGCGTCTTGTGAAAATGACCTCTCCACACTTATCACGTGATTTATTATCACTAGATTCTATAGTAAGTGTTGATATTTCCGTTCATACATCGTCAGTCACATTTTTTTGCATAAGTTACTTCTCGGAAATTTTCAGTTGATAATGAAACCCAATAGAGATGATATTCTTGAAAGGAACATAAAGGACAGAATAGAAAACGAAACAATGCACATAATGCTCAATGAAGATACTGAACTGAACAAGATAATGAAATGAAGACAATCAGAGCAGACTAATGAAGAAGATAACAAAGCATGGCACATAACAGGAAGGTGGGATACCGCGGAAGACATGTATGCAACTGTTGCAGAGGAGGACTATGGGGTCTATGAGATTGATGATTTCAGAGATTACTCTTTCACTGATGAAAACGTAATGGAGGTCTGATGATAACGTGAAATCGTCAATTCTGAGATACAGTCTCCAGAGAGCTTCTTTTCTCCACGTGATGATTGAGAGAGATACTTCCTGTACCATTCTGATCACCTAGCGATTAATAAACTCGCAGATATCCGATACTAACTGCTGTGCATGCAACATTTCATCACTTCCTTCCATTCGGCCACGCGAGCGAGTGAAACGATCGTCAGAGATATGCCCATTTTATATGCAACCCTCCATCAGTTTCTGCTCTCCGAACATCGGCTATCAACAAACGGAAATGTTTGCGGAATAAACACCGGTCGTGTTCGGTGCAGCGCAAAGCCGTTCCCAAGTTTCCAACTAAATCTAAAAGTTCATTCGACTGTTCGGTAACTGATTTCCTATGAGGACACTATACTGCAATAAGTCGATTTAGGGCCCGCGCAAACTTCGGAAATTGATGTTATGTAAAGGAGTTGTTGCCTTCACGCATTCGTGGAAACCGGATGTCTCGAGCTATGCCGGATAGTTCGATTGGGACTGTTCAGGCTGACTGGAAAGTGGCGCGAATCATGAGTTTGCTGCTGATGGTATTTGTTTCCTATCGTTCACATTTGATGCATTCCTGGATACCAAGAGGATGCGAAGGTTCTCATGATGCTGCTGTTCCATAACTTGCACTGGATGGCTCAAAACTCGATGGGATTAGACATTAGTTCAAAATTTTCAAACAATTCCACCACAACGACTGCAGTTCTATCATGCCTCTCCAACAATTTTAGAGCACTCAGACGGCCTTGTAGTCTTAATAGAGGCTACATCACGTACCATCTGCCCTCTGATTTTTTCATAAGAACAACAAAAACATTGGAACTTTTCAAATCTGATAGAATTATTATAGAACTTGCATTTTGGTTTGAAGGAACCGTCCTCCAAAAGGTAATTTTCAAAATCGTAACGCTGGATATCTTCTTGTATCTTGATAGGCCCAGACGTCATCAATTCTGATGACGGTGTAGTATACGAACATTATCTGAGACTAAGCGTTGATATTGCAGCAACATCACGATACAATGTATAACATTATTCGATGATACTGTATGTGTTATTCCGACATTGGTATTGGTAATACAAATATTTATTGTTTGCATGAAATCTCCATCAGTTATATTGAAGGCACTTTAGGAAAACACCGCAGGGATACTAAAATACCATTTAGTCTAAAATAGTGAGTCGGAATACCTAAATCATTGTGAATTGAATTGAAAAAATCATGTTGAGTGGACCTTCAAAATCTCGCTCATATATCAGGCAGAATTTTGTTATTTTACGTTTTTAATAGAGGATATCTCGGAATATAAATAATTCAAGATTGATCATTTGTAAATACAAAATTGGGACAGATAATAAATAGGAGGCGAAAGAATAACATAGGAATGCGTATTACATTTACAGATTTCAACTGAGCTTTCCGTCGGACGAGGATGAAAGAAAGAGACAATGGCAGACTTGAGAAACATTGAGATACTGAAGGAAATAGGAAATTCGATGAGATCACATTGTATGATTCCATGATATCTATCTTCTATCTTCTTATCTTATATATTGCCACAGCAATATGTGCTGTAATAGGAACAATATATGGCATATGAACAGTCAACAAGAACACATCGCACAAAATGCATATTTGGACGATATCCAGAGATGTATGGAAATAGCAACGCTGAAGCTGGATATGGAATTATTTCGAGAGGATTGAACATGTATGAAGATGAAACAACAGTTTGAATGAATGACTTTGTGCATAGTAGGATTTCTATTTATGTCTACTCCTCCTCAGATATTCTGAAGTACGTACCTACTTTTAATGTCTCTTCCTGATATGATGAATTGCAGATTGGGATAATGATAAAGAAATTTCGATGATCATGAGACATAATTCATACCTGATCAGGACAAAATTGCTTATGAATGAGAGCGGATATAAAACAAATCGCATACTCACCATCCTCCATGCCTGGTGAGGGTGAATCCAAATCTTGACTCCCTGTCAACTGAAACTCTGATGCCGACGATGCCCAAACCTTGCGGTGTCACTACCTGGCCTCTCATCACTGCAACTCGGCTAACCAATACGCATTAATCAGAATCATCGAAAATATTGAGTCATAACACCAATGTTGAAATAATCATAAATGAAATATATAGAATACACCGAACTAGTCTCATTAGTCTCTTTACATATGTACCTATATAAAATAACCTTATATTTTATTAAATATATCGTAAACACTCCATTCAAATTTTATTGATGTGGAAATCAGCACCAGTAAGGGAAAGTTCTGAATAATATTTGGATAAACAATGGACCATATGTCTTGCACCGAAGGAATTGTTGATGAATTATGTCTTTACTAGAACATAATCAGCTGTGGATGATTTGATTGTTCGCAACTTGAACATCATTTATATATTCCAAATGAAAGTGAGGGCTTAAACAGATCTTCAATGGAGGTATGAGGTCTCAACAAGGTGTTTCGATGTACCGAAACAAAAACCATAGCCTCTTAGATCAGATGTCCGTTACGAAAAATGTTTCAACTACCGATCTCTGGCTGTTTTTATAGCGATTTATAGCTTTGACAATCGTGTTGATATGTTTATTCAAGAGTGCTATTTGGTCTCATTGATATATACAGGGTGTTCCGGTGATCATGTTACAAACTTCTAGGGTAGATAAAACACACGAGAATAAGAAAAAAAGTTCATGTGAACATGGGTCCGGAAACGCTTCTTCAGGGAGCTAGGGCCCTTCGAAGATGACCTTCAAAAACTACTTTTCGTTTTATAGCTTCGGTACTTCTGCAGCTATCGCAACCAATTTTGGGACATGAAATCTAGTTCGTAGGTTCATCAATTTGAGCCTTCCGGATTTTGTCACCTTTAACCAGGGGCGTACAAACCAGGGGGGTATTTGCTCACTATCTGTACTGAACCTCATTTTCATAGTTCAACGTAATAATTGGTTTAAGACCAATAATTTATTATTGATTGGATTTAGCCATTTCCGGAGGAAACGGTGACAGATAGCGATTTTTACAAGAGTACCTTTTTTATGTAAAAGGCATCGGAGAATCATAATCAGATATAAAAATGGTAAGAAATCGAAGCCTAAGAGGAGTAGGGTCAAATTTACCCAAATACCCCCCTGGTTTGTACGCCCCTGGTTAAAGGTGACAAAATCCGGAAGGCTCGAATTGATGAACTTTCGAACTAGATTTCATGTCCCAAAATTGGTTGCGATAGCTGCAGTAGTACCGAAGCTATAAAACGAAAAGTAGTTTTTGAAGGTCATCTTCGAAGGGCCCTAGCTCCTTGAAGAAGCGTTTCCGGACCCATGTTCACATGAACTTTTTGTCTTATTTTCGTGTGTTTTATCTACCCTAGAAGTTTGTAACATGATCACCGGAACACCCTATATATATATATATATATATATATATATATATATATATATATATAGTAGTTATGGCAAACACAACTCTTCTTTGAATCGTATAGTCCTCGCTGCTTTGATTTTACTTTGGTTATATCTTTGAGATGAATGAACTGAGCATTTGAAATAAAAATATTGCAACTAACTGTGAATCTGGGATTGCTATTGCTTAATCAATTCCTATACGATCTCTCAAAAAAGTTCAAAAGTCACTTATGCAACATTGAGTGAATGAAAAAGCTGAAATGCCAGCATCCGCGTGGAATCCAATGATACTATTTTTGGATACATTCTATCTCTCACCTTAGTCGACTCGATGATCAAAAATATTCCTCAGAGTGTAGGTCTAGGACCATTTTTCGCTTGTATTTTCATCAAGCTCTTTGAAGCCATAGTATTTGTGAGAAGATTAATTACATCCTGCATAGGCGAGGATATTTCTCAACAACTATAACTATATAACTATAACTATCTTTATTCATGAGGCAACAATCCTGAATGTCCTTGAATCGAATACTTTATCAAGTCCATTCCAGGAATGAATTGAGAATACACAGCCTCTATAGTAGGTCCGGAACTCTGCTAGACTGGGCCAAATCCACGAACATGAATTATTTGTAGAATGAATTATATTGCCCAGCTAACAACAGAAATATGCAAATTCATTTGATCCCACCACTCCGAATGATAATTGAGGGTTGGGTATCTTGGTTGAATATCGGAGATTTTATGAAATTCGACTAGAAGCGGTATCCCATTCGGATTTCGACCGATACCCTGATTCTCCTCCCATTTCCATCACAAGATAATCTAGGAAGCTCAATCGCTGTTATTCGATGCTACACTCTATTTTCCAAAAAAAATGCCAAGTGGTGACGTGAAGAATGAGTATCAGGCAGTCTCTTGAGTCCGAAGCTGGCAAAACCATCGCCATCTCAACCAAACAAGTTTCATTGAATGTTCTATAGTAGCAGGTGATTCTGGTTGTGATTTCTTTGAAATTTTCAATTTCAGAATGCTTTGCATTTTCCTTACTTTTTTGATATTCTAAGCTGCGAAGTCATTTACCCCAAAGATGTCAATCTATCTAATAGATATGACTATGAATCATCCAAACTATCGTGATATATTATAAATGTATGCAGAAATTATTGTCCGAATAAAAATAGAGAGTTTGGCATTTGCATTCCATTGCTTTCCAAACACTTCTAAATTCAACGAGAACATCTGCAAGTTTTCTACAACGAATTTGAAAACAACATGATACCTTATAGCTTCAATACATTGAAACAATTGAATGTGAATTTCAAGCCATTTTGTTTTTGCTCCAGCAGGGATCTTTCATAGAGAGAGATCTCCATTTTTTTATATTGGACGATCCTTTAATTTGATATCGATAATTATAGATTTTTTTCTCTGAATTTGTCCCCTCTCCACAGGTATCAGAAATATTCATAAGCAAATCTATACTGAATCAGAATCTAATTGAATGAACCTAATTGAAGAGAAAGTGATAGTTGTTATCACACCATCTGTCGATGAATTGAATTAAAACTCTGATGGAATTCTGTGTCATAGATTCATATTTGTTCGATGGGATATTCGATTGAATTTGTTCGGTGTATTCTGATATATTTTATTATATATTAATATTTTGTTGTCTATCGGATTACCCCTTGATAATAGGAAATAGAAATACATTTTTTGTTCGATTCATCCATTGGAATGGAATATTTCATTACTCCCACATTTTCGAATGATGTGAATATTGGAATAATGTTTTTGTTCAAAATGGATTTATGCCTTCGATTCATTGATGATGAAAAACTGAATAGTTGCAGATGAATATGATGGAAGCATTTTGAAATTCATGAAATGAGTATACATGGTTTTCTAGCATATTTTTAGACCCCATCTGCGAGGTCTATTCGAGAAGATATCAAAAGTTTGTAAAATTCATATTCATTCTGAAGCATCAGAATTATTTGTCCAAACTAAAAATTTAAATCGTGTGAAGTTTTTACCAGTTTTTCATCATCAAATACGACTTGTCGTGAAAAAGTGCATTTCCATTTCCCAACTACTTTCGGTTTGTGATAATTATAATATTGTCTTTGTGCAGATAAGAAAGAAGTTTATCCTTATATCATAACAATTTATCGACATGCATGTAGCACCGTTCAATGAAGCTGTTTCAATGAAAGCTGCAAACTGTTGTAATAATGTGCCAGGTATGCTTTTTAGGTTAGAATTTCATCGTTCTCATTTTTACAACGAGTTGTTTATGCAGGCAAGTTTTTACTACCTACCTATTCGCTGTAACGTTGTATAACATCCATCTTCTATACAACATCTAATTAAAAAGAACGTTAACGTTCATTACGTGGATACGATGAAATATTTTTATGAAAAAAAAATATTTCGTGAAAAGGCAATAAATCATTCCCGGAACAGCATGTCTATCTATTTACTTACCAAAAACAGCAGACATTTTTGCATCATTCTATATAGGATAAAATGGATTGGGAACTCAAATCACAAATATATGTGCAGAAATGAAATTAATAATAGTCACTTGATATTTGTTTGGATTACTATCACATTTCTGGAATTCATCAAACTGATATGTCACGAGTCAAACCGGAATTTTCATTTCATGATCATTCGGGTAATATGTTAGCGTCTAGATACCTCGACCGTTGGCAAAATAAAGTTTCGAAAATTCGGATTGTCAAATGATTTGTCAAAAAGACGAGAAGGAAGATCCTTACAAAATTATTCGACCCTACAACGTGTTTCTCTTCAAATACCATCCGTGTAATCAATATTCAGCAGAGATCGTTATTGTCGACGATGTAGTGGAATTCATTGGATTTAAGAAGGGTTTATTTCCTCAAATACCACATTCGACAGTTTTTTCATGAATCGCCATGCTTTACATCAATAGTAACTTCTATGCAAATTATCATATCATTTCAAAAAAAAGGGCACTTTACATAGCCTGAACTGACAATCAATTGCACTCAATTCTGCGATGGAACAATCGGAACACTATGAGTCTGAGCATTAGATTTGATTGAAGTAACCATATTTCCTATTCAATATGCTGTGCAAAGATGCAAAGTGGTGGGGCCTGTTTTTGGAAAAGAAATAATGTGAAGAATGTATGATATGTTGATTCAATAATAGATGTTTTTCGAATCCAATATGAATACATGGTACGGTCTGAGATGGTTTTTGTTTTATAAAATATGACCATATGATTAGTTCCAAATACTCTAATTTTATTGATACGAGTTGATGAAAAGAAATATTTTAAGTGGCAACACACTGTACCGAATATCCAACGTAACATTTTACCCATATGATTCTAGATTGACATGAACAGTTCACTTTCATAATGCTGTCCAGTATCAACATGATATGTAGATAGTCGTATCAAGCCAACTTTCAATCAGCAACTAACTCTCAATCAATATTTTTAACAAAAGATTGATTGTTCGCAAACAACTTTTCAACACTCTTTATCTTAAAAATAACTTTACCGAGTTTAACTTTGCACGAGAGTTATGAAACCGTAATGATGGTAATAATAGAGATTTCCAAAGTTCTGAAGGAGTTTCAGCTAATAATTGTTTTGTGTTGTTTATCTTGAACACGAGCGTTGAAGATTCAGCTTCCGTTTTCCAAGTATCCTCAATACTCACTTTCCCAGTAAAAAAAACTCCATCGAGAATGAACTATGAATAATAAATCCCCATCTAGCAGTGCAGCGAAAATACTGTGAAAAATATCAACTACGACTGTGCAAACCATATTAGTAATATTGATGACCTTTTTCATAGAAATAGTTCACCGTATCCCGATAAGCATCGTTTGGAGACTGTGTATAGTGAATCGGTCAAAATGCAATATGCAAGGGGTAGTTTGAAGGCTTGGAAGGATCAGGTCAAACAAAGGTGAGAGTGATAGGTGGCTGAATGACACGTAGACAAAGGAAGGATTCTTCGGCCGAGCCGCCATATTTATACATACGGAGATATTATATAGTGTTGAATGTGTTCGACACTAGATGAATATGGTGAGTACATCAAGCAGACATAACGAGCAGGTTATTTATATCATGAAATGTTTTTTTTTCAATATGATGGACATCGTAACGGAATTGAAATTGATGCAAAATTCGTTCATCAGATAACCATCAAGAGAATGTTCATCAGTGAATATAACACCATTGTTATTGTACCTTGCATTTCTTTTTTTGTTGTACCTATATCACAAATTTCATTCTTCTATGAAGTTTCATAAGCTTCAAAGAAGTTTCGGAGATTATTTGTAGCAGTGTGAACCAACCATTTTGATAGATATTGCTGTGTTTGCTCAAAGAATTATTGTATATGTATTGTTGATTTGTTGTGTATTAGGAATGAAGATCTATCTATCCTCTCTGAGCTATCTTTAGTCTTCATTTGAATATACACCATACCCCCAAAGTGACCTTCCTGGTTAATTCTCCAACGGCAACATTTTTTCAATTTCTTCTTCCTTGAATGGTGGTTCAGGATGAAATAAATAGTTCATCATATCCCATTTCATTCGTCTTTCAAATATACTCAGTCGCATCCAAATTTAGAAAATCTCCATTCAGAATAGATCACTATATTTATTCATGTGAAATGAACGAATTCACCTCATTCGGAATGGGTAGTTTCTTAATTTTGCTGAGACTGAATGAATAATTGAAAGACGTGCAAAATCAGGTATCAGTAACTCGTCATCTGTTTTTTTTTGGATGACTTCCATAGATAATTTTGATGAGTGGAGAACTTTTCTAAATGATGCCAAGCAAAGGATCATTTTTACATTATTTCATCAAACGCCATTTCATTTCGGATAAGTATATTCGTCTAAAATGCTCATGGTATTCCATAGTGAATTGTAAGATGTTCAAAATGAGATATCATCACTCGACAACCTAGTACATTTCTAACAATGTTGAAATATAGTCCATGAACCATGATTGAAGCAACTACTTGTCACTTTTTGGACACGGTGTATACATTTAGTGATACTTTCTCAGGAACCGGAATAAAGAGTCAGTCAGTACTTTGAGTGACCATACCAATTTTGATTTGATTTGATCTGATCGCGAAAAACAGTGTTCCTTCTACATTCTCGCCACATTGGATATAAACTGATCTGGAGTTTAGCTTCACAGACCTCTTATCTCGTATCATATTGAAAGAAAGACATCAACATGCCTTATTTATGATCACCATGAAGGAATTGAAAGTGTACTGAATGAACATCCTTCTATCATGACATCAAAGCGTTTCGAAACGTCTACAAGTATAATTTCAATATGAATTGCTGTATTATGCTCGAAATATATTTCCCCGACAGTTATGTAAAAAAGGATTCGAGGGAAATTCTCATTCACCATCAGAAGCTCTATCGCCGGCAATATTTTGAAACTTTTGTACCATGAATTGGCATATTCATTAGAAGATTTTGTAATGCGAGAATCGAACAGCTGTGTGTACCTAAATTTTATTCCACGTAGAAACCTGTCTGTCGATTTCGTGATGGGATTCTGGTAGATCTAATACGGACCACTCAGGTTGATCTGAACCAAATGTGAATTCGTCCTATTTCAATAGCGAATGAGCCAGAGAAAAGCTGATGTTTAGGCTCGAGCTGCATCAATTTATACTCACGAGAAATAAGTACCGTTTTGTGCTTGTTGCGCAATATATCAACATGGGATATTACTACTTGTTTGGAAAACGAAGCTGATTCAAAATAATTTTTTCAACCAGTAGGTACACGTTTTGTGTCAGTTGTAGGTTTCGATTACTTCATGAGTTATTCTTCATAACCAGCAGGAACTAAACAGCAAAATTTTAATTTTTTGATTGTATTTTCACTACCTAAAGAAGGATCTATGAAAAACCCTAAAGTAGGCCAACTGAAGTGACCTCGTTTATATATCTCGTATATTTGATGTTCGACGATTCTGAATTCTAATACGAACAAAAAGTCCGAGAAAACTTTTCCACAAACAAAAATTTCATTCCAGTTGGTAGACTCTGCTCAGTGAATTACTAGAACGAATATGATGGTTTTCGTGCGTTTTCATGATGGAGAAAAAGCCATTTTCCTTTCGCTAGTAGGAACGACTGCTCAGAAATAAATGAGGCCTTTTCCCCTGGATGCTGAAAGTACCATTTTTCTTATTTCATTTCTCGTACGGAGCAACACAAATTTTCTTCACAATTTATAACAAAGATAGATAAAACAGGACAAGGTATGGGGTTTCGTTCTTGGAATGCCCCATTTATCTCACGAGATTGATGGCAAAAAAATTACGCTGAGCCGCGAGGAGAGCTCACTCTGTTATATTTGCTTGATGCACGCTGTTTATGTGGGGTTTCTGAACATATAATGCGATTTCCACGGCATTCTTCATAATTATATATAATTAGTGTGAAGGGAAGTTGCTATGCGGAAGGAGAGTGCTCTGAATATGGGTCGTTTCATTTTCTTGAACTCCATTTTTCTTGCCATATAAAAACACTGGATTCACGTAGGCGAAAAAGTGGAGAGGGAGGTGGCATATCCCTCATTTTCTTATCGTCATTCATGATTCGACAAGTCGATCATCGATTCTAATGAGGGACTGAATAATAATATGAAGAACGCAATATATGTCAGAATAGATGAATGCTATAGTAATCGACTATCCACTTGTGATTGTCTCAGTAAATCATCATCTAGTATGAACAATCATTGTTGATTGATCCAATTTTTGGAATTTCGATGAAATGAAATGTAGTGAGAATAAGATGTTTCAGGGAACCTGAAGTCCAAATTCAATTCAACAAGAGATACAGGGCTGTATCCCTCCAAAAACTGAATCAAATACATGTCATTATTCATGCTAGATTCAGAATTTTTTCATCTAGACATGAGTGAATAATCACCCTTCATGATGGGATATGGCGATAGTAGAAAGAGCAAAAGAACATACATTGCAATCAAAATTTCCAGGAACCTCCTACATAATTCAACAATAGTGACTGTGGCCAACTTAATCACAAAAAATATTGAGGATATGTCTGATATTCATTTTACAGCTGTTTGTGGGATTTTCTCTCCTCGTTTTTGAATATAGAGTAGAAGTTATTAAAAATTATTTCAATATATTTGTAGTACGAATATTGTACTACAAATTGTAGTACACATATATTGGAATAATTTTCAATAACTTCTACTCTATTTTTTAGAAACGAGGAGAGAAAATCCCACAAAGAGCTGGAAAATGAATGTACCACCTCCTCGAAAAACTTACAGACAGTGTGTCTGATATTGTTGACATTATTGATGACATGAGAAACCAATAGGATGTTATGAGTTCTTGGATGAATCTGTAAGAGATTTCGATGAGAAATAAGCATGGACGTGATATGAATGAGTATGAATGATTAGGTACATAAAACATAGTGGAAAACGTACATAGGGTGGAAGTATAGTCGTTGGAGTTTCAGATTAATAATGAATTACTGAATATTTCACCACGAAAGTTGAATTTTATATCCATTGAATTAATGTGATTCAGAGGCACACTCGTATTGGAGCATGATGAAAATTACATTTAGTAATATGTAATTGAATACGGAGAATAATCGAGTGAGCGATTCTTGAGTATTATTGTCGAAAACAAAACCTACGTAATTGATAGATTCAGCTATCAACATCGGAAAAAAGAAACAGAAAGAAGTTTTTCTCGATCTGAAACTAACCTTCGTAGAATAAATATAGTATCTAAATCAATGAGAATAACTGATGTTTTGTGATTACACTTCAGAGTTACATGCTGAAATGAATTGAAAATTCACCAGGTAGACACCTTTTTGTCAAAACAGGCAAGAAGTGCAACTTGACTTAATTATTTCGAGGTTAACTAATTCCACAGCATCCACTGAGATAGTCATTACTCATCCATCTTCGTTCCTTATTCCACAAATAATTTCGTACCTAATCAGTTTCAGTTTGGAGATATGTTTTCATGATTACTAGTAGATATATCTTGTGTATATTCATTGAAAGATATTCAAGAATATGTAGGCAATATAAATATATATATATATATATAATATAATATATATATATAAATATATATATATATATATATATATATATATATATATATATATATATATATATATTGGTTTGTTCATGACAAATGACATGTTGAGTATCTTGAATCTACAACGACTAATGAGTGTGGGACGGAAAAACGATGTTTTCGCAGAGGGTTCAGGCTGGATATCTTCATTTTCTTTTAAAACAGGCAGCACACGGACTGACGAACAGACAGACAGTATACGAACATGGGGAGATGCTGCCACTTACCGCGGTGTAAAGGAGTTCCAGAACTCGCTACATTTGTGGTTGCAGCAGCAGCAGCGACACAGGGAACACAGAAGACAAGGACAGTTAACTAATCACACTGCAATACGATGCGCACCTCGCAATGACTTGGAAACTATGCATCAAATAGTGCGGTGTTGCGCATGTGTTGCTAAGCATTTGGCATACCATGTTGGAAGTTCGGAATTGAATACATATCGGAGTTTCTGAATTTATATCACTCTTTGAAAACGTTCGTCTAGTTGCTCATGATGATGATTCTAGTTTCATATTTTTCCAATCATACACTTTCTGAAGAATTACAAGTAGGTATTTCTAAAGGCTGGAAGCTGAAGTTGTAGCGCAGATGATTACATGAAGAGAAACCTCTCAAAAACTAGAGACAAACTCATTCGTGGGTGATTTTTCATTCAGGTTTCGGGATCCCAACCCACTCTGACACCAAAATGATGATTATGATGATATCAGATTGTTTCTAGAAGGGTAGCTGAATCAGAAGATATAGTAGTTTGTTTTTGATTAGAAAATAAACAATGAATGATGAAGCCAAGAATTTCTTTGACTTTCTAAAATTTCAGGGTCTCAGTTATAACCGATCACACATCACTGCCCTATTTTTTGTTGAATGAAGTCGCAAAATCAGTTTTTGTATGCTATTATTCTAGATATTTCGTGAAATTTCGAGCATCTCCAATTTAAATGGATGCTTACATATCTTTTCACGTACACTCGAATGTCATAATGCATTCCTCTATGAAATAATTCTTCCAAATATCGAATATATCATAGAAAATTCCAAGACTTGGATCGATAATATTCGTGGGGGCTTTGGTATCCTGGTGAACATAAAAGTTGATAGTTTTGAATACTAATTCTTGATATTATGTTGTGTTTGAATATGAATTAGTTGAAGAAAAAAAATCTCTGTAAGACTCAATTTCCAACTTGTAATGAATTGAAAAGTAGGTAGTCGAGATGAAAGTTCCTGAAGATTGGGGATTTTGAATGTGATCCTTTCATCTCAAGAGTATTTCGGAAGTTGAGATCACGAAATCATCCAAAATCATCATCAAATCATATCCAAAAACATTGCCATAGAATGGTGACTCCAACTATCTGAGTATCGATTCACTATTTGAATTTCGCTTCGATTGCATCAATATTCATTGAAAATAGTAAAAAGTCTTATGTTCATTCCTATGGAGAATATTTTGATGGAATTATACTAGGACTATTTGAACTCTTGACTCTTCCTTAGAATTTCACTCTGTAAAAAGAAGGGTACTGTATGTTCGAAAAGATTCGAAAAGTTCTGAATTAGGACGTGAAGGAAATAATATTTCCAGAGTATCGATTGGTATATACTTCAAGGTATTCAGGTATTGACGTCCATACATTCAGTTGTGATGGTGTCATGAATTATAAATGAACCCTTTTCAGAACTCCAGAGCATATAATAGCTGTTTATGATACAAGATTTTCAATTTCCATACTCTGTGCCTTAGAATTCATGGCATGATTTATTCACGAATATCTCATTTCATATATTGAATCTCTCGAAGTGATGTGATATGTTGGATCTTGAAGTCATTTTTCATCCTTCAGAAATCAACAACTCCTCAATAATGAGTAACGAAACATTGAATCATCATTGTACTAGAAAATCAGTAACACTACCAAGAAATCTCCATCGTGGTATGCCAAAAACAAGTTAAGACGGACATTTTGCTCTAATTCTCATTCATTCTTCTCATCTTGCGTTCGGTTAATGACGACACAATTCGACGTACACACAATAAATAATGAAGAAATCATAAAAAAATTCATAGCTACGGACAATGACAGACACAAGTTAGCAAACGAAATAAACGATGAAAAATGGTACCTACTTAAAACATATGCATGATATATGATCAAATTCCGAGTCTGAAAAAAAAATTGGTGACTTAATTCTATACCGGTACCGTATGGAATGTCTAAACCATCATGAGAATATTTTTGTTCATTTTCAGTAAGTTGAACCTGCGAGCTACTACGGAGGAATATATCTTCAACATTATTCGAGGAAGTTCTCATTATAATGAGGTTGTTTTGCGAGTAATGTGATACCAGATTCATTTCTTACTCATTAAGCTCGAAGTTAGGAACTGAAGACTCAGTTCTGTTAGCCTTTCTCTTATACGAAGTATCATTTTCCATGTCCCCGAGAACTGCTAGAATGAATTGGGAACTCTCGACGTTTCATGCATTTGTCTTTTTAGAATTTTATGACGCAATATAGCTGTGATGTGAACTACGTAGATTATTATTTTTGAGTGATATTCGTCGGAATGGTCGAATAACAAATACCGAATACGAGAGGAAAAATGTTACGACATGATTTCACGATTCCATAAAGAATTTGTGCAAGATGGTGCTTTAACGAATCGAGTATTATGATACTATACTGGGAACGAAAGAGATCTTATAGCATGCTAAACTTGTGTCCACCATGTCGATTCAATTATACATACCTAGAGCTACTTAATAATATAATCGTGATTTCTCGCGAGACTATAGCCTTCTAGACGTATCAAAATGGAGGATAATCCGCTAACTGAGCGACAGCTCGGGCTAGGAGTGGGAGTATAGACGAACACAGGGATATTTCAGACAAAGACACAATGATATCCCGCGCCGCCGCCACCTCTGGCGAGAGAGCGACGGACGCAAGGGGGAGGGGTGAGGTGAGGCGAGGGAGAGAGAGCTCCGCTAAAGAAGGTGCGATGCCCGAGCAATGAGCCAGAGAGGGGGTCAGTTCCTCCCGAACTTCCGCTCAACGTGCACAGCCGAAGTCCCGTGAACGCAGTCGATGTCGCGAGCGTGGCTGGTATCAGGCTCTTGTCGTATCTACGTTTCGAGACATGAGGCTGCCAGGGATAGTGTCAGCCGAATTGTCGAGAAAATCATTTCTTAACATGATAAAGAATCATCATTCATTGGTAGCATACAACTTGGACGGTATTATCTCGCACTGAATTCCTTTGCTAACATCCAGTCATGAAACCAGGTAGAAAAACTCACCGAAATTAAATACTATAGTGATACGTGCCCGAGTTTACCGATCTGGCCAGATTTCACTTCTATATGATTCAATATTAGCAAACTCTGAGATATCACAAGGACAAGACCTCAATCTGCCACTCTTTTCAATGTTAATGAACATTTTCAACTATAGGAAAAATTTGGATGAATATTGAATATTGATTGAATATTGGAGTGATTTTCCCAAACAAGTGTTGAAATGTCAAGCATTCGGATCCTTTGAGGAGAAATTATTCTAAGTATATTGAGTTCCATAATATTGATTTCATCTGATTTTATGATACATTTGCTGAAAGAGTGTGACGTAGAGGTACCAGAAACAAATTTCTCTGCCACACTCATCGTAACATAACCCCATACCGAATGTCTACTACCCTGTAGGTCATTTTATTTCGGAATACCCGTATATATCTAACATCCAATATGCTCACTAAAGGACTCTTTCCGACATTTTTAGTTCATATTCGATGCTCCAATTCTCAAAAATGTAGCTATGAAAGCAAAGGAGAGAAGAGCGCGTTTTCCGGTATATATGTAGTACATGAAATCTCAATTCAATTCTCGAATCTGTCCATGAATGCAACTCACGGAAAGGAGGAGGGCATTCGAGGTGAGTCAGCCTGTAAATACCAATATCCTTGCTGAGTTCAATGAAAATCCTGAATCAAATATTCTTTTATATAATAATGGGCGAGCCTGATGAAATCATTTCTTCAATAGTTGAATCGAACTTACTGTATCAGTTGGATAGGTATTTCGAGTGTTGTGATATATGCTATGCAATGAATAACTTGTCAGTCGTATCCTGTCAGTTATCATGTCAAAACTTCCTAGTTCGCATTCGGTATCGAACCCCGCGAATATCGGATGTCTCTGTATTCGGCTGTCGAGACACATTGAAAATGAACTCATTCATGATTCACTGAATGCGGTAGATCCCTGGCAACAGATATCTTCCTCGACTACGGAGACACGACACTGAGTCTATCGATGAGAAAGCTCTAAGTTACCGATCGAACTTTTCCCACTTACCTTTCCGTGTACTCGTCCATGTGCGCATACGACTGCACCGAGTTCTCTTCGATGAGGAATTTGACGCGCTGGTAAAAAGAGGCTGTCACTGACGGCGGCTGTTTGCGAAGAAGAACTTCCACGGGATCGTTGCTGGAGATGCACATGATATGGTCAGAGCAGCCGGGATGCGAGCAACATTCGCTGTCCGAGCAGTCGATCATTCCATCTGATGAGAATTGAGGTTATGATTCGTCGATCAGAGAACAGGGGCGATATTCTTGACAGTTCGCATCTTTCGAGGTCGTGCGTATCTCATGATTTTGCGAATGATAACGAGTGGTGTCATATGTCATCGATTTCCTTGGTGTCATTGTCGGTTTACTTATGGAGAACGATGTACAGGCTGTCCCATTTTCGATGTCCTTACGGGATATCTCGCTTATTTTTGAAGATACAGATTTGTGGTTTTCGCGAACGTTGGCTACTTTTTTGTGAAACTCACGAAACCGTGAACAAAATTTCCATAGCCCGCTTCGTTCCTGAGATACAGGGCGAAGTTGAGAATATTGCATTTTGAGACCCCCCTGTATCTATCTTTCAACTTAGAGGAAAATTGAGGACTGTTTCTTCCACAATATTTCACGTAGAATCCAGTGGTGTAGTCAGATTTTTTTAATGAGCTGTTGTTATGTAGATATAACCCAAAGTTATGTTTTTTTAAATAGAACACCCTGTATATTTTTCAATATTTGAAACAAGATAGCTTTGCGCTTTTCAAAAATATATAACACTTATATGATATTCTGAGTATTAGTCCTGTATTTGGGTAATTTTCAGTTTTTTATGGCAAGTCAAGACAAATAACTTCTACTATCAGGATAGATATTCTGGCGCAATGATCAAATACCACTGATTTATATAGGGTAGTTGAAAGATAGCTGAGATACAGGGGGGGGTCCCAAAATGCAATATTTTCAATGTCGCCCTGTATCTCAGGAACGAAGCGGGCTATGGAAATTTTGTTCACGGTTTCGTGAGTTTCACAAAAAAGTAGCCAACGTTCGCGAAAACCGCAAAACTGTATCTTCAAAAATAAGCGAGATATCCCGTAAGGACATCGAAAATGGGACAGCCTGTACAAAACACTAGTGCAGTCACTGATGGTGTTTTGTTTCGTCAAAAACGCAAACGCCATTTTACAGATTTCTGTACAAATAGTTGACGTTTTGAGATTGTAATTGAGCAGTTCGATCTAAAATTGAGAAGTTACCTGAATTACTACTTCTGAATCAACATTTTTTTTTTTAACTGATTGTGCAATTATCAATAATTCTGATTTCGTTTTCATTTTTGTGTCGCCATCTAACAACTGACATTTGAGTGATTTTCCGCTATAACGAAAAAAATGCTGTTATCAAGTTAACTGTACGTTAGAGTTTTGGTTGAAGAAATTATATAGGCAAATAGGCAGAATAGATCCACCAGTGTTCTGTACATCGTTATATGGAGATATTCTCTCAATTGAAGTGAATCCTTTTTCATAGGTCGAGATTGTTTTGTGAATTTGATGATTTATCAAAATTTGTTTCTGAAGGAAAGTGATACTAGTTGATAAACAATATATGTGTACAAATGCTGTCCAATATATTTATTATTCATTGACACAAACCTAGTGCATCTTCCAGAGTGGAATTATCGGAAGATTCTCTTGATGTTAGTTTTTGGAGTTTCTTTGAGTGTTTCTGTGTAATTCTTAAAGTAATCGTTTCCGTTCAGTCGATGCATTTGATTTGCACGATGATCTTCCCTGATTTTATTTGCGATATCCTCAGCTGATTTTTCTCACATCTAGACACATCTCCTTTGATGAGGATGACATGCATTTCATTTCTCCAGTCGAACAATTTCTATTCATTTCCAAAGACTCGGTTGTCCTGAGGAAACACTGATTGTCCCTACCTTTATGGATTGCGCATTCACACGGATGAACCCATATGTGAGCTGTGCAATGAAGAGGAAGATACAGCGTCCTACATTATAGTATGGTATAGTATAGTATGAGGCACGAATATGATGGAGATTCAGTCAGGGATGACACCATTAATAATAATAATGGTGTCATGATAGGCTATAAACCTGTTCATCTGATCAAAATCTTTTTGTTGTTAAATCTTCCAGACTTCAGAGGCATAGTATAGAAGGAGATTAGAAAGGAGATTCGCAGAGTGAACAGTGCAAAAAATATTAGCTTACCGTGGTCGTTGTCTATGTCATCTTGACATTCTTGTTCTAGTGGAATACTGCAATCGGAACCAGCCCATCCTTGAATGCAAACGCATTTGTAAAGGCCTTCCTCTAAAGTGCACTGCCCATGACCGGAACATCCATTTTCACAACCAGCTGAAACGAAGAAAGTTCATTTAATTGCCAGAAAATTGTCATTTTGATTTTTAGATGTAGTGGTAATGTTCACAGGGTCTGTTCATCGTCTCCTATTTTCAATCGAGTAGAGTAAAGTTCATATCTTTTCCATAATTAGGTATTCAAGCTGAGGGGGCTATGGGGATTTGGAAGATATAGAGCAAACCTCAATGCAAAATGGGATATTTGAAAGAATCGGAGATTTCTATTCATCTATTTCGAGACCGTAGGGTAGACCATTATGTTCTGCTACCGAAATAAGTTAGGAGTAAATTGGAAAACTTGCAAGCCACTTCCAAAAAGAGGATTTGTTTGCTCAGTTAGGAAGAACCGACTGTACAGCGTAATTGCAATTACCATTGACGAACCATTTCTTGAGAATTCAATTAAAATTTCATCAAGACCTGTCACCTGGAGGCGATCGAAGACAATAGTAACGAGAGCTCCAAATATCGGTGCTCCGGGGAAATCTTTTCAAACTTTGACGAGAACTTCGATCGCTAATAGAATATTAATTATTACAAACTACCTGGGGTGGAATTTTACGTAGTTCTTTGATAAATTGAGTTTTAGAGTTTCACGGAAAAGTTTCGGTTTGTCAGAAAAATCTCAGACAGGAGATAAAGTTAGCAAAAGTCCAATAACATCGAGTTTGCCGCAAAAACATGAAAGAGTTGCAGTAACTTTTATATAGCTCCTCAACGAATAATCCAATATATTTTATGATATTTCCAGATCAAGGAAGATGATCCATGAGGAACAATAAAAAGGTATAAATACTTCCACAAGTATATCAGATGAGTGAACATTGTATGGTTCGGTAAAATGAATGAATTAAGTGGGTTTTTGACCTACTCGTATTATCACTGATCGAATTTCGTTTCTCTACATGTTTCAATGACAATTTGTAGCTATAACATGTGGAAGGACGTATCATTTACTTCAAATATACCAGAGAATTCTAGTAGATGATGAGGGAATCATCAAAAACTCGTTACATAGGTAAACGAACATCCTTTCAGAGCAAACAGGCTTTCGCACAAAATGTTCAGGAGCTTCTAAAAGATACGATGTTTCCAGTTGAAGCAGTAGAGAAAGGATGTGCACTGTGGTGACTTTGCCAACCTCCTCTTCTCCGAGTATCAATTATCAGTCATATTTTTATGTGAATTGATTCGAAATTCAGTTTGGATAACTCATCCTGACAGACCAGGAAGATTCTATACAGTGACTGTTACAGTTACTGGACTCTATTAGGAAAATCGTACATTGTACATTTTTGTATAATAGATCAACTTACAATATGAGAAATCAAAAGTCGGCATATCTGGGCCATTTTCCTAACAAGAGATTTAGATGGGGGAACACTTATGAGGATCACTATATAATACTAATAACCAAGAAAGTACCATAGCTGGTACAAATTCTATGATATGCAAGGATATCTAAGAAAACCATCAGATGACCAGCAAAGTTCAAATGGAGGCAAAATTGCATTATCAGAAGACCAACGAAATGCTGGAAAATAATCAAAGAACTTCCGAAAATTTTAAGAGATATACAAGAAATACTTCATTCGGAAATAATTTAACATTGTCATTGGTACTTTGTAAGAACTATAGAATGAGAATATTCAGTTTGGGATCTGACTCTTTGGATGTAGGCTGCCGTCATCAACTTGATTCCTTAAAATACGAACCTAGACATTTCATTGCATTTTTCGAAAGCTTCCACTTCCCATTTGAAAAATTCAACTCAATGATTGTATCCCAGAGCCGAAACGTCTTCTAATCGAATTCGTAACAACCTATGTACTATTAGAATCCTCATAGGGAATCGAAGGCTCAATCAACACATATCACAGCACAATAGCGAGAGCCTATGCTGGTCAATGAAGAAAGAGGAAGAAGTTACTGATCCTGAAGAAGTGAATACCAAATAAAATGAAAAGCTGCTTCTGGAGTCACATTCAGTACAGGTGGTTCTAAATTAGGAATCTGAATGATATCTGGGACAGAAAAGTAGTAGCCACAAAGTACAAACGAATCAAATATGAATCCTCATATGAAATTATTGATGTTTATTTCGAACTAGTGATGCACTCACTCAAATTAGTTTGGCATAGCTGACAACCGATATTCAATATGAGCGATATTCATTCAAGGACCTTGACGATACAGGAAGACCGAGGAGCTTTGAACTTACGTAGAGTGCAGTGGCGCCCGTTCCATCCTTGTGAGCACACGCAAGTTCCGTTTTTACATTGACCGTGCTCCTGACATCTGATGTCACAAGGTAACTGTTCGCATCGAGGCCCTGTCCAACCCTCGTTGCAACGGCACTTTCCAGTATCGCATTGGCCGTGGGGACCACAGTCCAGGTTGCAAAGCGCTGGAAAAAATATAATAATAATAATAATTAAAATCTTTATTTGCCACTGTGGTACAGTTGGTACATATGGTATGTCAATGATTTAAAATAAATATAGAAGATGATAATAACAAGATAAAAAACAAATAAAGTATTTCGGACGTTTCGGGAACGAATCTGCTCCCGTTCTCAACACAATTGAAATATTTTTCTCTTCGTAAAATTTTTCAATGTTTTCGATTTGACACTGACAAGTGTCAAAATCAAAAGTCCACAAAGATAAGTAAAGGTTTTATTCTTATTAAATATGTTTGTATTTCCAAGAATTTTTTCAAAAACAAGGTGTCACTGACCAATAGAGAATTTCTATTTTAGGTATCTAAAGGTTTAATTTCAAGCGCAGTTACATTTTGGGGCAGATCCTAAATCTGTCCTTACTACAAATATATTGCAATGATTTTTAATAACTTCATCTACTCTATTTTTTAGAAACGAGGAGAGAAAATCTCATGAAAAGCTGAAAAATGAATGTACCACCTCCACGAAGAACTTACAGACAGTATATAGATGGGTCGTATTTAGCAATATATATATATATATATATATATACATATAAAAGTTGTGCATAAAAAAAATATCCAAAATAACAGAATTGAAAATTGGATAGTACCATACCATAGTAACATTTCTGCAGCAGAAGTTGCTTTACTCTACCAAGAAACACTTTATCAGAGGTAATATGCTTGATCTCGTCTAGTAATTTATTATACAAATTAATTGCATTATACAAAAGGGGACTTTTTATATTTTGTTGTTCTGTGATTTGGAATAGATAAGTCAGAGGGGTAATTATTACATCAATGACTTTTTTGACTGTTTCTATTGACAACTCATCAATTCCAGTAGACTTTTTATTCTTTAGTATCTTTAGTGTGCTTAGTATCTCCGATTCATTGATAGGATCATTTTGGAAGGGATGAATTATATTGTGATTCCTTGATACTGTACAAGGTAGTGAGATATTTAGCCCAAAATTATTTTCAATTGCGAGTTTGGCAGCATTTGAGAATTTGTAAGCAAACAATTCTGCTATTTCATTGAGGTCTGTAATTTCTTGATCATTTTTTGTATACTACTAATTTTTTCAGGTGAACTTCCTTTCCTTCCTAATTCATGATTAATGATATTCGTTGCTTTGGTCTTATTATCTGCATTCGGGATTTTGTTGTTGAAATAATTAATTTTAGCCTCTTTTATAATCTTTTTATGTTCTTTCAAACTATTTTGATAAAGAGTTAATTTTCCATTATTTGCTTCATCGGAGGCTCTGATACGTCTGAACATTTCTTCACCTTTCAGGATGATATCATTTGTAACCCAGAATTTAGGATGATTTTTAACAGTGATACATTTTTCTGGGCACGAGACATTAAAGCACCAGTAGACAGATTCCAAGAACTACGAAAAGCTGATATCAATCCTCATATCATATAATTTTGGAAACCAGTTAATAGTATGTATCTAGCCTTGTTCTATGGATCATGAAATGTTCTCTTCGATTCGAACGATATTGATATATTAGATTGGTGTTAGCAAGTGCTGTATTGAAAGCAATAAGGGGTCATTGATAAAGCTTCGAAATTAACAATTGATTCGTGAATCGAAACAATTTTTTTCGAATTGGTGTATCTTTCACTCTCGGTCTTAGGTTGAAATTGAAATGAAGCGATAATTCTATCAAGAATATATTTGGTTCTGGTTCATTTGTTGTTCGTTTCTGCGTATCCCACACTCTTATGGGGTCTGAAATGATGTGCTTCGAAACTTAACTGACCTTGAGAACAATCAGAGCCGGTCCAATGCCTATTGCAAACGCACTTGGCAGCCTCCAAATCGTAGACGCCGTGGTCAGAGCACGTGGGCAAGCACTTGTGAACCTGCTCATCGATGACGTCACAATCGGTGCCTTTCCAGCCTGCTTTGCAGTAGCACTGGCCGTGGACGCATGCACCATGTTCGCTACAGGTGGGGTCTTCGCAATCGGACTCCTCACAACCGTCACCTTTAGGAAAAACATCATTGAGATATAGAACTGGTTGCAAGAATGAGGGTTATGGTGGCTTTATAAAAACTTTTAACATTTAACATTTATCATTTATCACTTTAAGATTGAAGACATTATAATGGCTTAGGTTATAAAAATATTTAACATTTAAACATCATTTAAGCTTTGTTAATACTGACATTTCTTTTTATTGATTGAATAATAAATTCCAAACACCGAAAGCATTAAAAAACTGGTTAGAGTAATGATACCCATGACAAAAATCAGCAAAAATCCTGAAAACACTGACAATATTCTCGTACAGTGAAAGATAACATCAATACAGTTTTAAACAAAAGCGGGAAGCAGAGCTGTCACTTGTCGACACTCCCGAAAAACATCATAGGCGAACATGCGCACATCTTATTTTTATTTATGGCCATTCAACAATAATTTCTTAAGTTGGAAGTTCGGCATCTTCTTAAATGATAAATGTTAAATTTAAAGTCTCAAATGGTTTTATAACATGAACAATTGTATTTCGATGTTCCATCTGTCTTAAATGTAAAGTCTTAAATGTAAAGTGGTAAATCTTAGGTGATAATTTTTTTTATAATGCCACCATTAGATAGAGAGAGAGAGATCTGAGCAGCATAGAGTTATTTCTGCAGTACGATTGAAAAATGGATATTTTGATTCGATTAGATGGTCTTTTCAATTTTCTGAGTACGCCCAGCACTATTATAATTATTATGATACCTCAGAGGCAATGTTCAGTGAGAGGCATTGATATCATTTTTTTTCCAACCCAAGAAGCTCACTCTGATCGCAACGGTTACACGTCTTCGTCCTTCGGTACTTCATTTCAGAGAGATTATATTTGATTTTTTTCCCACCATGAAAATGATTCTCCCTTGGTGGCTCTTGAGAGTCCACAAGAAGGTTCTTGATGAGGGAATTTATTCGCAAGAAAATATTTATCCTTATTGTTGGGTTCGATATGCCATTAACATCTGATGTTCTTGAAAAAAAAAATGTTATTATTGGGGAAATCAAAATCCAGATCGAGATAATTTCTCTTCTGATGAGCCTAAAACTATATTTATAGAGATTTTTGAAGTCGATGTATATAATTTCAGAACCCGGAATCGACTAGAATTGGAGAAATAAAATGATTATGACGATGAATACTTATTCATCCAAATAGCGCTGAAATTAACTAACCGCTTTCATTTTCCACTGACAGTATTTCTATTCTATTTTCGCACGAGTAGACGAAAGTTATTCCTCATTCGCTCTCATGACTCACTTGAGTCTCCTCCTTTTTGTGTCAGTGTGGAAAAGTTAATCAATTAAATGGGACCGCCTTAGGTGATCTGTCTGTTTCGTATTTGTTTTTGCACCCCAATACCCGGAGGGTGACAAAACATTGGTATTGAAATAGAAAGCGCCGAGAGACCATATATTATGTAGTATGTTTTTCTGATGTTATGTATTTCCTCAATAGTGAGAGGTTTCGATATCAGTTGAATCGGATCCAAGTCTCGTTTCACATGCTTATGTGTTTCTTTATAGTTTATACTCATCTCAGATGATCTTATAGTAATAACACTTTCATTTCATGAAAAAATATACACATAGCAGGTGAATTTTTTTTGAATCATGGTGATTTCAAGTTCAGACCTACTTTGATATCAGCCTCAGAAAATAGGAACGTTTTTATTTAAAAAACGCGTTTTTTTTCTGATGAATTAACAGTGCATTATGATTCGAATATACTCTATAATTTTATCAAATTATCATGAAATGCGTGATAATACAGAAAATCCGAGGAAAACGAAATATCACATCCTGTATGAGGTGAGGCAAAAATAACACACCTGTTTTGATGCTTGAAGATCTGGAAGAAGTGATTCCCAAAAAATATGAAAACAAATTCTGAGGAATATGGGACCATCCAAAATTTTTCTTTACAGTGATACTTATTTGAACACCTGATGGTGTATCATGAAACGGTAGAATTCGATGAAATTTGAGCAATGAATCTTCAGCAGGAAGAATGTAGCGTCCGAATGCTTCGATCCGATTGGAATTTGTAGATTTTTGGAAAAGTTATGATGACTTGAAAATTGACAAAATATTTTGTGATTCACTTAATTCTCTGAGCCTTTAGTTCAAGCCAAGGTTCAAGCAGTAGGTACTATATCCTTCAATTGGGTACTCCAAGATATGACATATGTGTTTTTATTCAACCATTCCACATATCCAGAAGACCTGGCCTTCATATCATTGAAAGAAAACAGCCCCTCCATTGAACCCCTCTCACCTTTCCATCCTGGTTTGCAATGACAGGATCCCCTCACGCACTGTCCATGTGCCGAACAATCTGCTATGCGACATTCGTTCTCCGGAATATCACATTCCGGACCCTTCCAGCCTTGCTCGCAGTGACAAAGACCGCCGCCATATTGACCGTGCCCGGAACACAATACGGGACAAACACCTGAAACGAAAACAACGGAAGCGTAAGATATAAGTTTTATCGATTCAGGTTGTCATCATTTTCGACGTATTCGCTAGACTCCCCAGCGCAACTTCAAATAAATTCATCATCTTGCCTAACCTAATTTGATTTCGTCATTCCCACCCAAGACTGATGAATAATTTTGAAGCTCTGACAGCTTTTTCACCTCTCAGCCTTGATTCTCAACTTCAGCACCTTCCGTGTCACAATTTGGATTGTGAGGTCTGTGATGACCCTCAGCTCTAGTTGACACTGTTACATGGTCAGTTCTCGAAATAATATATTCTCCAACTCCTCATCACAATTGGGTTTCATGAATCAAAAACTTTCATCCACTGAGGAAGGAAAGTATACCCATATCATTGAGCTGGATTCATGACCTTGAAGTTGCTGTTGCTGTTGCCGTTTGTCATTGCAGTTCGTCTGACGTTCATCTGACTCATTTATAAAGTTGTAGATGTAGTTGTGCGCGATAGTGACATCGAGGTTCGAGGTTACATTGATCAACAATGAAATAATAGAAGATTAAATCGAGGAGTCTCTTTTACTGTGGTGAACTGAATCAAAAATTACATAACCTCTGCCATTTCTAACCAGACAAATAATGATATCAAGGCCACGTGATCTCATCGGTTGATGATTGAACGGCAACTGAACCTCAACGAAATTCCTCCCGACTGCCAACTTCAACATCGAACGAATTCATAAAAGGCAATTACCATTTTATATATTTCGACTTTGTACGGCACACGGCAACTTCAACAGCAACTTCAACGTCGAGTTTATAAAACTAGATTTACGTATTTATTGGTTTCCAATTGTTGATGACCCAGAATGAACTTGAATTTATGAATGATTTCGCGATGCGTTTTCAACAATATTGCATGTGGACAAAATTTCATCGGCTTCTTTAGAGGAATGAAATGTCCTTTGAAACATTCTATCTCCCCGTTTTGTCCTATTCACAACCCTCATTCACTGAAGAAGGTATAAATGTTGTGTGAATCAACCAATTTCCCTTATTCATTTCGTTTCAAAAGACCGTTCAGATAGGCTTTCAGCATAGCTGTTCCACCCTCATTCACTTCTTTCTTGTGCTATGCCGACGTTAATTATAAAATAATACGCATAAGATATTCATCTTCACTCTTCCCGACCTTATCTGGAGACGCACATTTCTGGAGCGAACTCAGCAACACCCCCTTCCCATGGATTAATCCCCGAAGTTTAGATAAGTTCGAAAATTAGTTTCGCCTTGGTCTGGCACGAGAGCTTCGGCAGGTGGATTTCTGGAAATGCCGAAGGAATATTTCGCCGTTGGTATGATAACAGAGGCAGACTGATACCACCATTTGATTGGAATGAAAGCCCTGGTCGACATTTTCGAATACTTTGGATCATGTCTACGAATTATTGAATAGTTTCAATCTAGATATGTTCTCTAGATCTGTGCTCACTCACTAGCTATGTCAAAAAACGCAAATTACGTTGGGTAATCATTGGAAATCCTTGGAAGGTATTCGATTGAATTTCACATTTGAGACAACCCACACGAATTCGTCTTGATCTTCTGAGCGAATAATATTGGTTAGCCTAATTTTGAGCATGTGCATGCCGACTAGACTGGACCTCTCACTCAGACAAACCTGAGATCGAATTGAGAGATCCCAGTAGGCAGTTTGATCTCCTTGAGAGATCCGGACCACCTAGTTGGATTAGTGATGTGAAGTCACAGGCTTCTTGAAGCGAGTCACCGAGTGTTTTGTCTTTCATTTAGCAGAATAGGTATGTCGGTTGGTTTGAAGGTTTAAAGCATCTGAGTCCTCTCCTTTCCAATGCCATTGTTTGGGTGTAATTCTGAACGATGGGCCTTGTTCTACGAAAGCAAATTCGGGTACAATGTTGGCTTCCTCGTTGCTTTTTATTTCATGAGGTATCCAGGAAATTATGACAGCCTCAGTTTGTTATTTGTATGATATCTTAATTTTTATCATTATTGATTAATATAAAATATTTTTGAGATGTCCCATGGTTAGAATAATTATCAAAAATCTTGTAACTCTATAATAAACGCGTATGAAACACCATGATGACAATAAAATACAGCTTCCGTATAAAGGTTTTATAAAACCGTTCGTGGGTTTATTGACCCTGCGATACTGCGAAAGATAGTTGTGTATGTGTATTGTGGACCATCTTGGTGAACGAATTATGCATTCATCAGTTCTTACATTGTAGAGAAGTAAATAAAATGAACTAACAAATTGAAAGCTATATGACCGTTGTATTTGGGCGTCAAAGCAACTCTTTAAGCAAATAAACCGCATAAATATAAGTATGAACGATATTCCACCGTTAGATTAAGTATAAATGAATCATCATTAGGTAAGATATAATTACTACTTCGAGATGAGAATGTGTTTCGACATCAAGCTATTAATCAGGATCGGCCATTAGAACAACAAAACACTGGCATGTCCGAAAACAACGTAGGCAGTAATTACTCCGGGGACCAAGGGACGGCGTCTCGTCTTTTCTCTTTTATTCCGGCCGGAATAGTTCTCTTGCTGCAAAAAGCTGGAATGATGCATTTACCCCAGTCGAACGAAACACCACTGCTTCTGATGAGATTACTACCATTGTGTCCACAGATAGAAGGCGGTGGAGAGGAACGTTCATTGTGCTGGATGGGTTTTGAAGGTGGCGGTTAGGTTAAGTTTCCTCAGACTAGACAGAAAAATGAGCCTACTCGACAGGTTTGAGATCGATATATTCAACCTCTATCGCTCCTAATGTTCTGTTCCTTGGCTGATATGGGTTGATTGATTTGATATTATTTTGGGTTGAGTTGAAAAACAACTTTAAGCTCATACTCCGCCTCTTCACCTTAGCAAATCAATTTTGCTCCAGAATATGTAATTATTATGCATGTGTTTTGTATGTCTTATTTTTTTCAATTATGTCTTCTGCTAATGATGAATATCTTATTATTATTATTTAAAACAACCCGTATTTTCTTGAAAGATGTCCTTGTGTGTTTTCCTACACCTAGGAAATATTGATGCTGATCGTCTGATCAAATTCATTACCAATCTTCTATTCAGATTCATTGCCAAGGTCTGAATTATTTCATATTTCAAACAAATATTCTTCTCACAATTCAGAATCAGATATAGCAAATCGCAAAGGAAAAACCTCATTATTGAAAAAAAAAATTGTAACATTGATACTATTTTACTTCCGATTCTGAGAAATATTTCTATCAATCTATCTATCAAACCTTCGCACTGTTGGTTCTTCCAATGGCGAATTCGTGATGTAACATACCAGTTGTACATTGATATGCAGCCCATTTAGAAAATCCGTATTTTTCAACAGCATTCATCGAACCATAGGGATTGAATGGTGAAATACGCCTCACATTTTGAAAGAAGTCTAAGAAATCGGAATTCAATATACTCAATTGAAGAGTTCAGTAAATCTATATCTGACTATACCTACTAGTGTTTTACTAGCAGCGGAAATGAACAATTATCTCCAACAAAGAATTGTTGGGAACCGTTGAACACTAATAGTTTAATAAGGGTTGTTATTCTTCGTTTCATGGAGGAATACCTCACGTAAAGATAACACATATTTAGATCTCGTCGAAGTTATGGATATTTCTGGGGTATCACAAAACCCAACTCTCCTATTTCTTTGAAGAACATTGTGACGTTGCCACTTATTAGCATAAAATTCATAGAACTTCCAGAGAACATCTGACATTTCAGTTACCACAGCAGTTTTTCCTCTCAGTTCTTGGATGTTCAGTGACGGAAGGAAGTATAATATTTTCTAACGTCTTTAGAGGATGGTGAAATATCTCTTTGATTGTTCTATTCCTGAACATGTAGACCTGTCAATACACTTACTAAGGCCCCAACACTTGAGTATAGATGGCGAAACGATCGTCAATCAATTACGATTTTACAGTGACGGGAAGCTGTCAGTAATGTACAGCTAATGGTTTTCTTTTTGAAGTAGCTGTTGATAGGGTCTTGAAACACTGATCTATTTGCATCATGATATTTCTCAACGTCAAAAAGCTTCATTTTATTGCATTGAAGGGCATTCAGTTGAGTGTGTGTTCACTCTCAACATTTTTTGCCGAGTATCGAATGTCACAACGTCACATAAATAACCCATTGAATGCTTTCAACTTTCTTAATAAATTATGAATACTTTTCATAATCGAATCCGCAATGATCGATAGCCTGACGACATCCTTCATTCAGTAGTAATTGAACTTTCATCTGACGAATGAAAATACCTCAATACTGATGTTAAGAATATAGCAAATCGACAGAATGAAAAAAGTTCACTGCTACTACCAGATCTATTCGAACCACATCAATCTGAATAAATCCATTATTCGCATAGACGTTGGTAGAAGAAATTTCCAGATGTCGATTCAATCTGACCTTGGAGAACTCCGTGCCTGTATTCTATGTATCCCGACCCTGTCGTAGGGTTAACAGGGCACACCTGACAGAACAAAAAGAAGATTAGATAGACCGGATAAAGGATTGACAAGATGATCATGGGTGGCTGGAAATAAAGGGGTTGGTTATAATGCATTGATCCTAATAAGGGATTGTCGTCGACAGAGGATCCTCTGGCGATTATACCGGAATGCGTCGGCACTTGGTGTTCTGAAGATCTTTGAAATATTAGAAGGGTGGGAATCACGAGGGGTTCCATTCAAATGGAGGTATCGGCGGTATCATTCGCGATGAAAAATTCTCCTTCTCGTTGACGGCGACTACAATTGGTAGTTCACACAGAATGATCGAATATATAATTGTTTTCGAATACGTGTCTAGTGGTGGAAATCCGTTTGGTATGAAAACGAAATTGTGTTGACTAGTCTTCTGTATTATGTATGAAAAACATGTAGACCATGATTGTATCATCATATATATTGTTGGAATGCTCTCCTTCTCCCTCAGGTATGTTGGAAGAACTAGTTTTATCTTCCTACATTATTATGAGGTTGATGAGACAAAATGAACTCACTAGGTCGCAGTAAGAGTTTCTTTATCGTCCAGGTATTCAAGATTTGATTTTCTCGTATCTCTTTGACAATATATAGTACAATTTTGATTCACATAGACACTAGTAGATACCAGATGTGATTTTCCAGAATATTTCAAATGTGATGTTATTCACTCGTTAGGTATAAGAAAAAACCATGAAAAAATCATATGCGTTTCAATAGACTGTGTAACTGTGACAAACAACCCCTACAACACCGGATATCCTATGGATATCCAAATGAATGAAATATGAAATTTGCACTCGTGCAAGAATATGCTTTGATGTTAACTGGGTATACTGACTAGTATATTTTTCTGTTTCATATTCTCTGAAAATTATGAATTTGCTACTGAAATGGAAAGAATCATCTGACACCCCGAATACTGGTTAGGATATAAAACAGCAAATTAGATTGCCCAAGCGGTAAAGGTATCAGACTGATGATCAAAAGGTCGCACGTTCAATTTCTCGTGACACCAGTTTTGTTTTTATTTTTTTACGTCCTTGAAAGATATCTCATGGAAGTCCAGGTTGGGATTTCCTTTGGATAATACTTGGACGTCCAGTGGATGTCCAAAATATCCTAAATGGATGAATACTGTACACATGGACATCCATCGGATGTCCATGTGTCGCGTGGGACACATTGCCATACTGTGATATACAGGTGTGATATGTAGCTGTGATATGTAGGTGCCCATAAGATCGAAGAATCTCAGATCAATGTCTCGGATGCCATGGAAATCCATATCTTGATTCTTTAGGCTCTACTCACAAATGATTGATTCCAGCAAAAAAAAAATGAATAATGTTATTTAGAATAATCTGGGTCTACGGTGGATTTTTGGATTGAATAATTATATCCATTGGAGAGCAGATGATTCATTATGGTTTTCTTAAACACCTGACTTTTCTCAATTTTCCATTGCATATTCATTCATAAATATGATTTTGAAACTCTATCAGGTACTTACTCAAAGTTTCTAGGATGCGATTTTTCATTACCTGCTATTCTTGCTTGCTTTCTTTCTTTCTTCGATTATTCTGAAATTTGTTGAATATTCATTCCAGAAAAAATCATTCAGAATGAAGGATGTCCCCATATCTTGATATTTTTATTCATTATATCGACATCATGAATGAAACAAAAAAAAAATTGGTATATCACGAAGGCCAAACAGCATGTGTATAGATTGTTGAATTCATCTCAATCATTATTTGATATTATTCACGATATACGATATATCGTTTTCTTGAATCCTATATATTTCCAATAGATTTCAAAACATCGTGAACTCCAACATTATTATTTGAAAAGTTTGTTTTCGGGTGTATACTTGTTAGTATTCTATCGAAGTTTCGCGAAAGCGAACTGAATGTATTCCTCTCTGGAATAGATAACATCAACAACAAACTTTCGTGAAATTCATTATTTTCTAGAAATAAAGCTTCTCTCTCGACTTCTCTGTTACAAATAATAGTAGGCGTCGCTCGCAGAAACGGCATTACAGTTAATTTAAAATTGGATTCATTTGTTTCCTAAGCACCCTTACTCTATAACTATGTTCTATCTATGCGGAGTTTTCAGCCAGAGGAAACTTATCCATATAAATAGAATGAGGCCGGGAAAAACTTGACTCCCAACTAACTTACCTAACTTCTATCTGTTAGGTATTAAATTTTAAAGAAGGGGTGGAGCAAACTTCCTCTCTCGTCCTATTTTGATTCACGAGAAGGGAGAAAAATAAATTATTCAGTTTTGTCGCTTCTAGAATTTGATAATGTAAGGATATAATGGTGCTCTATAAATATTCAATGACGCTGTTAGAAATCGAATATTCAGTTATGAATAATAATCCTCTATCTATGATTTCTGACAGTGACTTTCCAAGTCACTCATTTTAATGATGCCATGTCATGACAAAGACATGCAACAGAAGTCAACCTCGAAGCATTTGTTATAATTCCCAAGTATCAGGTGTTTCATCGAAACATGCAAAAAATGTTGTATTCAGTTTAAAAAGGTGTCTGCGAAATCTTAGTTTGATTCGAGGAAATTTATTCGTGTGTCGTAGTATCAACATTGGTTTGTCTAATGATTGAAAGAAATTATGAATATTCATTGGTAATATTGGAATGAATCCATACATTGCCTCAAGAGCTAGAAAAATGTTATTTCTGAATGTAGTATGTTAGTTTTTTCGGTTTTCATTGTATTTTCTCCTCGTTCTGAATATATGAATAAGAAATGAAATGATTATTTCGATATATCTGTAGCAAAGACGGATCAAAGATCTGCCCCAAAATGTCACTGTATTCCCTTGTATGTAGTCAGTTTGAAGATTTTGAAAAAAGGACATTTTAAAATCATCTGAACATATCCTCGCTGAGAATTAACATATCGGTAATCGGAATAGTATGTAAATAGGAAAAGGTGATAAAAATCAAAAAAGAAAAATCGTAGAGTCTGCTAGCAACCTTTCGATTTCTTGTTCAGTTGGTATATATAGAGCTTGGCATTCACTTTTCTAATCTGAGTATGATGGCGAATTCAAGATTGATTCATGAAGAAACACCCTGTAACTCACAAATTCTGTTTGTCAACTTGTCACTGGAAACTGTCAATCAGGCAAAATGGTTGTGAAGAGTATTTCTCCAATTTGCATTGACGACGAGTGGTCTTGACAGGTCGGGACGGATTTGTCAATTTTCAAAATTTCCAAAGCAAGGTGTCCATGATGGAATTTCCTATTAGGTATCTGAAAGTTAAATTCTAAAGGCCATGACATCAAGGGTGAGATCATGGATCAGTCTTTATCACAAGTATATCGATATAATTATTATATTTCCTATTTCCATTTTCAGAAACAAGGGGAGAGAATTCAATCAAAACTGAAAAAAATTAGATATTCTCAAATTGGGATTACGGAAGACTATAACTGACACCTGGATATCATTAGTATTCCAGCGACATATTGACTAATAACAGAAGATAATTCATTCCAATCCTACATATGTTCCTACCATGATGTGATAATGTTCGGATTACTATGAATTTGAGCTGTCCATTGTCAAATACCAAAACCAACTAGAGGTTTATAGGCAAATTTCAATTTCGCTTCTTCGAAACAATGATCAGGAGTGAAGATCTATATTGAGGTAAACCTCGCGTCTTTTTCCGCCACTTTCGAGTGTGTTCTTGCTCTGAAAGGCGTAAAATGTCAATAACGTCAAGGCACTCTACCGGAGACTTATACCCGAGAGTTTCTGGGGCATTCAGTGAACATGAGATAAGATTCGATCGATACCTACGGTTACGGTTGGTGAAACTACTGGATAGGTTGCACGCTAGAATGTGCTTCTGACATGTTCAAACGGAAGAATGAGATCATCTGATTGAATGAGCGAAAGAGTTTTTCATGCATTAACAGGTGAAATGTAGATATCTCAAAAAAAAAACAACAAGATCTCAATTTTCACCCGATGTTCACCGTGGCAAGTTGAAATTTCATTGCACAAAGGTGATAGATAGAATGATGCTGGAAGCGCCATGGCAGTAGAGGTTTCAGCAATGACTTTTATAGGACTAGAACCTGTTGTAGGAATTTCAATCTCCTCTGGACGAGGTCGGAGAACTAAGTGGGTGTAGGAAAAGCATCGTGTCCACTTCGAAGTCACTATGAAATTATTGTTGCAATATCGTCAATGGAAAAAGTGCCTATGATGATCTTGAGCTTGAGGAGTTGGTGATTCAGCCTTTTGGAATTTCACAACGCATAAGGAGCTAGAAGAAAAAAGACGAAGAAACAGTGGAACCTCATGAACAACAACGAAAATTTCCACCTCAGTCATCACAAGTCACCCTGCTGGTAGAATTTAATATTTTCTATACGTAGAAGCTATTTTCTTGATTGATCTCACACCATCTTCTGATTCACTACTTCGAAATCTCCCAAAGCGATAAAAATCACGACTGTGATTGGAAGAAAAACAAAAAATTGTGAGCATTCGGCGGGACACTGTTGCGGAGTATTCTCTTGCGGTCAGAGATTTTCTGGGGCGCTCCGTGAACGTGAGATGAGTTACGATCTTCGATCATTGAACAGACTAGATAAGTAATCCACAGCCCTGGCAATACAGTTTGTTTGGAAGCAACATCTATAGTATCTATCTTTGTCTAAACAAGGATAGCAGGAGCTGATTCTCCCAGCACCAGTGCCGTATTGTCAGAGAGGGTCGAATTTATTATTAATTCATGATGAAACCAAATTGAAAATCCGTAACAATTTCAGTAGTACTTTTCAGCATTTCTTGGTGGGAAAATGAACAATGACGAGACACTGTCGCAGCTGACCTATGGGTATAATCAATATAATCTAATCAAATCAATTTAAATTCATTTTTATCCATTCCATTTGGGAAAATGCTTCAAAATCTCGAATGATACGACAATGGTAACTCACCTATGAAATGACGTGTTTTGATCGCCGGTTCAAATTGTCTTCAACACACCTCACAACGTCCCACCATTATATCAAATCACCAAAACAGGAAATAAACTGAGTTTCTGATGAATTCTGAGTACACAAAACTGAACACAAGTTGAATAATATCGATAAATCAAAACGTAAATAATGACAGAATCCAAACAAAGCAATAATCGCCGTCGAGTGTCAATATTAAATTGCGGTGTTGCAACGTTGAGCAAAAAGTATTCACGATACCCATGCTGATCCTCGAGCCCCCCAAGAAAGTAAAATTGCTAAGTCTCAGAATAATGTAGCAATCTTCTATTAATCAGAACTGATTCATAATCGTCATGACCCAAATTTATTATTATATTTGTGCATCGAACTACATGAATTCATGAAGGACTTTGAATATTATGGACTATTCATCACTTTTTGATGATTGGATATGACAACACTGGCGACGATTGGGTACTAATATTATGATAATTCTGGGAATTCATGTTAGCATCAGAATATTTGTTTTTTGATCCTTCTAGTGGGTTTGTTGTTCGGAGGTTACGATCGATACCTTCGGTTATAGGAACTGGACTGGTGCGGAAAACGCTTCGTTTCGCTTTGCTTTCACAGAACGTTCGTTGCGAATGTGATGAATTTTGACGTGGTGGATTCTGTGGGTGAGATAATCTAATTGGATGAACGAGAGTGAATATCGTTTGAAATGTATCTGCAGGTGTGCCTCAAGAGCTTTCGCTCTGAATGAAGCAATTCACGAGGAATCATTAGAAAACCGATACTTTGAATGCTTGTTTGATGAATTATTTCAACGAGATATATAATGTGGTTCTGACGAGAGCAGGTTTCGAATGGTGTTAGGAACTTATTCAACTCTAACATCTCCTATTTTCTAGCTTTTTGTGGGATTTTCTCTCCTCGTTTCTAAAAAATTGAGTGGAAGTTATTAAAAATTATTTCAATATATTTGTAGTAAAGACAGATTTTGTGATCTGCCCCAAACTGTCACTGCGCTTAAAATTAAACCTTCAGATACCTGAAAGAGAAATTCTCAATTCGTCAGTGACACCTTGTTTTTGAAAAATTTTTAAATACAAATATATTCGATAAGAATAAAAACTAGTAAGGATGAGCATAAGAATAATATAAAGAAAAGATATACTGACAAATCAAAATTAGCTGAACATATCCTTACTGAAAATGGACAACATATGGCCGATTGAGGTAATATTAGGATCATATGAAAAGAAGACAACAACCAAAAACGGAAAATCTAAGAGTCTGCTTGCATTCTCCTGAACGGAGACAATAATATCGCTTGCTTGTTCAGTTGATATAGATAGAACTTGGCACCCACTTCTGAAAATTGAATATGAAAATGGAAGATTCAATATCAATTAATGAAAATACCTTGTAATCAGAATGCCTCCGTCTACCAAATTATCACTTTTCAGTGTCAAAACCGACAACATATTGAAAAATTTTGCGAAGAGAAAAATATTTTAATTGTGTTGAGAACGGGAGCAGATTCGTTCCCGAAACGTCCACCAAGATAAGTAGAGGTTTCATTCCTATTGAATATATTTGTATTTCACTGGCGAATAGAGAATTTCTCTTTTAGGTATCTAAAGGTTTAATTTCAAGCGCAGTGACATTTTGGGGCAGATCACAAAATCTGTCCTTACTACAAATATATTGAAATACTTTTTAATAACTTCTACTCTATTTTTCAGAAACGAGGAGAGAAAATCCCACAAAAAGCTGAAAAATGAATCCTCCTTGAGAAACTTACAGACAGTATCTTACATCTCCACTCATTTTTTCCACTTGGAGTTAACCAGACTTCATTCAACTTCATGAATATAACGAAGATATAAGATATAAAAGAAAGAAGCCAGCAGTAACGGGCTTTTGATGATGAATCTGAAGAAAAGTATACCTGACAAAAAATTTATTGCTATTATTGGCATATCGAATTCTTTCATCCTCATAGATGATATCGATATACATGGTGATACAAATAATGATTCGAACTCCGATTTGACCACCTTCTGATACTCTCTATATCATCCATCAAATTCATGACTTCAGTTACAGTAAGCCCTTGTTCTCATCAGTTCGAGTGATACATGCCTGAGGAAAATCAATTGACGAGGACTGATTTACATAGTAATCATATCATTGAATGCAGAAAACCAGAGATATACCTCTCTGTCACTATTCAGAGTACATTCCCATACTACCTCCTCCTCAGTTATGTTCGATTGTCTGAGGAGATTACAATGCTTTGGTTATTCGAGTCCTCCAGCTTATCAATTCAATAGCTCATCAATCAATTGGAGATTTCTAATCTCCCCTCGACTTCTCTGGAATATTTTTTTACCAGAGAAGATCGGCTTTGACAGATTGTTGAACTCAGGCAAGACTAACTCGGCCTAGATGAATCTAATTGCTATGAGAAAGCTGTAGGTTAATTCACTCATTCTAGATTCCTCTGGGATTTCCTGGTTTCTAAAAAATTCAAATAGAAGTTGTAATGATTATTTCAATATATTTATAGTGGGGTCAGATTTCATACTCATCTCAATGGACGTTTCGAGAACGAATCTGCTCCTGTTTTCAACACAATTCATATGAATTTTTTCCTTCGTACTATTTCCAATAATTTGTTGTTTTGACACTGTGGAGTGACAATTTGTTCGTAAGCAGAATTCTGTTTATCAGGTGTTTCTTCATTATTTGATATTGAATTTGCCATTTCCATACTTAGTCTCATTTCGATGTCAGTATATTTTAATTCAGATATTCCTTTCAATTATGTGCTTACTCAACTTATTCCTACTGATATATTCTCTCGAAACAAGTGTTCAGTCACTTATCGAGTAGTATCATATCCAGTAGTATTTATTCACACGTTTCAGTTGAAACAATGTATGAATTTCGGTTTCCTTGAAATGTGAATAAATATCATTATTATCACTACTATCATTATTATATTCAGTGCTGAGAAGTGGATGCCAAGTTCTATCTGTATCGACTGGTTGAGAAGCAATATTATTGCCTCCGTTCAGAAGGATACAATGCAAGCATGAATCTGGCAACAAGTTGGTCAGTTTTCAGTGTCAAAAAACTTGGACTTTCATTTTCATTGGAAATATATCCGTACTTCATTCATTTCAAGAACAAAGCGTAACTGACAAATAGAGAATTCAAGGTATCTGATTGATTTTGAGGCAGATCACAAATCTTTCCTTACCACAAATATATTGAATTATTAGAAACGAGGAGGGTATGTTGGAATGTACAGGCCACCGTACATAAACTGTGAATGGTAGTGGCATTCTGAGAGCTCTCAGGAAGTTCAGCCGCAGTTCCTCCTCAACGCTCCCCTTCACATGATATCTAGAGCTTCACGCTCAAGCTCTGATACCGACGGAAGTTATTCCGAGAGAGAGAGAGAGAGAGAGAGGAAGAGCGCAACAGCCGAGGGCAGAGAGATAAACGTGAAAACTCACTCTTAGAGCAGTCGATCCCCTGGAAACCGTCGATGCAATCGCACTTGCCCAGGTAGCAGGACCCTCTTCCCGAACAGTCGTTGGGGCAAGTCGTGCTGACGCCTTCTGCCTCCGAAATTATCAGAGACACGCTGTGCGGCCGAAGCTCGTCGTTGTACACCTGCAACGAGGAGAGGAAGTTACTATCACGTAGCGTGCAGTCCGGTGCGTGTTCGTCTGGATTTATCCGAAGCTTCGCAGGAAGGGGCAGGAAAATGCATTAAAGGGGTCACACGGATTTCGAGGAGGAAGATAACTGCCGATTATTCTGGATACGAATGGGCATTCGTACAGTGTGTTCACTATTATGAAGGGGCTCTTTGGATATTCAAAGGACCAGTTTCCTGTATCCAATCCACTCATTACCAAAATCAAGTGTTTGAATAATTTGAATTTCATATACTTGGAGTGAATGAAATGATAGTGAACACATAATACGAACGCGAAATCAACCTAATTTATCATGAGTGTTAGGGGTAATAAAAGTCTTGATGAATATTGTTCGATATTGGCGATATTGGTGGAAATTGGATATTTTCCAATTTTCGGCATGTTGAGAGAATGTGGACCCAGAACGGTTAGCAAAAAATATCGACGAACTTTCTGCAGCTTAATATGAATACTCCCAGGCAGGTCTCAGAAATGGTTTGTTTTACCCGCTGTTGAACACATTTTTCGTAACTCTGAATACTTAGCTCATTCCTATGCGTAGTTTATGTAGTAGTACTAGATGCTGTGCTAAGCGGTAAGTGGTACTCTATATTACATAGTGTCAATATTGGACGTACATGCAACTTCCAGAATACTCCCAAAGGTACTCCTGGCCGTAGGCTATTTGACCTCCTTTTTTTTTCTCGTCCACCATGGTTGCAATCGCTATATGTATATGCGATTCTTCTATGCACCTATTTTTCTTTAATCACATCCAGAGTTTCAGAAAGCTGTTGATGAGCACAACAAGAGAATTTTCTCAAGTTATAAGAATGACTATAATCAACCTGTCGTTGGATTTTCAACGAGAATGAGAGAATTTGATCGATATCACAGTACGTAGAACGTATTTCGAGTATCATTCATTGGAAGAACAGTAAAGTTATGGAATTATTTGCCTAGTGAAGTCTTTCTGATGCTAACGACCTCCAATACCTTCCTTCTCTCCCGAAATTCCACCACAGCTTAACACGATATCCCTTGAACATTAAAGGATTTCCTTTCGTACTATCAAAAGATAGAAAAAATATATTATTGATAAGATTTCCTTCGAATGATTGTATATACAATTCCAGAATGCTACCTTCAATTCGCTCACCCAAGGACTCATTGAGCCACAAGCACTCTTGAGAATCATTGAATTTTTCAAGCGAAATATTTTTGTTTTCAAAACATCACATTCCGTCAATAATACGAGAATTTTCCTGTTTCTAATTATTTATTGATTTTTATTCTTCATTATGTGCATATGAGTACAATCAGCCTATCAGAAGAATCATTATGCAGATTTACCAGGAAGAAATGGAAACCGCAGTGAACATACTTTGCCACTGTGAAGGTCTGTCAAGACTATAGTTACTATCGGAGGCTGAAGAAGAACCAAGAGCACCCAAAAAAACAAATGTATTGTCTTTGTCAATGGCAGGTATAGAACTCTAAAAATATCGATGGCCACAATAGATCTGTGAAGGTCCCTGGGTAGAGGCATACAGCAGACAAATCCCAATCTAATCTAAATCTTACGGATGATTCACAAGATAATGTTTTTCTTATCCTTTCTACCCCCTTTCCCTTTCTCCCTTCCTCCTTCCAAAACTGTGATCAATATTCTACTTCCTCTCACTGAACCACAGAAATCATATGTATGTCATAGCAACTCTATGATGTCAAATCTCATTCAGGTTGTCAAATCATGAATCCATGAAATGAAGAGACATAGAATGCCTCATTAGAAAAATGTCTTATTTAATATTATGAATCACTGGAATTTCTATGATAGTTATTGCAATTGCACTCTTCCTCAGATGCTTTCGATTCAATACATCACTTGTACCTGCAGCCATCTGGATATCCGGATTTGAGTTGCTGAGCATTAGCAAGTTTCTGTTTTACAGTTGCTCTTGCAGTGACACTGCAAGAAGACTACTATGGTGCTGGCAGGCCTTCACATTTCACACTTCTGAACCACAACACGGCATGGAAAATTGCTCGTTTATTATGTTGTTCCAAGAGGTCCTTCGCAATGAGGAGACTTTGGAAGCTCTCAATTTGCTACTCATTTACTCGGAATTCTGTTAGCGCAGCTCATCGACGAATTTCACATTCCATCTGGGGTCATACAACTTTTGCAACTCATAGACGAATCTTTCTATGGCGTCTTCAATATCATCAGATAGCGTCCAATCACTGCGTAAGTTGGTGGACGCTTCAATGAATCTTTGTGAATTTTTGGGGTGAATTCATGAATGAATATTTCCGAAAAACTTGCATTATTCTTTGAGATGGTAATGATACTTTCCTTTCATTTTCCTACAGCGAAGCTCCAAATGTTTTGTTTGCTTTTCATCATATTTTTTGTGAGATAAAAATACGCTTAGTATTCACGTGCTCTTACGGAATAACCACAAATGTTCCACAAAAAATACATCGATCAAAGTTTCTCCGGTATTAATTTTCTCGGAAAAGACAAGAGCTTGAAACTCATCTCCCCCACCATCTGAAAAATCGTTCGACTCGGTATTATCTTAGGAGGCAGAATGTGGAACGGAACCCCAAAGTGTTCTTAATCAATGTTATATAGAACTGTCGATCATTAGTTGGAAATGAAACTTCCACAGTCTTCGCCGAAATCGATATCCTCTCCCGATTACTGTTCGGTTTCTATATCCTGACACCGAAATGAGGTCTTGATTGTATTGAAAACGCTCTTCGCTTTGGAATATCTTCTTACTTCGAGAATAATTTGCGGGGAACATAGTGAAGATATCACCTGTGACATAGTGTCATGAAAGTGAAATTAATTACGTCCCGTACAACAATGTAGTGTTGAATCCGAAATATCATAACGCATGAATATAATTGGAATATTATTTTCCCTATTGAAATCAATATCATGTCTATGATTCATTACGAGAACTCAGTTTTCATTCTGCAATTTGACATTTCCTTCTGGGGCTTCATGGACAAGTCTGTCCAATCTCATCTATTTCTTTGTTATCCTCCGAAAATTATATTTTGGAATCAACTCAGGTATGGCCCTATGTTTTTAGTTTCTACATTGTTTTTACTCCTCTATATGTGTCCATATATTTTTGTTCTCTTTGATTTGTTTTCTTCTCATGAAATCTCCTCTATTCGATGATATTTATTTTCTATTCCATTATATTTTTGCTTATTATTGATTTTGATTTGTCTATTGGTCCTATTGTTGATATTTCAAGTTTCCTTCTGATTTTTTCGAATTATTCTCTTATATTCCTTGACATTGGTTCCATGTCATGTAGTATCGGGTCTTATTATTGTCCTGTATATTTCGAATTCGGTTACTTAGTTCTTATATTTCATCATGTGTTCATCAGATCACTATTGGCCTCTAAACGAAACGAAGTCCACGGCAACTTTTTCAATTCTCGTTAGATTGCAATATTATCTGATATATATCGAATTTTGATACGGGATGATGGTCGAAAGCATAGACTATGATAGTATTTCATAGTCTATGTCGAAAGGCAATGGAATTGACAGGATCTGACGTCATGTATTTTCACTAACTCAATGTTAGTTCTGATGCATGTATAATTTTCTGAAAACTTTTTAAATAATCCCTGTTGGTAGGGAAAAATATACAGGAAAACCCTGAACAAGAAATTAACGAACTTTCTGTTAAAGTATTGATGGTGTGAACGTCAACATTTCAAAATATATATATCGGTAAACTCGACATATTGAGATAAAAATCGGACCTTGAAGTAAAAATTCCGAGATGAAATCCGGTGGTTGGTGCAATGAACAAATGATCCTCGATCATGTTTACGTTTGGTCATTTCCTTAAGCCAAAAATATTAACTCGAATGTTCCAAGTAGAACTCTGAGAGTTTCTTGTACTTTCCACATACCACACCACTTCACCAACTATGGTTGCAGTTTTCCACTGGACAGTGAAGAATTGATGAATTGAATTTGAATGTTGAATCTGTTCAGAAGCTCAAGAAATCACTGAAACTGGCAGTATAAGGAATATGTTTTCTAGTCATCTTGAATTTTGTGGCACATAACATATATTCAATTGGTAATTCACCATCGTAATTGAAATGTTTATATATTTAATTATTGTTATGTGTCAATTCTTATCTTGGATTTTGTAGTTCATAATTTTAGTCTTTGAGTTACTGAAATCACCACTTTCAATATCTTGTTGTGAATGATTTTATTGTGGTGATGGGATTTTCCCGTGTCTGTGAAAAAAAAAACTCAGACCTCTCGACGCAAGTATCAGTTTTGTAATAGCGGTGGCTCTGATGTAGCTTCAACTGATGAGAAGTGAAGCCACTGGAGCTCCCTCTCGTGATTGATTTCTTGTTGGTCAAGTACTCATTTTCGATGGCCATTCCTTCGTGATTGTGATATTATCTTACACTGGCCGATTGTATTCTCACGAGTGTACATATTTCGACACTGTTCATTTCATAAATTTATCATCATCCAGCATCATCATCCATCAGCTAGTCAAAGTGGGATACCCTCGCCGTAATTCTGCTAGACTTAAAAGGATAGCTATCCGAATCGAAGTCGGAAAACTTTGATTTCAGTTGAAGCAAAGACCGAAAAGAACTATAAGATTGTTCTCAATGCAGATTGAAAACCACTCCATTGGTTTCGCATGATCGATAATCTTCGAGTTCTCGAATAGAAGCCGCCGAATCCCTATAAATAAAGATATCTCAGCCACGTGAACGAACGAGCATTACGCGATATGAAATCGGAAATTGCCTTCATGCATAGAGGTGAACGTCAATCGGCCGCCATTTGAGCTCCGGATACTTCAAAACGAGTGTTCCTTTCCTCATTAACCATACATCAGAATAAAAGCATGATGACCTGGCGGAAAAATGGGAGAGAGAGAAAATGGGAATCGTCGGTGCTGGAAAATTTCATTCCGAAGCTAATGCGGGTAGCAGATCGTGACACTTTGCTTGATATTAACCGTTTGCTCTTTGTGGAAATGGCGTTATGAATTCTAGAAGTATTATGCATCCGCAATTTGCAGTATAATGTGAGGTGAGCAAATATTACCTTCCAGTACATATACAATGAGTCCAAGTTGAGGAAATAGTAGGTACATGAGTTTCTCGAGGAAAGCAGTAGTCGAAATATTGCCTTGAATCGGAGAGAATTCCAACTGAAACCTCCTTGAACATTAATATGCGCTGAATATATCAGTTCACTGAAATGATAGTATATTATTATCTTCTGGCATAGGATCTTCTTGGAATACGATTACGAGTATGTTCCATGGAAAAATTGAAATATACTATCCTCTTTCATAGTTTGCTTTCATTTTCTCTACAAATGATGAATTGCAACGTGGAAATGCCTGCAGTGGCAAGCCTAACGTTTGCAGCAAGAAGAATAGCTCGAATGGTATTGAAGAATTCATCAGATATACCAGGTGAGTCAGCAGTGTGTTATCGGTAGATAGCGGCTTATCTATTCGATAGAGTAACGAAAACTTTGCACCAAGTAGTGTAGATCACCAGATTTAACTCCGATGGATTTTTTCATATGGGGTAACGTCAGAAATATCGTTCATAATAGTCCTCCGACGACTGCTGAAGGTATGAAAAACAGGATTATTAATGCTTTTGACTCTATCACACCATATATTTTGAGGAATGTTCGGGAATCGTTCGGATGTAGAGTCAAATGTTCTCTAGAACAAAATGGCAATCACTTCGAACATTTACTTGATTGGAAATGTGTAATTTTCATCTATTCCTATTTGTGTCTTCGAATTTGTCTTGATTGATTAATTTTGAATTGATTAAATATTGTGATGTTTTTGATATTTGTGAATATCTTGAGAACCGTTGTGTTCAGCTATAAGGAAATCTTATACAGTTCAGAGGATCAAATTCGCAACAGGATGAGTGGATGACAGGGTGTTGTATTCGAGATGAATAAGATAAATCAGAAATTAGAAAGTGAAAAAAGTAAAATGAGATATTCAGAAGTTACTGAGTGATACTGAAGCAATCAATAGATGAGTTCAAATATCTTGTTCACAATTGTTGAAAAATATTTGTTCCAAATCAATCAACTTTGCGGATATTGATTTCTTTTTCAAAACTTCATGAATTTGATGAAAATAGGATAATCTCGAAAACAGTTTAGGTTAGGTATAGGAAATCTAAGAGCAAGTCCATATCATTTCTTGCTCAGAATTCAAGAATGACACAAAATACAGGTTGTTCCATAAGAAAAAATGCAACTTTGATATGCCACACTCTTGTAGAACACCCTGTATATTGGAAAATATTTCGTAGTATAGAGAGCCCAAACATTCCATTGTTTCTTCCCGTTTTCTCGTAAGAGTCCGTCCCGTTACTCGTGACTCACCCTATATAAATGATTATATCGATGATTTACATTCATTCGGAAATAAATTCTGTAAAGATTTTGCTTTCTGAAAGTTGTTTGTTGTTGAAAATCAATGGTGGCGTTGCCGAGTTCAATTAATTTTCATCAAAATGCAGAACTCTACGAAACAAATTGCGAAATCTTCGCTTCTAGAAAATTTCGAGAACTTTTGGAGGAGTCTATGGTGGGTACCATGATCCACCACAGACTCATAAGAATTTCCTGAAAATGAACAGCGATATATCATGATGATATTTCAATTCTGTTCAAATTCAAACTCGCCAAGCTCATTTTTTTTTTAAATTGGAAACTTTGTATTTTTTCATGTGTTGAATACCTTTATTTATCCTCCAAGTTTTTTCCGCAGTACTTTTAGAGCCTTCTTGCGCCAGAAAAAAAGTTGATCTGAGTGGCTGATTGTTCATTGATCATTTGTTAGGAATAGAAAACGAGGTGTGTCATTTGGAATAAAAAATTTGACAGGAACACCGGAAACGTGGCAACATTGGCGATAAAATTTTTGAAACCGCCATATTTTGAAAATATCGGGCACACTTTTACCCATCACTGATAATGGTACTCAGCGGCACTTCTTCTCTCAATCATATCAAAAACGGAAGAAGAATATCACATAGGTCCAATCTGTTTCTGGATGAAAGGAATTGTTTGCATCAGAAATTCGACTGCTGTCTTCAGCGACACTGGAAGGAAAACTCATGAGATATCTCGTGAAAACACATTCATCGCAGGATCCATGACCGCCTGAGCCCCAAACGACCGCATTCCACACGACCCTCGCCCTATATGGAGGAATAAAAGGAGACGAAAGAGGACACACTCACAGACAGAAACCATCTCCCGGTGTCCAGATAGTGCAGCAGGCTGACGTTCACCATCATCGGGTCGATGTCCGCGTCGCGTTTCGCTATCACGTGACCGGCGTCCTGCGACGAGGACGAGACCTGGTCGTCGGGAAGAGCAAAACGGGCGCTCGGCTCCCGCTCGAAATCAATTCGGACGTCGGGCGGCAAGTGCAAAGGTCCCCTGGGCTCGGAGTCGGCCAGGATCTTCCTCGTACCGTCGTAGGAGCTGGCTATGGTGTCGATGATGTCGCTTCTGTGCGACTTGAAGTAGTCCAGAAGGCGACGGTGGGAGAGCGCCAAGTCGTCGTCTGTTTGACCTGGAAACAAAAGTAGTTTAAGATTCAGATTGTATTCAGATCAGGATCATGATCGAGAATAGCTACAAGGATAGGATATCAAGGAATGTTGGGTTAGGTCGGCTCCAACTCAACCTCCGTAACTCTGAAAGTCGATGGGTATCAGAAGTGAGGTTCTTTACAATACAAATCATGTGGCTCTAGAATGCTGGGATTGAATAATGTAGAACCTCAGTGTGGCTGAAGCAGAAAAGGACTGATTGACTGATTTTAGGGCCTTTGTTTCATACCCTTCACACATCCACTTCCACTGAGGAACTGAAGTCGCGTAATTACCATTCATACGCAGATGACTTTCAGATATATTTCTCCTTTGATCCGCCAAATCTTATAGAAGCCATGAACTGTATCAATAGTGAGTTGAATGCAATTCTGGAAGTATCCACAGATCACATGCTGAAAATCAATCCCAACAAGTCAATTGCTATTATATTCGGAAACGAAATGATTTGTGGACAGGCAGAAAGGTTTGATTTGAAAATTGGAGATTCCAATATTAATTTCAAATCTCACTCTAAAAATTTATGACTTATTGTAGACTCCGAAATCAGATTCACTGAACATGTTACTTTTGAACTCAGGAATGCTTATGGATCTTTGAAATTGATATATCCACAAAGGAAATTCTTGAGTACAGAGGTCAAAAAAACATTATGAGATTCACTAGTTTTGTCCCACTTCAATCACTGCGATGTGGTCTACCACAACTGTTTAGATAGCACTGACATAATTTTTCACGAACTGAAAGATTTGAACTGGCTTGATATGATCAACCGCAGGCGTCTTCACAAAGCATGCACCTACTTTGAAATCATCAAGTATTAAAATCCTCCCTACTTACATGACCATTTAACTCAGAAAAGACGTTCGCAATTTGAAATAAAGAAGAAGATTGGTTTTTGAGTATTCCTGCTCACAATAAACAATTGTTTAAGCGCTCATTCTCATATAATATAGCTGATACAATCAATTCGATGAACACCTGGAACCCCAACTGTTTTGACCTTACGATCAATACCTTCTAAAAAGCATTCAAAAAACACTTATTCGAAGCATTCGCATCGAGAATCTGATGAAATGTGATTGTTTTTTTTTCTCTGTCCTTCTTTTCCATTCGCACTTTTCTAACCTTCTCTCTCTCTCTATCTATCTCTCTTTCCATCACTCTTTCTCTCTCGCCCTGTAACATGTATCTACTTTCAATCTGAGGCCTTGTTGGAACATCAGATGCGAGGCAACAGCAATCTGAACCAAAGCCATTCGTTCATCATGTAGACCAGATTTATTATTTTTTTTTCCTCTCACCTGAAATGTTGATGATGTGCAATAAACTTATTATTATCATTATTATTATTATTATTATTATTATGATTATTATTATTATTATTATTGTTATTATTATTATTATTATTATTATTATTATTATTATTATTATTATTATTATTATTATTATTATTATTATTATTATTATTATTATTATTATTATTATTTTTATTATTATTATTATTATTATTATTATTATTATTATTATTATTATTATTATTATTATTATTATTATGATTATTATTATTATTATTATTATTATTATTATTATTATTATTATTATTATTATTATTATTATTATTATTATTATTATTATTATTATTATTATTATTATTATTATTATTATTATTATTATTATTATATGTGTTCAGCAGTTACGTCTTCCACACAGGAGAGCCGACAGTCCCATTGTCGATCCAGACGTATATAGACATAGACATATCTATTCTATCCAGAATAGCTCCAAGAACAAATGAAAAAATGCTGAGTTAAGTCGACTCCAATGTGACTTTCAATTTCAGGATCACAAGCGAGAATAGCAACGAGGCCTGTATACAGGATTGCTGAATTAGGTCTACTCCAATGTGACCTCCAATTAGTTCACAATCTAGTTTCGGAAGTCGATGGTTATGAGAGCTGGGATTCTTTAGAAATTATTAGGCTTTAGAATGGTGAGATCCAAAATGCAGAACCTCATCGGTTTTCCTATCATAGAACGTAACTGATGTGTTTAGCTTCTTCCTCTCCTATCTTTCCCAAGTGGTTCCTTAGAAGGCAGTGCCTTGTGAGAAAGCGTAGATTGTTCAAACTCCATTCCAGAATTTGCTGTGTTTCTCAAATGGTATCAAACTAATAAGTGAATCTTCCTCATCTCAAACTGGCGAAGTACTAGCAACGTTTCTATATCACGCAATACAGACTTGATGAATATCAGTTCTGATACTGAAATTCACAAATTCGAATTGACTGTACTCCACAATCAGATGACGTTATCGGAGATGAAGTTGATATTAAATGGCAATGTTGAAGATATTGATCTTCATAGTAGTGTGCATTCATGAAAGTTCAACGCGAATACCATGAGCAGTGACAGATTGGTAGAGTAGAATAGAATTATATCTATTTTTATTGGCTATGAAACTGAGCAGCTATGCGGTCTTTCAGTGATTCTAACACACAGAAATATCGCACTGAAAATATGTTTCTGAGTGGGCTCGGTCGAACAAATATCAGGGAACAAGCGCATCTGAAATATAATTGAGATTGATCCAAAGGGAATTCATGAAATGAAGAGATAACTTAGTGAATGAAAATGATAGTCGAAGTGAGTAGTATGCATACAGGGCTCACACTTTTTCATTTCTCACTATCGCTATTTCCTAGAGCTTCAGAGATGGTAGATTTCTCTTTCTTTCTGCTAATACTATGATCGCTAGAACGAATTTACCCCATCGTCTTTTGTCTCGAAGATTTCTGAGGAAAATCAGAATTACCTCCACACAATTGATTCTTACAATTTTGATTGTATTCGATAATTTCAAAACCCGAAGAATCTGATGGTGATGATAATTTTGTTGATGATTTCTTCATCTGGTTACAGATCTGGCTTGAAAGTTGAGCATATCGGTACTGAATGACTAGCATAAAGAATAGAAATACACATATTGAACATGGGCAGGAAAGAACATGTGGAACATGTGAAGTATTTGATGCTATTGGGCCTTTCGTATGACATCTGCCATTTCCCATTCAGAATGTTGTTCCAACTCGTTATTGGTCTACATCCTGGAGATAATGACAGATGACAAATGTGGAGGGATCAAATTTGGATACAGATGCGGGGATGCAATGTTCTAATTCAAGCTGAGAACCTTGGTAGTGAGCTCGGACCAGAGGTAGAAGGCATGTTGATTATTCGAGTGATTTGATACATGATTTCAGTTCAACTGTCCTCGGTCGTCAGGAATTGGTTGGGAGCCCACTTTCGAAAGCTGTCTTCTGAGTTTTGACTCATAATAATTAAAGTCTCACAGTAGACAATCCTGAAGGAGATGGGTATTCATGCCTTCTAGGAAACACCATTTTCACTAACCAAGAGGAAGCAGTTCAACTTATAACAACCTTCCGATATTAACAGTATCACACCTACATCTCTCAACTTCCTGGTAATATCAAGTGATGGTCTAGAATGTAACATTGTCTTCCTGCGAGCTTGCGTCATTTGTTTCAAGAGAATATCAAGACTACTTCACAAAAAGCCAACCGGCTGCGATAATTGCGCACATTGTCCTTCTTCCCAGCCTTCCTTATTGCTACATTGTCTCGTTTCAGTCTTTACTTACCCTCTTCAGAATATATCCTCCATCTCAGCATGCTTATGTTTCCCTGCGGTGCTTATCAAGGGACATTGTCTCCCAATTTCCTATTAATTGTCCAGGAGTATAAGCAATGAGTAGAAATCATTACGGAACGAATGGCTCTGATCTCCTCATTTCAAGACAGGATCGGAAATTTATTATAAATCACTCGCTCTTAAAAAAAAAGGGAACTGAAATACCATCAGTGGAATATTTTTTTTTTATCTGTGGACAACACGAAAGGGAAACCTATGATGTTCGAGGAACATCGTGTTAGCCAGCGGTGGAATTTTGGGAGAGAAGGAAGGTGTTGGAATTTTTCTTGAATGTTTGGAGGTTGTAAGCATCAGGAAAGACTTCACTAGGCAAAGAATTCCACAACTTTGCCGTTCTATCGATGAATGATGCTTGGTATAGCGATGTTCGACAGGTCTCGAGCCTGACAGTGTAGGGGTGACCAGCTTGAGCTCGTCTGGTTTGTCTACTAGGAATCGCGCGTGGTGGCATAATAGATGATATTTCCGTTGAGCACCGACCGTGAAAGTACCTATAAAAAAGGCAAATATCGCCGACCTTTCTACGATGATCTAGAGAGGTCAATGATTTGGTGAGTGTTGTGTCATCGACTAGGCGAATAGCTCTCTTCTGAATTGAATCTAAGAGCTTTTCATACTCATTTATATTATTCAATTTCTTTCAAGGAACACACGGAGTTCTCCTCATTCTGTAGAAATTTCACATTTTCACGTTCATTTCTGCGTGAATTTGATTCTACTTTGATGATCACCACCATGGGACGATCATGTGAGGTCCATTGTCAGAACTACTTCACAAACACTTGGATTTCTATTTCGTTCGAAGAGGTACTCCGCATCCCAGCAACTGCTCATGATCTACAAAGCACAAATTCGACCTGACCTGGAGTAGGTACTGTTCACATTTTTGGAGTTCAGCTCCCAAACATACGCTGAAGATTTCAGATTCTATTCAGAAGACAACTATTCGGCAATCCTAGTCGGTGATACTACTCACGAATACTGAGTGATGGTGATACTACTCATTCTACGAATTTATTTACCCTCATCCATTGACATTCATAGTCGGTGATCAAAAAACTCGTCTAGGCTGGTCATTCCCAAATTTTCAGGCTCGAGACCTGTCGTACGTCACAATACCAAAAGAATTCATTGATAGAACGGCATTCGTGGAATTCTTCACCTAGTGAAGTGTTTTCTGATACTCTTCCTCCTCTCCCAACATCCCACCGCTGGCTAACAGAATGTCCCTCGAACATTATAGGATTCCGTTTCGGGTTGTCAAAAGGTGAAAAAATTACTTTATCGCTTGAAGAACGCATGGCAGATCTTCACTCAGTAGTGGACTATTGAAGGTGAATCACAGAAATTAGCTAATTGGAATTGACTTCTAGGAGTTGAATTCAGACTGAATGTTCACAAAAGATGAATATGAATTCGGCACAAACTTTATTCGTTTATATGTTAACACGACTGTTTCTTGTAATAACACTGAATAAATTGACCCCTATACCCAAAGTTCAACAAGGAAAACAAGCGAATTCAATTCAAACCCGAAATGTAACAAACAGCCTCGAGTTACACGCGAAAGTTTCGTTCTGCAAACATGCCTCAGTCGCTAGAGCTCGCTTTTCTCTCTAACCTCACGACTTGACCGTTTGCTCTTTGATAAACTTTCCCCACAAAGCCATAGATAAAAACCCGGGGTGCATGAGAAGCATTGTCACAGGCAGTGAGCTGAACGTTGGAAGTTGATGAAAATAGTTGCAATTCCGTTGGAAACAACGACATGGAGGCATTATATTCTGTACCCACCCTGATGAAACATATCATTTATCTATATTTCACAGTGCCGTGAATCAGATTCGATCTCGCATGAATATTCCGGAATGATGTAATGAATCTGAACTTTTCAGATCGTTAATCAAAAATTGGATATGTTGTGCTCTGGAAGAATTTCCGTGCGAATTTAATAATATATTGAAACGTAAGTTCAGAACGAACGAGTGCTCGAATTGTCTTCTGTAACGAATATTATATTTCATACTATATTTTCTGTTTCAACTGTATCAAACGGTTTCGTTAATATTGAATAGATAGTTTTTCATAACATATTTTAATAATAATTTAATTCAGGGACGTTTCGGCAAAATAGGTCGACAGAAATAATTCGTTTCTGATAGTTGACAGATATTTTGACAGCGATGAATTTAGGGAAATTCAAACGATGCTCAAAATTTTTGTGAAATGAACAGCCCTATCATTGGATTCATATGTCAGATGAATTGCAAGGGACAGCGCCTGATTTCTCTGAATGATTTCGATGAATACAGGAAATACTTTTACCATTTCTGACATTTCTTTCGATCTCTGCAGCAATAAACAATACCAGCAGATAGATACCTATTCTGTAATTTTCAATGCTTTTTTGTTAGCCTCAACTAAAGTATGAACTATAAGAACAATAACTATATGAGTACCTGCCTATGTTTCGAGTTGTATTCTTTCAAATCCTATTCTTCCAATAGTACTTCAATTTGAAAAAATATGATTTGACAGTCATTGCTATTATTTTTGTTTCCTATATTTCAATATTTGATAATTTTGATCATTTTGCAATGTGAATCAGTACCATTTCCAGGATATTTTTCCTCTTCTGCTTCGTTTAACATAGATCTTGGGTAGCGAGAGTCACAGCCATGTTTGAACTGTCGATTATCTTACATTCACTGCATGCTCGTATACCAATCTTTGAAAAAACCAAAACAAAATATCTAAAAATCGTGTATCACTGGAGTTCATTTGGGGTGTTCATTATTACAGAGAGGATTGAAGTGCCGAAACAGAGAAATATATTTTTTGATTTTTGATTTCACGTGTGCAGTTCCAGAATTTTGTACGCTCATTTATGATTCATCCATCTGTATTCTCATATGTCCAGGAAAACCATTCACTTATGGTTGAAAAATTGGAATGACATGTCCGTTGTAGTCCTTCGACCTACAAGATCTTGTTCGGGATTTCCAGAATGTTTCCACTAGTAATACCACTAGAGGTCAAATTATCTCTCGTCCTCGACTCGATAATTTTCAAAATATTCATGAGCACGAAAAAATTTCCGGATTCAATTTGAACTCGTGTGGTATTCGGTAAGAAAATTCCACACCAAATGTGTTTCCAACAACATCAATTCTCGTCTTTATCAAGTTGACAAAACCTGTCATCATAAACGTCAAAAAAATTTCCAGTATAATTCACTCTTGGGTAGGGGTGGGAAAACTTATCGATATATCGATAATTATCGATAATATCGATGATAATTTGGGAAAAAAATTATCGATTTATCGATATTATCTATAATATCGACATCATCGATAATCTTGGGAATTATCAACATTTTCGATATCATCGATATATTCGAAATTATTGATATTATCGATATTATCAGAAATATAAGTGTTCCATTTGAAATGTGGAAAATTAGTCAGCCGGTGAAGCCAGAAATACCGAACCAAATGCTGTCTAAATATTCTTTTCAAACAGGCTATCAAACCTATCAAATTTCATTCCGATAGTTCCTATAATATCGATAATATCTATAATATCGTTGATATTGTTAATGTCGATGATATCGATAATATCGATAATATCCATAATATCGATACATTATGATTATCGATAATCGATATTTCAAAACTGTTAACGCCCACCCCTACTCTTGGGTACCCACCAGGAAAAAAATTCCGCTAAAATTCATCCGTTGCTGAATGGTGATCTGACAGAAATACACGTTCTGATTGGTTAAAAATCACATGTGTTGAATTTTCTAGAATATCAGGAGTCTCTAGGTGTTGTCAATCTTTCTACTCTAGGAGTACAATGAATGGTGCTAACTGATTGTACTGACTCTCACCTCCATGGATATCCCGCTTCCTCCGCAGCCTGTGATCGATCCTACCGCCCTTGACGAACTCCACGAAATCGTACTGGGTGACGCTGGGCGCCACGTTGCGGCGCCCGTACACCGCGAAGTTGGCGCCCCACGGCAGCGTGAAGTTGAACCTGATGAAGGCGGGCTGCTTGTTGCGGAACTCGCTGTTCCAGAACTGGAACGGCGGAATGGTGGCCGCGTGCAGCGCGTCCAGCTGCGTCTGCTCCAGCAGCGGCAGCGGCGGCCATTGCGTCTGCGGCTGCTGCTGCTGCTGCAGCGAAGGCGCTTGGTGCTGGGGATCGTTGTGTTGCGTAGTCGCCAAATGCTCGGCCGTGCTCGTCGGTAGGGATTCTGTCGACAAAGCCCGCATTAGAAGATGGGAATAGACATTTGATCGAAATTACAGAATATCCAAGGAGAATTAATTTGTAATCTTAAAAACTTCCTCCTGTTCATTGGTGTCAATTCAGGATACATTTGGTTGAGTTTTCTGCAAGTTCTGGCAATGATTTGATCGCATTGTCCGTGTATAATAAATAACTTCATAAGAACTTCGTTTGAATAATCGATATTCGCGTTCATTCTGGGAGATTTGTTGAAACACTGTCAATAACAATTACTGAATTACTCATTGATGTCACCGAACTGTCATGAGTTTGATATTTTCATGGCTATCTAAAATTAAATTTTTCATAAAATTATATTTTTCACAAAAAGCGGCTTTATTATTAATATAGGGACATGCTATGTCATCTTGTAGCATTTTTATTTGTCTTTCAATTTATTGAGTAAAAAACAGTGGGTACCATTTGAAAAAATGAACTTTTGACCACTTGTATGAACAACGGATAGAATAATTTCAGCACGCCCTGTATGATATGGAGGCGACTCCTTGGTGTAAATTGAATACATCAAGCCTGTCCAAACCACCTATGAAATATCAACTCTTTATGATTCGAGAGCCCTGATTTACATAAGTTCAATTAGGGATTATGTTTTGGATCATATTCAACACAAATTATTTTTTATCTTGAAAACCGATAGAGATAGGTATATATATATATATATATATTTTTCTTCGATCTTCGTGGGAAACAGTCGTTGTGACCAATATATTAAATTTCTTTGTTTGGTGTTTATTTTCTTTGTCATGACAATGTCATCGATCAACCTCGACAGTTTTGTCAATGCATTTTACAGTTTTATTTATACATCTATGTTTCTTTTTGTAGCTGATTTTATATAATATTTCATGTTATTAGTCTTGACAAAGAAAATAATCATTTTCGAAAGCTCGACACCAAACAACGAAATTTAATATATTGGTCACAACAACTGGTTCCCACGAAGATCGAAAAATATTGTATACGAACAGTCACGGAATTCGACATCATATATATATATATATATATATATATATACGAGCATTTTCAGAGTAGTGGGAGGAGTCCCAGTCAAGCTATCGGAAAATTAGTACAGAATCAGCTGATAATACTGTTAAACTCTTATACCTGTAAGAAAGATGAAATTCCATGTACATTTCATGTGATGAATGAAAATCATAGGTATGTATAGCCTAAATAAAACAAGGATTTCCCAATTAAACTTGATCGAAGATCTGATATTCAATAAAACGCAGTGAATCAGTCGTTCAAATTACTCCACCCTCATCTCCGAATTCAGAATATCTCGACAATCATCAGAAGCATCGAGAGTGAAATTCCCAATCCATCATACATTTCTATATGTCATCTGAGCTCTGGAGAGAGTTCTATCAATAAAATTTCGGAGTTCTGAATGAGTTCGATATAATTAGTTGTTGGAGCACCGAAGAAATTCTCAGTCGGATCGAATTTGTTTTCGGAGATGAAACACTCAATTCCCATTCGTTCATCCATTCTCACTTTCTGGATCATCTTTTTGTGAAGCGAATAAATTCTAACATCTCATTTTCATATTCAACATTCGCTGTGGATTGACTGGAACGAAGTTTGATGAGTATATCTCTGATAGTACAGAGATAAATTAAATTTCCGACTTTGGGAATGGAGAGATTTTGATAGATCTGGAAGCGATTTCCAGCTACATAGTATATCTTCTCAACATGTACAGAACATTCGGAGGTGATCATCATACAGAATGCAAAGAGGTTACCGAAGATGTTCCTATTTTCTCTGTACAGTTAGCAATCTTCTCGGGAAGAAAGTATAGGGCCAGCCAATATTTGAAATTCCAAAGACTTTGGTATGAGATCCGATAGCTTTGATATAACAATGAAGAGGAACTGGCAGCCTCAGTTTCAGAGACAGATGGTCGAAAGGATGAGCTTGGTCAAAGTAGCAAACCTCCCGCAAGTTTGTATCGTATGCAGAATGTAGAAGATTTAAGAAGAATTAAGCATATTTGTTCAATATGTAGTGACAACATCATAACCTGATAGTGAATCATTTCTGTGAGAAACAACTGAACTAGCTCTGATTATAGGAATATTCGAACAAGAATCACGCAATTGTGAACTCCTCTGGCGCTCACTGATGAGAATCTAATGAAGTAAAGAAGAATGGCATTCATCAAGCTCTCGAAGAGATTATACTCGGGAGTATGTTTCGAATGCTCCAATCTGCGCATATCTCCAACTATTCTCCACATTCACGGAAAAATATGCTGATTCGACGACACATCTCGCTTCAATCATACATGCCTCGCTAAATTTTGAGATGCTACAACGAACCTAATTTCCTCTCCTAGCTGCACTTTTGAAACTCCATTCGTCCGACACTCTCGATTTGCAAGTGAAATTCCCTACAACGTTATACATTCCGTTTAATTGAATTGGAACATCTCGAAGGAAATTCTTCTAGAAATTCAAGTCGTCTGCCTTCGCTTCATCTAATTAACCCAACTAGCTTGATGCGATTCCAAGTTTTTTTCACTCGAGGGTAATCCATTGCAGATGAACTTTTCGTTAACAAAGAGGAACATGACTGCAGTCGAAGGATAGTGATGAAGCATGGCTATGACAGTGATGTAATCGCAGTCGAATTAATCAAAACCTGAAATTTTGCTCTCGATATTCTATCCTAAGAATGAATTGAGTCATTGTGATTGTTAGATTCGCCGAGATATCAGATCTATGAAAGCAATTCGGATTATTAGAAGCTTAATAACCTCCAGCACGTTTTATATGATATGAAATTTGTTAATATTGGTAATGACCACGGGGGGATTGCTTCATCGCGGTGATTGTTCTGAAATCAATCGTTTAAGTGATAACTTTTAACTTTTTTCGATGCACCAAAGATGCCTATTCATTAGCAAATCCATCACCAAAGAATTCTGAAGGAATATTCTTATGTAGAAGTCAATTCTCAAAGTCTTCAAACATTGAAGTATGTCGAATGATTCTTTCCTAGTGAAATGCCCTGTATTTTAAAACACTTCTCGAACCTTCTTCGTTGTTTCCTTACACACCTATGATGAAATCGAGTTCCTCCCAACCACTTGAAGATTATTATTCTTGTATAAAGAATATGTCATCTGCAAATGCATAATGAAGAGATCAATACCACCGAGTTATGGATTCTGAGATATATTTTTTCAGATATAGATATGTGATATCTTGCCTAGCCTTTGTTTTATGAAATTTGGACCCTTTGGATTTGAATTTCCGTATTTTTTTCAATTGAATTCGCGTGAATTTCTTGACTATTTAATGGAAAAAATGATTTATCTTTTCGTACCAACATCCTTATGGCTAGTAACTACCAATTTCGAATTATGAACTTTTGAAATGATGTGTTCATCATTTTCACACATTTCTATGTGCCATTTTATTTTTTCATTTTATGCCTGTCCTGATTCTGCAAATAGTTAAGTAATTTGCGATAGGTTCCCTTTTCTTCAATTTTTCTCTGTTGACTAATTATGTAACTCAGAGCAATGAATTCTTACTCATCGATTCTATAATTAGAGCTGCAATAGAATGTACTGAATTGAAATAGTATATTGTACAACGAGCACGGAATGATAGTCATTTCCCACGAGTATGAAATTCACGATTGAGGAACGAGCATTCAATGCAAATTATGCACTATACTTTTTCTAGGGCTTCAATATTCATTTAATTTCTGAGATGATTCAATGAATTATGCTAGTGATACATTTTCTGACTTTGTCGCCGTGACAATTTCACTTCGACAATTTGTGAAGAACTTGTGAGCTTTTCATTATTTTTATTCCGACGATTTTGGAATTGAATTCAAACATGCCCGATTATCGCAAGAAATTATTTATGGAGAAGGTCTGAAGCACTTTCGCTCATCACTTTTGCTCATCATCATGATTGTTCGACACGTTCGACAGAATCTAATCGAACTGAGCTAACATCAGCATTATTCATTGCTTGAAATTTGATATTCCATAGGAGATGTAATTAACTTATTGAATATAACTGATAACACTACCTCACTGCTTCGTTAGGCGAGGAAATGAAATTGAAGAAATACAATGTACTCCGTAAACAGTCCATGAAGAACAGTTTCTCGTGATACTAACTCTAGTAAGTGTTGAATAATTAAATATGTGGAGAAAATTGAGGCTTATGTTCTCAAGAACATTCAAATCGAAGTATCCGGAGTTGAATGAGCTCTCTAATTATTTATAACAATATTCAATGCTTGTTTTTTGATTACCATGAAGAGTCATTTCCACAGGAGGGGATATAGAATAGATATCAGGAGGAATCTCATCTGAAGGAGGTCAGAGTATTGTGAAGCTAGAAGCACCGACCATTGATGATGAATACGATTTACCGCAAGTACTTGCAGTACTTGGCTCCAATATCAAGAGCTAGATCATATCAGGTCATGAACTATCATGAAGGCAAGTCCAATTCCTGAAACTGATCATTCTTATCTTAGTCCCCACTTGGTTGAATTTCATCTTCTCAATATGGACATATCATAACCTCAACGAGGGAAAGTTTCCATCCATCGTATCGTTGATAACTTCTCTCTGGGAAACGTTATCCTAGCCTGTCACAATTAACGTGTTTGCCAATCTGGAATCGACATTTCTGCCTTCCATACGCTGATGTAGTTTTCCAATTTCACATAGCGAGACATAGAGTTCAGTAACTCCCAATCCTCCGGAAGCAATTATCTCGGAACAGCCAATCCGCTCCACGTCAATCGGAGAAACATTAAGCATTTTGTACGTTAATTTTCTTAATTTCACAGTTCGAACAGGAAGTTTCACCTGTTTAAATCACTAGAAGTTAGTTAATGTAAAGAGTTCGCGTTAACTCGTTAACTGCTGACAATGACGAACACTCATTGCCCTCACATCTCCATAAAGTCAGTGTCGCATAGTTGCCTCGCCAGTGGAAGTTGCGGAGTTTGCTCCTTCCACTCTATGAACGACGGTACAAAAAAATTATCGCACCAAGCTAGACGATTTTATCTGATGCAAGTGACTGAAATGAAATATCGTTAGAAGAATTCAGTGCGAAGTGCTAGGCAGAGAATTTGAATTCCAAATAGAATCGAGAGATACATTTTGCAGATAAAAACGAATTCAGGATCGATCTGTGAACACATTGAGAACATGAAGAACAATCGAATAGCGCCATGAATGATCTTTCCACAGTCGATAGAATTATAAATCGTGCCTTTTGTTTCGTCAAAACACTAGGAACATTAAATATTATGTAATGTCATTTGATCAGTGCTTGAGAAGAAACATTACAATGTTGCAGATAAAAACTGAATCAGGATCGATCTGTTGACAAATAGAGAACATATAGAACAAATTGAATATCACCACTATGATGATCTTTCCACAGTCGATAGAATTTTAAATCGTGCCTTCTGTTTCGTCAAAACACTAGGAACATTTTCCGTAATAATAGCATAATAGTTATGAAATAAAATGGCGCCAAGAAGATGACGATGTTCTTGCAGATCACTGAATATCACATATTACTTGAGAAGTAACATAACAACGACTATCTAACGACCTATATGTGACTGAATTTCCGCTATTGTTAATATCATGCTGAACACAGTTTTTCAAGTAATAGTACCTTCAGTCGGTTGTTGTGTTGAAGAACCCATTGTTATGTGATCATTGGTAACATCTTTGACGTCTTGGACCAAAATACAGTTCGATGAATCCATATTCGGTTTCATAGAGCTGACAGCTGAAACAAAGAAAACATAATTCTAGTTGCGTGTTCACCAATATATCAACAGTGTAACTTTTGGCGAAGGCGTCTTTGCGATGCCTCCACCAATTTATGGAAATAATTGGTTTATCCCTTTCCTTGTGAGAGCCGCAATTTTTTATTCTGATTCATTACTCATTATTCTTATTCAACTTATTCATTCTGCTCACAGCCTCTTCTCAATCTCCTTCAGTACAGATCATCCGGCAAGATAATGTAACAGACGATAAGAGACAATGGACTTGCACAAGACGGTCATGAGTAGGACCGCTGCAGTTGCATTCCTTCCATCATGGATTTATAGAAGACTGTGGTGAAACCTTAAAATAGGAGATTTGATGACTTGACTGAGTGAGTGATTACAAGTCGAGAATATTTTAGCACGATTCAGAAGTTACATGATTAGCTATACAGTGTGGAACAGCCGAATGGAATGAATTCGATAACGAATAAATGAGAGCGTGTTGAAAAAATCGCTTGGACACGTCGATTTGTATTTTCAGATGCGCATTTTTTTCAGAAAGAAAATAATATTAAGGGTGTATCATGTGACAGTGGCCGATACCAACTTTCTCATTTCAAATACAATCCCCTGTATATTATTAGTTTTTTGAATTCTTCAGAAAATTCTAGACATGCACAATGCCTCATGCCTATCTCTGACTGTTTCGGAAATATTAAGTATTTTCAGAGGTATTACAAAAATCAACATTGGAAAAAGAAAATAATGTAAAAAAAATAAAAGAACAATAATTTCAATGCAAGAGATGTTCAAATGAGATAGGTATGAGGCATTGTGCATGAATTATGTCTAGAATTTTCTGAAGAATTCAAAAAACTAATAATATACAGGGGGTTGTATTCGAAATAAGGAAGTTGGTATCGGCCTCTGTCACATGACACACCCTATTTAATTATCTTCTTTTGGAAAGAAATGAACATCTGAAAATACAAATCGAAGTGTCTAAGCGGCTATTCCACACTGTATGAACATTCACACTGTTTTCAAGATTGGTAGGTGCAAATTATTTTTCAACGCTTTTGGCAGCGAATTCTACTGTTTGTAGAACATGAAAAATTGCTCTCGGGTTGAGAAGATAATTATGATGAACATTAGGACTGTCAACTTGTTGAAGCAATTCTTCCTTGACAAGATGGTGTAGCGTTCACATCAGACCTTGCGCAAGCCTGTCATCAGTAGGACCACCAGTTGACTGCCGTGAGACTTTGCTCTTATTTATTCATTTATTTATTTATTTAGTAGTACACCATTCAACAGCCGAAGCCAATCACAGAATGGGAAAAATACATCCAAAGCATAAAAAAAGTCAAACCTATAGTGTGCAGATTGCACATTACAAAGAGATGAATATGAATAATCATGAATAGTGATAACAATGATAAAAATAATAGAAATAATAGTGATGATGCGTATATGAACTGAAAAAAAAAACTTTGTGAGAAAAATGTTCGTACACATCGTCACCATAAGATTCTTATGCTTGCAAGATAGCTCTTTTAATATCAATTGGCTTGCAGTTGAAAATATCAACGTCATTTTGAATTGACAAATAATCGAGACATATTCTATATGGAGGAGAGCGTGTGAGTACATTTGTTTGAGGGAAGGGAAGATAAAATGTATTACTGTTCCTTACAGGTAGCCTGGGAACATGTAAATTTATACGTGCAAGTAAATAAGGACAGTTAACTAGAGATAATATAACCTTTTGCAAAAATAATATGACTAGGTATTTACGACGATTGTCTAGAGAGTGTACCTGAAATCTCGAAAGTATAGCACTTCATGTGGAATAACTTGGTTTGGATAGATTCGATCACACTTAAAACTAACATACTTCGAGAGACGTCTCTGAATATTCTCCAAATTCATGACATGTATATTGTAAAAAGGATTCCATACGACGCTGCAATACTCAAACCTTGATCTCACAAGTGCATGGAAAAGGAGTAGGTGGGTGCTGGTATCTGAAAGCCATTTCAAATTTCTAATGATGAGGCCGAGAATTATGAAACCATTTGAGACAAGGGTATTCACGTGATGACTGAATGTAAATGTTTCGTCAAAGATGATCCCAAGATCTTTGAAGTCTGCTATGTTTTGCAAGATTTCCCATTCATTACATAAGGATATTCAGTGGGTGATTTTTTGCCGCTGAAGGAGACAAGATTGCATTTTTTTATATTAAGAGGAAGTAAGTTGTCCTCACACCATACAGACAATTTTTGGATATCTTTTTGTCATAATAGCTCGGAAAATATAGAAAAATGTGATAATACTTGATGAATTATGATTCGATGGATAAAATGGATTCTTCCTTATATCATGACTACCAAGTTATATAAATGGTATGAGCAAATGATTTTTGTATACTTTCGGCAGTAACCTCTACTTTATGGAGTTCATGAGAAATCATCAATGGGTTCTCGAGGAGATAATTAGGATGAACAGTTTGGCAATCAACTCGTGAATATTGTATTCGTTTCCTGGAATTCCTCGAACAAGGTAATGTCGCATTCACATATCGGGCTTGCACAAGACGGTCTCGAGTAGGTCCGCCGTGCGACATTGCATTTCAGTCGCCATGGCTTGCCCGATAATTTCTGTCTCACCCGCAAAATACGCCAACATGGCCGACAGCCCCACGGCCAAGACGATGAGGCCGATGCTGAGGCACTTCCAGGAGCACCTGTGCTGGCAGCGCTTGTCGATGTGGAACCTGGACGGCGAATAGGGCGAGTAGTGCGAAGCGGCCATTTGCGGGGCAGGCCTCACCAGCGGAAACACCGGCATCACCAGGTTGGTGGTCTGCCCGGGGGCGGCGGACTGGAGGGTGCCGCCTCCGGCTGGCGGCGGAGCCGACGGAACGGACTGGCCGAGCTGGGTCTGGTGCATCGAGCCCAACCTGGAAGAGAAATCGTCTGGTGAGTACGGGAACAGTGGTGATTCACAAGAGACCAACGAGACGAGACTTTCATAAGGTCTCGTCTCGTCTCGCCGATGAAATATGAAGTCTTGTCTCCAGTCTCGTCTCGTGTCTTGTACGAGAGTCTCGCAAATGTATCGAAATCTCGTCATGCATAATCTTGTGCCAGTCTAGTACGGGATATTCCTCTTTACCTACTTTTTAGGTATAATGTAGAAGTAGGAAGAGAAAATCACAACAAAAATAACATTATTTATTGGAAAGTAAGTACCTGATGGGTACATACCATGGCAGTCGGAATGGAGTGCAAAGCATAAAAGACGATATAGGCGATACAACTGCGGCGGCCTGTCAGAATGAAGTTATTCTTCATCTTAGACTAGCATAGGAAGACTTATTCATAGATTTTCAGGTAGTCATTCAATTCGCGTTCTGTCGTTATTTCAGTATCGCCTTTATGTTCCGCTGCCGTAAGAGAGAGAATAGTCCGTTTCACGCATTACGTCGTTTTACAACAATCATGAATTGTGTTTTTGAAGTATTCATGAATGAAATGTTCTGTCTATCTGTGCTAAATAGTCTGAATTCTTTCTGAATATGTTGTATTATGGATGAAAGTCTCAAGTCAAGTCTTGCACGAGACTCGAGACGAGACCACTAAAAGTCTCGTCTCGCCTTGTCCGAGTTTCGAAAACGAGTCGAGACCTTGTGAGACTATCTAAAACGAGACTCTCGCGGGCACCACAGAGAACAGTTACAAAAGTTATGGTTGGTATAGTTTCACGGTAGGGACCAATATTGGACAGTCTTTAATATTCCGAATCATCAATCTGAAATAATTATGTTATCAATTGAACTCATATGCATTTCACTATAGGACTCGAACTACGTCGGTAACTCCGTAAACTTAGGTATAATATTCACACTTACAATGAAACTCTGACCACGGAGTATTCTGAATAAATATCGACAAGGCAACAGGCCAGAAGACAGTCTCGATATAAGCATCCAACAGTTAACATGAATCACCCCCTGCGTCTCTTGGGGTCCATTGTATTGTGTCGAATGTCCCCTTGTATGTATATGTACAGTGTGGAACAGCTAAATGGAATGAATTCGACAACAAATAAATGAGGGTGTGTTGGGCAAAACGCTTGGACACGTCGATTTGTATTTTTGAATACGCATCTTTTTCGAAAAAATTAAATTATATAAAGTGTGTCATGTGACAGTGGCCATTACCAACTTTCTTATTTCAAATGAAACACCCTGTATGTCATTCCATTTTTGAATTCCCACTGAAGAGCTGATTTCATCGATACACCACACTCGGGGTCTAGCGAGGATGATTACAGAGATAGAGGTTGTGAAAAATCGAGATTTTCCATTATAAGGATTTTTTTGCGTCGAGACTAATTAATTATTTTTCGAAACGGCTCTCATGTCCCTGTCTCAACTTTCGATTCACTACCTACTGTCATTTGATTGAAACAAATATAGGGTGGTGCAGAATTCAGAGAATCGATCATCCTGTATCTGTCCCAGAGAAATGTCAGTAGATAGTATATCGAAAATTAAGATAGAGACATGTAAGTCGTTTCGACCAATAATGCATAGATTCGACACAAAAAATTCATTTCGTTGAAGAATCTCGATTTTTCACACCCTCTATCTCTGTAATCATTTCCGCTAGACCCTAAGTGTGGTTTATCAAGGAAATCAGCTCTTCAGTGAGAATTTGAAAATGGAATGGACTACAGGGTGTTCCATTTGGAATGAGAAAGTTGGTATTGGCCACTGTCACATGACACAATCTACATTATTGAATTTTTTGAAAAAAATGCGTATTCAAAAATACAAATCGACGTGTCCAAGCGTTTTTCGTTGTCGAATTTATTCCATTTGGCTGTTCCACACTGTATAATTGATGATATGTTGGACCACTTTCATCCTAATATTAATGAACTCTAGTTGACACAAGCAACTAATTTTATTTCTCGGCCTCCTAAGCGAGTTCACCAATAGCCCCAACCAGATGTTTTCGTTACTGTAACAATTTTTCATGGTGACCATAACAATATTCTGGTTGTTAGAAAAACGAGATCATATGGTTGTGCCTACACTAACTAGACGGCTCTTTGAGTGTACAGTTGAGAGTGCCAGTTGAGAGACTGTTATACCGTCTAAGTCGCATAGGTTCAAATAGTACTCTGAGTATGGATAATCATACTGATATGACAGTCATAACGTATTACGTATAAAACCTTTTTCGATTATGCCTTCCAAGAAGTATTGCCAAGGTGTTGAGATAATATTGTAAGATGATAAGTTTCGACACTTCGGACATTTTAGATAATCGACAGCTCAAACATGGCTGTCGCTATACCCGGGATCTATGATGAACGAAGCAGGAAGAGGAAAAACAACCTGAAAATTGCACTGATTCATGCTGTGAAATCATTGAAATGATTGAATATTGAGATACAGGAAACAAAAATGGTAGCGATGCATGACTATGTTTTTTTAAATTGAGGTACTATTAGTTGAGAGAGCAAGAGTTCCCAAAATATACAAGATAGCTACAAACAATCATCTGTAGAATCTGCTGGTGGTGGAAGTATCTCCTGGATTCTTCGAAATTCCAGGAATATTATGTAGAGATTTCAGGAGCTGTCCCATGGAATCCATCTGATATGAATTCACTAATAGGGAGGTTTATTTAACAAAAATTTCAAATTCCCTAAACTTTCCGCTATATTGTGTAAAATTTCTGTCAACTTCCAGGAACGAATCATTTCTGCCAGTCTAATCATTCCACCGATATTTCCCTAAATAATTATCAAATTATGTCATAAAATTGAATTATATATATTGCATTATGTTACATTCGCTGCTACGCAGGAATTTGATGCCTTCTGTAACTCACGTTTCGATATATTATCATCATGTTCAGATACCTACATTATACAACAGTAGTATTATGGATTGACATGAGTTAGAGTAATAAAAAATGGCTAGATAAATGAAGGAAACAAGGATGTTGTAAAGCCGACGAAGATACAACCATTCCCTAGACTTGCTAGTAAAAAAAACTATATATTATACAATATACTTGAGTGCTGAAAAATGCGGTGTGAGAATATTTCAAGCGGAACAAAACGTTTATTGTTTTTTTTTCTGGAATTCGGTTTCCACTAATTCCTGTGGGCGCTATCCTTCACAGATTCTATCCCGGAAAAGTGCCCGAATTCGGCTTTCATGCGCAAACGTACCATTATATTGCTCGGAAGTAATACGAGCGGAATATGAAATCGCTGGTGTATTATTGATGATTTTTATTCCCCGGCATGGTGATACGTCACATACGGAAACATCTAGTAGTTCTCCGACCGTGAAATTGCATTTCAAAATTCCGTCCATAATATCGGAGCATTTCATTGCCTGTTGTTCAATGTAGCGTGTGAAATTTTCATTGTCTTCATGAATATCCCGGCTTGCTTTCATATAATATCACCAGGAGTGCCGATGCTCTCTTTTCAAAGAGTTTCCAGTATTGTTTGAGGATCCAGTGGGGTAATTGTGTTCCTTTCCGTCTGAATGTTTCAACCACGTTATTCACAATGTGGAACACATCATCATCATCATCTATTTCGCCTGATTTGCTCTGTCATATCCAGAATACATGAACATCTGGGACATTCTATACTTCTGACGGGTTGAGTTGATATAATTGTATGCCTTTATTTTCGAATTGTCATTCAAGTCCTTCGGAATTGTGGAAATATCTTCAGTTTCTTGCCATCTGATTTCGTTCCAACACTATCGTATAGTTTTGGTTGAACAATACCATCTATCTTGAGTGATATCCTCTTAAGTTTTCGCCAAAAAGCTAGCTGTCTTCTTATCAAAGTTTCTTGTATTGTTTGGAGAAGATTGTTTTATTATTGCTCCTCATTGAAGCTTCCATTCCACATTTTCTTCTATACATTCTGTCATGGTTATGCATTGAAATGCGATTCCTCATGCTCTTCATTCAGTAACATTCCTAGTGATACTGATACTATTTTTAGATCAGAAATTTCTATTTAACTGTCCCATTTTTCATCCTTGACTCTTTTTAATGATGATGAAATGGAGATTGGGAACTCAGTGAGGAATTAGTTATTTCTTCTAACGAATGAGGGGGCTTTCGGAAGAGAACCAGAAATCATGAGAGTATTGAATAAAATCAGAACGAAAATCACAGAAATGATAGACGTCGCGTACGACTATAATAATTGAGACCGAATATGAAGATGGGGAAAACCACCGAATATTCATATTGACGGCATAAACATACCTGACTGATGTGGATGGCACAATCATGAGTAGAATTTCTCTTACTAATGAGGTGGTTTATTTCTCCGAGTAACTATATTCATAGAATTTGCTATCTCGAATTGCATTGACTCACTTCACTGTGTGTGTGAACTTGTTTCGACGGATTCCTTTTTTCAAAATACAAATATGATAACTCACGGTTCAAGGTTTTGCAGTTGTTGACTAATTGAGAAGGAAAACAGATTGTATCGTATCTATCAGTATCGGAAGCTGAGATTTCTTTTCTCTATATACTAGTTGTATACCGAATGTTTCGTTGAGAATTGTCACTGAAAATGTGTTTCATATTATGTTCCAGCCTGAATTCCCTAAATACTCCACTTCCACTTGGAGGCTTATTTTTTTATCGTCGTCTCTTATCCATTTTATCTTTCCAATATTCTCACTGTGAAGTAAAAACTGTGACCTTCGAATCTAGAAACTCTTTTCTAGTAATAATAATAATAGTCATTCATTATATTTATCCTATGGTTATTCAATGGAAATATGGACTAACTAATCAAAACAGGAATAAAACAATCAATAGTAGGTATCAATATACCTAGTGGGTGTATTATGCATGGATGGAGCAACATACAGATTCCAGAAATGATATTCATGTCTCCTGATTTTCATATTATCTGTATTTCTTGAGTTGACAGCAGTGATATGTGATGAATCCTATGAAAAACTTGGTATTCTATCATCGAGAACATTGTAAACAACTGAACCGTACACAAATATATATATATATATAAAAACTGTGTGAGGTATATATGATCACGTTACTTTATATCATTGTTCGAGTAACTCAAGCAATTTTTTGTGAAACTAGTTTTTTTATCTGTGGACAACACGAAAGGGAAACCTACAATGTTCGAGGAACATCGTGTTAGCCAGCGGTGGAATTTCGGGAGCGAAGGAAGGTGTTGGAATTTTTCTTGAAAGTTTGGAGGTTGTTTGTAACAATCATTCAGAAAACTATAGTGAATAATAGATAAATAAATATTCAAGTTGACTCTTAACTAACGTATTCACTTTGTATCCTGCATTTGCTGTATTTATTCATATTTTGTTCACAAGGATTGTGGAAGTGTCTGGAACGGGTCGTTTTAGGATTGCTCGATTGGAAACATCCCAAGTACTTGTTTCAGGATCATAAACGCTCCATCGCTAAGATCTGAGGAACGTTCAAACGAGAAGCAGTTTTCTCTACTTTCCTTCGTAGACATTTTGTGCCAAAATCTGTAGCGATATTTGTTGACCAACCAAGGTATCATCAGTCGCCCTTGATTGGCTGGCTGCCAATATACTTTTCGTAAAGCTCCAGAAATAACATCGAACAGAATTGTTTGAGATAGGTTCGGAAAATCTGAACATGTTTCGAAAGGTTCTGTGAATTCTACCTCATCATCACTCTGGTACAATATTCGATTTTATCAGGAAATTCACGTTTGGATTAACAAAAGATATGATATTTTCTCATCGACTTATGAGGAGCATCGGAAGGGAAATGAGAAAAATAAAGGGCTATCGATTCATCCGGACATGCAACAAAGAAAGGAACCATGTTGCCAACAGTCAGCTGATCACTGCTGGTTGCCTCTCTCTCGTTTGCTGTTTTCATTCACCTATGAAATTATATATTCTGATATTTTATGAATCTATTAGTACAGTTATAGGCTAAACAGGATAACACCATTTCGAACAAAGTTTTACAATTGTTCTTTGGCTTCATGAGCTGAACCGGCTGAATCAACTAGGATTTTTCACTAATTTTCAATATTCTAACAAGTGAACCTGAGTCTTTTTGTTTTTACACACTCATGGAACAATAAACTCGAGTGAATGATTTTACACTATTTACTCGATTCGAATGCAAATAACTGAAAATGTCGCATTATTCAATACAATTTGACAATGGCATAGCACATCGGAATGTTTTGGCAACAGTCAACCAATTTTTGATCGCATTCCCAATAAATAAATCTGAGTATATTCTATCATTGCCACATCTCTAATCTGTATGATTGTAATTTGTACCTTATAGATCAGTTTATATTTAGTTTAGTTATTTCCAAATGTAACTTGCTCCATCTCCTCAACAGTCTTGTAATTGAGTTCTTCCTGTTTAGACAATAAATGAATTTTTTTTTCTTACGGCCGCTTCAATTCCTCTCTCTCTCTTTCTAAGCTCGATCTAGTAGAGAATATATATCATCATATTTCTGGGATTGGAAGATCATTTAGCTTCTGAAATGTGGCATACTGATATTCGAATGACAAGAATCTCAATAGCCGCTGTCTATATCAGATGTCAGTGGATAGTCCCAATTTTATGACAAGTATTGTCACGTGATATCACTCCCTGGTGGATTCCTATCACGAATAGCTTCTTCAAACACGAATGAGTGGCTCTTCCGGCACGAATAAAACATTTCTCCAGACCAGAAGGATGTATATTCTTCGAGATCGTATCTGGAATTCCAGATTTACGAGGCATCCAGAAATATTCCCGCTCGAAGGCAGGATTCGCGCCGGCTGTATATACGTTCGTCTTGAATATTCTTATATCCAATTCCGTCAATAAACCTTTTACCAATAAAAGTCGCATATCCGCTCCGGAGTCCGAAAATTCCTGCTATTCGCTCCTTTCCGCTTCGAAGCGACAGCAGGATAATGCCGAAAGAGAGGCGGCATTCCTGCGAAATATAAATTGTCGCGACCGGATATAGGAGGCTTAGACGTATTACCAAGATTCCTCGAATATCTCCGTTGTAGAACTAACAGCATTTGTGGTAGGCGAAAGAAATCGTTCCAAGAGTATCAGGAATATCGAGGTGTTCTTCTGTACAGGGTGTCCCATGAGTACGTGAGAATCTTTTGGGAGCATACATGAGAGGTCAAAATAAAACTAGTTTATCAAACACATGACAGTTATGACTGTCATTATTAATGTCATTTTAGATAAGTAAACTATCAAATAACACACTAGTGTGTTATAATCCATAACTCACTAGTGAGTTATGGATTATAACTCATTTTCATATTTGGAGTAGAATTCTATTTATTTATTACCATTTCAAGCGGAATTCACATTGATATTGAAATTGAAGGAAAAAGCTGACGGTTTATTCGAATTTGAAGTTACTGTAAAATTGGTTGGTTCATTGGAACCAGACGCTCCCATATCGGTACAGCTGCTGATAGTGCTGGAAGACGCCGACACATTGGAACCTTGTATTTTTTCTGCAATTTGTATTTTGTTATGCACCGATTCTTCTAGGTATCCTTCTGCTACCGTCGAGGACTTCCATCCTCCGTGACGCTTCAAAGTAGTCATGTTAGCCCCTGCATTGGCCAAAAGAGTCGCCGAAGACCTTCTCAGGCAGTGATCGGTGTAGAGCGCTGGTTCCTCCAATTTCAAAAACATTAGAATTCTTGAAGGTATCTTCGACAACGTATTCATTCCCACACACTGGCTGGTACACCTCCCATTCTTGTAAAAAACAAAAAAGCGGCTAGAACTAGTATTCTTTGGTCTCAAAGACATGTATTTTTTACACAAATTGATCGGGTTGACTAGAAATCCTTCTTCAAGTATGGTGAAACTTCTCGTTTTCTTGGTTTCAGTGTCTGGCAAAACTATGTGAAAATATTTCCCTTCGTCTTGAATATTTTCTATTTTCAAATTGACTAATTCATCGCATCTACAAGCACCGCTAATCCCCATTATCAAAGTCACTTTCATCAACAAGTACTCGTCATCGGGAGCTTCTTTCAAAAACTTCTCTTTTTCAGGTCGTTCTAATGTCTTGGACTTCTTTGGTTTGTATCCCTGTGATTTGCTTTTCGAAAAGCTCGTTAGTTTGCCATATTTCGAAATGTCGATTTTTTTATGAAGGTGAATAGTCGAGCGAAGCATCGAGTATTTGGTCCACAGCGTCGATGGGGCTAATTTTTTTTGCAAATGTAAAAAATAAGCCAATAGAACATTTTCGTCGATACCTTTTATTTTCCGTGAATTCATCCGACTCAAATATTTTGAACTCCTTGTCGTAAGCATCTCGGGACTTTTCTGGCAAAATCTGCATCGCTGCTTCTTCCGCTTCCGTGAGGATATCCTCAGGAACGTAATTTTCATCGATTTCCTCCATTTTCTATACGTTTTTTTCTTCAAAAAAGGTTTCTTTCACTGCAGGAAAAATTGACAAGTGTCAAAATTTATTTAAACATTTGCAAAAATGTGTTATGCCAGTGACAACTTAACAAACAACCTACCTTGACCAAAATGTAAAAAAGTCACTGTCAAGTCATTCTGACATATACAGGGTATTGAGACGCAAGTAGCTTTGATTTGATCACAAAACTTAATAATTATTATCTCATAAAAAATGATTTCTTCCACTTGTTGGATAAAACATTTAATGCCACTCGTGTGTTATGTTTCCTAAGTCACTTGAGAATTTATATATAAATCTTTCTCACGTGACTTATTTTCAACATAACACACTAATACCATAAATAACTATTTTTGCCTCATGTCACTTCTGAGGGAGATATTAGTATAGAATAGAAAGTATTTATTTATTAAACATATATTATGTTGTAGAAATTGGTCACGGCATATATATATACTATGAACACATCTATGAACAGTTGATATAGAAATGTTATCTTGAGAATACATCCTATTCTGACAAAGTAGAAACAACAATACTATACATTATTATTATTATTTAAAAATCATCATCTTCAAGACTGTAATAGGATTTCTCAATCAATACATTCTTCAATCGTTTTTGATCGAGTCGATACTCAAAATTCTGTAAAATGCTGGCAATTTATTGTATACTTTGGCACCAACAAACATTGCACTTTCTTGAAGAGCTGTATTGTTTCGGGGAAGTAGAATGGTGGTATCATTTTTTCTCGTTGTTTGCACTTGTGAAGATTAATTCAGGTTCATTTCTGTGCACGAATATTAGGACTTCAATAGGATAAAAAGAGTAGGTGAGGTTGAAATTCTCTATTCTTCAGAATGAGGGCGACAAGATTCTCTTACTTTGAGGCCAAGCATTTTTCGGATTGCATACATTTAAATAACGAATAATTTTAGACGTTTACCCGAAGATCCCGAATTGGGCATCGAATAGAGTAGTAGTAGTAGAACTCAGAAGTAACTTCCTTGGCTCTGAGTTTCGAACAACTCTGTGTATCGCAATGATATCTTGGTGTAATGTTTCACCAGAATATGAACCGCTATTTGACACCAAAACCACGTTTCTGTTCTCAGCAGAAAGACAGGACAACACTGGCCCGTAACACATAATTTGCTCAAACTTTAACAGTTGTCATTATTTTCAGCTTGAACCAACATTTTTGGATACTTTAGAGATAGTGATCTGAAAAATGTACTTCCTTTCCCATTTCGATAGGATTAACAATTCCTTAGATGAATCGATTATCTCTCAAACTGTTTCCAACAATGTTTTTGAAAAAATACCAGCTGAACTCGTTTTTTTTTCGTTTTGTTGGTTTTAGTGTCGAATGATATTCTCCATGGAAGAGATATAGAGATATAACATTGTGTACATCATTCAAAATGTGTTAATTACCGACGATTTTGGCTAATGAACTCAACTAATGAACTCAACCTACTGTCTACTAATGAGAAGTTTAGGATTTTTTTTCATCTCTTTACAACACCAAACGGAATCCTATAATATTAAAGGAGAATCGTGTTAGTCAAATATTAAGCATTGCTGTTCATTTCCATTGGGGAGAATTATCAAGTACTATTTAATTAATCTTGATTATTCGATTGTTTTGGAAAGTTATTCAATCTTTCGAATAACTTCTTCGATTTTATATATGTTTTGGTCGTTTTTTCGTCGATTTGTGAACGTTTGTATCTTTGTCATTACCTGATATCAATAACGTAGTAATTTCTAAGGGTGAAACAGAAAAATATTCTCAACATTGTGGGGATATTTAACAACAAGATCACCATGCTTTTCTTTGATACCTCACGATATATATATATATATAAATATGTATATATATATATATTCTGAAAAAAGTTAATATCTCATTTTGAAAATTCTGTTGAGTGAGAGAATTTGAGTTTTAAATATACCTTATTGCCGGAAATCTACCAAAGTTCTAGGAGTTTGATAAAGTCTGCTTTGAAAATATATGATTCGTTATTTGTGATATATATATTTGTGATGCTCATGGTGAATGAATGAACCAAGATTTCGTCCAATAAATGTCTTTTATCATGGAATAAACCTCATATTAGAAGCAGTGGCGTATAAATAATGGGAGCGAAACCGAATCAAATGTAATATCTCTATCTCATCTACCGTGCATGCGGGTTATTTCGTTCAATTTGAAAGGTCGATGTTTCACAGAAGCAATAACAATAAACCGTAGTGAATGTGTACAGTGTTGTATTTTACTGTATGTACGTGTATATCCGCGTATAAATCTAACGTTCAAAGTGTTATAGATGTTATAAAGAATCTACATTTAATTTTATGTTTACGCGCTCAGCAGAAAACCAACTAAAACTTAGTGTTTTCACGGCAATAAAGCAAGGTGAATTTGAAGATATTATCTGGATTCGGCCCTTTCAGCAGTAACCAGGAACGCAACCCCATACTGAAACCTGGAAAGCTAACGTTTTGTGCAAACATCAAATTTATGCCTCGCGTGAAAGTTCGGGAAAGAATGGGAATAATTTGCATATATTGTTTATACTTTTCAGCGAGCGCTGGGTCGAATGCAGATTCTTCTGTTAGCATGTGTGTGTATTTTGTTCTGTTTTGTGGTCTGCATTCATCTACGGAGGCGCTAAACATCGTTTATTTCCGTCGAATTATTCCTACCGAATGTGGGGTTTTTATTAACGTTGGAAATAGTGTGCAAGAAATATGATCAGAGCTGAAATGAAATTGAAGAAGAGTTGACGAGTTGTTTTGAATCACCATGACCGTAAAATAGTGGACAAATATTTCCAATCGTTGACTATTTTGGGTGTGCATAAGAGATATTGATTACTAAATATTTATCTTGGCAGAAAACCCTGTTGAATTCACGCAAACAAGAACTCAAAAAGATTCGCTCGAAAACAGGGTTGAAATACTGTTCGTAATAATCTGCAAGCATCAAAAAATCAATTTCAGTTCTCACGTAGTACGTCCCAAATACTATTACAAACTCACCTTCCTCGCATCGAGGATAATGCTGTCGGAACCGATAATATATCTATCTTCACCTTTTTTCTCCTACAGAATCATTTCACATTCCTCATCAATGATATAATTGAGATTCTCATTGTCATCGCATTATCCAAGTGCAGTCCACCTGCTGAATTTTCCGACCTCAGACCAATCACCATTCTACCTTGTTCATCGAATGTAGCAGAAATGATACTGAAGGATCAGATAATATACTTTGAGAAGAAGCGCGATATCATCATTTCAGCGCAATCTGGTTTCAGATCTCAACACAACACTACAGTTACTATTTTATCAATAATTGATGATAATTTATGTTTTCGAAGCTGCCGATCGAGGTAATTCAGCATGGTTGGATCCACTGGACTACAGTAAAGCCTTTTTACAGTGAAGCTGTCACTCTTGATAACAGAATTTCTTGCCAAAAACTTGTTTTTCTTGGTTTATCTGTGGATGCAGTGAAACTGGAGTACGGCAAATATGACCATTTATCCTCTGCGATGGGGGAATCTGGTTTGCTGAAGCACGAGAAATCATCATCGTACACAAATCTGAGAAGAAAATGTATTCCTACATTGACCTGTCTACATTTAGCTCCAAAATGAACCATATCATATCATTCAGGATAACGACTGTCTATTTTTGTCAATTAGTTTTGAGGCAGTTTGACATCAGTTCAGTTTTAATTATAGGATACCACTTAATACTGTACTTCCTTCATCTTTTTCAGGTATTTTTTGACATTATTTTGTCCAGACAGTTTGAATTTGAAAATAGCCCAGGCTGACACTACGGGTCTCTTCGGATGGATATGTAACTAGCCAAACCCGATTTCAGCCAAAAATACTTCAGCCTAAGCAGAAATAATACGTACGAAAGGTGATGAACCATAGTTTTTTCTAGTTCAAACTGGTATATCTGGAGAATGATAGGATGAACTATGTAGTTTGTTGTATTTGTTGTTAGGCCAAACCAGTTAAGCCTGAAATCATTGTTAGACTATCGGAAAATACTGATTCTTCCCAGGATAAACTAATTTGGGCTGCGATTGCACTTCACTGCGTTATTTGAACTGCTTGATTTAGTTCAATACGATTTCATCCAGTCCGACCTTTTGCGCAACTGGATTGCTCTGAGGTCTGAAAGCGACCCTATCGAGTAAAAGGCAAGGATTCATCGCGGGCTGTGGGTGAGGGTTAAACTCTTTAGGATGGAAATTTCATGAAATCCATTCTCAGTGGGTGCCTACATCATACAAAGTGCCACCCATCAAGATTTCACGATCACAGCTTCAGCAATTTTATTTTGGTGATTTTTTCTCTTTACGATCTACAACAGTTTTACTATACTAGCATCTCCGTCCTATAAGCACGGGTTCAGTTCAAAACCCGTACAAATAATCATCTGCTTCTGTTCGCAGTCAGTAAATCCCAAGGATACCTTTCTTCTAGTGTCCGAACGCTTGAAGAGTATATAAGTGGGAATGTATATGTTCGTTGAGAGGATTGTGTAAGTTCAATCACGCCAGTTGTGTGATAACACCTCCTCTGTGATCCTCTCCCAAAGTCATATGGAGCTTCTATTCATTTAAGGTGGATCTTGCTGTTTTCAGAAGCTGCTTCTGCAGTTGTCTCTCAATTATGATGCAGCCTTGTTATATGGGTAAAGAAATTCTTACTGGATCTATCTTGACTATAATGTCTGCCTCATTCAAATTGACCAAATATTACGAAGGATGTAGACATCCGCATGTCAATCAATTGATTGTTTCTGAGAAGGAATAGAGAAATAGGCAAATTGCGTGTGGCCTACTCAGTGTTTCGAAACTGTAGTTGAAGATTTCCAGAATCTCCCGTTCTCATACCAGTATACCAATAAGAGAAAAAGAAGATCATCGGACGTAACATCATTTACATCACTTCCACTTCATTTTCAGGATCAGAAACTGTAGGCCCCGATCAGTAATTATCCATTACTGATTATATTTTTCGTCAGATCGTTAGATCTACAACCAAAAATCTACAGTACCGGAACATGAATATCATTTAGTTGTATAAGCTGGCTTGTAATGACGATATTCCATATGAGAATACATTCTGGTTGAATCAAACTGGCCCCATGTAGTCTGATCCGTATCCCAAGTCAACACGAATAATCATCGCCGACAAAATTAGGTGGAATTTCAATTGAATTCGTAAACTCATCAAGTTTTACGAGCCCGCCATTAAAAATGACAACCTCCCATTCAGAGAGCATTCATTTTGACGTCGGATATGTTGGTATATTGATTAAAATCTATATGGCTGAAGCATGAGTGTTTATACAGGTCGAAACAGTATTGATGTATTCCGATCATAAAGTTAATGTGTTTGCTGTGGATACGGCCTGGAATTGATTATTTTGTTTTCGTTCTGCTTCCACCTTCAATGTGCCGACTTCTTATTGCCCAGAATAGAAGGGTTGGACAGGGAAGAATTAATCGACATCGTAGAAGAGTATTTTGATCGATAAACTCTCTAGTGAACTACCAAACACGCCTTGAGCTAACGGATGAAAAAAAAAAAATGAGCCTTCGCTCACCAGTTCCTTCTTCATCTTACAGTTCATGTCAAGAAACACAACTGGAATTTTTGACTGGATATAAAATGAATCATTTAGTGGTTCAGGGTCGATTCAAAAATGGAAGAACGAAATGATCATGTTCAGTTTATCAGGAGATTATTCTAGCCTCGGATGACTGATGAGGCGTCTGGTGGACTGATATTGATTTGTCTCGCTTCTGCTCCATAAATTGGAAACATCTTCATTATACAAATGTCAGTCATGGTATTCAGGTTGTGAGAAAAATTTCGGTCTCATTTTTCTTTCATTTCCATCATGAGGGAAACAGTTGTAATCAAGGTACCAATCAGAAATTGTATCACTAGATACGAAACAGCGGGTGAGACTTTGTCGATTGCTCTGTATCGGATCGATCTGAGAGACGAGAAAACTTACAACAATGATTTGAAATCTTGAACTGAGAACTCGAACATTTCAGAACCGTTGTTCATGGGCAATGAGTGGATGAAATCAACTCTACGAAATGATGTTTGGGTTTGTTTGAAAAAATTGATGAAATAAATCTGTTTCTCTTTCCACGCGAGAAGTTCACCGCATGATCGTATTTTTTTTCTTATAAAACTATGATTGAACCATGATGCAATTTTGAAGATGAATCCTGGAAATAGCTCTTCAATGCTCTGGAGCAGAACTGTCAATTTTCTGTAGGATTTTCTCTCCTTTAGGTATCCAAAGGTTTCATTTCATGCGCAGTGACATTTTGGGGCAGATCACAAAATCTGTCCTTACTACAAATATATTGAAATAATCTTCAATAACTTTTACTTCCTTTTTTTAGAACGAGGAGTGGAAATCCCACAGAGAAGCTGGAAGGAAATCTTGATCGACAAGCTCGACAGATTCGATTAATCAATCAAAAAGGTGGTTAAGGAATAATTCCGTGCTTTCCGCGAAGGTCACCCGATGCAAGATCTTGGTGCACCCCTGCGTGTGCCACAAAGCCATACCATAATGTCCCTCTCGTGTGTGACCAACCACCGTGAAATCATTTCGACTTCCGATCATATTCATTACCATCTTTTGTACGAGGCTACCGGACCGATAGTAATGGGCTTCAAGTGATGCGTGGCACCAGCATTATCGTTACGCTCGCTGGGTGATTACCGATTCATGAAGATAAACGCGATCCGACGGAATTTGATTGGTTTACAAAATTCTATGCTCTCAGCGAAAATTAAACGCTGGAACCAATGAACGAAATTCATTTGGTGAGACCAGATAACATCCTCAGAAGTATACAGAGCAAGTGAGACGTGGCGATGACATTATATTTCCAAAGCTATTTTGCGAGTTCGGTGGAAATAAGTCATTTATTTATTTATTTATTCATTTATTTATTTCAGACACAGACAGGCAATCAAGGCCTAATTATGTGTTTCTCACAAACAACCAAAAAAAAATTACAATTTCTATGATAACAACATCAATCATATAAAAATAATTTTCCTTCAATCAAATATTCCAATGTTACTAACTGGGTTCTTGAGAATGAGTCAAAATTTTTGTGATAGTAAATAATTTTTATCCAGACAGACAAAAGGTTTACAATAAGTTTACAGGTCGTCCTCAGCAACGAGGTAAAAATTAGGTGTATTTCTGTTGAGTCTAATGCGATTATCTCTACCTAAGCAAGCTTGTGTTGTAGCAAACAACCAAATGAACTGAACAGAGTCGATAACCTATAATTATATAGGGTGAGTCAAAAATGTGTACCGAGCTTTCTGGGGGTGATAGACCATTGAAAAATAAGTGTAGTTTGATGATTAAACTCATGGCCCATTCATCGCGAGATTCATCGGTATAACAATATTTTAGCAGGCCATGATGAATAATTTTGTTCTCAATTCTGACGTTCATGTCATCAACATTCGAGTCAACATTGTTGTAGTCGATTTGTTCGTGTGGTTTTTCTGTGTCATTTATCACTGAGATTATCAAATGAGATTTCAAGAAATATGGCAGGTTATTCGTTCTTTGAACAAACTGATATGCTTCTAATGCTTGGCAAGTGCTTCGGAAATGCAAATGCTGCTGAAATATCGTTATACCGATGAATATCGCGATGAATAAAATCAATCTGCTATCATGTAACTACAAAAACTCAAATATCTCACGAACGGCTCAATTTTTTGTATTTGAATAAGAGTACCTTTTTCATGTAATTTTCTTCGCTCCATCGAATGCTCCTATTTTTTCACCGAAAATAATACAGGGAGAAAAGTTTTCTACAAAAAATCATGACTCACCCTCTGAAAACACCCTTTATAATAATATCAGAAATGTGGAAGTGTGACAAAAAAATGTATTTTGACAACATACATTCATGCACGAAATTTCAATCGGGTGGCTTTCATCGTTCAGAAGTTAGGCGGAGAAATTATTTTAATTTTATCAACTTTGGAAGGATATATCTCCCTTAATATGCATTTTGGGCCATGAGTTTAATCATCAAACTACACTTATTTTTCAATGGTCTATCACCCCCAGAAAGCTCGGTACACATTTTTGACTCACCCTGTATTTAACTTAGATCCTTAAGAGAGGGAGAGAAGTGTAGAAAAATGAAAATTGTGAGAAAGAAAGAGAGAGAGATAGATAAAACCTTCGATCATTGAACAGACTAGATAAGTAATCCACACCCCTGGCAATACAGTTTGTTTGGAAGCAACATCTATAGTATCTATCTTTGTCTAAACAAGAATAGCAGGAGCTGATTCTCCCAGCACCAGTGCCGTGTTGTCAGAGGGGTCGAATTTATTATTAATTCATGATGAAACCAAATTGAAAATCCGTAACAATTTCAGTAGTACTTTTCAGCATTTCTTGGTGGGAAAATGAACAATGACGAGACACTGTCGCAGCTGACCTATGGGTATAATCAATATAATCTAATCAAATCAATTTAAATTCATTTTTATCCGTTCCATTTGGGAAAATGCTTCAAAATCTCGAATGATACGACAATGGTCCCTCACCTATGAAATGACGTGTTTTGATCGCCGGTTCAAATTGTCTTAAACACACCGCACAATGTCTCACCAAAACTGGAAATAAACTGAGTTTCTGATGAATTCTGAGTACACAAAACTAAACACAGGTTGAATAATATCGATAAATCAAAACGGAAATAATGACAGATACCAAACAAAGCAATAATCGCCGTCGACTGTCAATATCAAATTGCGGTGTTGCAACGTTGAGCAAAAAGTATTCACGATACCCATGCTGGTCCTCGAGCCCCCAAGAAAGTAAAATTGCTGAGTCTCAGAATAATGTAGCAATCTTCTATTGATCAGAACTGATTCATAATCGTCATGACTCAAACTTATTATTATATTTGTGCATTGAACTACATGAATTCATAAAGGACTTCAAATATTATGGACTATTCATCACTTTTTGATGATTGGATATGACAACACTGGCGACGATTGGGTACTAATATTATGATAATTCTGGTAATTCATGTTAGCATCAGAATATTTGTTTTGTGATCCTTCTAGTGGGTTTGTTGTTCGGAGGATAAAACGAAAATGTATATAAGGACGACGCATGTAGCAGTGGTTTACAATAAGTTCCAGTCTTTATCTTATGTGGTTCATCTATCGAGTATATTTTCAAACATTTTATAATTATTTTTTATGGATGTCATCAATTCTCTTTTCAGTTTGAATTCACAGTGGATTTGTTTCAATTGTAAAGGTAATGCATTATATAGTTTTGGTCCTGAATATGATATAAATTTTTGGTTCTGGGTGAGTCTGCATCTTGGCACATGTATAGTCAGATCTTTACATGTCCGAGTATTATGAGAATGCTGAATAGTTTTACTTGGAGAGCTAACAGTCCATAATATAGAGTTGAATGAGTACAGTTTCCTTACACTTAACAAACCACTTTCATTGTAGAGCAATTCTGTAGAATGTCGACTGTTTTTCCGCAACATAATTTTCAGCAGAGTATTTTGGATTACTTCTAGGTTCTTTATAGAGGACTTGGATGTTCCACCCCACACTATAATACAATAACGCATTATGGACTCAGCGAAAGCATCATACACTTTCAGCATTAACCTCCTACTCACTATATTTCTAAGCTGGTAGAATTTGTACATGATCATTCCATCGGAGGCATAGATACACCCAAGTATTCCATTGTGTTCATAATGATAATTTCAGTATTCAAACAGTTTAAATAATCAATTATTCAATTCAATTCAATTTCAATATTTAACGTTCTGATCAAATGATACCTTCTGATTGATTCTAACGATTCATGCTTATATTATTGGAACCCAACCTTAGGCAATACTTATGGACATCAAGATATCCCTCAGTGGCCAAACATATTGTTACGAAATTGCGTTTTTAAAATCGTATTCAAAATTTATCTCCACTATTATTATTCTTCTATGTTGATCGAATTCTTCAGAACGATTGATTTTATGAGTGAAAACTATTGTCGTCCGTTACAAAACATCCTCATTTGATTGACACGATGTTGTATCGAACATACTTACTGTTCATTTTCCATTAAGTTCATCAACCCAGTGTCTCTTCAAGGATTTTCTACTTGTATTCTTCATTTTTGATAGATCTGTATTCAGTTTCTTTCTACTTGGCCTTTGAATTGTGTTTGAGTCTTCATAAACATCAAAGTTTCACTCAATGATATAGAAGCGAATCACAAGAATAATTGCTAACCTTGTCCATCCATTTCTCTAGTTGTTTGAGTTGATAGAGGGTTCAAGGGATGTCGTGAAAACTATTTTGGGTGTACCTACACAGGGCAGATTATATCTGGAATTGAGCTTATTATAGAGTTCATTTACTATGCATAGTTCCTCAGTACCCCCGATTCTAGAGTATTTTGGATGTCAATCTGAAGGAGTTTTCACAAACACCAGTAGCTACAGCTGAAGTAGAAGTAGATCTGGAGGTAGAGTTGAAGAGTAGCAGATCATCTTCGATCAGGATAGGTGGCACTGGTTACCTACTTGACACATCAATATGACAGCAGATGCATTTTATAAATGCTTCTTCTTCCTTGACTTTTGTTCAGCGAAAACTATCAGTTGTTGTCGACACTTCTTCAGTTTGATGTCCAAAATAGTCTTCAGGCTTGAACAATTAGAGAACTGGATACACTGGGTTACTAGAAATCATGAACATCTTCAATTCCAGATAAAGTCATATGAACATATCATGACAAGTTTCTTTGATGGGTCTCCTATGACCATCCCAAAATTTATATGCGCACTTGGATACAGTTTTTTTGTTCAGAATTATTTTCATTTTCGTTATTTATACAGGGTGGCTCAATGGAAACGAAACATTTTACATAGAGATCAAGGAACTGACATTGAAATGAATGATTCTTTATGTGATGTTGGATAGGACAGGATTTGAAAAAATAACACATGCGGCTCTTCTCAGATGAACATCGTTCTAACTTCAGAATGAAAAATAGTGACGAAAGGAAAGAAAGCGTTACTTTCCATCACTAGCTGATTGTTTTCATTAACGTGTTTTCTCGAGAGCCACTGCATTGAATTACAAAAACAAGGTAGCGTTGGTAAGAGATTTCGATTACCTTCTCAATGATGTATCACTTGACCCCTTATTCCATTTGAGATTCAAGGGTTAGAAATCACCCCTCCGAGGGGTTTGAAGTGAGAAAGTTGAAAAAATGCGCAAAATATTTTTCCCTCGAGCGTTTTTTTCTCTGAGGACGATAATCTCAAATCTGCCTTGTTTCATTTTTATAGGGCCACCCAGTATCAGAACCAATGTTGAGGGTTCAATGATCTCTGGTTCTCAATGCTACAGAATGCATAACCTCAAATAATGAACCAACATCTGAAAAACAGTACATACTTGCTTTTAAATTTCTGGATTCAAACTGTATTGAAATCTTATTATCGTATCTTTATTAAACAGTGCAAAAATATAATAACTGAAGTCCGTTTGTCCATTCCTGGATCCATTGTAGTGATTAACTCAGTATGGGAATTCTGTATTTTGAAATTCGTTGAAAATAAAAGGAAAAACTTCTTGATATGTTCTGATTCTGGGGGAAATATATCCATGTGTTAGATATATCAAATTAGCATTCATATTTTCTGTTCATTGTTTGAAAACATCATCTCAAATTGGTATATCTTGATAGCATAGTGGACTCTGAACCACTTCTGAGGGACCGAGACTGCCGTGGCGATGTCAGGATTGAAATCATGAATCGATCCAATTGCAAACCAACAAATGCGATTCATCAGATACTCTGAGCGCTGAGCCGAGGCCCGTTATCGTTGCACTAGCATATTTCCCTCTCCTGAGATATCATTATTGATCCACGGTCAGCCTGATTACCATGTATGGAGGAAACCGTCCAAATCGAAAATCGAAATCATTTCACGGTGGTTGGCAATATGTAGGAGGGACGGTATGGATCAGCGTGGTACACGTATAGGGACTGACAAAAGCTTGTATCAGATAAATCTCTGAGGAGATCTACAGATTTGATCTTGAAATTGCATTTTTGATTAATCATTTACGTCCTGTCAGTATATGCTAACGAGAGAAGGGTCGCAATATTATGTATTAAATATGTTTTGCTAGGGTGGATACAAGGATGACGGAATGAATAAGAATAAGAGGGACGTCATGAAATCGTTCATCAAAATGTGTGTTGTTGTGGATGTGATAAAACCTGATTCAAATCAGAATGAATCAATATCGAAATTTTTATCGCATGAAAATATACTACCGACAATATCAGTTTTGATGACTCAATTATACTCAGCAATAATAGCATCTCATCTAAAATGTGACCAATGATTACTTCCTATATTTGAGATTGAAATTGTTCCGAGCATTATTCGCAGTTTGGTTTTCGACTGAGAAGTATCTGAAATATTTGATTGTGAATGTGCGAAAATTTTGGAGAAATAAGTGAAATCATCAATTCTACTATTATATCTAACGACTAATTTGTGAGTGAATATCCCAAAATCATTCAATTCACTATTGAAATTCGGTTATCAAGTGAGCCGAAAGGGAGACATTCGACTCATCGTATGAATAACTATTAGATCTCTTTATGAATGAAGACAAGACAAGACAAGAGGAGGCCTAATGATTTTCGGTACCCCAAATGAAAAGTCAAAATATGCAAATGAAAGAGCACCTGACCATCATTCTGCAGTTCAATGAAATAATCATTATAGTGATATTAATGTGATTGTGATATGAAACACAGTCATAACTTCTTGAGTTATTCTCATGTTTCTACGAATATATTGACATTCCTCAGATGGAATCATCTTCTTCCTGTAAAATAACGGATTGATTACGATTATTTACATACATTCGACCGTTTCAAAGCCACATGAAACTTCCATTCTTCCTGACATTTCATTTGTAATTTGAGTTCTATAAACGTATAAATGGAATTGTTTTATATTCTTCAACTTTCCCAATCAAAAAAGTTGGGTAGTAAGTTTTATCGTTATCTCTGAACTGAAGTGGTCTGAAAGTGTCTGTTATATAAATATATTTTGAATGCTCTCATTGAGTGCAGTTCTAGTGAGAAAATTCCTCATCTCACAAATGGATCCAAATGATTATCGACTCCCTTATCAGGATTTTTCATCCTGTCATTGTGGTCTTCATAACATGACTTTCCCTCGTGTGTATATATGCGAGTGGATCCATTGTACACAATGTCGCATCAGAAAATGTGGAATACAGACACAGGAACATGATGTACGCTACTGAAAATATTGACACAATGATTTTAAATAGTCATTGATACTTGATACGACTCCATTCTATAATGTATCCTTCCAAATATACGTGTAGCTGATTCAGTTTATCTGCTACGAATATTTCAAAAATGCAAAAAACATAAGGAACTTTCTCCTCGAATTCAATTAGCTTTGGGAAAGCTCTGTAGAAACCGAAAATTGGTTAGCACCGTGACATGCCAAGAGTGCTGAGAGGGGTTATATTGCAAAACACAAAGTGAGATGCAGCTATTGGACACGGTTCATCGGATATTTTCCATTTCCGTACAATAATAAATCGAACAGCAAAATAGTTCTTCATATCGAAGGGGCCAATTTAATTAAATTCACCCCGAAATCGTTAGTCTATTAACGCACTATCGGAGAAGCGAAGCAGAATGGGGATCCAATAAGAAATACAAACGTTTTTTAACGTATTGAAAGCAACGAAATCTGAATTGCAAAATGAGAATTTTGTTCGAGTGTAGCTAATATTTTGTTTCTCCTCCATGAATAGAAATTGGAGCTTAACTCTACAGTGACTTTATTGGATTCTGTTGTTCTATACGATCAGATGAAGTTCGGATATAATGGTCGGACATAGCAGAACATTTTATTTTCCTGAATCTTGAAGATATTGTATGAAAGACCTCGAATTTTCGAACATTTGGAATATGGTTTGAGGATTTGTACACCTAGAGCCTCTTAGAAGGAAAATTTCCTACTGTTTTCTACTCAATTACATCTCATCAATTGGTTTTTCATAATTCTGCCACATAAACAGGTAGTATATGTGAAATGAAACAAAGCCTAATCATTTCTACTATTTTTGAAGATTTGAAGAAGAAGATCTTCCTTTCATTAGCGTCAGCGAAAAAATTTGAATCATCACATCCGTATTCATCGAATTCTATGTGGATTTGAAAAGAACCACGAAAAAACATGACGATTTTTTACACAAAATTGAATTATCTATCATCGCACTGATTTAATTCACAAATTCTTCATTACTTAGATGAAAATACATCAGCAGGATTGATGATGCTCTTGAGAACATTTATTGGTTTGTGAAGTTCAATATGAAATATAATATCATTCAAAAATCGATATTTTTTCACATGAAGTCCGTAGTGTTGGAATCATATTTTGATCGATTTGGGAATACACGATTTGGTTGATTGTCTCAGATGAAAATTAGGCTTGAGAGCTTGAGAGAGAGAAAGAAATCATTCAGAATCACATCCACAACCAAGAAGTATTCTATGGTTCATTTATTCAGAGAATGTGTCGATCCGTTTCATCAAAGAACAATACGGCATCCATCAGTGATGATTAGCATTTACAAATGACATCGATCATGCTTCCTTTCATCATCAGATCTGCTTCAAAGAAGAACCAAAAAAACCCTTCTTGCTTCTCAATTGTGGTGACTGATATCGCTTTCTCATACATATTGATGATAAGCGCTGACAAATGACTGTCGCAACGCTTGATCACTTCTTATGGACCATAAAAGACATAAGGGTGATTTTAAATATATATGACGAGTTCATAAATCAGAAAAGATGTTATTTCGATGATACACGGTGATTGTCGAGATTTATTAAATTTTTCCTGGAATACATAGAAGTCGCCATTATAGCAGCGATATATTTATATAACTCATACTCTCAGAGAGTAAACATGAATGCATAATTATACTGCAGAACGAGCTCTGACGTCATTCGCAATATTCACATATAGAGTTTTTCAAAATCTAGTTATAATAATGAAAAAGATCTCTCAAACCTATTTCATTGACAACACATGAAATCCTTCGAATTCGAAGTTCAACCACCAGGTATACTACGACAAAACAATAAAATATCGATATTATTCTAGATCAATCATTTTCAAATTGAAAGGACCATTCTGATCGATCTTTTCTGGCAAAAAACATAATTTTTTTCCAGAAAAACCGATTTCTCAAACGTTCTGTTCTCAATTTCTTTTATTGATTTCAAAATTCATACGTTTGCTGATGATTCGAACTATAATGATGCTCTGTCAATGTTGATATATTTTGATTGAAGAAGTTATCAAGGTCGTGAAGCTGATCTTTTTCGGTCAAATTAGAAAGTTGCGGCTGAGGTGACTGAACAACTTCCTGGTGAGACCCAAAGAGATCATTTGGTCGAGCTACACACATTCCTCAGCACCTGATCCAGAGAGTGAATATTATTTTCACGTCTAAAAGATACAAAATTGGAAGACATTTTCATTCGGTTCAGCTGAATAGGACACAGTACAACTAACAGTACAAACAGAATATAGAATTCCTAATTTTGTCTCAATTCATCATGTATTTTTGAGGTGAATGCGGCCGTGAAGTAAATCAATATGGCCGCGAAGTGAGCTTGACAAAAAGTACAAAAACGTGACACTTCAGTAGAGCTATCAGATCCGTGAGATGTCCATTTTCATGTCAGTCGCCTGAAAAAGTTCTTTTCAGAAATATTCCTTCAACAAATTCAAAATCATCCACGTCATCAACAACAACAACAAAACAAAAAATGGGCCATATATAATTGCTCTTCAAATACGGATGTGGAAAATTCAACGGTATCGTCTAATATAATTGCTGCTGTCCATCGTTGATCATTCATCAAATTTGACATCAATAACTCCCATTGGAATGATAATAAAATTCAATGACATTCCATTTCACTACAAAACTTTCGGTAGTAATTAGCAATTAGGTTCCAGAAATTCCTATATTTCATTGAAATATATCGCCTCAGGTCAGTGTTATTATTCGGAAACTTCAAACTTCACATCATTTCAGTTCTGTGTAGCGATGAAGTTGATGTTATGATTGAATATTTCAATGCATCTGCGTATGAGTTTTGTGTTTTCTTTATATTCTAACCGAACGGATGGAACTGATGTGGTGAACCAGCCCCATACATATTCCGAACATAAAACAGATGAGGGCTTTGAGCTTGAACATACAAAATGTATCCATTCGAGTCGATAAGAGAAATTAATGGTTCCAGTACGGGATGCATCGTTACATTCCATGATAACTCTGTGGAAGTGGAGGTATCTGGGTAGAATATTTTGAATGAAAATAGAAGCCAATTAACGCAATGGCATCCATTTTTATTTACTATATTTAGACAGTGAGGTACTGAGGCGGTGAATAATTACTGCGACTACCTGAACAGACTCATCAGGCTATCAAGGATTTCAGATTATCGTTATGAATTTTTGGTCGTTCACAAAGAGTGTGAGCATATACGGAGTGGTACATGGTTTTCTTCATTCGCTCAGGCCTCATGAAAAAAATATTATTTTCAGAATCACTTCAATTTGCTTGAAAGGGAAATGGCAAATATACAGTGTAACATAAAACAAGGTTAGGTAAATACTCTGGAACATGAAAATGCATGGAGGTATGGAACATTTTGGAATAGTGAATCGTTACATACACGGAAAAAAAGAATTTGTTGATTAAACCAAATATATTTGGTTGAAATCATTCGTTCGAACGAATTGAATATCATTCATTTCAATCATCAGTTAAATTCATCGAATGACACCATACTATTGCATGGACGAAATGGGATTCTTGATACAATTCTCATATATGCTCGATTCTAAAATATGTTGATCAAACTTGATCATCTCTAATTCAAATTGAATGTATGATAATGTCGAATCAATAACATATCTCTTTGAATTGAGTGATTCAAATCTATCATTCCAACATATACATATGTATATGCATATGTATTATCAACAGATATTCTCAATTTATATTCCGAGGTGTTGGGTATATTTTGACGAAAAGATACATAAAAATATCTAAGTTTTGTATGGAACTAGTTCATTATTGGAATTGAGTGACACATTTTTGATCTCCACAAAGCTGTATTCATTCACTGAAAAATCAATAAGCTTGTTCGCTCTATTCTCAATCAGAAAAGTTGGATATTAGAATTTATCTGGCATTGAATTGATGATCCATCTCTCGCCATCGGTTTTCATGTGTTTGTGCGTGGCTTCAGTCAGATTCTATGATTCAGACAAAAATATCGTCATCGACTATAACATCCAACCGTGTATATATCATAACTAAGAGAGTTCTGTCTTCCTACCAGACTAGCCTGAGCACATAAACGCTGTGAGGGTGATGAAAGGGTAGATAGAGGGCATCAAAAAAGTAAGAGAGAGGGCAAGAACTAGCAAGGAAGAACAAAATACGAACCGTTCTGCAGTACAACTGAAAAAGTCATCAAGACATAGCTCTGTAAAAAATCTCAGGAGAAAGAGAAGTGATTATTGGAGAGTTCAGAGGATTTCCAGCTATCCTAAGAAGTCGCACTGTAAAAGCTTGTAACCTAATATATATCCGAAGCAAAAACGAACCGAAGAATATTTAAATTGGATCATATAAGGGAAACTTCGTTAGCGAAGGTGTTGAGTTTTATATCCCCATACTCTCTCCTCACACAGGGTACTGGACCTCCATAAACCACTTCAGAAAATTTGAGGCTGATTCATTACTATTGCCGAATTCATTGCTTTTCGATGTATGCGAAGAAATGCGGGTCATGATAGCTTTATGTAGAGCTAGCAAAACCAATTCCAAAGGATAAAGTTTTCGAACGACAAGTTTCAGTACAGATAAGGCAATATTACTCGAAATATAGGATTGGGGAAGGAAATAAACTTGATGGTGAGAATCGCTGGTTCTGATGTCTCTTGGCTTCACGTGAAATTGCAAGACAATTAACTAAGCACAACTTATGTGAAGGATATGATGACTCCATAATTTGAAGCTATTATAACGCTCATAATCAGTCCATTGCCAAATTGACTTTTCTTCGTTTATTACGAGAAAAAAACTCATTCATCATCTCATATTCTGAGTGATATTGCTTTATTAGTGTGTGTCAAAGGTAATGACATTCTTATTTCTTTCTAGCGTGGAACCGATAGCGAAAAATCTCCGGTGGGCTCGAAATAGCGATTAATTTTGACATGATCGAATTTTTCGAAAATATTGGTTTTTTGAATTGGTTTTGCTAGCTTCACATGGAGCTAGCAGAACCCGCGTTTTCCGCATGAGATGAATAGCAATCAATTCAGAAATTGGGCAATAAATCAGTCTCAAATCGTGACAGAAGAAATAATTAAAATTTTCAAGGTGGGGCTGCTAGCTTTGTGGAGGTATGTGAAGGTCATGCCTGGGTTCCAAATTCTGTGGTAGTTTTGCTCGCATGGTCCGGAATACCAGTACTAGTATTTAGAACACCACTTTTTGAGGCTGAGGTCGTCAACTCACATATATCAACCGATACTCTAAGAAACTTCGTCATTGTAATCGGACTTGCTGTCAGAATGCAGCTAGAACACTTCAAACGGCCACAACAAGCTCAAGAGGAGATGGTACTATTTATTACTGCGACAAAGTGATGAACAAGCCTATCATGGCGTGCAATAATTCACGCAAAGGGAACACATAAAGTTTCCCTCACAAGATTAGGGTTGCAGTGGTGTATATGCAAATTGCGGGAGAAGTTGTTTATTATTTCCTGTCATTCTAGTCTTAATGTATCCTTGACTCGTGCCCTCGGAAGTAGGGAATCTATATTTAGTAAAACGGAAAATAACAACTTCACTGAAAGCGTACATCACGCTTGGAATACTTTGTTTTGATAAGCAAGGACTGCATATTTATAAGAGGTTGGTTGTTTGTTTCTTCAGACGAGGCGGCAGGTGAACCATGGATTTGCCAGAAAAGTGGCAGGAAGCCAAGTGCTGCTTCGATGACGATGATCTATTTTATCCATTACGCCCTGGGCTATTGAATTATTCTCATGATTTCGTTGGCTATTGTCTTGGACGAAATTCATTCAGCTGATATATTTGTTCGAAAACAGGTGCGTTTAGATCTAGAACATATTTCACTAATTTTCGCATATTTCGCCATGTTGAAGTGATGCCTGACGTGGTGCTATCTTGGAACTATCGGAAAATAGAGGATTTCAACATATCCTCACAATAGGAATCTTTCAATAATTGAATGGAGGACATAATTGAATATATATGCGTTGTTATTCCTATCCTCCAGAGATCGAACATGTATCCACTGGACGTCATGTTGAGTTCGTATTTGATCAAGAATCGTTTTTCTTCCAACCAAAAAGTGGACTCAATTTAATAGAATTTTCGACCATCTGAAAGAACGAAAATTGTGACATCAATATCAACCTTTCTACTGGCATTTCAATACTTCCTAATGATCGATAATATGAACGGTGATGAAAATAGGATGATAATCACTATGAATATGTCTGATAATTCCTCTCGATATATGAAACTCTGTTCTTATGTGAAATATGCACCGATCAAAATGGTGAGCTTGAATAGTACATATGTCTTTACTTTCAAGTCTGTAAGACTAGTAATCATGGGCTAATACCAATCGAAATAGAACTATTGAGAAGATATTATTTCCTAAGTATGACGGAAATATCCAGGAAATATCAGACCAACAGACAGGTTGAAAGACTGATGTAGTGAAAAATATTGGAAGGAAAAACTAAGCATGAAAATAGTGAAATTGTGAAACCACTACTCTGGAACTCATTAACGAATAGGAAATATGTACAGATTCTTTTTCATTTCAAAAAATAACATTCATAGTGTATTGGGCAACCCTTAGGACAAAATGAACTGAATATAAAAAATCAGGTATATATGAAATACATTGCGATGACTGTAACGTGAGATAGATTGGATGAGGTAATCGGTTCGATGAATCAAGCGCTGCCCAACATACTCTTGAGAATATTATCATAATAAGATCAACCAAGACTTTGGAACTTTTCCATATTCCAGATCATTTGATCTGCTTCGGATTGTATTGTGACGATTCACTGAGTTTCCACGATCATTGATCCATGATATGATCTTGATTTGGCAAGTTGGCAATAATATATCGATACCTAGTTTTTATCCCCACCAAAATACAATTAGTGTTCACAAAACTATCAAAGATTCTGTCTAGAATCGAAAATTCATTTGACGAAACATTCAATAATACATTGTAGAATGTCAGTACGAATCACTGATGACAAATTATTAGCTTGAGAACTCAGAGAGAGCTCAACAGAGCTTGTTGTGAGAGCTAGGTAGTTTATTTTAGTTCATTGAAATGTCTGATTCTACATTTCATTGTGTGTGATGATTCTCATCGTACGTTATAACAGAAAACCATAGTGTTGATTTTGAGGAGAAAATTTAGTGAGTATAGTGGTGTTAGAAATCCAAAACAATCGAAGACGAAGACAAATTGAACAAATTGTCTGTACAAACGTAGTAATTGTCAAAATTGATACTGAACGAGAAAATATGGACCTCCGATTTTTTCATTGACAGGGCTTCTTATTCAGAGCCAAAGACATTGAAACACGTGTTCCAATGTCTTTGATCTGAGCCATCGAAGTAAGTCGAGTTTGGCAAACACATGGAACGAAAACAGGTAGGTTCATTCCTGAGGGCTGGAATTGGGGTCCTAATGTTCACACCCTATTACAAGTATAGTCAATCCTATTATGCGAAACTGCACTCGATGAGTGAGCACTCAATTCTGAGAATGATTTCAGACCTTTGAGGGTGTCGATATGAAGCCATCTTGAAAGAAACATAACATTAGTTTTTGAACTAGTTTCATATAATGATGAGAAACATACTAGTATATTTTGTATTGAATACAGGATGGATATGTATTATAGTGGAAAGATAGCACCGGCCGACAGAGTCTGTGACAAGCTGATATCTGCATTATATTTCAACATTTAAGTTTGTGAATTTTGGTAGCATCGTTGATTTCAATGAAATCTAACATCCTCATACGAACCTTCGAGATTATCTACTACGACTAACCATTTTCCTAATCGTCTACCTGATTGATAAAATGATTGTGAGTGGTAGGAAAATTTCTTTACCAGAATGAGCGTTTTTATATTGATGGCTGGAAATGTTTTCATTGCTACGCCTCAGAATGCGGCATGGGGTAGCTTACCCTGATGCCCGGAGGCCCCAATGTAATTTGAAGACGAAAGAAAATGACATTCTGAATTGCTCCAGATGAAAACTAGCGAATATACATCCTCGTTTAATAGTACGAGGATTTCGAGGAGATCTATCGATCAAAACCATCACTTGCATGAAATCAAGATCATTCCCCAGCATCAATCTCACCATATCTTTATACAGGGAGTGCCATGGAGAACCTGAGCTCCCGTCATTGAGAAGGAAATAATTTGGAAAAGTTAGGACGAATCTGTAGTTCCATCATACTTGATAGCTGCTGGAAAGCAAGGGGTACTGTTATCGAAATGGGACAATTTGCATATTACTGTATGATCGGTGAAAGATTATCAATTCTAATTCGATGGTACTAGATGTGACGGAGTCATCTCGAATGTGACTAAGAAGTTTGGTTGTCCTGGAATCCCCAGGTCATATCCGTCGCACGAGATAACACAGTCGTGCCCTTTGAGTCTCAGTAGCTAAACTTCTAAGAATGATGATACCACAGAGTTGTGTCGCCTAAAAAATGAAATTCTACGTGTCTGATTTTTAATCAAATACCACCACAATGGAGGAAACTTGGGTGGAAGTTTCCAATGGCACACCATGTATTTACTTCATTCTTGCAACTATCACATGATCTACAATATATTTTTTTAGACTGGAACTTCCAATATATAAAGTGAATCGGTTGATCTAGATGGCACAGTAGCTAACTAAAGCAACCATTTGTTTGAGAAAATCGGCTACATTGTATTCTCTATCTGAAGAAACCTAGTTGTTTTCTCGAAATGACCCTTTAGGGTTTTTTTGTGGGAGAGAGTCGATCCTTCTTGCGCCCGTCCATGGAAAAACACCGGCTAGAGAACACAAAAAACTTCAGTTCGCCTGGCTATTCTCATTCTATTCTTGCAGTTCACCGTGCTTAAAAATATTTTCACTAGTAATACTATTAGAGGTCAAATTATTTCCGGATTCAATTTGAACTCGTGTGGTATTCAGTAAGAAAATTCCACACCAAATGTGTTTCCAACAACATCAATTTTCGCCTTCATCAAGTTGACAAAACCTGTCATTATAAACGTCAAAAAAATTTCCAGTATAATTCGCTGTTGGGTACCCACAAGGTGGATATAGGTTGGTGAAATAACTCTTCAATTGTTTCTTTCCAAAACATGTAGACCTGTCAAACGACCTCACTAAGGCCGCACCACTTGAGTATAGATGGCGATACGATCGTCGATCCGGTGAAGTCAAATCCGCTTTTACTGATAATGACGGATACCTGACAGTGATGGATAGCTAACAGTTCAGTTTTTACATTTATGTTGAATTTCAAATCCACATCGTGTTTCCAGCATTTCCAAGATAACCTTCGAGATCGGCATAGGTGACGCCACCTAGTTTCGATCTTGGGAAGCCTTAGTAAGGTATTGAAATCCGACAAAATCAAGTAGGCGAAGGTCTACAACTTTTTCTAGTGGCTGGGTATAGGGAGTTGAGACACCAGTCTTTATTTACATCATGGGTACCCACCAGGAAAAAAATTCCGATCAAATTTATCCGTTGCTATGGTGATCTGACAGGAATACACGTTCTGATTGGTTAAAAATCACATGTGTGGAATTTTTCTTACAATTCATTATCGAGGGTGTACTTTGTGACATCACATTGACATCACGAGTGGAATGAAATGCCACGTTAGACGAGATCTTAGATCGTATAGCCACTAGACAGAGGATATTCTTGATGAAGTCGGCAATGAAGTGAAATCGGAAGTAGAATTGTTTGTTACGCTCTATTTCTCATCTCTAAGAGGTTTCAAGATACACAGTCCATTTCCAGATACCGAACATAAGCAGTACGTGAGCAACTGAACTACCTATAATCAAGCAAAATTCTAAATGATATGAGAAGATAGATACCTGATATCTAGATTCGAGCCTAACGTCATTGATCCATATCATATTACTCTTGGGAAACGAAGAGACATTTGATACACCCAAATCAAGATATTTGTTATGTGATACTTTCCGAGCTCTATACATCGTGAATTTCATGACCACATACTCCATACGATCATTACTAATATCGTATCTTTATAACTCCTACAATTTCTTGACGATATTATCTAATATCGTCCGTTCCGTTTTTATGTTTATGTTTTTACCTTGGTTCATGAGAGAAAGGCTCTGCGTAAATATTTCTGACCCTTCTCGGTAAGGGTGGTGGACGGGGATGATAACTCTCCATTGTTTCTGTATGCATTTTGTCCAAATTCATAGTTCACTTCACAACGGAATGCTCACGAGAAAGTTCATTGTTCATTCACAGAAGATTGACATGCTTCAGTATATCCGATGGAATGGTCTGTAAAGCACGAAAGGTATCATTAGAAACATTCAACATGGATTTTATGAGAGTTCAATACTGGTTCGAACGTCGCTGACCAACTTTGCAAAACTTTCATACAGTGAAAGACGTTTGGACATATCCTCACACTTGTTAAAAGATTTTGTTAGCTCCTCAAAACAATCTGCCTCCGTTTAAAAATACAGAAATACACAACAGTTTCCACTTATCTCAAATCCTTGAGTATTCTTTGAAATTCATGAATAGTTTGATAAGACAACGTGTTCTTAGTAGTTTCGATTGCAATGTGATGAAGAAAAAGAGGTTTTTAGGCTGATCTGTAGGGTGATATTTCCCTTGAATTTGGACATTTTCCACATGCAGATATCTGATGGCTCAACATAAGCTGAGATTTTTCATTCTATTGAAGGTTCAGAAGCAGTAGGAAGAATAATACCCAATAAGTAATCAAAGAAAGTTTGATTGGTTTTCCATTGTTATGAACTGAAACAATTAAGGACAATTCTTCAAGCTCATCCATATGTCGATAATATACGTATAGTTCATACAAGAGCATGATGACCGTCATATTTGTCTTCAATTGAACTCAATCAAAATAACATTGTGGTGAGACACGGACAACTGAGTTGAAACTATTAAACAATAAAAAGCATCAGCGGAGCTTATGCCCAATCGACCTTGTTTATGGCTGATTGGATCATTATAACATATTCATATAAGATAGTCCTGAGATTATTTGATTTGTGAAACACGAAAGGGAAGTTGAACTTTCTGAATTAATTGCACAATTCCAATAATACAGATAAGAAAAGTAGCAGTATTTAATAATTGAATCGTTGAGAGTTTCACACTCGACAGAGCCTTCAGTGAATTTCCTTGTCGTATCTTGGTGTCTGAGCTGATCTCAGATTTCAGAAAATGGATTATATCTGGACTCAGGTGGAAACAGGACTGACTGAACATCAAATATAGTAGTATTCATTCGATTGCTTCGTTCAATAATTCACCAAATATTATCGATGCGAGTTCTTCTGAAACGAATGATTTTTTTCTGAATTCCTTCAGTGTATTTTCCTTTGATGTATCCTATTCTTCTCAGATATTCTCATTCGATTCATTCGATATTCCACAATAACACTTGATGGAAAGAGAACAACCAACCCCCTCCAATTCTGAGAAGCTTATGTCTGATAGATCTTGTTAAATTTTCATTGGCTCATTACGTATCTTCGTGTTTTGTCTTTGAGACGCCCCGACCTCGTCTCAGACGATATATGAATTAAAGATGAGAGCTACATTAAAGTTATATGATGCAATTTATCGTGGTTAGGATGAAATCTCATATCCTACATTGTGGCAGTTTATATACTGAAGCGATAAATTCTTGTATTAATTGCAATAGTGTTGTTGGTCAGTGAACGTTTATTATAGAGGTAGGATTATATATCGAGCAAGTTGTTACATTGGTCAATGTCATCGAATATCTCCATGGCATCGTGATGAAGTTACGATGTGAATTGATCAGAATCAATGTTGTTGCATTATTCTATTTATGTGTGTAGTACACAACTTCAGAGCATATGATGGTATTGATCACTTGCTCGATAATAATTTCGGTTTGTTTGGAGTTTTTTTCTTCTTTTTCGAGTGTTCAGATCGTTCAACCAATTATGTGATCCTTGCTAAGAATGCAGAAAATAGATTGGGCAACTTGATGAAATCTTGAGCATTCATTTATTTCAATAAACACATTTTTGACCCTTGCCTTAGCTCTAACTACTTGAATGCATGCTATTGAGCGTTCTTTTGAATAGGCAACTCGAGGCCAGGTTGAGCTTTTTTAGGAGATTAATAAATGCGGAACGTATTTCTTGAAATTATATGCTCTTTCTACGTTTCTTGGTTTTCTGAATCTTCATTCATTGTTTTGCTTTCGATGATGGGATGTCTTTCATTTCGCTCCTGCAAGATTATTACACCAACTAATATTTCTGATATCACCTCGATCAGATGAGAGACACTGAACAATGCTTCATTAAAAGCATGCGTGATTGTCGAACAACGTGACTGATGGTAGTTCATTCACTAAAATTGTTAATAATACGTTGCGTTGAGTTTGCGGACTCTTACTCAGCTTCAGAAGTAGAAACCAGTTGTTATCAACATGAAAGATTGAGTTGCTTATCTGGGTAACAAATACATGATCTATCACATCCTCATTATTGATCAATTGAGGTTGATTCTGTGAGTGCTTCTCAAGAAGCAGCGAATCCATGGTCCGTCAAAGAGGCAATGAGGATTCCAGTATTTTGTGACCTTGAGTGAATTGTTGAATATTAAGATGAGCTTCGAATTATAATCTAGTTGACAATTGAACTCTATCAAGTTAGTTGGATGAGTTCGATCAGCTCAGTGAGATCATTATACCTGAACAAGTCTCATTGACCTCATCAACTATTCTGAGTATCGGGAAGAAATAATGAAGTATGATATAAATCGACCACAATCCACTGGAGAAGTGATTACTTCTTCAAATCAATAATTCATGAAAAAGTAACTGGAATTTGCTCTTGGCCTCAGCTTTTTTCATGATATGAGATCTCTCAACACCAGCTTGCCCCAATCACAGATCGTTTCAATAATACACCACATGTCATGGGTGACACAAGGTCAAGAGACGATCTACTTCAGAAATCCTCATTGGCCTCCCTATTCCGTGTACAGATTCTCGATCCGAATATCGCATACAAGTGTGATAACATGTTGCTCCCGTGCACGAATTAACAAGCGTGAACCTGGCTGTTCATACTCAGCAATCAGTAATCAATCACGAGATCAGTATTTTCGGAGGTAGCTGAGTCGACCCAGTGCCCGTTGGTCACGCAATCTTCACCGTCTCTCAAATAACCGAGCCTGACCACCCACCAACGTCTGGTCGCTCAATCATCCACCTGGTCACCCAATCAACACCAACGCTCTCCGACAACCTGAACACTCGAAAGGGTGGACACCCGTCGCGTCCGCAACCTTTTAGCACTTACCTTTAAGGTACGCGCGCGATAACCGTCCAGATGCCTATCTCACGAGAACGAACGTGGAACCATCGAAAAACTGACACCGCGTCAACATGTCGAGATCGCGGCGATATGTACGACCGGCAGGGCAGAATCGGAAAATGCCGAAACGACACGACGCGCGAGACGTGTCAGGGCCGCTCAACAGTTTGCACCGAAGTGGGGTTGATTTCGAGGCGAACGGCGATGCGGAATACAGGGTTGGGGGCGCTAGCGATAGAGGGCTCTGCGCATGCGCTCCGCTGACGTCGATGCGCTCTATCTCGCTGCTAGCCCGTTGCTACATCGGGGTTGTGTTGGGTAGGGAGTTGCTCGAAGGGTGGATTACTGTTCCATCCGAGCTAGCGAATGGACTCGGTATGCCTCAAGGAACGCTACCAGGTCCAACATTGTTATTGGTGTATGTCAACAAGAGCGTTTTGAAGTATGCACTGTTGTATCGGGATTGTTGTTTAAATGTCTATTTCTGGTCTGAACGACCAGGACCTCAATTGGACCATCGAGGACGTCCATTCATATACATTCTGAGGACGTCCATCAAAGGACATCCTGAGAACGTCCATTTTACGGATATTTTTCGGATATTTTCAGTGTCTTCTCGAAGACCTGCCAAACTTCGATCTACGGCAAAGTTATGGAATTCTATGCCTGATGATGTCATTCCTAACGCTTATGACCTCCAGTCTCCCAGTGAAAATTCCTGTCTCTCCCACTATCCCAGCGTTGGCTAACATGATTATTTTAAGCCTAAAGATGTTAATAGTCTTTGCTTCAGTTTCATTCAGTCCATACCGTGTTTGCAGTATCAATCAAGTTGGATGCTCCTCCCGAAAACACTTTTCTGATTCTTCATCGATTTCTCTAACCAAAGATATATGCTGTTGAACAAACAGTTACATTAGGTGACTTGTTTATATCGAATCACCCGCTTTTCAATGAGAACGATTTGACATTTGACAAGCAATTGGTTCGAAAAATACAGCAAGCGACACAAGCAGAACATCAGAACATCATATGTAGGATGTTTCGTAGGATTGGAGAAATAACTTTGAGCATGGAGATCAACTTTTCGGATGATTGCATTCATCGTCTATGCATCTGTTAAAGCAGAGGGCGATTGTGAGGGATTATATTGAATGTGTACCACAAGACACGATCAATACTATCAACGTTATCTACGAATAAGAATATTCAGAAAGTGTATAATCGTGTCATATCATTCAATCACACTATATTGGATGAACTGCCTTCGCATTTATGTTTTGTTGCAACTTTTTCAAACTCAAATTCACCATCACATTGGCAGCAGGCCCAGTTCCGATGTTGGGTCCAATTATGTTTTCACTTCTTGGCAGTAGATATTCGAGACTAGTTTCATAGTGAAACTCTTTCTGTATCAACTTGGGAATGTTAATCGGAATGATTTTCCTATTTGAGAAGTTCACCTCCCCAATAGTTCACCTTCACTTCCTTCATTTCATGAATAACTGACTCCTCGAGAATTCAACGTGTAAGATTCTATAGTCAATTCGATGAAAGAGTTATGCATGATTCTACGTAATTCTTCACATCAGCAACGGAGATATTAGGTGGTTACAACTGGTAACCTTCATATTCAACACTGAAAAAATAACCATAACGAATTCATCATATGATGAGAATTTGCTGTGACGTTTTCCGATCTGAATTCATGAACAACATGAACAACTTTGAAAGTATACGTATACAGCCAGAGAAAGATAGTTCGAAATCGAACGAACCAATCGTATTTGTTTGTTATCATGCACGACATAAAAGTATTCGGTTTTGATAAAAGCTCTTCTCTTTCATTGATATCAAATTAAGTACCTACATGTTGACAAATTCTATATCGAACAAAATGTCATCAACTGTGATCGAAGTACGTGGATACACAATTGAAAAATAAATATCAGGATCGGAAACTATATGGCTTTGAATTGGATATCGCAAAACTGCGTTTTGCAATGATGGGAACTTGGATTTCAATGCTGGTATTCATCAAATCACAACAAAGCAGAATTGGAAAACAAATCGTAGAAATTTACGATTCACACACTGAATAATACATTAGGACCGTGTGAATATAGCCAGAACATGATATCTTTACTGCTATAACAATGATTCTTAATTTTTTGAAACACTAATTCAATTTTGGGAGAGTATTGGAATTTTCCTTGGAAGTTTGGAGGTCGTAAGCATCAAGAAAGACTTATCTATGCAAAAATGCCAGTACTTTGCCGTTCTGACAATGTATGGAAAACAAGCCCAAACTCGTCTAGATTGTCTGAGGCGAGAGAGAACGCCCACCTCTCTGCGATATTCTAAAGAGGTAAATGTGTTCGTGAGTATAGTATCACCCACTTGGCGACCGAAGATTGCAAAAATCATTCCTCATATAACCAACAGAATAATATGCCTGTGATATTGTCGAAAGTATATAGTGTTGAAGGAATCTAAATCTGAAATATCTGGGGATACTGACTGCTGCTGGGATGCATTTTACATGATTACCAATAGAAAAACAGTTAGCCTTCTGTAGGTCTAAGAAAGTTAGACTCATAAACTCCTGACAGACCTTGATAAGGAAAAAGATCTGAGACATGCCACGACGAAGTATTGCTGTCTGGAAAAATATCTGGATATGTTCAGCTCAAGGGACAAATTCAAATTCTTTGGGAAAGAGGCACAAAGGATCTCTTGGGAAGAAAGGACTGGATCTTCCACATCACAGCGTACATCTGCCTATAAACAACAGAACATGATCAGGTCGAAATTGATCAGAATTCATCTATTTATCTACAACTCATGAAAGCTGATGATCAATCTACCATTCAGACTGTTCGAACTACACGACTCTACATCTGATGGATGTTGTCGTTATCTTATTCATTTTCGCAAGTTTGACAATCAGAATCATTCTCATGAATCGAATTTCCACAAATAACAAGCGGTTCTCATTGGATGCCACAGAGGTGACCATATACTTTTCCAATAGTTGAAATATCAATTTGTTGCTTGGGATCAGTTATTTGCTTGTTATTTATTGTTGTTAATTCGTAAGGATCGAGAAGAGAATACCTACAGGATGTTCCGACCGCTTTATATAAACAGGAGTTATATGAACAAGCCGTTTGTGATCTATCAAGTTTCGAACCCATGTCGTCTTCGACCAGCGAATATGCACACAATGTACTTCAGAACATGATCAACATGGCAAATATCTGCATCGCTTTGAATAATCAACATTCGCAACACTAACAACATGTTCAAATAGAAGAAAATAGTTGTTTTCCAGCGAACATGTGAATGGATATAGATGATAATAATAATATTGCCAGAATCACTACGACACTCACACTCTCTTCTGAGTTTGAGAACTCGAACTCGCTGCTTGATTTCCTCCCCGGAGTTTTTTTTCCACTGAAAGATGACATTCATCTTAGATCAAGTACCATCATTTGCACCTCTATGATGCTTATCCAGCCTCCATGCATATTAAACTGATAAATATAGATAATATAGTAGCACCTGTTAGAGCCGGACTCTGAGCAATCTGAAGATCTTGTGGACGAATCAGAATTTGACCAACCTAGTACCCCATATCTCCAGCAGTCCACGAGTTCCCAATAGTGAGGAAGGTAACATCAATCATGTGAATGTTCCTTTCTCCTGACATTGAATGCTAATGTGAGTTATTGTCAGTACTGATCACCCTATAGTGTACACATATATCTAGTTGTTCATCATGTATTATGTATCTTTATGTGAATGTTGCTCGAAAAAACATATTCAATAAATAATAATCTGTGACCAGCATGTTTTTTCACTTGCCGTTAACGATGTTATATCGATTGTCCAGCAGTGTGGACATATGTAAGGAATAAAACAGATATGCAAGAAGATGGATTTTCAATCGTAGCGACAGACACTCATGCTTACTATCCAGTCGTCGTGAAAGGGTTTGAAATACTGTGTAATTAGATCGCACTCCAGTTGATTGAATTTTTATCGCTTTTGTATCAGATTCAGCTGAATTGCTGGAAATTGAAAAGGGTTGCTTCATTTACATTTCGAGAAGGAAACTAGGTTAATGGTTACCAAATCGTTCTCTGTGGACACTATTTCAATTCAACGGGGATATTCCTGTGGAGTTTGGCGTGTACTCAGTTCTCTGTACACACCCAAACTGAGAATTGGTCAGTTTTTTTTCTCCTGAATCTGCTGACATATCGCACGATTGGAACAGCTCTATCATTCATCTCCATTCGAGGATTCTGATATTCACCCATAACTTCATCCGATTATTTTATTGATTACATCCATCTTCAATGAGAAATATGTAGAATTTTCTACAGTAGGATCTCAAGTATCACTGGTATCACATGTCATCCCATCATTGATCAACATCATTGTTCTTCGTATCGTATTTCCATGTATCATATAAGATTATAGAACTGAATTGCATTGCATGTATTTTTCTTGTACATAACTTCTTACATTCATTTTGCTGAAGGAAATCAGGCAAGGTGCTCACATCAAGAGTTCATATAACTACACTGTTTGTCTTTGCGAAACTAGGTTTTGAAATTTCTATCAATAATGATAATAATAATAAATATACTTTATTGTCATGAAAGAGTTTCTTCTTGTCGACAAAGCATGAAGTTAGTGAAGAGTATATATAAAATAAATATAAATTTACAACTATAATATTGAAATCACTATACTAAAACCTTGAATAAAACATTGAATAAATATTTTTTTGTCGAAATATGAAAATAATAATATACATAGGTATAATCATAACTATAATATTGAAATTACTATACTAAAACATTGAATAAAACATTGAATAAATATTTTTTTGTCGAAATATGAAAATAATAATATACATAGGTATAATCATAATAATAATAATAATATAATCATCTCTGGATCTTTCGAAGAAACTCAAGACTTGCATCGATCAGTAGACTTCGGAATGGTGAAGCAGTACCAGTGTAGTCAGTTGAAGAAGCGAATCCTGGAGATAAACAGACAAACCGAGTTCCGATCAATTACACTCCACAAAGAGCCTCATCATCTTATAAGAATTGAGAGTAGGCAACCATATCACAGTATCAAAATGGCTATGCAAATTGCCTGACACTAGGTATAGAGGAAAGGAAATGAGTACACACACCGCAAGGGATTTTATGATAAATTATGCCGAAATATTCTCGAAATAGTCCTAATAATACTCAGATCAGATTTGAATTTGAATAGAACGAGTATGACGTAGAACAACGGTGTGCCTCCTTCCATAGTAATTTCGAGCAGATTAGAATCCATGCTCGAGAATTTGTTGCCAGACATACGCGTTTCACCATCAATGCTCAATCGAATATTCAGGATAGTGGAATTTTCTCGGGCAGCCGAGCGGTAATGAAGAAATGTCTCACATGATATCTTCCAATATTTATGAAAGTAAAGAGATGAATGAAAATAGACGTTTGAATCCGATGTGAATCATGTTTGGATGAAACCTAGCTCATTCTATACGCAATACAAAAGATTCTTCAGGTTTGGTACATTCAGATGATGTTGAGTTGATTTTAAAAATGATATTTCCAATGATGATTATTTATGTTATCATCCAAATAGACAAACTCCCATCGATGGAAGAGTAAGGAATAATGAATCGTTTTTAACAATATCACATCATGAGTAGATAGCAGCACAATGTTCGAAACGTCTATCTGAAAATATTCATGAATGGATGCTCACGATGACGAATTATGATTATTCCACCGAAAATTCTCTTTTACAATGATCTCGGCTGATCCTTGTGAAGGATTCAGAACATATTCAGAACTACGTGGTATATCTGAAGAATTGAACTGAAATGAAATATTTATTCATAGGAGGAGAAGTTGGAGACAGAACCATTATAACAAAGAAGGGTCTACGTGCAGAAGGAATTCCATCAAAACATTGGGTCCGGGCGCAAGTCCCATCTCAGATATGCTATATTCTTATTTGCTTTGTTTTTCTTCACGAGGATCCCAGTTTATTGAAACCAACATTATATTTCGAATTCCAGCAAAGATGATGATTTTACACAGTTCATGAGTTTCCAGGTTATCGATTGGCTACAATGATAATGTGTTAATTTTTCAGCTCTTTGTGTGATTTTCTCTCCTCGTTTCTAGAAAATGAAGTGGAAGTTATACAAAATTATTTAAATATATTTGTAGTAAGGACAGATTCCGTGATCTGCCCCAGAAAGTCACTGCGCTTGGAATTAAACCTTTAGAAACCTAAAAGAGGAATTCTCTATTTGTCAGTGACACCTTGTTTTTCAAAAATAGCTCGGACGATGTTTCACGAGGTTTAGAATGAAAGACAACTTCACCTAATACTCGGTTACATTATGATGCAGAAAAGATGTTGATCATCTTTTGGATCTTTTGGGAATGTAATATACTCAATCTATACAGGAAGGCCTAGAAACATGACGATGAACTTTGGGAGGTGATGAAGGATCATCAGACCAAACAATTTGTGTTCAGTGAACGAATCCGAATCCGCGAGAATCAAAACAGTTTTTTGGTAATAGTCAACAAAAAAAAATGCAGGAAAACATTCATGAATCACTTTCCGTTCATGTTGTACTCAGTTTTATATATTAAAGAATTATGATCCACAATAATTGTACACATTGTACAATTGTCCACAAAATGTAGACCGTTTGCTCCAGTATAATATGGAATATTCCCAGAACACCTTGTACATGCATTCATCAATTAATTGATTGAATAATAATTTATTTATTTTCATCTCATATGAAATGATCGTTTCGATGTTCCAGTTCACGTCTGAAAGTTTGTCGGCATCTTCTCGAGACACGATGTATATCATGACATTACATTCATGCATATACACTTTTTCGGATTTCATGCTGAACTTTCTTGAGAAAATTCAGTGAATATGAAATACAGTCGATTCGTTCTCGAAATAAACGTTGGATGCGATAATCATTTTTGTTCACCAATACTTGAAATCATTTATGAAAAAATCAACTATATGAAACATGAAAGAATACATGATTTTGTAATCAACAGTCAGTTTGTGCTCGAGGAAAGCATCTTATTGGTAATAACAGTTATGGCATTTTTTTTTGAAATTTGAATGGAATTATGCATCGATTCATAACAGAAGAACTATTTTTATTTCTTGTATCCTCTTGTCATTCATCATCGAATAGAGAGAACCATATTATCTGTCAATCATTGTTGGGTGTATTGCGAAACACACCAAAACGCATAACTTTTCCATTGAGTTTCTTGAAATTGCCAATTTTCCTGACATTTTGGGATAGGTATCTCACAACAAGTCGGTCATCCATTCAGAAAAGTAGCTGTTCATTATATAGATACAATCAAGATTTTGTTCAACAGTGTTATCATGTTACCAACATAGAAGGCTAACTGGTTGTTACCATTTGAGATATGTATATTCATGCACACCCAAATCAATGAAGATTTCACAACTTTTTCGACTAGACTATCATTATTATTATTGGTAAGTTTCACTGAATGAAAAGAATATTTCCTCAATGTTCCTCAGAGTTCAACGTGATTTATTATTCATTAGATGGGATTTCCGAAAGTGTGATCCAACATCAACCAAATCGCCGATAGATGATTGATCGAATCTTTTGAGTTGATGCGGATAACTATCATGTAAACTGTTCGAGGTACTGATAACATATCTAGTATAACAATGAAACCTTCGCGAAGTCGATCAACCGATACTGGGTCCTTGTCTCTAGGCCTCTGCTTCATCTCAGCATCTCTTTAACATTGAGGTCAAATAATTCCTTTCCTCATTGCTGAAGTCTTTGGTGAAACAGGTTTCTCGCTCGTTCACACTCTGAATGATGGAAATTCTGTGGATGTTTTACTGAAGAAACTTTCTACACAACTCACAGATGAATTCGTCGATGAATTGCAGCTTTTCTTTGAGTGGAACTCAGATCATCATAAGTATTCCTTAATTTATGGTTTGTCGATTTCTTGTTCACTGTATCGTCGTATGTTTCCGAAATATTTTCAATTCAATGATGTATTGATTGTATATGCTCGTTCTCACTCACCGCCTCTGCATTTTCTTCGACAAAACTCTCGTCATTGGTAGAATCATCTCTCTTTGAGCTGAAACTTGTGTTACGAATGCATTGATGCGAATATTGCTAATACTGGGACTCGAACACAGTTTGCGATAAAAATCCTTTTTCCAACTAGCGCTCACGAATACCGCTACTGTTCATTCATATAGTTCATAGATATCCTGATTCCTGATCCGGATTCCCCTCCTATAGCTTTTTGTATAACGAGGGAGGAAAGAGCTACTTTTCATTGTTGCAGCCTACACATTCGTGTTATATCTTCAATGCATGACAAATATTTTGTTACAGCAATTTTCAACTTTGATTAACCTTCTTGATACAAATATAACGATGGTCACGAAGTATACTTACCTTTGCTCCTCAGGTATACATATTGATGTATACGATTTTTCACAGGAATAAAAGTAATTGAACTCCGATATGATATGAATATGTTACATATAAGAGGGCCTATGAATTTATATATACCATGTATAATAGGTTTTCCATAAACATAAATAGGTAATATGAGCTTTCATCGAACTACTTTATTTCAATTCCTTGATCTTCAATCTGTTATTCGATTAGTACCTATGGGTACCTTTATCTCATCACTTATCGCAGAGATTGAAAAATGCCTGAATAGAAGTGCATACTCAATACAGAACCCTCTGAGATACATTTCCAAATATGGTAGCAAAAAAAAAGCCGGCTTTTCGAGCACTTCAAAGGAGTGAGCAGGCTTGCTGGGATATCCATGGACTATATCCTTGATATTTCATTGTCCTGTAAATCCTCAGTTAGGTTAAGTGACTTTGGTATCAATCTACTATTTGCCCATCCTATACGTATTCACTCTCTCATGTCTTGTTTTCCAAATATTTCCATTATTCATACCATCACATAAAATAAATTCAATTTTCATCTCATCTTCATTCCCTGTGAGTTCATTTCTATCCAGATGAACATGATCTTCCTACTTTTTGAATGCTACATCTCATGATTCAATGGATAGTAAGGCAGATACATTTCTTGTTCCTTCAATGTTGTCTCATATTATCGGTGTGCTGGTTCTGCTTATTTCATGATCATTCCGGTATGCATATTCCATCGTTCTTTTACTAACAAATTCCAACTTCACATATTTTCAAAATACTGATTCATGGCAATCGAGTCATTTGTTGAAGTGATATTTTTAATCTTCAATCGTGTATGTACCTCCGATCTAGTGCTACATAAAGATTTCTGTGGTAGCGTTGGATGGGGTAAAATGTCAGATCGTATAACCGAAGGAGATTGATTATCCGATTTTTTTCCTCTTTTTATACTCTGTAGGTTCCTTCACATAGTGGAGTATATATTATAATAGCGAAGGGTTTTTTTCGCTGTGGGCATAATCACTATCTTGACAGTTGCAAATTTGGCTGCTTCGTAACGAAACTACCGATATCCAAATATGTGATGGTAACTGGGAGAGTCTTATTCAATATTTCCATCCCATATATGGCTCACTGTCAATGACAGCAGCTACAAGTAGAAACGATGTGGGTCACTAGAATCTTATTGTCATCATTCTCATTCCTCTGGATTCATCTGGATATATTTTCATCATCAATTATGGATGCAGTCACCAGATTTTGCTACCAAGAAGTTCGATCTCGGGATTGAACGAACGAAAAAAACAATTGACCAAAGTGATGCTTTGTCGGTGCAGTTATACAGACCATTGTTGGAGAGTTCGTCTAAAAGAATGTTGAAGAATGGTCTGTATGATCAGTCGAACATTTCATATAACTGGATCACTGCCATAGCTCAGAAAATGTAATTCAAAATTTGATATCTGTTATTGATGCTCAGTCGGTCAGTGATTTCTATCGTTGATAACTTCCTCAAATAGTTTGTCGATGCTTTTGAACTACATTGTCACTATATCGCGATTCATTAGGAATTGAAATAAATGTAATGCTATTATACCTGATGATCCAATGTATTTTGCTGATCAAACAGCAGATAATGCAAGTACAATTTGCAAGCTTTCCTCCTCCCCTTTCTTCAGCAACTCTACCTATGTTGAACTGTCTACTAGTGATATCCTAGGGGTAGGCATATGGTCTCTAGTCCCTGAAAAATATGCAGGTCCTGATGGTATTCCAATATCGTCCATTACAACAATGTACAGATGATTTATTGCATCCTCTCATACATGCTTTTGATTCATCTCTTCGAAACTCCTCACATCATTCCAATCTCACAAAAAGAGTGATAGACACAATATCAAATACTATAGACTCTCTATATATTTCCAGCAGAATCTCCGAACACATCATTCACAACGAGATACTGATTAATTAATAATATCAATCAAAGAACAGCTCGGATTTTTTCCTCTGAGATACATAGAAACGCATTGAATATTTTCTCGCAGACATTTTGCTATACTCAATGGATGATCAAGTTTAGGTGGATGAAGTGTACACTGATTTTAGCGAAGCTTTCGATAGAATCAATCACAACATATTGATTGCAAGACTTGCTGAGGTTCGTATGAGCAGCTTCCTCCTTATTGGATTTGGTCTTACTTGGTTTGAAAAAGGTAGAAGGTAGAAGAAGATGGTAGCACTCAATTTTTTTCAGGTTCCTCTGAAGCTGCATCTGGGAATCTCCAGGGCAGTCACACAGGTCCATTATTCTTCATTATCCAAAATCAAGGTCTTCAAATTTTGTTGAATGTTGATGCAAGCGACTCTTTTCGAGCTTCAGCAAATGTATTCCAATTACATATACTAGGAGAATGAATAAAGTTGAAATGAAAATCCCCAATATCAACTTCACGTCGATAGAATCCAGAGGGTACAAAAATTACCAGAAATTACCAACGCAATATCCGGCAGAACCTCGATGCAATATTTCCCAATCGGTGGACGGAGTGGCGAGGATCGATAGAATGGCCAACGCGATCACATGATCTTCAGATTCCACATCATTAGATTTCTTTTTAGAAGGATATGTGAAGAGCATTCTGTACAAAACTGAACCTTTCGATTTGAATGACGATGAATGTCGATCACGCCTGATATGTTGAATAATTTTCGAATATAGTTTGATTTGAGGTTAGGCTGTTGCCAAGACGTTCGCGGTGAATGTTTGGAACATCTATTCCATTTACATTTATAGACCTTCCTAGTGTTTTAAATTTCATCGAATTACATTTCAGTTTCCAATTGTGTTGTAGCGAGTTTCGGGAACCAAATGAATTCATTTTAACCCAAATAGATTGTTGCAATGAATTTGGAAACAATAACATTTTTGAATAAAGAATGAGACCTATCAAACAATTGGGGGTTGACGGTAGGGATCGCATTCTGACGTTGAAGAATGTCAATTTATAATTTGGATTCGTCGTGTTTAGGGAGTTTCCATAAATATGTACAGTAACCGAAATAATGAATTTATTCCGTTTGGCTTTCACACACTCTATAATGATCCTCAAACATGTGAAGTAAAAATCCGATTATAAACGGAAGTTCATCTGCGAAAGAGGAGTTCTTCATGAGGATATGAATATTTGAACAAGGGCTGATTGATTGAACTTTGAGTAATGTTCCTCTCACTAATGCGATACGGAGTAATTACATTAATAATTCCAGTCAGCACCGAAGGATCAGGATGTGGACTATGTCCAGAATATAACATCAGATTCTTCAATGATCACAGAGACAGCAAGTGATCGTTCATGGCGGCGATTTATCTAATTATTTTGGTGAACATAATCAATGAGTGTCAATCTAATGAACTTTCGGAAACCCCTATTTGTTCACTACGCTCCTTGACAAAGAAAATATTCGATTCAGATTTTCGATAAACTTTAGTTCTTTATTCAATTATTATCACATCGTATGAAACCAGTTATGAGAGCAAGAGCTGATATATGATATTGTGGTTGAATCCTTGATTTTTTTTATGCTTGAGAATTTCTATATTCTTCCATACTTCGTAATGTTCTCTGGAATACTGGCTTATAGCATTTTGAATATATATAACCTATCTTCGTCGTTTGTACTGTTTAAACATAAAAATAATATGATATACAAGTGGGAAATGGAACAAATTTCGTCTAGAAGTCATTGCAATAGCAAATATATAAATTTTCGACCGTAATGTAGAACAGTCGATATTGTCATTCACTAGTTAATATAGGTATACTACATAATACCCGATCTCTACGCTTTCGTGAGAACAAAATCAAATAGGTGTATGAAATGAACAGAACTCCTTGGAGGATAGTCAAGAATTTGAGGTAATGATCAAGATAAAATGACAATTACATACCAACTAGAGAAGAATTGATGCAACATTTTGAAATTCACTCAAGATTGAGCTTTCAATTGAAACTGTCATTTTTTTTCATTCAGAAGGTGAATTGTTATATATTCGATAAATAAATATTTGGATCTTATGATACGTCGGGCGATACATTCAAGGTCAAGTCTCGAAAAATTTTCATCTGATTGATTGATCTTGATTCATATATGCTAGATACCCAGAATATCTTCTGAAATTCTAACGAGGGTGAAAAAATCAATAATAACATCTGAAATATTGATCCATGCTGGAAGATTCTTGAGTTTTGATTATCAACCCATTTCAAACAGCACATAGTTAGACACTGTTTCCCTGTTGATGGCCTTCAATGAGAGTTTATGTGCCAACTTCTTATATCGGCCATTCCTGAAACTGCTCGAATAGAACAACAGTGATATTTATTAATTACTGAGCCATTCGGCTCTCAGCACAGCACGATGAGAAACGACTCTGTTTTATCATGACCTAAAAAGACCAGTCAGTCAAATGGGTTCTTACGCGACTGATGCTCGACTTAAGGAGAGAGCGCTGAAGCTTTGAGTAATGACCAACTTCCTCTATTACAATATATCTCACTTATAGCCGTGTTTCATTAGCCTCGACTACCTTCTAGCTCTGCCTCCGGCAGATACTGTCCTCATACAGAGGCGGAATCAGTCTGAAGGATGGAATTTGTGGCGAAGCCGGAACCAAAGTTTTATAATCGGCTAGGACAGTTTCACTAGTGAGAGTGCTACTTCAACTGAACCAGAAATAATGTAAGATTTGAATGAATTCCAGACTAAGAAAGAACTGGTGTTCATGCAAAATTGATTGAGAAAATGAACAAATCAGTAAAGATGGAAGTTCATGAATGCTCAATTGAATTGAAATATGTATTACTGAAAATAGAATATATACGATCCAAATTTGTTGATGATAGAGTTGGACGCATGCGCTGTGTCACTTTCATGGAAAAAATTATTTCTTTAGTTGCATAGTGGCCAACTTTCTTGATTCTTATATCATTTCTGATATCCTTATTTTTCATGAACACTTCCACTACATCTGAGATCAAATACATGCTTGCATATCCTTCTTGAAGAGCATGAATAGTATCAGCAAGTGAGTTTTTCATATAATGTTGTAACAGCAGTTACTCTGAAGCTGTGGTGAAAGCAAAATAATACCAACTCCTAGCAGGAAACTGACTATTACTTAATTTTTTCGTTGTACTTGGTCAAATCAATCAATTTTCGCATTGAATTAACCGGATTCACTCTGATTGCCGAATTCCAAACACAGTTATATATTTCAATAATGAGTATGTAGATATCTAAAGATTTCGTATATTATGAAATCATTCACATGATATCTCACCTCTAACAAACTCACTATGCTAACAAACGGTTGCCATAACATGTAATCTATATTTTGGTAGAATATGAGATCAGAATCGGGCAACCAATCCGAATAATGTATTCTCTGATTGACGTTGATGTGTTTCGAAATCACTATGATTTAAATACACACACACACACACATTGAATATTGTCTGTAAGTTGATCGAGGAGGTAATGTATCATTTTTTGTATTATAACTCTGATATTTATTCTTTGGAAAATCTCAGTGAAATTCAGAAGAATTACTATAACATTTGTTTGACACCTAGAAAGAAAAAAAAAACACTGTTGTAGTTCCTAGACGACGAGCAAGTGAAGCATTAGAAGATTTTTCCACGGAGCATAACTTTTTTCTCGTGATTATTCTGTATACATTGATCGATCTCTTTTGCAAGTTTTTTCGTTGGAATTTCAAAAACAAGATTTCCTAATTCGACAAATATTCCTAATCTCAATTTTAGTGATGACCTATTATTATCATATCATCATATCATAACATCTTCTATGAAATTCACTAGGACAGTCTTTTTCTGCAGCAGAGATCGCCAGAAGTGAATAGTTTCCTATTGCCACACGTTATTTCTCCTGCTGTATGCCATCAATTGAAGCTTCATCATCATTATATCATCATGTGTTATCATTATATGTGTTATTGCCTCCCTTCTGTTATCGATCCAGCTGTACATGACGATGAATATATAATGATATCAGACGATAGGTTTTATACCAAATATAGGAACAAGGCCGAACGATAATGAATAAGCGAGTTCAAGTTCCATATATCATTTGTATTTTTCTATTATTCGGATCAGACAGAAGATGTTTTTGGATCGAAAGTTTTTCAGTATCCTAATCCTGATCCAATAGTAGTGCTAGATCATAAATGAGTTAGTTTCAAAGCTGCAAGAGCCCCTACTACCACGCCCCGTAGGGGTTGTAAGCCCAGGATCGTGTGCTGAAAAATAACCAATGATTCTTGTTTCATAATGCATTTGAATTGGCATATGCATATGTTTTATCGACTCCTCAACCCTGGTTTCTGTCTATTGACTTCGACATCTTCATATGTCTTATAGTCTAGCTATTAGTATGTATGGTAGGTGGAGTCTATATCCATTGTCAAAATACAGTTTTGCGATTATCTCCACGAGGAAATGTATTCATATTCCATACCACCGTGCTTCCTCAATTTCCTCCTCTCTAGGAGAGATGTGGGTATTCTGTTGTACATAAGGAGACCCTAATTTGTTCATTTCTCTGATGGCTTTTCTTATGCTGTAGGAGAAAATGAAGAAAATGAATGAAATTGTACTCTTTATTCTATTCTACTTTCGAATAATTGGGTCTATGAGTCAATTGCTCTCCATGACTATCGTAAGAATCATTGGTGGTACAATTCCTGAAGATCCTAACTACCTACCTGCCTAGATCCATCACACATGGATCACACTGTGACTTAGATGAGTGGTTTTCATAGTAAATATGACATTTGATCCTGACGGGATCAATTCGGGATTGTGGAATTCTTTTTTCCGTAGTCACATTGGTATCGATAATTCATAATCCAGTTGTCATATTCGTACCCAACCGTGAATTGAATTATCATGTTGAAGCCTCGATTCTCAGCGAAATGAGGAATGTGATGACATGGAAGGATTTCGGTGACTGTGATGGGAAGAAATCCAATAAACCCTAGTTGACAAAGCAAGTCGAATGAGAGCTGGAGAGGAAACCAGATCCGTGAGTTTTCCAAATGTATTCCATCCATCTCGCCGCAGTAAAAACTGTTCCAGTCGCCGATCCCCACCCGTAATGGAAAAGATCTCAAACCGGGATAACTCTCAAGATTGTTATTGTAATATGAGCAAACACCGAACACTCCAAATACGCTGCGAGGTGTGAGAGCATCTGGCGCCCAAAACTCTCTCCTGTTTTGTGCCGCAACACGCTGCTGCACGCCCGACTGTTTGCTCCCCTTGCCGCCCCTGGTCCCTCGGATTTTCCCTCCAGACAGCACCTCCATCCATCCATACAGGAAATTGGAGGTAGGTGAAGGCATTCGTCTTCGTGAGAACTTGTGCCATAACAAAGTTCATGTTGATCTTCGGTAACTTTCCGATGCGGAAAAGTCGTGTTTGCTTAGAAAAACAATCGGTCTGCTCGAGTGAGCACGATTTCATTGGATTCGAGTTGAAAATAATAATAATAATGATAACATACTTTTATGAATCACATTTGAGCCGCTGTTGAACCCAACCTTAGACGTACACATTGAATCTATTGAATCTATAATCTACAGAAAATTTCAATATCGAATTCTTATATGAGCCTTCACTGATGATTCATGTATAGTGAATATATTAGGTTCGAGAAATATGACAATAAATGAAACAGTGAATTTATAAGACTTTCATTTGATGAGCTTAGCGACCAGATGTAGCAAAAATCATTGCAAGGGTCCTCAGAGTAGTTAAGACATCATTACCTTATTCTGAGGACAACAGTCGGACGTTTTTCAAAATTTCTCAAGCTGAGGTCTCTGAGTTTATGTGGCAACGTGTTGTATAGTTTTGCTGCATAGTTTTGTGTTTCGGAATTAGCAAGTGATACTTTTTACGCAAATCATTCTTTCGTGACAAGAAAAACAATTTCTGTCCGCAAATATGCTGGGGTTCCTGATAGCAAAATTGTATGTGTTACGGTTAGGAGGCGTGTTATTCTCATTTGTTTCATTTTCAACCAGCCTGAGTCGCATTTCCTGCGATAGCCGAATTTACTGTATTTTCAATAATCATGCATCATATACTGAAAAATTGCTCCACATTTTGTGATTACGCAAGTCACGAATCACAATTTACTGAGTACAACACACGAGAATGAGTGAAAAACTTCATGTACACTAGGTGACGATGACACTGATATGACCACGTACTTTCACCAATACTGTTCATGTATCGAATTTGATACTTTTCAAACTTTCCATTATTGTAATTTTCACTCTCACGTGTGATACTCTCAACATTGAATTCACAATTGAGTTCGTGGAAAATAGGATTCCGGATATTGTTGATGAACATTGTCGGAAATGATGGAATAAATCTTGGATGTTACTGGGGTGAACTGAAGGTAGATCTCATTCATACGATTGATTCGTCACACATAAGAGGTGTTTTCATTTTCCAGCTCTTCGTGGGATTTCATCCCCTCGTTTCTCAAAAATAGAGTAGAAGTTATTGAAAATTATTTCAAAATATTTGTAGTAAGGACATATTTTATGATCCGCCCCAAAATGTCACTGCGCTTGAAATTGAACCTTCAGAGACCTAAAAGAGAAATTCTTTATTGGTCAGTGAAAAATTTCGAAAATTTCGGAAATACAAATATATTCAATAAGAATAAAACCTCACCTTGGTGGACGTTTCGGGAACGAATCTGCTCCCGTTCTCAACACAATATAAAATATTTTTCTCTTCGCAAAATTTTTCAATAATATGTTTTCGGTTTTGACACTGAAAAGTGACAATTTGGTAGACGGAGGAATTCTGGTTACAAAGTGTTTTAATCAATTGATATCGAATTTTTCATATTCAATTTTCAGAAGTGGATGCCAAGTTCTATCTATATCAACTGAACAAGCAAGCAATATTATTGTCTCCGTTCAAGAGAATGCAAGCAGACTCTTTGATTTTCCGTTTTTGGTTGTTGTCTTCTTTTCCTATGATCCTGATATTACCCCAATCGGCCATATGTCGTCCATTCTCAGTGAGGATATAATTTTGATTTGTCAGTATATATACTGATAGACGCCTACTGGTTTCACCGGTATAATATTTCTCACAAACACATGGTATACTGTAAATATTAATATAGATCATAAAATCTGTCCTCACTACAAATATATTGAAATAGTTTTTGATAACTTCTACTTTATTTTTCAGAAACGAGGAGAGAAAATCTCATGAAAAGCTGGAAAATGAATGTACCACCTCCTCGAAGAACTCACAGACAGTATTTAACATGAAAGGTGGGTTGAATGGTCCCAATTATCGAACGTTATGGATAGTATCCTCCCGTAAAAGAGTCTCGAAAGGACGAATCACTAGAGTACAAAAATATCAAACTCCAGAATTGAAAACCACTTTCGTTTCTCATATGGCTCATGATATCTCGTTGAAAAAATCATGAATAACTTCAGCAACATATATACGAATCCATGGAGCTGATATTATGAATTCCTATCCGGAGGACCAACGTTGGAGATCTAATAAAGGAAGTTCATCGCGCTATATTGTACGAGCAAATTCTTGGCCTGAAAATTCAACTTCCACTAACACAATATCACGAAGCACGGAGAAGGAAAATAGTGTTTGGCACGACTACCGAATCAGTTTTCCCACTCAATATGCCATTAGGAAGACAAACGCCTCGGCTCTGATGCTTCTGCTGGGACACTATCCAGATATTGATCCGGAATTGATGTAATTTGAGACGGGCTGAAACTTTTCAGCCAGTGGTGGAGTGGCGAGTTAGAAAAATCGGTTTCCGAGAGCAGAATTAATTTTTCACCTTCGGATTTGAATCGTCATCAGTGAACATAATCATCATGAGCATATTCGAATGCAGGCTGGATCGACTTTGGGGCCATAAGACATAAGAGATACGGGGTCAGTCAAACTGTAGCAAAGTTGTAGCAACGAAGCAAAATCGAATGGAAAGAAATTGATTATTATTGCAAAATTCCGGGAGTTCTAATCGGTTCCCAGGATTCATTGAAGCGTTGATAATATTCGGTATATTGAGAGTCAAATGTTCCTGTATGAACAGCTATTGATAATCAATGAAATTGTGAGTGAAATTCAATTCTGACTCACGATATGAAATCATGGAATGAACAGGTGGTCTGAAACACTCCGAAATGAGGAACTTCCATCTATTTTTCATGTATCCAGTATCAACTGTGGAAAAAAAATGGAGTCATCTTCGAAAATAACTTCAAAAAATATAAAACTTCCTTGTCATCACTTCATGAGTCCTCCAACCACAAGTACTACAATTCTTCCTGTATTTCATCAAGTCTCTATCTTCTGTAGTGTCCGACATTCTCATATTCCTGGATGTGGAAATTATTCATCATCATTATTCAATCAATCATCCTGAATATCGCACATTACTAGTTTGATTACTATTTGCTCCAGTGTCTTCACTCTTATAATTTCATGATCCCATCATGATTCAGAATTGATACCCTCTTGCTTCCTTCATTTCTTTTATTGCGATATTGCACAGTTTCATCCACTTTACTATAAATTTGAGTTCGAAATAATTTTTTTATTATATTTTTACTGCTTCACTCGAACTTGGTGATAGCAAAACGGCTGCATTTGCATGCTAGCGGTGTTTTAAATGAACGGAACATAAAATATTCAATCATTTTTTCATGGCGTGATAATGAGGACGCATATTCTTGAATCATTTTTTTTTGTTTCCACTGGATGTGTGCGTTCGGATGATAGCTTCATTTTATTGCATTTGGCTGTAGCTTGACTTATACAGGGTTGCTCACGGTAGCCGTTCGTCAGAAGTGTTCTTAGTTAGAAGAACATGAAAAATATCATGAATTTCTGGACTTCAGGGTTGATCAACTTTATCTTCCATTTCAAAATATCTTCAAGGTCATACCGGTCTGTTTCAACTTCTTCATTTTAGATGAAACACTCAGTATATCGTTCCTTTTTTAGACTTTGTGAAGTTCATGATGAGTTCCATCAGGTTTCCTCATGTCTATTCTCGAAAGCTTCTTAGATTTCTTGATAGCCTTATTGTCAACACCTCGCTTTTCACCTATTTTCGACTGGTAAGCGCTAATATATGACATTTTATCGATATCTATTGTATTGACAGCAATAATGAGGTCTATGAAAGCGAGTACCTAAGATACTTTTACCGAAGTCGGTCAGGATTATGACAAATTCGAAATTAATCATATGAGTTATTCCAAGAAACTCATATGGCAACAAACTTAATAAATTATAGTAATATTGATAGTTGATGTTGATTGTTTGTTGATGAGGTGTAGATTCGCATGTAGTATTTGTATTCAATATTTCCAACAGGTTATGAATTATAAATGGATAGAATATAAAATAATAGTAAATGAATAAAAATAATAACGTTTCAAATTCAACAAATATGATAATATAATAGTAGTTGATGCCCGAGCAAAATCAATTCGTAGTGTGAATCCTAGTATAACATAAAAATTCTCCTACATACGATTGCTCTCATGTATACAGTGTGGAACAGTCAAATGGAATAAATACGACAACAAATGAATGAGGGTGTGTTGAGAAAAGACAATTTTGATACACTACCTACTGTCATTTGATTGAAACAAATATAGGGTGGTGCCGAATTCAGAAAATCCATCATCCTGTAACTGCCCCAAAGAAATGTCAGTAGATAGTGTATCGAAAATCAAGACAGAGAGATGTGGGTCGTTCCGACCAATAATGCATAGTTTCGACACGAAAAATTCATTACATTGAAAAATCTCGATTTTTCACACCCTATATCTCTTTAATCATTTCCGCTAGACCCCAAGTGAGGTGTATCGATGGAATCAGCTCTTCAGTGAGAATTCAAAAATGGAATGGACTACAGGGTGATCCATTCGAAATGAAAAAGTTGGTATCAGCCACTGTCACATGACACACTCTATACAATCTGATTTCTTTGAAAAGAATGCGTATTCAAAAATACAAATCGACGTGTCCAAGCGTTCTTCCCAACACAACCTCATTCATTCGTTGTCGAATTCATTCCATTTGGCTGTTCCACACTGTATATGACCTCTGATTATTAATTCCGATATGTTCTCGTATTCTCTTTCTTTTCACACCATGAGGATGGTGATTGATTCAGCAGTCTCAATTCGAAATTTCTTGGCAAATGAGCAAACCAAACAAATATCAAGCTACACATTTTCCATACGTCATATCACATATCTTTCAATAATTCAAGTTCCTACTATGAACATCATCGATCGATAAGAGAATCATGCAGTCCCTCGAAAATCAATTAAACCCCTCCTCTAAGTGACTTCATACTGCGCCATACTAAATTACGTCTCCCTCTCCGTTGAAATACATCGGGGAAGGTGTCGTCTATCGTATGATTTAAATCCAAAACTGCATTTCAATTAGATCAAACAACTAATGAAATTTCATGGGTCCCCTTCCGACTGCGTCGACATTCTTTGTGCATTACGACAGTGGATGGTCGTCGCAGACTGGAGCATCCAGCGAATAGGGTGGCGGAATTGGTAAATTCGTAACGCTAACACCATTAGAAATACCGTGAGCTGCCCTGCAAATTGCACTAGCCCGCTGGATAAACGAACATCACAGTGCGTATCCCAGATTGACTCACGCCGAACGCACAGTGCAGCAGCGTCAAACCCAAAAGGCACTGGATGAGGGGAGACCGACCGGGCTTTCTTCTCGATTAGTGATCATTTCTGGAATTGATGCTACAGATATCGACGTAGATGTTCCTCATTGTTCCTTGGATGAACCATTACATGATGGCCATTCACTTCACGAAACATTTACATTCATGCTATTTATATTTTATTTATATATCACATGCTTGTGTGCGTTTTGTCTTCATTCTACTTTTTTACTGTGTATCTCTCACTTTGTCAACAAAACTAGATTTTTTCGACAATAAAGTATATAAAGAAAAAAAACCTATAGAATTTCCAACTGAAACTACCTACCTTCGTCATGATGTTCTCATACATCCATTCGTTCTCAAAGTTGACACACATGATTTAGGGTGGCTTTATAAATATCTATCACCTAAGATTCACCACTTAACATTTAAGACTTTACATTTCAGACAGATGAAACATGGAAATACAATTGTTCATGTTATGAAACCATTCGAGACTTTCCATTTAACATTTATGATTTAAGAAGATGCCGAACTTCCAACTAGAGGAATTATTGTTGAATGGCCATAAATGAAAATAAGATGTGCGCATGTTCGCCTATGATGTTTTTCGGGAGTGTCGACAAGTGGCAGCTCTGCTTCCCGCTTTTGTTCGAAACTGTATTGAGGCTATCTTTTACTGTGTACGAGAATATCGTCAGTGTTTTCAGGATTTTTGCGGATTTTTGTCATGGGTATCATCACTCTGACCAGTTTTTTAATGCTTTCGGCGTTTGGAGTTTATTATTCAATTAATAAAAAAGAGGTCGAAACAGATGTTGTTCTGTCAGTTCTGTGTCAAAGATGATACGTCAGTATTCACGAAGCTCAAATGATTTTTAAATGTTGAATATTTCAGTAACCTTAGCCATTATGATGTCTTAAATGTTGAAGTGATAGATGATAAATGTTAAATGTTAAAAGTTTTTATAAAGCCACCATTATATTCAAATTCAAATTACAACCCTATCCAAAAACCTATTCGAACTTGTGTCGTGGGTATCCTGCTGTTGTCGTTCCTCTTCATGTGTTACTGCTGGACGCTAGACTCTTATCAAAGCTTCGTGACACTTCTAGCCAGCTGTGTTCATAAGAGTAATTGTTGAGACACTATGAGCATGACATACAAATATAGTCGAAACGTATGTCGTGATGAATGAGGACTTATTGCATTGATTTTCAGTGGTTAATCTATCAGTTCATATATGGTTTCCTGTTACAATGAGAGTGGTGAAATTGGAGAATTATTTGAGGAACGTAGGAAGTACTTGGAGAAAAACGGAAGCTAGTTTGGGTGAGTACTATCAAACTATGAAAAAAAAATATTATTGATTTCATTATTTTGTTTTTATTGGTCCTTCTTCATTTTGCTCATTAGTGTTTTTTCAATGAATAGGGAGAAACAACCACTCGTATCATACTCGACTGCAATAAACTAGCACGTTGAGTAATCAGCCTTCTCAGGAAAAACAACTCAACTGTAGCTTCTGATCAAACGAATAGGAAAAAAACATTCATCTGAGCAAACCATATGCCTAGAAACACAATTATTTGATTCATGACTGCACTCGCTCTGGAATTCTGATCAATCTAATCATCTTTTCAAACATAATATGAAAACACGAAAGGAAATCCTATATCTTTCAAGGAACATCGTGTTCGAATCGAAATTCAATCGGCGAAATGTTGGGAGAAGATGAGGAAGGTATTGGAATTCTTCTTGAGAGTTCGGAGGTTGTAAGCATCAGGAAAGACTTCACTAGGCAAAAAATTCCACAACTTTACCATTCTTTCGATGAATGATGCTTGGTACAGCGTTGTTCGACAGGTCTGACAGTGACCAGCTAGAACTCGTCTGGTTTGTCTACCTGGAATCGGTCGTGGTGGCATAATAGATTATATTTCCGTTGAGCACCGACCGTGTAATTCTCTATAAAAGAGACGGAGATTGCTCATCTCTCTACGATGTTCTTGCATGTTTTGAGATACAGGCAGGGACTCCCCATGTGTCTCGCTTGATACCTGCCACTTATGTGTCACGTATATAGGCGAGCAGATCTCCTTTTGATCTTTGGTGACGAATGCCACATTGCCGGTCGTTAACGATTCTTGTGCTGATAATTTTTTCATTACGTTAGAGAACCAAGTCGTTGTAAATTTGCAAGGGACGATGTCCTTGCATTTTTTGGAATCGGTTGGATCCTAAGCTATCTCACAGTTAGAAGGAAATACACCATGATTTCAAATTGAAGGGTGAACAGCCTGCGAAGAAATGATATCAGTTCTGGGGCATATTTCTCAAGAATATATGGTTATCGATGGCAGCGATATTAGGAAGGTCGTAGCATCGTGATTCCAATGTAGAATTTTTCGCGAACAATTTGGCAAAACTGTTTCAGATGCCTTTTCAGACGCATCTGTATCTGTACTTTGATTGTGTGTTTCTCAATCCTAGAACAGGTTTTATTTCACCATGGTTCATTGGTGGTAGGTGATTTGTTGATATGGGGAATGTACGTTTCCATTTTCAGTATGATAATCACATCTCTGGCAGGTCATTTCATTTCATTTCAGCTGTTCATTCTATCACAACATTCATCTTCCTTTCAGTATTCTTAGTTGATGAAAATAAAACTGGTGTATAAACTGCAAAATCTATGAAAGTATGCTTCTAGTAATGATTTATGAGAGTATCAAAGTAGACAACCACCATCCCAACATTATTGAATATATTGAAATGTCAGAAAGTTCTGGAATTCGATCAAAGATATTTTGATTGATAAGGCTCATCATCCAATCTACAAATCCCGATGTTATAACTTTCAACTATTCTAGAATATCTTGTCGTATGTATCTTCTTTATCTATTATGTGGATACTCTCTATATTTTGTTTGTGCATTCTTGTATTCTGACGTCACTATATTTTATTATCATCATGTTCAATTCATTATTTCTTCGATAACTTTGTTGACATTGTTTTCAGTCGCCTGACGATCTGGTATAATCTCTGAACCCTGAGAGAACGAGGCATTTGGATGCAGGATTTTTGGTTATCACTTCTTCTTGGTAAATAGTTTGTCATCCATATTGAGACTACTCCATTTCGAACAGACCTCTATGGATATTGAAAAAGGGTAGATCCACTATAATAAGACTGCTTCAATCAATCATTCTCAAATTTTTTCTTACTGAAATTCAGAATGACCCATAGTCACCCAGTAACAAAGCATACCGTGAGCATGATATAATCATTCCGATCATGAAGTATATTCCAAAATCGATGATCAAATTAGATTCACTTTGATAAATCCTCGAAAATCATTCTCAAAGTGATCTGCAATCAGTGAGCGTTTCGAGATCACCCTACTGCATTTGTCATCAAATTATCATACCGAATAAAAATTAACATCCAGATTGCAGCATCAAGAAAGCGACAGCAGAGATTGAATAATCATGGCAGAATTACCAGTAAGTGAATACTTATCCGAGTGAACAACAAAGTACTCAACAAATTCTCCAATCCATTTATTTTTGAGATGCACACCCTCTCACAAGGAATTATTCAAGTCAACAGTTCTGTTGCAATCACGAATTACGTAGAAACTTCCATTAGACGGAAGTAACAAAATAATGCGGATCGTTGTACCAGATTCGCTTCAAGAGGAATCTCCTGAATTCTTAATATAGAATCACCTATTTTTATTTCCCTTCGGTATAGCTCAGTGAGTTGAAAGAGGAATCTTTCCTAATAAAAAATATATACTTTGTGATATAGGGTAGTTGTTTCCCGGAAGTTCGTCACAATTACCGAACTGTGTTACCTATATACCTACCAACTATTTGTTCGGAAATATTTCGAGAATCAATTCCATCCTCATCAAAAAATCATTGTGCTCCCGTTTATTTCCTTTCCGAATATGGGCATATTGGAAGAATAAATCCAATACAGAGCAATGATGTTATTCTGAGTAAGGGTACGTTGTACGTTTCCTCCTCGAAAAATTCATCATAATCATGTTGAAATCATCATGAATAAACGAATGTTGACTTGTCAGAATCATCAGTTTGTCCTACGGCTGTTATGAAATGTGGCACTCTTCCCAACTTTCTATTGAATAACTAACGCAACACTCTTTTCGAGGATTTTCGTTCCTGACTAGTTGTCATGGCAACCAGTAAGAAATAAAGTCATAATGCAATTGATGCAGAAGATAATTAGGAGTTGATGTTCAAGTCAGAATCTCTTGTGATGAAATGTAACACAGCAGAAAGATCATTCAGATGTCCTGTTCATATTTATAGTAGCTGTAGCCGTAGTAGTGCATCACCATATCAACAACTACCTCATCTTTAAGGAGATCATCAATAAGTTAGTGATATGCTGAAGAAAAAAGACGTTACTCTACACAGTTTCCATATCAGGAGTCCAATCTTCTTATGATCAGAGAAATTTACGTTTACAAAAGAATATTTCTTCTATAAATCACACACAATCCACAAGATTCACTGGAAATCTGTCAGTTGAGGTGCCATTCGTGAAAAGTTATATAGTTTTATAACATGCTCCCAAAACAAATCAAGGAAATAAATACATTGAACTGCTACAAGCAAGTGTAAGACAATTCAGAAAATATACATCTGAATAATAATATCTACTAGATAATGAAGAAACACTCATCAATGGAGATGATAATATTTATAGACGAGTAGGTGTGCATATCAGAGGATATCAAATCACAATACAAGCTTTTGAAGCTTAGGTGATGTTGATATTATTCGGGTTTCTGTAACTTTTCGCATTCAATATTTATATTTGCATATGTACAACAAAATATTATCGATATCGATATGGATGAATTCGATTTGATTCGAAAAAAAAATGACAGCTCCCACCTTAAATTCGGAATTCAAGATATAGCTCACGCGAAATCATATATATAGGGATGCTCATTTACTCCAATGAAAGATTTCAGCACTTGCTATCATAAGGCTCGTGTAGCGACATTTCGTACTCGTGAAAAATGAGTACCAGTCAGTGTTTGTTGTACAATATTCTGTGATGAATTTATGAAACACTTCTGAGAACCGAGATGGTGTAATATCGTATGGTCAACTCTCGAGAATTGATGAAACATGGCACATGCGCAAAACGTCACTTGGTCTCCTATATTGAAGACCTTCACATCTTGGAATGTGACAAACTTTGACTTTGATATCTGTCGTATCCAAAGAAATTATATTATATATTCACTACTATAGAAGCATTTTTGCTACATCAAATAATGAGGAGCATTGAAACCAACATTAGAAAAAGAAAGAGCTATTGATTCATCTGGTAGTGCAACAAAAAAAGGTGCAATTTCGCCCACAGTCAGCTGATCACTGATGGTTGTCTCTCTCTTTTGCTGTTCTCATAGGATTCCTATGCCTTTCTTCCGGTGCGAACTATGGTCTATTTGAAGTTTGTTCAACAATATTCAATAAATTACCTGATCTTCTTTGAATCTATCAGTATGGGCTGAACAAGACAACACCATTTCGAACCAAGTTTCAAAATCCTTCCTTGACTTGATGGGCCGAACCGAATTTTCAAAAATCGAACAACAAGTTAATCTGTGTCTCTTTGTTTTAACACTCTCATGGATCAATGACCTCCGCTCGATTCGAATTCTCTTGGTCTTCTAGCTCGATCTTACGAAAGCGCTAAACAGACATGATGACTTTTTTTATAATTGCCAGTTTGAACTGGCAATCAGCACTAATTGTTAGTTTGAACTGGCACTCAGCCACTCAGTTCAAACTATGGCAATTAGCCCTAATTGTCAGTTTGAACTGGCAATTAGCCATAAATGGCAGTTCAAATTGGCAATTAGCCCTGATTGCCAGTTCGAACTGACAATTAGTGCTAATTGTCAGTTCAAACTGGCATTCATCCCTAATTGCCAGTTTGAACTGGCAATTAGCCCTAAGTGTCAGTTCGAACTGGCAATTAGCCATGAATGCCAGTTCAAATTGGCAATAAGCCCAAATTGCCAATTCAATTAGGGCTGATTGCCAGTTTGGCATGGCGATTAGGAATGAATGCCAGTTTAAACTGGCAATTAATGATGCATGCCAGTTTGAACTGACAATTATGGCTAATTGTCAGTTTGAACTGGCAATTAGGGCTAATTGCCAGATTGAACTGGCATATTTATGGCTAATTGCCAGTTCAAACTGGCAATTTTAAAAAAAAAATCATCATTTCTGTTCAGCGCTCTCGTACGATCTAGTAGATAATATATAATATCATATATTTGGTCTTATCTATATCCTTGCATTATTCGTTTGGTCTCGAATAGTAACAACATCGAATAAACTGAGTAATACTTCATAGACGCAACGTTTATTCATCGACTACGAACCGCACTGAAGAGGGGTGACGACTATTTCATTATTCTGAAGCTAATAAGTAACATATATAACGCCCTTCGAAATATGCATATATAGAGCCCAGCCAAGAAGTAATCGTTCCCCGTGACTAACGGAATATCTTTGACAAACGTACTGTATCGAATCTTCGTTTTTCCTCTTTGATGAGTCTGGCACAGGGGTCGCTAGGGGATCAATAATATGGCGGTTTCATGAACTTATTGCTCTCGAGTGCCGCGAGCGATTCCTCCAGTCATAAAGCCCTAATGAAATAAGAGGAAATTCCTTATTACTTTTTGCGTGGATATACCATCCGTTTCGAATTGAATGGATCTCGGTCGAATTAAACTTTGATGAGATGGAGCGTGTTACTTAATCACCCAAAAATAGCAATAAATTCCACAATGAATCGAGGAAAAGCAGGCATTGATTATGATCCATATCGCTTCTCAAACCAATACTAATTAGAAATAAACCTGATTTCCAGTTTGATTGATTCGAGATCATTAATTCTATTGGAATGAAATATGATATATGATAAATGGCTTTCGACATGGAGGATCGATTAGGAAACGTTGTAAGTTTTGAAGAGACATATTCACAAATCTAGAATATTTTGAACAATCAAGGATACCTATCAGAGTGTCAATGACGCTATCATGATTATGAATGGAAGATTGGTGTTCGATCCTCTAATGACTAGATCAAAAAGAGAACTTCTGATTCTGTGAGTGAAGGAAGATGATGAATAACAGATCACTGAAGAAAGTGAAAGTATAAACTAGTTCGGTATTATCTTCAAAAATTTTTGAAGGGCCCTAGAAATTTCGATCGGACTTCAGCCGATCGATATCAGTTCAATAATATTCATTAACAAAAAAAAGAATATTTTCCAATGGAAAATGAATGTACCACCTCCTCAAAAAACTAACAGACAGTATAGAAATTATTTAATGATGTTACTCGTCACCAAACACTTTTGTTTTTCCAACAATATTGTTATGGGCATCAGAACTAACAAATAAAATATCATGATGAATGATTGATTTCATATTATTTATATTGACGAATTATTTCACAGCACATAAAATATGATATTAGAGATATAAAGTCATATATTATCAAGTACCCATGAAAATAATCCACGTCGCTGTTTGAGGGTATATACATTTCGTGAATACCTACATTTTTGAACTGTAGTCTTGACCATCTTGAAATTCTTCACCTCTTTGTATATTCAGGATTCGAATTGAACGATTTTAGTGCTGTGTATGGAAAAGTACGATGGGAATAACTTTTTCCTAGTAAAAACTATCACTCCTACTTTCTTTGTGCATAGTTATTATTATTATAATTATATTATTATTATAGATATACTTTTCCGCAACGAGTGAGGACAAGTTGAACCAATCAAAAATATCATTGATATGGAGAATATATTCATTACAGTACCTGTAGACTACTTCATGCGATGTGATTATCCGTTGCTATTCTTTTATTGCCGGGAAACCGTTAGTATTATCTCTTTGAAGTTTATTTTCTTTCACCTCTCAAAACAATTCTTGATTTTTGAATTTCTGTAACAGTAGGGATGAATGATTACCTATGATATGATATGATATAATATGATATGATATGATATGATATGATATGATATGATATGATATGATATGATATGATATGATATGATATGATATGATATGATATGATATGATATGATATGATATGATATGATATGATATGATATGATATGATATGATATGATATGATATGATATGATATGATATGATATGATATGATATGATATGATATGATATGATATGATATGATATAAATGGATCAATACATAATTTGACTTCCAATTATTTTCTTACACCTCTCAATACAATTCTTGATTTTTGAATTTCTGTAACAGTAGGGATGAATGATTACCTATGATATGATATGATATAATATGATATGATATGATATGATATGATATGAATGGATCAATACATAATTTGACTTCCAATCATAATTTTTTATCATCAATTGAAAATTATTGGATTATTTATATTTTTCTCATTTTTGTGTCTTCTGATATTCATATGACATATTCATATGACAGATGACGTAGGGAAAATTTTGTTCGTAACACGTGCGCAAAGTGCCTTTTTCCACCCGCAGAAACCTATACGCGTGCGGAAAAGTAACACTTTGCGCACTTGTTAGGAAAATATCCATGTGATGGTATACCTTTGTCGTGTACTTTGAGTGAAAGTTTTTGAACGTCCATGGATCTCCACTTTCTCATACTGGAATAGGCAATGGGTGAATAAATGAACATGAATGTCCAATCGGCATAAATGGTTATTCTATAGTCTTTGATAATTCCCGCAGTTTCATATATAGTGAGTTTGTATCATGAGCTCATATTCGATAATACTGTCTGTATTAGGAAATATAACTAGACATTAACCAGCTAGGTTGAGCTAAAACTCACTTCACAATAAGTCTTCACTTCCTCGAAATCATGTTGTATGAGTCGACATCGGAATCATTTCCAGATGATCATTCAATTTCAAAAGCTCCATGCATTTGATACTCATTTTCCATGCAAATTCGTGGTGATTGCAATACTCCAAAACTAGCCCAAGAGCAAACAAGGACTCCTCAGGGAAAACCAGAAGTCTTTCATCCCAAAACTCCTCAAACTTTTCGAAGTTCATACTAATTCTACTCATTCATGCTTCTCTCTTCTTCCTGTAACGAATGAAGTTGAATATAACGTTGAAAAGATTTCATTAGTTCAGTCAACAAAAACTCGTGATTGGTAACTCATTCAACGAATGATCAAGTACATGTTTCATACAGAAATCATGAAAATATTTTGCGAGATATTCCCACAGTTTGAGAGTTGCGAAATGAACTCCGAGATTTGTTCCGGTGCTATGCAATGGTATATTGCGGAGCCATTAGTTTGGAAAGATTATACGTTCAGTTTGAGCCATACAGGGTGATCCTCAACTTTTCTTCGTGAAATATTGGTAATGAGAGAGATACAAGGTGTTAGATTGAAAATTTTTAAATTGAGTTCCATCTGCAGTATTCTCATTGAATTAATTATGAGAAATTCTCTTATAATTTTGACATCAAAAAAATATCACAGCAGTGCGCAGATGTCGAGAATCATTTTGGGAGCAACACATTAGTTTGTCCTCATGATTGATTACTATAATGAATCTTCCGAATACAGAATTGAAAGATATGTTTGCAATTTAATGTGAAAAATTATCAACGAACGTGCCTAGGAACATGTCAAAATAGTCTCAGAAACTGGTTCAAACAACGGCAAGTTTTTTTTTCACCAATGGTACTATCGAAGACTACAGAATCAATGTCTTCAGTCGATGGTAAGTAGGTTTGGATAGAAACGTCGGAGACAACACAAACTTCGACATAAGAAATTGAAGTTACAATGTTACTCAGCTCAGGTTTTTCTTCCTCTTATCATCATGCATTATCAACACAATGAATGAAGAATATTTCTCTTCACCAAGTTCGTGATTTTCTCACTGCACATATATTGAGATATCTATTATGATTTCTATTCCCATTTTCGAGAATCAAGGAGAGAAAATCCGACAGCAACAAGAAAATTGAACCTAACTGATACTTTCTATAATTTCTATTTTTCGCCAAGTCGAAATAAGATGAATGAGTAGACAGGACTTTAGATATTTTATTTTTCGTATCCGAAGGAATCTGATCTTCTATAATAATATTTCACTGAAACAAACTACCCCACCTCTATTGTAGTCACAGTTTTGAATATGTTAAAAATGTGAAAAACTATACGTTAGTATAGAAAATTCCGTTCAAATCTGGGTTCTATGACTAGTAGTTGAAGAACGTATGTTCAACAAATATATCAGATTGACGCCAAATATCGACAACTGTCGATGTAATAGACAACTAAATGGATTCAAATCTCATGGAATGCGCTCGCCGTCAGCTTACTCAACTGAATGAAAGAACCAAGTTCATACTGAAAAACAGGATCTCGATGCTCCACGACCGTTATCAGATCGTCCTTCTGATGTTTTCATCTCTACTTGGTGGATAAATAACTGATCCATCAGATTTCAGAAGAAAACAAGTCACTAGCGTTGGGCTTATGGCAACTGAAAAGAAGGAATTCATTTCCAATTATTTCCACAACGGCATAGAAGCAAATAAAACAACAGATTATCATCTCAGTTTCTGTAGAATCAGCACGCAATACCTACTTGAATTACGGACTGGAAATTTCGTCTCGATTTTTCCCTTCGGAGCCAATATAAATACCCCGCCGAGGGTGTCGTAGCTATGACGACGCCTCTGATCGCACCAAATAACATGATTCGATTGTGATCTGCATTCGCACATACAGGGTCGTATCTACCCTTACGTGAATTTGGCTCAGGAGGAGATGGAGAATCGAAGCGAACGAAAGAAAAAATCGTTCGTATAGGGTGATTCAGAATTCGATGTAGAATATTTCTAGGATGTATCATTGGGATCAAAATGAAAAACTTTTTTTTCTTGTATCTTGAAATGCACCCCATCCGAGTTGAGTCACTATAGTTGGGAAAAAAACATTACTTGGAACTGTGACTCCAATGACGGATCAAATATTCTGAAAATTACGATGACCCTGTTTCTCAAGGCCCTCTATTTATTTTTTTGCTTCAAAATTCAGTTCTGGGGGACTTGAAGGGGAGGTACACACTTTCATTTGCGCAGATCTTATATTCAAAATCATAAACTCTCGATTCTTCTGGGCCATGAAGAAATCTAAGACAACTAACCATTCGCCAGAAAATCGTATGCAACCATTCTTCTTTGCATAGAACGTCGGAAACGTTCAAAAATACTTGGATGGGGTGCATTCAAGGACACATGTTCAATCGAAGAAGTAGTCTCATTTTGATAATGAACGTCAAACAAAAGACAAAACGTTCTGAAATCGTTATTCACATCGAATTTGGAATCACTCTGTATCTTGAGGATGAATAATCGGTAGAATAAGCTTTGGATTTGTATGAAGATAATTCATCCATTTCAAGATTGGGTCGCAGAATAAGATATCAAAATATTATGGTTCCGTACTCCATTAAGGCACCGAATGAATCTGTAGTATTTTTCAGGTGATCTGATTGCGACTGGCACCGTTAGGAGGACATTTTCGTTGACCTGAAGTTTTTTGTTAGACTGAAGAAAAATAATAATAATAATAATAATTTTATTGTCTGTCAAAATAATACATAGATTCGCCATTTGACAACAATTATGGCAAACAAAAGGTGGAGTCTTATCTCTGATGACCGATTCTTCCACACTCTCCTAAATTCTTCCACACTCTTATAGGTGATGTGGAATTTGAAAATTTCAAACGAAACTATGGGAGACTGTTCACTTTCATTGAAAGTAGGCTCATTTCCTGGAACTCAATAAGATACGAAGTTTTTGAGTGGAAAAGAAACAACACATTCGATAGTCCATTTCACGAAATCAACTCACAGTCCAACATAATATATCTTCAATGGCATGAGAAAATAAGGGAACATATTTCAGATGATCGATTCCTCATCATCAGCCAATACAGTTTGAAAATATATAAGAAAAAATATTGGAACAGTAGTATATTGACAAAGTGTTGATAAAACATATAATTGACATTTCTGATAGAAAAAAAAGAGATCTTCTCCATTCCTGATCTTCGAACGGAAAAAATTTTCGACCGAGAATTCTAGTCCCATATTATTCTTCAAAAAGTATATGATTCAGATAAATATACTGTCTGTAAGTTCTTCGAGGAGGTGGTATATTCATTTTTCAGTTTTCAATGGGATTTTCTCTCCTCGTTTCTAAAAAATTGAGTGAAAATAGATCTGGGACAGATCCTAAATCTGTCCCTACTACAAATATATCGCAATAATTTTCAATACTTCTACTCTATTTTTTAGAAACGAGGAGAGAAAATCCCATCAAGAGCTGAAAAACAGATAAATATGTTCGTGGACCTGTACAAAGTAGAATATCTAACCTATGTACATACAGATAAGGTTCGTCATATCTCAGGATAGATTCGAAAAGTGATTTGGAATCTATCATTAGGAGTTTACTTCCATGATTTCTTATAATTTATTATTAATTTATAGTGATATGTTGAGATGTCTGTTCGCGATGACACCAAGATATTTTACTTTCTTGTTTTTTCATTGATTGAAATTTCTTATCATTTATTAATATTCCTATCATTTCGAAATTTACTTGAGGAATTTGTTTCGCAGTTCAGCCCATTCACATCGATATTGCAAAGGAAGAAAAAGTACACTCGAAGAAGTATTTTGTTTAGTATAGGCACTACCATATGATATCATTATTGTAAAAATGTTTTATCAACAGTAAAAACACAAGAGCTTTTTTTATCGGATGAATTTCTTTTTGTAACGAAATAATTTTGCCAATCAGTTATTTTACGAGAAAAACTGACATGACAAAATTGCGAGGTCGAGTGATTTTGTCAAATGTCAGTTTTTCGAGCAAAATAACTAATGGACAAATTTTGAGTTGAAATGTATCCTTAAAAGAAAAGCTCGAGTGTTTTTTGGTAAGATAAATTAACGACTCATGTTGTAATGGTTTAGTATCAATTATCAACAATGCTCAAATAACTGACAGGGCAGACATTAAAGTGACGTAAGCATACTAGATGTGGACGCTTAAGAGGAACAGGCGTTTTTATCGGTGATAAAAAACGATGCACCTTTTTTATCGCTGTCAAAATGACAAAACAGTCGTCTTTAAATGACACATTTTATACAGGAGTTGATTTATTGTTATAATAACCAGAATATTTTCATGGTTACCATGAGAAATTGTCGAAATAACAAGAAAATCTGGTTGTGTCTACACTAACTAGGATTTTTGTTATTGTTACTTCAATTTCCTTCTGCGTGTGTCGTTTTTTTGATATGTTTGACTTCAGTCGCATGTTTTCAACTTTTTCACTTCAAACCTCTCGGAGGGGTGAGCTTCAACCCTTGAATCTCAAATAGGATAAGTGATGATCAAGTGATACATCATTTTGAAGGTAATCGAAATATCTCACCAACGCTTCCTTGTTTTTGGAATTCAATGCAGTAGTTCTCGAGGAAACACGTTCATGAAAACAATCGGCTAGTGATGGAAAGTAACGCTTTTTTCCCTTCCATCACTATTTCTCATTGTAGTTAGAACGATGTTCATCTTAGAAGTGCCTTATGTATTTTTTTAAATCCTGTCCTATCCAACATCACATGAACAATCATTTATTTCAATGTCAGTTCCTTGATCTCTCAGTGAAATGCATACCTTGATTCGTTTTCATTGGGCCACCCTGTGTATCAAAATTTCATATTGATATATATTGGGTATAGTTGGCTCTGAGTTCGAATTGGCAGACTTCTTCAGAGGATGATGATGTGCGGGATGTTTCAAGCACAATATGGTTGTTCCTAGATGCGGCACTGTTTTTCCAGAGCGTTCAGAGCATACGAAGAAAAATCCGACCTTGAATACAAGAGAGGGATTAGACTAGGTACTTATACGTAGGAGACATGCATTGTAGCCCCGCATTGTGTTCTCGTATTGTGTCATTTCCAGAGGGTAAGTTTGAAGTGCTTGTATAGCCGGGTATATAAACCTTCGTTTGTGCATAAAACCCTTATTTAGGAAGATGATTAAGCACTCTGTATGCGGCGTATCTGGCGAAACGTTCAGAACTGCTGCACTGGAGGGACTGTAGTAGGGCAGATCGCAGATTAGAGGGGGGTTGCTGAGCTTTTCGACATCCACCTAGGTCGGACAATGATTTCCAGCTGCAATATCTCGAGACCGTTTATGATGATTATGGGACAATTCAATTATGGTCCTCGAATATACAGAGAGATATAAAGTTGTTGGGTCAAGCCATAGTAGTAGTTTGCCCATGAAGACGGAACAAATCAATCGTCTTGCGGAGTGTATTTTTTTCATCATGCCTTCACTTATGCGGTTTATATACTTATTTCAGATTTTTTTGATGGAGGAATATTCATTTCCGATCACAATTTTGTCAAGATTCTTCCGATCGTTTGGAGCACATTCGCACATTCAACCAGTTGCTATACAGTTAACATAATTATCAGTGGGCGGATGAAAATTCAAATCCATTCAGTTGACTGGAATTGCCTTCCTTTTTAGAGATCAGGGAACGAAAGACAATAAAGATAACTATAACTGATCTTCAGTCTCTCCGATGGCGATTTGATCCAAGTGAATACATCAGTTGAAGTGGATATTTGAAACTGATGATATGAGCTCTCTTCGAGAACTTATATTCGATTGTCTTCATTTGCAATTAATTCCGTCTGATACATCGCTGGATGAAATTTCGAAACCATTTTTCCCTTTTCCTATAGAGCTTGGAGAGTCAAGAAATAAGCCACCTCATGACATTTCAACATTTGAATTTGAAGGGTTCAGAAATTCCGAAGTATACAAAAATGCATCTAGGACCGGAAATTTCTGATTATCTTGTATAATAACCACATTCATTAGTGGAATGATATTGGATGGAGACTTCTCGGAATATGCTACTGCTCACAAAATTGCCATGATCGAATTCTATTCATTTCATCCCAGATCCATTCAACATGAGATGAACAGAAATCTCTGAGCAATCCACTTCAAAATTTGATACAACCCAAAAGAGTCCTCTGAAAGGACAACTACCTACTATATTAATCTTCTCTTTAGAAGTTTATTACTTTGTGTGAGCAACAAAAAATTCTATACTGAGTGGAAGGGCCGAATAAAGTCGGAGAAATGAAGTGTAAACCATGATGTGTCCCAACTTTGATGTCAGATAATAACCCTCGCTCAAATCCGCAGGGATAGCAGGCTTCTCCATTAGCGTAACATAATTTTTTTTCGGGTTTGTATAAATTCTCTTTCTTTCTCCTAATGGTGCGAAAATAATAGGTAGAAGTTATGGTTATGATGGATGTCAATACATTTTTTAAAAAATACGTGAATACCCATAACCAATATAATAGTCCGTATATAATCGGATTAACCTATTAACTTCACTACAACTCCATCTCAGGTACAGGGTGTCTGGCAGAAAAAAATTAATTCTATTCATCAATCACCTGGCAGAATGATAACATATACCAGTTCCAAAACAAACATATTTGTTGAAAAAGTGGTAGTTTGTTAAACTACAGTGGATATCGTACGACAATATCGTATCGTACTGAGACGAAGTCCAAGTGCTTTATCGATAATCCACTCGAGTTGTATAGTACATTCTTCTGTTTTTTGTTATTCTAGATTGAAAATGATCGATGTGGAATATCGAATCACGTTTAGTACAGAGAGTGTGATTGATGTGATTGATGTGATTGATGGGTTCCATCTAATACTCATCTCACATTGGATGAATTTGATGTCGACAGATTTCACTCACCTACCTGGTTCTATTATAGTACCATGGGCTGTGGAATTGTTATAAATCTGATTCAAGTTCACATTCTCTGTTTCGATATGATTCTTCAACTGCATGATATATTTTATTCTAATATTTTGTTTGAGATTGATTTTCACGATTTGTTGATAAAATGAGTCCAATACCTTCCTTCTCTTCTTCTCCATTCTTTTCCCAGAGGATTGGAAGAATAACGATCGGTTCTTTGTCACGATAGAGTTTATGTTTTAGGAAAAAATCATATTTCGCACAATCAATTTGAAAAATCTGAGAAGAATGTTATCACAAATAGAAAATGAAATCGGTCATCTCGACTGAGGAAATATCTTGGCAATCCTCTTGCATTTTTAAATATGATTCTCGAAGTGAAAGAATCCTAATCCAACAGAATTATTGATGAAAATATGAATAATTTCCAAAAATTCCTCATTTCAATATTTCTACATTCATGTCACAAATGCAGTTCTCGAAATTGGAGCCCTTATCTCAATCGAATGTTCTAGTGAGAATCGACTGCCTGTGTTAAAAATGCAATACATCATGAATATCGATGATTTGAAATCAAAGAGAACAAATTCTCAATTTTGATTTAGCCTCTCTGTTTTCAATTCTATGTTTATCATTATATTGCTAGACACATCGCATATCGTGAATGAAATTCAATATCATCAATAATATATGATGATAATAATAAATATCATGATAATATTTATTCAAATGTATTGCTTTGCTTCATGATAGGTACAGTTTCATTGATGTGTATGCAATGAACGTAAAAATACCCCTTTATGTTCATGATATCATGCATCGGGTGTGTTACGTGATAAAGGTAATTGAGTTTATTTTATTTCTGATTCTATTTATTTTCAATAGATCAGATTCAATAGAATAGATCTCTTTTATACAAGCAATTAGCTTGAGAGAAATCCAAGATTTCTCAGAGTCGCCACTATCAGATTGACTTCACTGTAAATCATCATCATCATCATCATCATTAGGAATTATTGATATCAATTCAACTGAAATGGATGATAATAAGTCAGTTTCCCATGAAAAGGATTGTCCCACCCTTTCAAACTAGGTGCTGGCTTCGATATATCGAAAACATGAAGCACCCCTTGCTTATTCATCACTCCGAATTCGTTATGAATCGAAGCTCATAAGTTAGTTAATAAAAATGGAGCCACACGAGCCATTCGAAAATTTGACCCCCTTATTTGTGATTTATTACCTACTACCTACTTTACCCAGCTTTTGTCACGGGCACTGTATTGTGAAAGTTTTTTTATTAAACTGCACGTTCCCCTATTGGAAATCCCTACAATATGTTCCAATATTCTTTATTTGCAGCCTCCTACAGGGTGATGAAGTGACGACATACCATTTGCTCATATGATATATCCCTATCACATTGGGAATCCTTTGGTAATTCGCTCTGTCACGATGGAATAGCTGGTGTTTTTACACTTCCATGTCAGTAAAGTTTGAAGATTATAATCCACATTTTTCCATACTGCTCGATATCTCTAAATGAACCAATCAAGAACGTGGAGTTAAGTCGAAATAGACGCGATAACTTCTTTCAGTTCATGAATACCTACTTCAAAACTGTTGATCTATCTTTGTGAATGAATATAACATTCCAAAGAAATATATCTGAGAATACTTGGTATTGCTGAGTGCTATGAGTGGGCAACTATCCGGAATTGATTCAAATATTATGTACCAGGCAGAAGTTCTCGCCACAAGCTTATGTGTGTGAATTTTCTCACAAGACTTGCCAGAGGTTCTAGAATGAGGATTTCTATGTGGGATATTCCCTACAACGACCATGAAGGTAAACATTCGTAGCAATAATAGCTTCAAAGCAGAGAGCAAGGTGGAATCGAGAATATAAAGTCTCCATTCGAAAAAAAAAAATTGCAATTGGATGAGTTTCAATTCAATGAAGGAAATTCATGTTTTCAAATTGATATCACCTCGATTTCTTATCGGAGCACAGTTGAAACGAGACCGAGTCGATTTTTTACCGTATGTTATTCCGTCTCTTTCTTTTCGAGAGAAAGATTTATCAAGATATTTCATCTATACGTGTTAAGTTATATTTGTTACATTATCAATTCATGTTTCGTGAGAGAAAACATATGTGCTGCTGATATCGGAGATTATTTTTCCGTCACAACTTTCAATCTGTTGATGGAATACATGTAATCACAAGTTATAGGCCTATAACAGTGCCAGAATTTTCGAAAAAAAAAAATGTTGGTCAGGTCAGTTGGGAAACATGACGGACAAAAGAGTGGAATAAAGCTATTAGTGGAACTAATAGATGATGATGATGATGACTAAGAAAGTGTTCGGGGTGCGGAAGTATATGAGAAAAACCTGTACATGATCAAAATATTCATGGTCGTCAAAATACATAATTTGTTGGAAAGTTAAGTTTCTGCAGAATGACGAGTCTTAGCTATAACTTGTGGACGCCAAAGAGAAGTCATAAGCGATAACTGTTGTGAGTATATTCGATCTGAAAGAAGTTCAAGAAGGTTCGGAATGAAAAACACTTTTGCCTCCACTTTCGTGGCCATCTTTTCTGTTTCGTACACTGCTGGTCTTTTCTCGTTGAGACACAAAGGCCAATTTGCGATTCCTTATTTTTCATGGAACTGAGTACCACTAGTATCTCGTCCGATCTCACCAATTCCTCCAGAACGAAATCCAGAGTGGAGAGGCTTCACCGCTTACCGTCTACGTACTCAACATGATATTGTGTGCCTGTCCAATGCAGAAACCGGTTATCAGCGCGCGCTTTGTCTCAAAGCCCTCTATGTTAATCGCGTGTCATTGTGGAAAGTCTTCCTCCGGTGGAGATCCGGGCGATAGCTGCGTTCTGCTGGGTCGAATCCCGGAAAATTAGTGTTTGAATAGAAAAATGTAATGAGATTTTCCACTATGACTGTTTTCAAGCCCACGCTGACTAAGAATTGTTCTCTGCCGCCTATCGGCTATTGTGATGTGAAATGTGTTCTCTCAAATACGCTCCTGATTTCCAAGGACCATGGAGTACCATAGTGCCGGATCTGTCGAATACGCGGAAATATGAATATCTTTGGTTTCTTGAACATACAATGAAATCCAACGTACATGGGCATCCGGCAGATTTCCAGTGTTCAACAAGTCAGGATATTCCGGATGTCCCATGGACGTACATTGGATGTCCTCAGGCCACCAACCTGGACGTCCTTAGGATATCATTCATGGACGTCGAAAAACTGGTATCACGGGACACTAACACGCGACGTTTCGATCATCAGTCAGATGCCTCCACCACTAGGCTATTTCAATTGTTGATGAGTTACTTAACCAGTGTTTGCGATGTCTGATGACACTTCTCATTCTAGTAGCAAGTTCATAGTTCTCACGAAATATGAAACAGAAAAATTTACAGGCCCGTGCCAACCATCGTGTGAAATCTTCATTCATCGAAATGGAAAACACCTCATGATTATAAGGACTTTTTTTTTCGTCAACGACCGACAATATGGCTCTCGTCTTCAGAGGTCAACTGGAGACCGCCTTCATGACACATAAGTAGCAGGTATCAATCGAGAAACATCGGGAGTGAGTTCGTAGAGTTCCATGCAAAAAAAACTCAAGATTGAATGAAGATCACACAATGCCCGATGTGCTGATGTCGGGTACCACTGTTCCTATGGGGTCGTCAATATCCATGCTTGGTATCACCACCAACAGCGCTCTTTCATGAGGCGATCACGATCGTTGCGAGAACTGCCTTTCTGTTTCCGTTCGAATATATTTTTTCCCCCAGCTCACGATCTATAAAGCGCAAATCCGATCTGTCATGTTCACATCATACGCTGTCATATGCTGAGGCTCTTAGATCCTCTTCATAGGACAGTGAAACAATACTCACCAAATCATTGACATCTCTAAGATATCATGAAATGGTCAGCGATCTCTCCGTTCTTTATAAATACTTCCAACGGAAATATCTTCCATCACGCCACCACGAGCAATTCCTATTAGACGAACCAGACGAGCTCATGCTGGTCACCCCTACATTGTCAGGCTGAAGACCTGTCGAAAATAGCTGTATACATCAATATAACGGCGAAGTTGTGGAATTCTTTGCCTAGTGAAGTATTTCTCGATGCTAACAACTTCCAAATATTCGAGAAAAATTCCAACACTTTCCTTCCTCTCCTAAAATTCCACCGCTGGCTTCCGTTCGTGTTGTCACCAGATAAAGAAATCTTCAATTCCGTAAGATATTGGGATGAAGAATCTTTTCGTTCGGAAGTTTTTACATTCGAGCACCGTTTATAAATTCCAGAATATGGGTAATCAACAAAGATATCATAGAATCTCGAAGACATTGATTGACTTCATAAGTGTTCCAGGGTGCTATTATTCTTGTTAGAGATTTAGTGGTCAGATTTTCCTTCTGCTGTGATTTTCCTCTGAAATGCTTCAGATCACTCATGAACTGTTCTGCGGGCATATTCCATACTAATTTTCCATTTTCCTCTGTCACATAAGAAGTTGACAATTGTGCAGACGTACAAACTCATAGCCAGCTATAAAAAAAATTAATTCCTTACAAAGGAGTGGAAAATCGAGAATGGGATGAATAATTATCAGGAAGAGCACGTTTTCAGGTGGAAATCCACTATTGGCAACTCGTGTTTCGAATGATCCCTGAGATGAAAATCTGCAGGTAAGCTTGTGAGCAATGCAAATATCAAAGACACCGTTTGGACGTGACCTAAATTCTAATTCAAAATTCTGGTATTTATGTTCATACTGAACAAACAACCTGAATAGCCGATTCTACAGTAATATCTATTTTATTTACCTATGCGATCGGTTTGCAATGAATCATAGCGATGGATGTCGTAAAACACTCAGAAATCACGTAACCGTCAGCCATGGATATTCCACAGATGGACTATTTCCCCAACAGTGAGAAAATATTTCCAGATGTTACCCGCGGCAACTTTGCATTGTGCACCAAGACATAAAAAGTTTAATGTTGTAATTAGCACAAGTTTCAGTTAATTTCACGAATTCTCGACTTTTTAATCTCAATGGATGTCACAAGTATCCGAAAGGAGCCAGAAGAGGATTAGCGTCCTTTGTTTCCTCTACCACAGTAAAAGCTTCTCTGATCCTCAAATGTGTTTTCTCGAATAAGTACTTGCCGCGGAAGCCTCGTGCATGAGATGGTCCTTGAGAGTATAGAGGGTTTTACTCACCACTCAGTCTTTTACTAGATGAAGAGTTTTCAAGAAAAGTTATCACTGATGAGTTGACGCGGAAATGAGTTGTTCCTTCAGTGATTGTATTTTGCAGTTGTTCATCGAAGATTTCCATGGAATCTAGTAATGGCGACAAAGTCGTCAGTTGCAGATTCTGGGAAATTGGTTTTGAAAAATCATAAAAAAATATAACGATTTCAACAAATCCACCTTCCAGATGATAATATGGATGTGTAAAGTATCGCCAATAAGGCAGCATTCCAGACATGTTCTTTTTGACAGTTCTGATGAAGAACTAGGAGCAGCAGCAATATCAGAATAGTAGCAATGAGGACCACAACTGGCCGAAGAAGTCTATTAGCTTTGGGTGTGAAATTCTACAATGAGATGCCAAATACCTTTGAAACTCCATATATGCCAGAACACCTTTGAAACTCTATGCCAGAACCTTCTGAAACAAAACTGAAGCAGTTTTGATATTTCCTAGCTTTTCATCGAACGGAGAATATATTTCTTCCATCTGAGTCCGCTGTAACATTGAATTCCCACTATTTTCACTCAGAATTATGCTAGATGTTCGATTTTTTTTCCTTCTGTGACATATCAATTATGTCATGAATAGTCCCCATAGAATTTGCTCAGAATATCAGTTCTCCTAAAGGTCGATTATCTCCACACATGATATCGATAAATCAATTATCCGGGTACTATGATAACATATCTTCAATTATTCACGATTATCGAATGAAATTCTACTCTCTACCTTCTACTCTCAATATTTCAGAAACTCCAGATTCACCAATGTTTACACCAACATTTTGGTTCAGAATGGAATACCCTGTATTCTTTGACATCAATCGATCGCTGAGGTTCATTTCCTTATGTCCTGGAGATTTGAGTTCTTCATCCCCAATAATTCTGGAAATTTTCCACAGCAGCATAGAAACTGTAATTTCGTTCGATTTATTGATAACTCTTATCACGAAGTTACATGATGAAGTGTTAATTGTAAGGCAAAATCATTATAAATTCATCAGTTGATTTGTGTAGCTCCCATATGAAATGATGAATTTTCCGTTCTTCTGATTGGAGATAAATATCACTCGAAGAATGAAAAACATGGGATATTACATTTCAATATTAGCTTCATCGGCGAAGCGAATCCAGAATTCATTTCCTTTTTCTGGAGGCATTGAGATATAAATGTGAACAATGTTATGCAAAGAGATCCACAGCGAATGCAAAAAAAGAGAAATAGGTTTATTATATTGAGATATGGGTACCTGCTTGTGGTATAATATGGATTCCCTTTCACGAAAGAAATGACATTTTCCACAAGATTGGATTGGAAATTGCATACATACATTCTGTTTATCCTACGGGATGAGGATATGAGAGAAGAGGATGTAGAACCTCGATCGTCTTATCATAAAATTGATTTTTTATAATCTCTCTCCTTTAGGCATGATGAAATATTTTCATATGCTGGCATGCCGCCACCAAAATCGATGGAAAGGTATTGTTTGTGCAGAGTTCAGTGATTGCGAGTGGACGTGGGACTTGAAATTTGGATTATTTCGTGTGAATACACCGTAGTTGAATCTGGATTCCATCTATAAGTGGTGGGAACACCCTGTCCATCATATTCGGTTATGAGTTGTGATGGAACACATCTATTCATCTATGTCTATCATACCTAACCCTGACTGCTCAAGTTCCCGACTGATGAGGTAGGAACTTTGAACACTTATTGTGATATATACCGAAACATATTCTCAAGGGTTTCATATCAACCAGAAAGATTTCTGGATATCATCTAGTATCTGGCGAATAGAACACACATTTCGTTGACCACATTATATCCATCATATATTATCGATGGAGCCAAATGGAGTTTCCTATCGAACTCTATCCATAGCATACTCGAAGAAGAGATTGAAATCTCATTCATTTTCATTTTAATATTACCACCTCTAAAATAGGGTTCTTATTCGAATCCGAATGACGATGATATTTTGTTGGACATTTATGAATAAATTCTTGTGAGTGTGGAGCTTGAGCAGTTAGGTCTAGGTATGGAATACATGATACCATTTGAAAAAATCAACTTATGCGCCTTGTTACGAAAATCAGTTTTCGATCACCAATATAGCATTTCGGGCAGTAGATACAAAAATAACTAAAATGAATGGAGAATAATCTTCAATACAAGCATGACCATTTTCATGAATTTCTTTACTGATTATTGATAAGAAGGTAGAGTGAGTTCGTTGTGACATACCCTGAATAATCATATCTCTGGAAGAAGTATAATATAGTGTGATAAATTCAATTGAGTCATATCTGGGATTCGAATTTTCCTGGAATTTATCAGGCTCTCTTATATCATGAACCAGTGTATGACTGAGAAAGGAAAAATCTGACTGACCAATGAAATTACAGTCATCCCGTTTTGTATTTCGAACTGTTCTCTCTTCACCTGCCATTGTATTCACGTATTAGGGAATCAAAATGATTGTAGTTTGATTGGTTCTTGGAATATATCTCTCTCTCAAAGTTTGTTTTTGACATTCCTGAAATCTATAGGAAGAGATATAATAATATAAAAATAATTCATTGCATAAGAATACATATAAACAATGAGTTACATTGAATATTGAAGTGAATATTTCATTGCAATAAGCGATAACCCAAAGAAACCATGAACGGTTGTATATGGGTATAAAAATACTTCAATATGATAAGCTATTAGTGTTTGATGAAACAGTACCAGTGGTATGTAGTTATTGTAAACATATACATCAGTAATTTCTGCAAAAGTAGAGAATCACAAAAGCATAGCAAAATAGTTTAAGAATTGCGGTAAATATAAAAGTATCAAATATAAAAGTGAAGAATGTGGAAGTAAAGAATGTATAAATTTCAAAATGTCAAATATGTAGGAAAGCAAACATTTATAAAAAGGTATGAATGAATGTTTGTAGGTATGTGAGACCACATACTCAATTTCGATGAAAACTTGTCTACCTCCCATCCCAAAAAAATATATATTTCTACAGAGTCAATATTCACAGATGAAAAAAAACACCAATAATGGTTGGAGATGAAAAATTAATTCCCGCAAAATCAGTCGGCTGAATGAATGTTCATATTACGCGTTGCCTTTTTCCAGAGGATATTTCTCATCCATTAGTGTCTATTCTGTGTAGGCTGCAATACTCGCATAGTTTTGTACAGCAGAATTATGAATATATATATGGATACACTGACTGACCTTCGACAGAAATCTGGTTTTGAACTACTCTACATTTTCAAGAAATTATCATTCACATTAAGAATCATCTCGTGCAGTATTTCGCCCTGAAAATCATCTGTAGTAGGTCAATTCAATGATAAGTTTCCAGCATAGAATGATTTCGAAATGAAAATGAACATTCTAGAACAGGATGGAACTAGGATGAAATTCAAATGAATAGTCGTTTGTTGGTCGGTGGAGAAGAAATGATGTGATATCATCAGAGCAGCCGGAAGATGGTGTATGAAAATAAGCACACGAATACACAAAGTGTATAACTTCCATTTGATAGTCTTCGAACATCGATCAGGGTATGCAGGTAAATGAATAATCAGAGGATGAATACGATCTTCCCTATTTTATTCGACAACACGAAAAGAAGACTTGTGATGTTCGAGGAACATCGTGTTAGCTAGCGGTAGCATGTTGGGGATGAATGAAGGTACTGGAACTTTTCTTGAGAGTTTAGAGCTCGTAAGCATCATGAAAGACTTTAGTAGACGGAGAATTCCACAACTTTGCCCTTCTATCGATGAATTATACTTGATGGAGCGAAGTTGCTAGGCGAACCGTCTCAATAATGAATATTGCATCATTCATGAATATAATAGAGAGGTTGTAAAAATATCTATGTCCTGACGACTACGACCTTCGAACTTTCAAGAAAAATTCCAATATTTCCACCCTCTTCCAACATTAAAGGTGTTCCTTTCGCGTTGTCATAAGTTAAAGAAAAATACACTCACAGCACCAAAAAACAAGACATGAAGTCAGCTATTCGACATTTTCAGATGTCTCTTCGATGACCTTCCGAAATATTATTCCAATAAAGTATAATAAAGCCTGAAACTTTCTCTAGATGTTCATTCAATGATAATGTTCCAATACGAACGAGGACAGTTTCGAGCTATTGAATGGATTATATTCGAGAATTTGATCAACAAGAACAATGATGAAATCAAAATTCAATTCAGAAAATATCCTACATAGCCTATGATGGCGGCAAAGCATATGTCAATGATTACTTATAGGGATCGAAAACTTTCATTGAAACATTTCACATTCACTAATTGAAGAGTGAAAATGATATCGATCATTCCGCTTTCTAGTTACACCAATCATTCTATGACTTCTTCTCAGCTGAAAAGGAACGGAGAAGTAGAAGTTTCAGGCTACATGCAAAGGTAAACGAAATAAAATTAGTTCTGGAATTGTTTCTGATTCTATCCGCTCGTCTTGTCTGCTTTCATTTGTGATATATTTTCATTAAAGTTTGAACAATATGGAAAGTGCGCTCTGTCTTCCTCAAAATACTAGCGAGTTTTTCTTCGGCGAATAGCTACCCAGTACGAATTTCATTTGAATAAATTGAAAAAGAATGGATTTTGTTAACATTCCACATTCCTTTGAGCTCAGTTATAAACGGCCGTTGAAAGTGATACGTTAATTTTCTTTCACTGCGAACATTTCATCAGCACGGAAATATCCGCTCAGAAGGGCTTAATTGCATTCTGATGTACTACGTTTCTGTCAACGAACATCCTATCGGCAAATTGGTTCGGTTGCCACTGAGAGTTTTTGATTGCCACTTCGTAGTTTCGATTTGTAGAAAGAATATAAAATTCAGTGATATTGATATGAAACATCCACAGTATTATATCCTCTCTTAAGTAACATTTTGATTTCTACAGATTGCATCTTTCGCCCTCTTGAAAAGATCATGTTATTTTGGAAGATACTATCTCGATATGTTCGATGTATTCCCAATCGAAGTGATCCTGATCCCAAAAATCAATTGAATATAATATCGGGGATTCAGCTTATCTCTTGGCATTTTGGCATCAATGTTCATGTTCATAGATGTGATCTTTTCGGAAGCAAAACTTGATGCAACGAACAAAACACTGATAAAAAGATGTCTCAATATCTCGATGAAGTAGGGAAAGTGAACATGATTTTTGATTCGCATATATCATCCAGAAGTAAGTCGTTCTTCTGATCGTCAGTAAAGAATTAGAACTCGAAGAAGAAAGTGAAGTTTCGTTCGATCATCTATGAATGGACGTTCAAATTCCAATAAATCATTCATATGTGTGCTGAGGAATTCGAATATATAATTCAACTATAGGAAATATAGTAATCTGGGAAATCCAAGTGATGATATCTTGGCGTTGATAAATGATATCTTCATTTAGCTTTCTGTCCTCGATTTATCTTCACCGTGCTCGGAACCATTTCCTGAGTTATCATCATCGACTGGTCCATCTCTCTATTTGCCCATTCAGCCTGAAATGATCTGTCAGCGGGGCAATTATAATTTTCCTGTCATTCCTGAATCCTGGATGTCAGCTTGGTTGTATCTGCCTTGGGGTTCCTAGCCACAAGAGCTGTGTTTGATCACCTGTCTATTTTATGTATTCGTGCCTAGATGAGACGCAATGATGGTTGCATACAGGGCTCCTTCAATTTACCGGAAAGGCTCAATTTCAGCTAGTCATCATATCATATTGTCAACACTGATCAATTAAATATTCAGAACTTTTCGACTACGTTCATTATTCGTGGCGCCATCATATACAGAGCTTCATCGGTATCGATTCAACATAACGATGTACAAAACACTAGTGCAGGCACTGATGGTGTTTTGTTTCGTCAAAAACGCTATTATGAATTATGAAACTCTCCAGAAGATGGTGACACTTTTACAGATTCCTGTACGAATTGTTGACGTTTTGAGATTGTTATTCTGTAGTTCGATATAAAATTGAGGAGTAATCAAAATAACTACTCCTCAATCAATACTTTCATAAGACTGATTGTGCAATTATCAAAAATACTGATTATGTTTTCATTTTTGTGTCGCCATCTTACAACTGACATTCGAGTGATTTTCCGAAAATTCAGAATTCTGAGTCTTTCCAAACCACAAAACCCTGTGATGAAAATCTACCGTGAGGAACCCTGTATAATTATGGACTCTAATGAAAGTATGAGAAGATGAGCTACGAGGAAAATAATGTTTCTCTGTTTCGACACTTCAATAGTCTCATCGATGCACGATTTTCCGTCTATCGATGAGCTTTAATGACACATGATTTTCAGGTGTTTTTGCTTTGGTTTTTCAAAGATTGGTATGCCTGCATGTAATGAATATTAGATAATCGACAATTTGAACATGGCTCCGAATCTCGGTACCCGAGATCTATATTAAACGAAGCAGGAAGAGAAAGAATAACCTAGAAATGGTTCTGATTTACGCTGCAAAATCATTGGAATAATCGAATATTCAAATTTAGGAAACAGTTTGTTCCTCAATTGAAGTACTATCGGAGAAACAGGAGAACAACTCGTAACATAGGCAGGTAATCATAAAATTATTGTTTTTATAATTGAAAGCTCAGTTGAGACTATCAACAAAGCAATAATAGATCATTGAATGTTCCCAAACTATGATATTGGTATAAATAATATATCCTATATTTATAAGCATCTATAGAATCTGCTGATATTGTTCATCGATAGTACAAGTGCTGTAGATTTCGAAAGAAATGTCAGAAATGGTGGAAGCGTTCCGCATTCTATGCATTCATCGAAATTCCAGAAATATTATGCAGAGAATTTAGACGCCGTCCCTTGAAATTCATCTGACATTTGAATTCACTGATAGGAAGGTTCATTTCACAAAGATTTCAAGCGTCTTTGAATTCACTGAACTGTCCGCTATATCGTGTCAAATTTCAGCCAACTATCAGAAAAGACTCATTTGTCTCTGATTAATTCATCGGAATATCACTGAAATATGTTATGAGAATTTGTATTCAATGAACGGAACCGTATAATAAAGCCGAAACAGAGGAAATTCAACATATTCAATATATCATATATATTATAAAACATTCTTTACAAAAAGAAATTCAAGCATTCGTCCGTTTGGAATTCGGATTTCATACTCGAGCTAGAATGTAACTTACGTTTCAATACTGCAGTATTAGATCCATTCCGAACACCGATTAAGCAGCGTTTTCCAATTCCCATTACACATACATATAGCTGAGAGTTAATTATCAGATCATGAAGGCACCAACCGAATGAAAACAAATATTCAGGGTGTTTGACCAGACAGGCGAATGACCTATAGTGGGGCCCAGAATATTTTCAACTGATAACTGACTATCCATCAGTCTGACAATATACTTATCTCGCAGAGAAGTTGCACAAGTTTACCGATATTTTATCGAAAGCGTTCGTACATTTCACGTATTTTCTCAGTTTGTGTCGCTGTACAATCGTCGCCACTGACTGATAAAGTTACTTCATGAATATCGAATCGAGTCATAAATTATTCAGAAAGTTTCTGGGATGATTATTGTAACTGACAAGTTCCAGAATTTAATCGAGTTATTTTCATTCAGAAGAATACAGAGAAATTGTTTAACGGTTCATGAAATCAAATAAAGTCAAATGAACGAAATTACGGGGTAGTAATATTAATTGGATGGAAAATGGCCAAGAATCAAGTAGTTATTCCTTTTCAGAGCAATTGGAGTGAATAGAGCGTGTTATATCGAATTGTTATAGATCCTCATCCCATCAGTTATAGAGACTCTCACAACATCGGGTGTTTGAATATTGTCGATAGGTTGGTCAAAGAGGTAAATTCATTTCTTTCAGATTTCGTGGGATTTTTCCCGTTTCTGAGAATGAGGCTAGACAATATGATAGTTGTTTCAAAAAACCTCTAATAAGGAATAATCATGATGTCACTGCGTTTGGAATTCAACTTTCAGATATCTAGAAGAAAAATTCGTTTATAGTAGGCACGGACAAACAAGTTGTTCATATGAAAAGGGACTCTTGAGTAATAACCCCATCCGCAACTAAAGTTCATACTAACTGGGAATACTCCATAACTTGGATTCTATTTGACAAGATATTGCCAAAAGTTTCTCCAACATTTTTTCGAAAACTCACCTATGAGGGAATATAGGCCGTCAAAGTTGATAATTCAAAATTAGTATCATCTGTTAGTGTCTATCAAGAATGTTTCCGAAGAAACGTCATATTTCCTAGGCAAGACAAGCAGTTGTTTCCAAAGCAGATTTTGAAAACGGTTATCTCGGAAACAGTTCTCCAGTGAAAGATGAAGGATGGTATATCGAATATTTCCTTGTTCTTCAATTGAACATTTTCAGAACTCAGAGAAATAATATTGGGAAAAAAGTTGGGCCTTCATGACGGTCGAGGACAGTTAAGTCTCTTTGTCTTTGACGTTATGAAGACTAATCTGTTGATTCTGTGAATCGAATTTGGTTCAGATTTCATTTTCCATTCATTCAATAAAGTATCATCGGTCCATGAAGGGAATTGAAGGAGCATCAACAGAGTAGCGAGAGCCTATCATCCGGAACCTACATTCTAGTTATATGTAAATTCAATCCAAATATCCAGCTTTTATATCCTCGTCCATTGGATCAAATCAGGTTTTTCAAATTCCAATCGATTGGACGAATCCAATCTGAGTCTCGATAGTGCAAAAAGGACGCGAAGCGCGGTTTGAACCGACTGGCTGAATGCAAATTTCAAGGTAATATCAGCGGAGTCAACACAAAAAGGGTTGTCTTGGAGCAGACCGTGAATACGAGCTCGGAATCATTAACACTCATTGTTAAATACAATATTTGTTTTAGTCGCCTCCGCTTTCAGTTTCGTGCTAATATTTGCTATTAATTTCGCTGAAAGCGGGAATATTTCGAATTTCGTTCCCTTGAAATCCATACGGCACGGCCATATCCAAATAGCGGTGGATTTCCAGTTGTTGAAATTCGGATAACGCAATATCATGCAAGATTGTAATAGGTACTTATTGTCTCATGGTATTTTCGATAATCAGATAACGACCATACCATCAAACTTTCAGAGATTTATAGACACAATAATACAATAATATAATAAAACGGCATATAAATATATTAATTCCGAATGTATTCGTAGAGCAACGCCTGATTTCGGAAATTAAATTGCATATGTTTTATTGGGACAAATGAATTATCAGTTGGATATCAATTCCTTTGGCACTCACTTATAAATAGGGATTTGAATAATTTGATTCCACCAACTCAGCTGATTCAATAGTACGATAATAGATATTTACGTTACTAGTCCGGTAAGTACACGTAAAAGTTTACCGGACGTGTGACGTATAACATTTTATTTCATACTGCTAAAAAAGAAAAATGAACAGTGGAAAATGAAATATTAATCTTTGTTGAAGTGCTACAACAAAAAATGGGAATGTATCAGCAAGTAGCAACTCCCTAATAAATAATTCATCCAATGGAGCTCCTGGTATCCATATTCATGGAAACGAAAATTTAACGGTTGATATTGATATTAGCAATAAGTAATTTCTGTGTATTGTTTTGTTGTTGAATTTTTTATAAATGTATTCATGCTTTTGACGCATAACTGAGTTTTCAATATTTACAATCTGGTAAAATTTCATTACGGGATAGTAGCACGTAATGAAATATTACGTGCGTCTATCCTGTAGAAGTCTATTTTCCGGATTGAAATCAGGTACGTAAAGGTATGTTGTATGATGCAGTATGAAATAAATGAAACGGGATAGATTGGAGGAAGGAATAGTCTGTACAAGAACTGTTTCTATCGTAATCAGAGCTATGAATAATTCATGTTACTATGGAGAAAAGTGATCTTATACGTCACCCATTTTGAAGAGAATACCGCATATCCCATTTTTCTTCGATGGAGTATCGAACGTACCTGAAACAAATGCAAGCTTTGAATATCGAGACGTGATAGATGAGGATGAATGATGAATCTGTTGAACAATTCCATTTCACGACCCCACAATACTCAATTGTCAACACTATATTTATACGTTCAGAAAACGGTACTGTGCTCGTCGCATATCTACCAATACCCTGTTAGCGTAAATTGAATGTATCCGATACACATCATAAGGTTGCCTATCTGACTACCTAGCATTAATTAACTGTACTGCACCTAAATGGGTTTGTTGTGCTTTCAATAGATGCGCTCGAATTGGCAGGATGGTTGTGTCTGCAGATAAGATCCATTTACCCTTCTCTCGCTACCCTGAATTGAGTGCTTTCGAACGAAGCCAACTCAATTATAACTAATAAAATGCATATATAGGGTTGCCGGTATCACCGATCTGGGTATTGTCTCTGTCTTCGGAGTCAACAAGTCGTATACAGAGTGATCGATGAGGTGTCCGAGGATGAAGTCCCGAGAGGCGCATGGACAATTGCTCTCACGTTATCGGGTATCGGGGATCTAAGGGGGATATTATTCTGTTCGGAAACTGATTCGGCCTTCTGTCTGCTGGTAACAAAGCGACCGTTTTGATAACGATTATTATAATGTTGAGTTCAATTCACGTTGTTCATCATCAATTAAGCGGATATTGTTGCCATATGATAATGGTTTTGAACTAGATATTCCCAATTGGGCAGACAGTCCCGCAAGATACATCATCGATGCAAACTGTGACATACTCATATATTAATAGCATTGAATTCTATTGTGTTGTGATTATTTACTTGTTATGATAATAGTGTTTGTCGATCATCAAAACCAGGAATTTATCGAAAATATTCATATATCCACTTTGTACTGAATTATGTAATTATTACCAGTCATATATTGATGAAATATTGTTCAATTTTTGTTCATTATTTATCAAACTTCATTTTGTTTCATTTTATTATTGTTCACTAGAGTTAATCATTGACATTGTATATATTCCTTGAAGTGTTCAATAGATTATTATTATCATTATTATGATATGAATATCAGTGTTGACCACACTGTCGTGTAGTAAATATGACGACTTTCCGAAATGAATGCCCCGTTTGAGGGTACATATTTGTTAGATATAATTCACTTACTCGCTTCTTGTGTATTTTTTAGTGCAACATGAAAAAATGAGGGGAGTGTTTCAAAGGTTAAGGAAAACATGTTTATTGATAGATATATAAGGTACTCACGAATTAGACTCAAGAGTCCACTCCTCGTTCCCCAGTATCATCAATTATTCAGAAATATCGAACTTCGAATGGAGTCTTCCAAATGACAATACTGAAAATATCATATGTTGAGTCAAGTAATGTTGAGGTATGAGTATCTATCGAAATTGAAAGAATTACATGATGCCACCCACAAAAAATTGTGACTCAGCTACGAACTAGTATAACATCCCCACTCATTGTTTGGAGTCACAATTCAGCAGACTTTGATGGTTTTCTTCTGAGTTTCCATGAAGGAGAATGTGTTCCAAATCAGTAGACCGTATGCAATGTGCTGTAGAGATTTACGACACATATCTTACCAAGATAAGATGAAGAAATTTCTCTTTCATCTCATTTCGTCCAATCACAAAAAATGCTAGTGCTTGAAGCCAAAACATTTGCAAGAATTTTTTTTACTCGGGATTCACGATGAGTATACATGGTTTTCTATTTGAAATGTCAAAGTAAATGCTACTTCGTTGTTGAAGCGGCAACACTGCATTGTGGGGAATATTCTACATGAATAGAAAATCATCATCATCTTCAACATGATCATTTATATCTTCATGAACTTGTTATGAGTGATTCTCGATAAACATTTTCATACAGTAGTGTAAGCTCGTCAAGACATAACAATGTATTTCTCTGGATTTGATGTTGTTTCCGAATCGAAATTTGTCTTTCATGAATTATGATAACTGTGAATATGTGAGACAAGATTATTTCACCTTCTTTTGTATGTGAGTGGAGTTGAAATGAGTTTGCGAACGTTCTAACTTCCATTCGACAATGAGTACCTATCTATTCGATTATCTAGTCTATACTTTGGATGACTATTTCTATGAACTGAACTATAATGAAATATATGGAAAATATGATATAACTCAATGAATATGAGTGAATTTAAAATAGGATACGAATATAATGAAGTTTCGATAGGATTCACAGAGTTCACAATTCCCGGAATGGAAAATTCCTTTTGAATGAATCAATATGAAACATTTATGAAATGATGCTTTGAATGAAAAGGCAATAATCACATTTCTTCAATTCCTAGGTATCGAATGAACTACCTCAGGAATCTTTCAGATGGACCTGAAAATTATAGCTTTAGTCTCTCTGGTAAGTTGATATTTTTTCATTCAATCTGTGAAGACAAATATTTCTGATGATCATATTTATATTCATATCGAAACGTTCGAGAGCATGTATCCTCCTACATATTCTTAATAATATATTTCTGATTCTTCGAAAACTTTCCCAATGCCCTAATGTCTCTGCAGATACAAACCAATGTTTCTATAGGAACTCGAGCAATTCTAACTAAACACATATGGCTTCCAGTTGTGACAGTGATTTGTGAAACCGACGCAGGCTTATTTTCAGATGAAATAACGCCTCATTAGTTTCGTTATGAATGGCAGAATTTAGTAAGTGAGACGTGTGTCGGTTCAATTACCAAAACCTTAATTCGAAAGCTTCAATCTTGGCGAGAATTTTAAAAGTAATTAGCATATGGTTCTAGGGATATTGAGAATGGATCTTTTCTTGAAGCTGAAAATATACGAACTCATTCTACGATGGTTACGATGAAATTCAGAAATTGATTCTACAGGAAAACTTTTGAATTTTTGAAAATCAATCTAGAATCTTTACTTCGATCAACTCAAAATGATTCGAGATAGGACTTTTGATTCCCACGCGTGTAATTGAGAGCTATTTGAAGATAGTTAGGATATATCTGAGTTCAATCGAAGACGAATCATTGATCTTAGTTGAAGTGAAGACAATGCAAAAATTGATTTTTCTGAAGTGATCCGAAGTGATCATTTTCAGTTGAGTGATTTCCTGTGACTTCAAAATTAGAGAGAATATCTTCGTATCATTCGGTTAATATCCACCCCCATGAATAATTCCACCCATAATTCAGTTGGACATGAATTTGAAAACTTATGTGCGGAAAAATATATATTCAGGCAAAATCGTAATTTTTATATGAGGTTAATATCGTTGAGGTATCAGCACTATCCATGATATACCCCATTCAAGCTTATTATCATTGGATTATAATGGTGCCATACCTTCTATTATTAATCATTGCCCACGTGATCCGCATCAAAATAATAATTAGCATTTATATAACGTTGTGTTTTAGGCTTATTGGTCCTGAATAGGTATTGTTGTTGTAGTAATTGGAACTCCTATAGATAACTAGCAACCCACGTACAAAACACAGAGGATAATCCAATTCGGAATTGATCCAATGTGAAATTGATCGCTCAGAGATATCCGACCTCTTGATTGTATTCCCGCATCAAGCCTTAATAAAAAATAGTTTAGCTATGATTAGAGAGAGTTTCGATGAATCGGAACTCTATCAGTATGCAGAATTCTTGTGTGCAATTCGCCTCAATTTTTTTAGGACCATTATTGAACCACCAGTTTTTGAACAACCAATAGTACTGTTAAAACACTATGCTATCATCAGCTCACCGTTTGTGCAATTATTTCATTATCTCAATCATGATAATGATTATCGATGTTTGGTGTGGAATTATTTTGAACTTGTTTGAATAATAGCTGTCATTGTCAAGATATGAGTTATTATTTGGAATGCAGCATTTTCTCAACGAGTCTAAACGAGGTGATATTGAATGCATCGGATGATCGAATGGAGGATATAACATTCCACCTCTTATAGATATCAAATCATTTTATTGATTCCTGTGATGGAATGATGGATACGCATCATATCATGATCACGAAGTTCGTTGTCACCTCCTGGAGTTGATTTCCTATTCAGGGCTATCATGATTATCATACGAAACCTTAATAATTTCGGATGAATAGAATATGTATTCTGATTATTGAATATTTCAATGGAAGAAGTTTCGAAAGCAATGATGGACTGAGAAAGAAAAAAAAATTGCACAAATGGGAAGATCCTGATCCCATAGCAAGTTTACACTGTTCCTATCATCGCCCTGTAGAATTCTCATCAGAGAAGCACAGAGTTACATATGGCTAGTTCAAATAACTGGAGAATTTGGGCTGATCATCGGGGGAAACCAAATTGTGATTGGTTGTGGAATTCTGTAGATATTCTACTTCTGAAACGGGCTATATTTTGCCACATGACGATCATTGGTGACAATTCGTGTACTATTTGTTGAGGTGAACTAACCATCTTTTCGTGCCTATACGGAGTTGAGCAATGTACGGTTTTTTATGATCCTGCTCTCGATTTCTTGGAAGTTAGGTCAGGTTGGATCAGGAGCCTGTGGAGAAGCCCTGAGGTTTTGTTCCATTCTATGGATCAATATAGTTTTTTATGTGTTCGGGTGATTTTGGGATCTGATGAAGGATACAAATAGAATATTTAGTTCCCAATGGATTGGTATATGGATAGGTAGGTATCCTTAGACTAATTTTTCAGAATAACTGAATAATGATTTCGAAACATCGATTTCTAAACATCCAGTATACAACGAGGACTATTTTGGTATAATGAAGGTTTATCCATTCGGAAATCTCTTGATATTTCTGTCCCAAAAGGTACGATTATGCTTCGAAAATTACGGAAATGAGGCAATTACAAGTTGTTTTATCCGAGGATTAGTGGTGAGCAAGTTACTCATGATCTACAAAGCACAAATCTGACCTGTCCTAGAGTACCGTTCACAAATGCTTCTTAAGCTCCCAAAGATACGCTGAAGCTCTCAGATTGAATTCGCCTAGTCGGTGATACTAATCTCACAAATTCATGAACCTGTCTAGAACGGTCTAGAAATGTAAGAGATCTCTCCCTTTTTTCCGAGATAGTTCCACAGTCTGTGCGCGAAAGAAATCTCCTCTATTATGTTACCACGAGCGATTCCAAGAGGACAAACTAGCTGACTGTCGGCTGGTTGAGCTGTTGATGAGCTCAGGCTAGTCACCTCTTCATTGTCAGGCTCTATAGAGCTGTCGAAATTCGCTCTGTAGTTATAGTGTATGTAGTTATAGAGTTATAGTGTGTTATAGTCTGTAGTTATAGTGTGAGGAGTTACGAAAAAGTATCCGCTTCATGCAGCTGTGAATACCAATCAATTATTCCCCATCGAAATGTCAGTGAGGAAAGTATTTCTTTCTGTTAGATTCCTCACGAAAGTTCTCCTCGAACAGGAGAAATTCTGTGTTGACAGCTCTACGATTTCACTGTTCCAGAGTCAAAGGGAGTCAGAAATGGAAGGGCGTCACTTATATCAAACCTGAGATAAAACGATACTCGGACTATTAATTAGGCTGTCGTCGACAGGACAGTCCCCGAATGAAAATTCATGACAAAACGGGTCTCCGAAAGACGACCTGTCTGCCCTTTGTCCCGGGATTACAACCCCCGGTGCGGAAAAAATTGGTTGCTGCCATGCCAACCTGCTTTTTCTCTTCCTTTTCCGATGTCGGGAGCGATAGTGAATGGAATTACTGATTTTCTGATCTAACACACCAACTGGAAATTTTCAACAATCGAATCATTCAATTTATACCGTAACCATGATAATTAGCAATCCTGAGAAATTGAAAGGATTCCATAATTTCTTCATCATCATTTATTTGCCATTAATTTTTCAGGATTTCGTCATATTTCTAGATCTCTGTGATTCTATCTCCTCGTTCCTGAAGAATCAATCCAGGAATCATGATAATCATCCCAATGGATTTTTAGTAAGGAGAGATTTAGAATCTGTCCTATCATGTCTGCACTTGGAATTCGACCTTCAGATACCTCAAAGAGAAATTCTCTATTTGTGAGTGTTACCTTGTTTGAAAAAAGGGATTAGAAAACGAATATATTTCATTGATATCGAAATCTCAACGAATCTTATTGTTGTTAACGTTCCAGGAACGAATCTGTTTCCGTTTTCAGTACATCCCTGTGATATCATCACTGGTAGTCTTCGACACTAAACAGGGACGAAGTTACTTGTTATATATATATTGTGAAATCGAACAGTTTTCTGTATCCCAAGCAACTTAGGCAAAAATACTCGCACAATTTGATTCTTTGAGAATGAAATGATACGAAGAAGTAGATACTATCAGTTCATAAAACGTTCCTATGTTCTTCCTGAGGTTCTAACTTATTTTTGCTGGAGACAAAGCTCCACGTTGGCCCATAAGGGTTTTCAGTCACTTCCGAAGAAGAAAATACCCCGATGGAGGTCTCAACTGCATTCTCCTGCATTCTCAAATCATTTGAAATTGTTGAATTGTTACACATAAATTCCGTCTATGATTGATGAGTGATTTCCACTCGAAGAACTTGTTTATTCGAGTGAATTCTGCATCGATTGCTTGTTCCAAATTCCCAAGAATATTTTCTTCAGCACTTTCTTTTCCTCACGGTAACCCTTTCCTAGAGCTCCAGAAGTAGCAATATTTTTGAAGGTGAAATATTTTTCCGAGTGCATTATGATGGCTGAAATGGATCTCTTCTATCGACTTCCATTTCGGAGATAACTCAGAGGAATCTGATGGTGATAATAGATTTTTATCAGGGCACCCTTTTAGTTTCGACGGTCTAGCTCTAGAAGATAGCTAGTGAAAAAGTGCTCACTGTATTTGGGGTGAAGAATCCAGATGAATTGAATTGAGATGTTCATCTGCTATCTATTATTGCTGCATATTGGATAGTAGAACGTACTGAGAATTCAGTTCGAAGGTGAATTCGTGCAAGCACAAATTCAAACTGAGATGAAATCAACACCGAAACAAACAAGATTGAACCGTGTGATGCGCAGTGAAAGTGTTCGTGCGAGAAACTAAGGAATTGGAATTACTTCAGAATTTGAAATGGCCAACATTCAACTATCATACTTTACCATCTTCAGGTATTTGTTAGTGTTCTCGATTATTTTTCCAACTCTCACATTTATTTGAGTTCAGCTGAAGTTGTATGATTCCACCCTCAGAACCATTTCATCTGTGGAAAGTTGAAGGTACTTTCAAAAGTATCGAGACTTTATTCATCCAATTGAAGGAAGTAGTCCATTCTCGAAGTGGAGTTAGTAGATTAGAGTAGGAAAACTCAAAGTCATCTCCACAATATTTGATGATGTTGTTGGCTTAATTATCCAGTTTGACTCCAGCAATTTTCAAATGATTCATACCGCTTGCAAAAATAATGAAATCTGGATCGAAAGAAAGTAGAAGTGGTGAAGATATAATCCAGATTATGTATATCTATAGGAAATCAATAATGAGTGTCTCAACTCAAAGTAGAAAAACAAGGTACAGTTTTTTCATATCTGACATAGAAGAGGAGTAATATAATCATGTATATGGAATAATGTAACTGATATAGAAATAATTTCTCTCCTGAGACTTTGACTGAAATTTTTGATTCTTTGAAAACATTCGACTCATTAAATCTGTATCTTGGAATCCCAAGATACAAACGGAGATAATCTCTATTCAAATAACAACCAGCGATACTGAAATGCATCATGCAAACTCAGTCAGTACATACTCAATCCCTGATTGTTGAAGAAGCCAAATAACGTTTCCAAGTCTAGTCGTTGCGGGATTAGCGGAAAAACCTCCACAACACACAAAAGGCATGCGGAAGCAGACATCGCGGATTATTATTCGAAAAGTTGGAGTGAACGGAGGATACCAGAGGATTTGTAATAGTTTCATGGGGATAAGAAACTACGCAGTCTGGTTGCAGTGCTTGTTGATGACTGCTGTCAAGATCAGTGGTGACTTGAAAATATCTGAAAGATGATTTCTTTCCGATGCTATAGGATAGAAAGTGTTGAAGAGTCTAGAGTTTTGTTGATCACATTGATGTGATGATAGGAGAAATATGATAATGAGTAGGTGATGCTGAGACTTGCAATTCCATTTTACCAGACAAGTAGGAACTACAAAATAAAAAACTACTGGAGTGAGGTCAAGGGGTCTTGCAGATCGTAAATAATCACCTGCTCGAAAAGTCTATCGTCAATTTTTCTCAAATAATCGAGATATTTCAAGTTATAACATTTTTCCTTCTGGCAAAGTCTATCAAATGATTTCCTACTGGCTGAGATTGAAGGTAAGCTTCCTGATTTTGTTCGTTGTACGGATTTGACAATATAGTATAGCACATATTATTCTTGCATTATCATCTACTAGGATCATTACTCCGAAAAATCCGTTCTTACAGGTAATAAAAAGCCCCTTTCAAGTTGGGAAAGGGAAACGGTTATAACTTTTCGAGAGACTTTTTCATATAAATCTGTTCCTCCCTCTCTCGTGATGCTACACTTTCCTTCCTACCAAATTTATTCACCCTCATACATATTATTATTTCATTTTACGACAGCCTAATTACATGTTTTGATGCGAACTGGTTTTAGATAGCACATTTTTACCCGGTGTTTTTCGGGCTAATTGATTAAATCGAACTATGTGGGAGTCACTCATTTCATAGGAACAAGAAATAGAAATCGTTTCACACGAAAAAAAATATAATCACAATAAATCATGAGAATTCTGACCATGAATGTGAAATAGAGTTTCTTGGGAGTGTGGAAATTCCTGAGATGCAATAAACTATGCCTTCCATACTCAGACGAATGGAAAACATAGAATTGCCACCCTCATCTTCGACTAATTATTCATTGTTCGAGAACAAAATCATCGAAAACAAGTTCCATGTCGGAGGAGGTTAGGTTCATCGATCTGTTCAAACGATGCCTTCTGGTCAATGGGCGTGTAGAATAGTTTTTCCCGGATTCTTCCTCTGTGAGAGTCCTACATTCGAGTGATTATCACCATCTGGCAAAATTAAATTGCCAACCGACCACCACTCCTCCTGGTCCTCACGTCATTCTTTTTACAAAATCTTCCTGTACTGTGACCCTTTGTCTTCATGATGTTATTTTTTGCATCTGATGCGCTCAGTCTGGACGGCTTCAAGAGCGTCATGTATTCGTCTGGTGTGTTCATTTTTGGAACAAGCAACAACTGTAAACAGTTATTTCCTGTATGCGTAGTCACAGTATTGCTCTTCGTGGAACGTACTTGGTTTCTTGGGTGTTCCATCAACAGGCTATAGTGCTGACGTGTTGTATAGTTTTCGTCTTCTCAGAGAATAAAAAATAATGATTGGCCATCGACTTCTTTCAGCCTGTGATGAGTGCATGAGATACTGAATGTTCTCTACAGTTTGTACATGCAATGTTTGAATGTTTATTGGGGTGGGTAGTTATTCCATCAACAGTTGTGAAATATTAGCCTTTGCATATAACTGACAAAATGTTGTATGGTTCCATATTCCACTCAACTTCGAAATGTCTACTCAATATTCAATATCAATATTAAAATCATTACATGTCATTGCTGTAGGTATATATATATCTCATTGTTTCAAGATAAAAAAAAATATTTATCACAATATTGTCTTCATCACTCTATTCAGGGTGTTACAGAACTATGGGGTCAAACTTGTAGGGGTTAGTTGAAAATCAGTGGTTTAGGCAGCGTTGGATTGCCAGAGGTGGAGCAGTTTCTTGGCCGCCTAGGTCACCCAATTGAATGTCGCTAGATTTTCTCCTGTGGGAACATGTGAAGTTTTTGGTAAACGAAACTGCAGTAGGAACAGAGCAAGACCTAATTGGACGAATCACAGCAGCATTTGAAATCATTCAAAACGAGAATGAAATTTTCAGTCAATAAGTCTGCGGAAATCATGTGCGACTTTTGAATCAGTGTATTCAGGTTGGAGGAAGATATTTTGAACAATTTTTGTGATGATATCATGTACAAAAGGCAGAAATTGAATGCATTGAATCCTATTCAGGCGATTCATCGTCTTTCTAAATTTCAACGCGTCTTAGGGCCGTAGTTCCGAAGTGAAACTTTTCTGGACATGGGTTCTACTACTCAAATGTTTCCTACTGTTGCACTGAGTAACTCCTAGAAGTTTGATCTCATAGTTCAGTAACACCCTGTATAGCGGCCTTCCATTGTCATGGTGGAGAATTCATCCAAAATCAATTTTGATATTATATACGAGTGAATATAATAATTTTTCTTGTTGCTCATCTAATGGAAACCAATTCCAGGAATTCGGAAAACTGAGGATATCCATTCACATCAATGTAATAAAATATCGTAAATGAAAGACGCTCGGACAGAATTCAACTCCTGATATCACGCCCATAGTACTTCACCAACTACACATAATTTCATATATTCCCACGAACTTGCCTGAGATCACAAATTACACAAGGGGTATACCATTTCCATTGAAGAGTTGATATCTTTGATGCCTGTTTGAACAAACCTGATTGAATACACCGAAAAAAACACTGATCGAAACACGAATCAAGAAACAATAAGGTACCAGAATCGATTCATGAATGCTGACATAACATTGACATTGACACACAGTTTTCAACTTAGAAATAGAGTCTTCACATCGTTGGATTCATGAAAGGAATATAGTATATGGGTCGTATTTGATGAATAGGTTGGACTTTGAGTTGAAGAGGGTGACAGCGCAGTCTAGGTGGAAATGGTAAAAATCTGACTAGTTCACTTCAGGATCAAGTTGTGAGCCCCCGAGGAGATGAACTGTTCATACCAACATGTATTTTCTGAACACTGAAGTTCCTTTTTCGCAAGTCACTTTCATTGTTCGTGAAGTTTTTCGTCATCGATCGTTTTTCTCTGTGTATGTAGTAGCTATTTATTCCATCTAAGTATCGCCCTTACCAGTGCGATAAATATTAATTCCATTTAATCAAGCAGGAAAAGCTAACTGTAATTAGTCATGCGACGTAATAGAAAAATCGATGGTCATTTGTTCAATTCCAAACACGAGGCGAACACATATATCATGAGGTTTAAAAGGACATTACTCCTTCTCTCCGACCAATTTTTCGTTGAAATATTGAAATGAATTTCAGGTTATGCTTCTACTTTTCCGCCGTATACTTCGTACCTTCGTGTATTGCGATAGCTCCGAAAAATTTTGTTGATATTGAATCATTATTTTTCATTCCATTATTTTCATCAGCTCTTTCAGAAATAAAGAGAGAAAGTCCCACAGAAAAACTGAAGAATTGATATAACACCTACTCGAATAACATACAGACACTTTGATTGGTATGTTTACTCTCTACTTTTGGAGTTCATTCAGTGTTGCTGTGCTTCTAGTAATAGATATTTACGTTACTAGTCCGGTAAGTACACTTTTACCGGACTGCTAAAAAACAAAAATGAACAGTGAAAAATTAAATATTATTCTTTGTTGAAGTGCTACAACAAAAAAATGGGAATGTATCAGCAAGTAGCAACTCCCTAATAAATAATTCATCCAATGGAGCTCCTGGTATCCATATTCATGGGAACGAAAATTTAACGGTTAATATTAATATTAGCAATAAGTAATTTCTGTGTATTGTTTTGCTGTTGAATTTTCAATAAATGTATTCATGCTTTTGACGCATAACTGAGTTTTCAATATCTACAATCCGGTAAAATTTCATAACGGGATAGGAGCACGTGCGCCCATCCTGTAAAAGTCTATTTTCCGGATCGAAATCAGGTACGTGAAGGTATGTTCTATGATGCAGTATGAAATAAAACATGGTTTCCTTCACAAATGTTGATATTTCTGTTCTGTCACTATACTCAAGCATAATTCATGATTGAATAGTTCCATCAGAATTTAATGACCAGTTTTTTTCGAATACAAGAGAACAATCGTGTAAGGACCAAAAGTAACTGAATCGACAAAACGTTACTATTATGAATTCAAAACTGATAATATTGTCAACTCTCTGAAGTCAAGAAAGTTAACATAACTATAACATTTCAGGTGGGCCTACGTGTAATCGCCTATTGCGAATAATCCAAATTTGTACAGAGTGGAACAGCAGGACTTACAGTTCATTGTAAAACCCGTATCACTCCTGAGGAAGCCGAAATGATGTCCATCGAAACATATCTTGGTCAGGCTACTATCCCCATGAATATCGCACTTCATGAGACTGCCTCGTATATGTCGCCAAACATTCCGATTGGATCGTTTTTGCGCAAATTAGGATTCACCTCGGAATGATAGCTATTCAAGAGTAATCTCTCCGGTAATTGGAAATTACAGCTCGTTAATTGGTGAAATTAGTCACACAAGCAGAAGAGAACGGTATCTAATGGGTGGCAGTAACTAAGCCGTATCAATTCTTGTCTGAAATGGCATGGAAGTGCGAGTAAGCACTTCTCGTACACCGACTCAACATCTGCTGATATCGTAGGAATCCCTAATAGGAATTTAATCCATACTCGTGTTCCAACGCTACTGCTCGACTCGATACTGTTCGGCCATAAATATCGGGATATGCCTATAGCTTCGAATAATTCTCGATACCCGAGCTGATTTCGAGAACAAATGGAAATCCTATAATGTTCGGGAAACATCATGTTACCCAACGGTGGAATGTTGGGAGAGAAGGAGGGAACTTTTCTTGAAGGTTTGAAGTGAGTGCGCATCAAAAGAGAATTCATTAGGCGAAAAATCCCATGAATTTGCCGTGTTAATAATGAATGATGCTTGGTGGAGAAAAGTTCGGCATGTTTCGAGCCTAACAATGTAGGAATAACCAGCCTGAGCTCGTCTAGTTTGTCCACCTGGAATCGGCTGGAGTTAGCAATGAATTACTCTACATCAATATGTCGATCGATATTCATAGCTGTCCATGTCCATGAATATTTATATATCGATATCGGCAAGTACCGCTGTCAATAATCACGAGATGGAAGAGAGCTATTCGGGTATTTTTTGGTTTGATTCTTAGAAATTCTTCAAAGACCACAAAATATTCCCTCCAACAAATACCTACATAATATTCAAGATAAATGAGTTCGAAATCTTCGAGCAATTTGCATTTCAAAAAACAGCTGGTAATATTAATGCATCAACATTTTTTTTTCAGAGTTTTCTCTATTTCTCAACATTCAGAATGAAGTTACATTATTGTCAATTCTTTCATTATTATTTTGCACTGTACCTTCTTTTTCCTATTATGCTGTATATAGAATTCATATATGATATCATCATGTATCGATTTGATTGCGATTCTGTGAGAGATGAATCTATATATCCTTTGCCTCACAATATCTTGACTGTCCTGGTCTAAGATGGCGCCTGAGATCAATTACTTTGGTATCAAATGCTACAGCTATACTTTATTTTACTTCAGAGACCAGATAGATAGATAGATAGATAGAACATTTATTGCATAAAAAGAAATTTAGAGACCACAAATAGTAGTGCAAATGGTCTATAGTTGTTGAGAACTGTTTTTTTTTTGGGGGAAAGCTCTCATAATCTGTTAAAAATGACCTTCATAATTTCACGATTTATGGAGAGACAAAAATATCCCCCTACTCAACCGGCAATCATGCAACCTATATAAATCGTCCATGACTCCTGAGTCATGTTATAGCCGTTCACTACATGAAAATGAGCGGAGACATAATAATTCTGTTATCTATAACACGATATTCCAAATGTGCGATGAAAGATATAAATTAGTTTCATCCCAAGAGTTTTGTAAACAGCTTCTAAAGCTGTCAACGGATTCGATAATGTGGGATAATAAATTACCGCAGATATACCCTCACTTTTGAGAGACAAAATAAAATTTCAATTTGGTTAAACGACCAGAACTAGTAGAAGGAATGACTTCATTTTCGTGGATCTCCAGAAGATAACTGACAAAGTATGCGAATATGTACCTGAAACAGGAAAACCCAATCAAACTGCTGGGAAATCTAATGAAAATTCAATCTAAATGAAAATACATCACTGATAGGCGAAAGTGTGGGAGCAAGTTAATATTTCGGAAATCGTTCGTTGGATTTTCTTGAATTTTTCGGGTGATTTCAAACACCCAAAAAACTGTCTACGTGGTTAGTGAAGGCAGAACCATATGATCTTATTTCCTAATGATGTATTCTCGTTACAATAACCATGATATTCGAAAGATAATCTTTCAGTGGATTCATTGATATATCATTTGGTATTTTTATTCTTGATAACGAAGATATTGAGAATCCCCACTGTACGATATCACGAAGTTTCCTTTGAGAGATGTCAGAAATGAAGTATGACTATCTATGGCAGTATCTGGATTTGATATGTAATGGAATTCAAAAGAAAATTATGAATTTCGCCAACTGTTACTTCCACTGTATAGCTGAGATGACAAATAAAAATATATATACCACATATTAATCTCTGAATAAACTGAAATAAGACTTCTGCAATGACTGAAGTCTGGAATGAAATGATTATATGTTCAACAATTGGATCAAGAATGAACACTGAAACACGTGAATCGATTATACAGTGAATTTTACATTGAAATTTGCATTCGAAGGGGGATATTGAAACTTAATTTTCATTTATTCGAAGTTTCTCCAACTGAAGGAGCATCTCTCTCACTATTAGGAGAATTTCTGAATCAGCATGAAGTTGATGTATTCAAGATACCCGCGGCAGGCAAACAAATTAGTAACGAACTAGTGTCAGTTGCGTTCCAACCATTTGAGTAGCAAAATCTCGATCACTTCCATACTTCCCTGTCTTTATCGCTCACTTCGTAGTACAAATATTTGCGCGAATATCTTCGAGTTAATCATCCTTCTCCAGTTACTCTAACGGCCCTCTAACATACAATGTTAACAAACTCGCTTTTTCTTGGGAAATATACAGACCGTCTGCAGTGATTAAAAATCCAAGCACTATTTGGAGGTATAATGGAAGGGTCTTTGCACCAGTTGGCTCTCACGATCACTGAAGTTCGGCACGCACACTCTAAAGTTTTATTCAGCGTGAATTCTTAACGATTCTCGGATGAAATAAAACGGTCATCAGTCTAAGTGAGAATATTAAGATACATCATATCCGAATTGAAATATTTCTCTACTGATTGTCTGTGATGAAGATCAGTATACATGAAGTGTAACCACGGAAATTTGCCCCAGTCCAATTGTCAGTTCAACAACAGCAAAAGTTAGCTGCAACTTCAACAGCGACGAATGCACCAGTTGTTTTAACACTCATTTATCAATTACTCATCGATCATCGCTGTGTTTGTTGCCAAATTGAATAGTTATGTTAGTTAACAACTTATTGAATTTCCAAGCAGTAAAAATGAGTCGATTCGATGAGTCTACGAACATAGAAATTAGTCAAATTGTTGATACCTGTATGCCTACTAAGACAGTTGCGACGCAATCATCAATTCTTAACTTTTTTTTATCCATTGAATTGTCCTGCAGATTATATTCGATGTTTGATTCATATCGGATGAATTTGTGTTCCTTTAGCAATTTGACTCGAGGAAGTGTCAACCTAACGTGCCACCTTCGAGTCGTGTTTTTTTTCAATAATTGACAGTTCTTTTCGTCTAATTGCTAGGCAACAGTTCCTCATCAAACAACCCAAATTCCTCCAAAAGAATAGAATACTCTCGTGCAATTATTATAAGTGAATAAAATCTCCAAACCAATAACTAGTAACAAACAATTAACATTTCACCCGCAGGGAACGAATTATCATTACTGTCATCATTTTCAAATTCTATTTTTTCTTTTATGTTCTTATTACTTCATAATTTCGCGAAACTTCTTTGACTGACAGAACAGCGTCAGCTGAACTCCGTCAAGGGAAATAAAGACTTTTCATTATTATTATTATCAAGTAATGGTTCGTAACTGAATGTCTTTTCAGTCACACACGTGGAATCAAATCAGTGAAATATTTGCTATTGTTCTCTCACGATATGCTATCAAAAACATAGATTGATCATATATTAGCACCAACAACTTGATGAACTCATATATCTCCAACTCACTAGGATGATTCATGATGTGAATGAAGACTGGTATCTCAACCCAATACATGGAATATATCGAGTTATATTTTATATTTTCACCCGGCTAAGGCTGCCCAAGATCGACACTAGTTGGGGCCACCTCTGACGATCTCGAAGATTGCCTTGAAAAATTTGGAAAACATGATTTGAATTTGGAATTCAACACGAATGCAGAAGTTCAGCTATCCACCATTGTCAGATATCCGTCATTATCAGTATTTGACTTCACAGGATCGACTATCGTATCGCCATCTAAGGTTCTTTGACAGGTCTACATGTTTTTGGAAGAAACAATTGAAGAGTTATTTCACCAACCCATATCCACCTCACATAATACTGGTCTTTCGACATTGAAAACTAGACAGTCGTCAACTAGTTATATATATTATGTCACTGACAAATAGAGAATTTCTCTTTGAGGTATTTCAAGGTCCAATTCTAAGCGCAGTGACATTTGGCAGATCACAAATCTGTCCTCACTATGAATATTTTTTAGAAACGATGAGAGAAAATCTCCTGAAAGGCTGGAAAATGAATAGTTGCTCGAGTATTAAAGTGTCAATTCCTAATGCAGTCCAGTTCTCCTGACCTGCCGATTCTGACGCGTTCGAAATGAAAATCACCCCGATGCATTCATCAACGAACCCTCGGGATTATATTTCAGGAAGAAGTTGTATCACCTCGTTTGTTCCGACCTCCCAGCTCTCCTGAGACGTTGTCGGTGCATTCGAGTCACGTGGTACTTTTAATTCACTGAGGAATCTTGATTAGAGCCCTAATTACCTCATGAACTTCGGTTGAGATCCGATGACCGTATCAGTCTCAAACGAATTCAACGCATGTCCACCATACGACGGTAAAGCGCCTGATTTGCATTTCACGCCAGGGAATCCGATTCTGCCTGCCAATCAAATCACTTCGCAACCATCCGTTCAATATGATTACTAGTTGGTTAATAAGTTATATGCCCCGGAGTGCGGGTTAAAGCTTCCCGTGCCAGGTTGATTTACACTATATAAACTGTTTACCACGAAATTCATCAATAGGTATCTGTTATATGTTGGTATGATGAGATGCTGATAATAAAACTACTGGGTTCTTCAATAGTTCTTTCATTGAGAACATGATAAGTAGATTTCTTCCACGCCTCATTCAGTAAGGTTCCAATCAATCAATCAACCACATCAATACTCTCAACCTAAAGATCCTGGAAGAGAACGAAAACTGAGGTTACTATTATGGCTCTCTGGGAATTAATTATATTCACCACATATCGTGTAAGTCACATTTCTGATGTGAATCTTCAGTACACAAATATTATTAATGCTCAAGTGTGATTATGGAAAATCACTGATTATGAAAATTCAGTGAAAATATATATAGAAAAATAGTATATTACATAACTAGTATGAATAGGACATATTTCGGAAATGTAACGAGTGCATCAAATTCTCAACGTGTTATATATACACAATTTATCCAACGGAAATAAATTTCACAGAATACGCTCATCGTGGACATCTACTACGCAACCCAAACTACATCAGTCAGGAACGAGAGAACCAATCAATTGTCAATTTTATGGATACAAATGTGTACGCCTATGAATTGTTATAAGTTCGGCAGCGTTCGGATATATCAGCTATGATCTTTGATAACCAACTTCACTGAACTGAGTCATCGTCCAATGCGTTGTTTGTCATTGTCATGAATGATTTTTTCTCCTGAATATTTTCTTGATACCAGAGTTAATATGGTAGCGGATTCCTAATGTCCACAAGGATCAAAATCGGAAAAGGGATGAGGTGATATTAACATAACCAGACGTATCTCTACGAAGGAAGGAAATTAGTGAATTCAATCATTCTCCGAAAGGTTAGGATGCGAAATTAACCTAAAATATGAGCACCAGCAGTAAAAATTCATATTTTATATTGGTGCGTTTCACTCGACGTTCCTGTTGCCTTAGTGAAATGGGCTAGTTTCTGAATAACAAATGCAATTGTCAAAAATATATGATATTGTCTTGTCAAACCTGTGCACAACAGATTTTTCATTCATCACTAGAGAAAGAACTTGATCGATCACGTGTTTGTCAAATCTGGGTCAGGGGAGCGAATTCTATCATTTCAATCAAAAAACTGGAAGAACTAGAAAGAACAGAACTCTGATGATTAGTTTTCGAAATCTTGATGAAGGAAGACAGGTATCCATGCATCGTATCGATATCTTATGGAGTTCATATCGAAACAAACATTCATATGAATTACCCTGGACATTGGATCGAGTGAAGTATATTTCGAGAACATATTTTATATAGCTGAACTGTATTACATATTGCTGCTAGCATCCCAAAAGGTCTATTCCATGATTTAGCTGTAAATATTTATAACATTTCTCTTTCCAGATATGCCCATTGAACACTGACAGAGACAGATGATGATAATAGACGACAAAGCTGGGAAGAATGTACGTGGCCGGACGCTCCTTTCCAGTGTCGACTCGTGACAATCCTTGTGGAGAATCCACAGTCCACGGATGATCCAGGATTCAGTAATCATCAGTATCTTGTGAACTATCGAGCATGAAGTATAATCGGCTTTATTAGATTGATTGATTGACAGTCACTACCTTTTGGCTCCCTGTGGATTGCATCTCAGAGATGCAGTTTCAACAAACTCATCCAAGCATTATACTCGATTCTATAACATCAAAATACTCTCAGCTGAATTTCCCTTTGATTTTCTGGTGTTAATCTCGATAATACAGCTCGATCTGCTCATCTTGCATCGTGGAACCAACCTGATTATTCTTTCTTTCGATAGAGTCTCGTGAGGTTAACTAGTGAATAATGTACGAGGTGTAGAAAATTTTCATCGGACAAGCCACTGGAGTCCTGAAGCGACTATGTTTCCAGCATTTTCAAATTGTGAAGGATAGCTTTTCCAATCACAAACTACACAAGACTAGAAAAACGGATCTCCAATCGTGTGGCAAATAGGACCGCTCTGGTGAAAGAAATTTCCATTATGATCATTCACTAGACCATAGATATTGTATGTCCAGTTGATATTGGGAAAGAGGAAACATTGATTGTTTCTATATTCGAAAGTGAAATTCTCCTCAATCATATTCTTGTCTAACCAATCAATGATATGGAATTGTTGTACAGTATTTTTTGCGCCTAGTGCTATTTGATTTATCGACATGACAAATTATGGATGTTCTGATGGACTTCAAATTATTCTTTTGCAAACAATTCAAATCCCAGCAATATATTTCCAGTCCTGAAATCATCGTTTTTTCGTGAAAAACGAGCCAATTGAATTGAAGACTCTTGAATGAGACAAGATTGTATATATATTTTGTTTGGGGTGATATCATTCTCTGTATACCAGATAGATGTCTGTGTTCTCTTTTATAATAATGATAATAATGATAATGATGATAATAATGTTTATTCGCTCTACAATAAAAAAGTGATATAAACAGAATATACAACGCATACCATACAACTAATCAGCAAATAATCATTCAAATACCAACAAACAAATTTTGTCTGAAATAAGGTGTATATGTTTGAAATCAGGTTATCATGTCTACGATCAGATAATAAGTCTACAGGAAAAAGCGTCTGTATGAAATAATACTTTTCCATATTCACCATGATGTTTGAGGAGAACACTGAAACAATTGTATGTATTATGATGATGAATATGAAAATAACCAAAACATGCACAAAGTCTATTTATAGTAATGTAATCAGTGACCACTCATCAGATTATTAGAATAATCCGACGAAAAAGATGAATTTCCAGAGTTTCATCACCTTTCGTATCGACATGGTAATTCAGTCTCCTCAAGATTTCCTCAAGAAGAGAATGGAAGCATTTCTCAACGTTTCTATGGAAAATTATCTATCCATTCGGAAATTCTCTCTTTCAGGGTACTCTGGAAGGTATTGTAGAAAATATATATATATATATATATATATATATAGAAAAGATAGTATATCAAAGTACAAGTGGATATTGAGGTTTTTCAACCATGCGCGATTTTTTGAGCACCATGGCGTAGCTAGATATGGTACCAATAGGGTACCAATGTAAAAAAACTTCTCTTACACAATCCCAACTCGATCCCATCGATCGAGATCGAAATTTATAAAATTGGATTATTCTAGTGGTCTCGCAATTAGAAATTCCTTTGCAAAAAATTCACATGAGAAGTCTGATGATTGTTGGATGCAGTCAGTCCATTACCGTAGATGTTATATCTGGCCACTCAGGTAGGGAAGATAGAAAGAGAGAGAGAGAGAGAGCGAGAATAGCATAGAAATAGTTATGATAGTATACATCTCTTCTCGCCCTTTGCCTAAAATGCTTCGGGCAACATTTCAACAGTTCAGAGTAGATGTACTAGCTCATATAATATCGAGTAACAAGCACAGACATGTCCAAACCGCTCCAGTTGTCCTTTTAATACCATTACGTCCTTCCACTCCTCTGACTTTTTTTATCTATTAACGTCCACGTTGACTTTTGTATATCCTAATCACATTATTCACCGAGCTTTTAAGCTCAGCTTTGCCAAAGGATAACCCAATTTCAAAGTCCTTTGTTCCCAGCTTTATTTATTTAATTTCATTTGTGATGGATTAAATAGGAGAACGTTTTTTTAAATTCATTAAAATTCAAAAGAACATCGAGTCTCTGAACTGGATTCCAATTGGAGAAAAGTGTCTCTGACAGAATGGAAGTAGACACGCCAGAGCAAAAACTGCAATGGCACTTACACCTACGATGATTGTGTAAGATGTATACTATTTCATAAGATTGGAACAAACATCCGAAATTACTAGAATGATCTCACTCGATATGAAGGCTTTTGTAATACGATATAATGAACTGTCAGTCGCTGAATCCCTTCAGCAGTTTTTGGATGATTATCGCACGAGGGAAATCTAATATTGACGAAATTCATAATATACTCAGTCCCATCACCAGCTTCATATCTCCAGTCGAAGACGAAATTGAATTCTTCATTGTTGAAGAGAATTCCGATTCATCCTGATGCGTTCCTAGACAAGAAAAGAATTCATGCTGGACTGTGGAAGGTCGTTCTGTTGACAATAGAAACTTCAGGGTGTATTATTTCACGGATAGATGAGCACATCTTCATTCCCGAAGGAATTGGCGATGGAAAAATACGTATATATATATATATATATATATATGGTAAGGAATTTGATTCTGCTCAACATATCATTGATGATGATGCACTTTGTTGAATGGAACAGAAACGCATCATTCGATGGGGAAATATAGTGACTATATTGCCACAGCTCTCCTAAATATAACGTCTTCTACGGAACAGGAAGTACATGGAAGTACATTGGCAAATGATCGTACATTTGTTAACCATGAGAATACTTCTCTCTTGATTAGGATCATATCCTAATCAATCCAACTATGATCAGTCGCCTGATATTTTATATCTGTATGTGTAAACAAGGGAGAAGTTTTATTTTCGAAAAATATTGGCATATCATATATTTCTGCAGATCTAAGGTGGAATATGAGTAGGACAAAGATTGTCCTGGCGGATTCCATCCATACTAGTGTGCACATCACAGAAAAAAAAATGTAAAATAGGACAGGATGGGGGCATATTCAAGAGTAATTTCTTTCATTTCGGAAATTTTAGTCTGAGTGGAATATTAGATATCACATAAAATGGAAACCTGTACCTGTATCTCATATATTTCTGGTATGATAAGTGAGTCACGATGTGTTTCCATTCCATCAGCAAACCAAGGACGAATGTTGAGGCCTCTGGTGGACCGAGAAAGATCTGTCTTGCTTGACTTGAGGAAGTCTCCCACTGAGATATTTCAATGATGTTTTAGGATGAGGCATATTTCGAACAGAGTTCAGACCTTATCGAACTCGCTACACGTATTGATTCATTGATACATCAAAGAATAAAATATGATGACTTCGAACAATACTCGTAGATACTGTCTGTAAGTTCTTCGAGGAGGTGGTACATTCATTTTTCAGCTCCTCATGGGATTTTCTCTCCTTGTTTCTAAAAAATAGAGTGGAAGTTATTGAAAATTATTCCAATATATTTGTAGTAAGGACAGATTTGGGATCTGCCCCAAAATGTCACTGCGCTTGAAACTAACCCTTTAGATACCTAAAAGAGAAATTCTCTATTGGTCAGTGACAAATTGTTTTTGAAAAAATTTGGAAATACAGATATATTTAATAAGAATAAAACCTCTACTTATCTTGGTGGACGTTTCGGGAACGAATCTACTCCCGTTCTCAACACAATTGAAAATTTTTTTGCGAAGAGAAAAATATTTTAATTGTGTTGAGAACGAAAGCAGATTCGTTCCCGAAACGTCCACCAAGATGAGTAGAGGTTTTATTCTCATTAAATATATTTGTATTTCCAAATTTTTTCAAAAACATGGTGACACTGACCAATAGAGAATTTCTCTTTTAAGTATCTGAAGGTTTAATTTCAAGCGCAGTGACATTTTGGGACAGATCCTAAATCTGTCCTTACTACAAATATATTGCAATAATTTTTAATAACTTCTACTCTATCTTTTAGGAACGAGGAGAGAAAATCCCATGAAAAGCTGAAAAATAAATACTCGTAGAGTTCATGATTTCTCAATTCTCCATACCACCTCCTGGTGAAGAAATGTCGTACCTTCGAGAACTCTCTGCCTTCATTGGATTCGATGCGGATCATTTCGTGAAATCAATAATTTTCTGTTCCCTACTACATTCAGAATCCACATTAAGTCCACCTGAACATCCTCAACGAGTTTCATCACTTTCACTCTGTCTTGAGCTCACGTAGGAAGTCTACGTGTAGTATGCTTGAAATTTTTGGTAACTCATTTCGAATGAAAGAAGTGAATTTCCATGCCCTGAGCTCTAGTGCTGCTTGTATCCCCACAGCTATATTACAAATTCCTCGAATATCTTGTAAGACAAGCACATCACAAGACATTAGCATGTTAGGAGCCGTATAAAACCCTTTTGTTCGTAACGGAAAATTCCTGGCCCTTCGCATACATCATATCTCGAAAGGAATACGCGAGTGGAAATCGCAAAAAACATTCGAATGGCATAATTTGCATATATCAAAATACCAGTCCGTCATGTTTGAATCCAGTGGCGCTGAACGATTTTCCTCGTACTCACTCCCAATTATCACGCGTGGAATATCACCACGTTCATAGAGCTAGTACATGTCCTTACAATACATTGGAGAATGATGATAACGAATTCCATTAGAACATTTCATGATACTCGTAATAATGTTGTAGTAGTTTTGGATCAGAAACGGTCAAATACGATCTGAACGGTCGATTAGAATTAGATATTCTTCTAAATACTGTCTGTAAGTTCTTCGAGGAGGTGGTACATTCATTTTTCAGTCCTTGATGGGATTTTCTCTCCTCGTTTCTAAAAAATAGAGTAGAAGTTATTGAAAATTATTGCAATATATTTGTAGTAAGGACAGATTTAGGATCTGTCCCAAAATGTCACTGCGCTTGAAATTAAACCTTTAGATACCTAAAAGAGAAATTCTCTATTGGTCAGTGACACCTTGTTTTTGAAAAAATTTGGAAATACAAATATATTTGATAATAATAAAACCTCTACTTATCTTGGTGGACGTTTCGGGAACGAATCTGCTCCCGTTCTCAACACAATTGAAATATTTTTCTTCCTAAACTTTTTTCGATGTTTCCGATTTTGACACCGAAAAGTAACTTTTTAATTTCAAGCGCAGTGACATTTCGGGACAGATCCTGAATCTGTCCTTACTACGAATATATTGCAATAATTTTCAATAACTTCTACTCTATTTTTTAGAAACGAGGAGAGAAAATCCCATCAAGGACTGAAAAATGAAAGATATTCTTCTAATTGTCCTAACATTGAGCTGTTGTGAATGATCTCACCTACTATATGTATGTATATAGATGAACGATCTCAGTCAAAACGTTATTCTCGATATTGAATTGATTTCATATCTTTAGACCTCTCGTTGGAAGTAGAAAAGATATTTGGAAGACTATATAACGTTATCATCCATCACAATAATACATTCATTCACCGACATATCTACTGAAGATAGACCGCAGATAATACTGTGAAATTCTCAACAAATATTTCCAATGTTGTATACGTTTCATTGCCAGATTGAGAACTTGGATTGAAGAGTCCAGTATTACACCCTTGGCTTTAGTCTTCCTGTAGATGAGCAACTCAAAGATTATTGTTTTCGTGTCTCCATCAATTTTTATGCATTCTTTCAGATACATAGCGGCAACTGGTGATAACTTTCAAAATATTAGCCCTGGAGGAAAAAAATTATAGAACGTATTTGGCGAATTCTCTAATGAAAGGAACCGATAATCGGAATCTCAGCAGTAAATCGTAAAGAGTTTCAGAAAAAAAAACTATATTATTTCCGATACTAAACGAATGGTGATGACAGAACGATGTGAAGAACAGTGTGGAGCAAAAAATATGAGGAATACAATAATCCATAGAGTCTCCATATTTTGTTTCCTTAAGTTAGCCATTTCCGAGACATGATATGAACCACATTTTCCAAGATAGCGACTCACCCCGGAAATTCGTGATCAGAGACTTTCGAATTCGAGTTAATAATACTCATGGAAAAATGAAGAGAATTTCCGAAATTCAGATATACGACCCACTATGAGCTGAATCTCTGTTTTCTCAGCTAATGATATTACAATGATTCCAAAGATCATGATCAGTACTGTGATTGAGACCTTACTTGACAGCTCAATCGACAGTCGCGATACGAGTTAAACATACATGTATTCATGTACCAAGTACGTAATATCCTTGGTAACCCCAAAAGGCTTATGAATCGATTCAACCCAAGGGCCTGCGTCCAGAGAGATGAATATCAACAACTGATGTGCTTCATTATCTGATAACGCTCGTGGTGCAGTCAAGATTTCATTCTCCACTGAATGATTCTTCTTCAATTGTGCACGATGATGCATAGTTTGACTTCAAAATGATGATCGTGGACATGTTGACTATCATCTATTACAGTTCTCGAACATTCGTTTTTTTTTTTCGATTCAACAAAACGTTGACATTTGTTGGGAGTTGGAATTTGATCACACTTGGAGAATATGCATAAAGTATCATCACATATTATACTCAGACAACGATATAAATGCGTATTATATCAGCTGGCTCATTAACGCATTGATCTCAGTTAGCAAGTATAAATAATATAAAACTGAAATGATAATTAAACTCCTGATAGCTAATACCCATTTCTTTTCTGAGCTAGTACTATTCGAGAACCAACCAGAATATGTGCTACTTCACATCATTATGTTCAATATGCATTATGATGAATGACAGTATATTGTGAACATGATGAGTACACCCATAAGGCAATATATCGTTCGAACAACAACAAGGAGAATCGTCTGATAGATGAATCTTCAGAGGAAATCAAAAATATATTCTTTATCATCACATTATTTGACGTATCTGTTGATACTGTTGTTCCTAAATGTATTCCTAGAGCCGTTGGTCCTTTGGTTTTGCTATTTCAATTTCGCTCATGACATTGATCTGAATCTGACGATCTAGTATTGTTAGAGTTTTCTTCGTCAATCATCTATACAACAATCTGTCGTGATAATCACCGAATATTTCGGCATGTTTCAGCTGAACAATATACCATATATGTTGTTTGATTGATTGTTTGATTCAGACAGATCGACAACTCGCTGGGAGTTCCAAATCCCCAATACTAAAGCCACTGAGATTATTACATTCCTGATCACATTGTGGGCTTGGGCAAGCAAGTTTATTACTTCATCAGACTCTCAGAAGCTTCATGTGAGCTGTGTTTCGTCAGATCGTCAAATTTCCAGATTGCTAGTACATCTTACTCCAATACAATTCAAGAGGCTATATATTCGCTTCGTTGTACAGTATTCTCTCATGCAAATGTATGCCTATGTATCCCTTTTGTGTAGCTGTTATTAATTGAACAATTGCTATTTGGAATCATGCGGAATGACAGAGTAGCCATGATGTACAATGTGTCTTACGTCTGATGGAAGGACCTTCCAACTTCCAAAATTATTGCGGTATGATTCTGCAAATCGCAGGAGCTTGAAAAACACCAGAGGTATACTCAATGGCCAAGTGTGTGGTCATTTTCAGTGGTATACATTGCTCACCAGCAGCCCATTGGAACAATCGAATCAGAATTTTCCGAACTGGAGATTTTCCAGGGAGAGAATATATTCCTTTGAGGAATTAGACATCCTGATTCCGAATCCGAAGAGATTTACGAGCTATCTTGCCTCCTGATATCGATACAAAATGATGGAAATCGAATGGAATTGTCAGTGGCTCTATGAGTGATGGAGAGCAGTGAAGATAACTCTGAGTTTCAGAATCTCACCACAATAATCACGAAAGCTACCGGAGTGCTTTCATCAGAGCTGAACAAACTGTTTCATTTGTGTAAGATATGGAGATGCATTTGTATATGGAATACATTGACTGTCACGAAGTTTTTATCAATTCAGTGGAAGTATTAAATTATTCTTCGAATTTTGAATTTCAAGTATGATTTTTTTCACACTGATATCCATTGCCTTCTTCTAGTCCTGCCACTGTCCGTTCGTTCGTGTGGTGGATCTGAGTCGACATGAGGAAATAGCTGGGTGTGTTACGTAGCGACGTTTTTCAGATCCAACTAGATCGTGATTGGCATTAAACATTCAGAGACGCTGCGGTGCCAACGAGCACCTTGGTTTAGAATATAACAGTATCTCAGGTATCATATGGAGTGTCTGGATATCACCTAACCTCATTTTTCTATTCTCATATCAATCAGGATGGAGAGATATTCCTACTTCAATTATCCAGCTTTCTTAAGAAGATATCCCAAGGCTGATTGATTGATCGGATTAAAAAAATATATTTTGAAGAACCGTAGATGTATATCTTTCTTGACACCACTTGTTGAAATAGTAATCCTTATCCAATCTTGTTCAATAATAATGGACCATGTCCGCGTTTTTCGGAATTTTCAAACACGATTCCTCTACCAATATTGGACTCTGTTCGCGTTGATATGTTGAACAACAATTAATCAATGTGGTACATCAAAATACTTCCTTGGATTTTGCACTAGTTGCCTAGTGCAAATAGGTACAGAATAGAATGAAATATAAACATTGCAGTGCAGATGGAATAACATTTAGAAGTGACAAATCACTAAGATCAATTAGATGTACACTACGGAATGAGCCAATTCATTCACTTGCCAGAATTTCCGTTGACATTCATCTATTTTGTAACGTCCAAGCCATAGTAGCGCGCCACCATTGAAAACAACTGAGTCGCAGGAGTGGTCAATGAGGAGAAACAACAGTAATAAAAAGCGGTTGAGTGGTAGAAAACAGTTTCGTCCATCTCTGGAACGTTCAATAAATATCTCAGCGGTTTGATAAATATTGATTTTTGATGTATATCTATATATCTATTTATGAGGGCGTTTATTATCATCACCATCATCATGAAAACCGACAGCAATAAAATTGCTTCTGGAGATCAAGTAATTCCTGTTGTGAAATTATTCCGCTGATATACAGGGTGCCTGTAATTAGCCTGCCAAACTTCACCACCTGTTGATTTTATGAATAGAAAATTCGCACAGTATGACATTCCATGATACTGAAATATTTCACATCATTGTGGAACGCGTTCATTCTATGTTCCTCATTCCTTCAGATTGAAACCATATTATTCCTGTTGCAGATGCCTCTGCATTGCTACGTGTTTGGATGAGAGTTCAATTATGCAACTACTTTGAGAAATGGAACTACGGAAATTTCTCATTTATTTTCCAAAGGACTTACGAACAATGACGCCCAGGGCTATACATCAAGAATACTATGCAATTACGAAATATTCAGCTGTTTACAAAGATACAATGGAAATACACATGAAGTTGAACTCACACACCCTTGAAAAACTGAAAAATGAATCACACATTCTTATTTGAAAATCAGTGCAATTCCTCATATATTTCCTGATCAATCTGATTTACTTTCTATACCTGAGTACTCCTAAAAAGAAAAGACCAGATGTATTGCAGAAGCTGATAAACGATATTGATGAGTTGATAGCTCATGATAATTTTCTCAGATTATATGCAGTCTGTTACAAATAAGGGATCCTCAATAAGTTGAATTGAAGTATATAGATGATGTTGCGACCCTTCTGAATATTGGCTGTAGTGAAACAGAGTGATACAGACAAGAGCGAATTGAAAGATTTGTTCATCATTAGTGTCAACAAAAGTTCACATCTATCCATTTCAATGAGCCCATAACACTGATACTTATCATAATTTCTATCCCGAATTTCATTATTCCATGAAGGTGGGTAGGTACCTATCAGATTTATGGACTCTAGTAACAGGATATCAACACCAACTATGAGTTCATATCAATTTTTGTCTTTCTTGTTTGATTCGTCACGAAATCATGGATACGAATTCACAATACGAATAACTTTCAAATCACTCATTCAAATTCTCTTGCTACGAGTATCGAAGCACCGACTTTGAAGTTTTTCGGAGAATTTTCCAGTCATATAATCATTCCGTTTTCTGTCCAAAATGAGTTTGAATCATTCGAGAATGTGAACTGATATATATTGTGAATGACATGCTCAGAACTCAATTGCATCGAAAAAATACTGCAGTTTGAAAAATTATGAATTCATTTTCGGAAAATATAGGTACTATAAATTTACATTTCCTTCACAAATTATCGACTGATTGAATCTTATGAATGAGTCTAAATGCCGTTGAAACATCATGCAATGTGATGATACGGAAATGATTATTCTACCTGATGAATTGATATGTGCACTCGAAATCTAGAGAAAAATCAGAATGCTATCACAGTTTTTCCATTGGAAACACCATTACGGGATCGAAAACACTAGTGAACCATTGCGTTTAACGTGGTGTGAACTGTACTTTCGGCCGTAAAAAATCAACTAGCCGTTGGAAAATGGGAATGAAGAGTGGCGTCACCTTTTCCACGAACTGGAATATTTTCGATCACGAAATGAAATGGGACAGTGTATGTTTGTTATTATTTTTCCACATAGATAGTTCTTTATCTATCAAGTGGGTTGAGGGGATGATAAAGTTAGGAAGGTCGTAATAGTTGTTCTTACAACAAGGTAGTGAAGAATATCATCACTATTCAGGGACCAAAATGTAAGGATGTTAGGTCCCGGAGTAATGTTACTCTTCACTACCAAGGTGTTTATCACATTTTTCTGACTACTAGAATATATTTCGGTCATTATGTTTCTATGAAACTCAAATTGAAACATGCTATCACTATAAGGAAATCATACATATTCATATTTAACTGTTCGAAATTTTGGCAGCTATGGCACTCTCTTTCTTCTCACCGTGAGATGTCAGTGAGAGCAACATAGGCGCGAGCAATCCTGCCAACTCTACATCTTGCCTGTCAATAACCCCGCAGTTGGCTGTTTTTCTGATGTTCTATGCTCCGTGTTATCACGCCGCTACAGTATCAGAGTACAATTCCTGCGGATATCGTATCATGACAGTGATAGAGTGAAGTTGTGAAAAACTACCTGAGTGAAAGAGAGTCCGTTGATGCCTTGAACAGGAGTAGAAAATGGCCGGTTCTATGGTTGATGGTGAGAAAAAGATTTCATATATCGTTCACTAAAAACTTAATTATATCCTTGAATTCAGTAAGAATACGCATTATTTGGGTTCAATCTATCACAGTGGGTGAAAATGGGATTCAGCCAGAGCGAGAGTGAGTCGATGAACGCTGTCATAGTTGTCTAAAAGTCCATAAGGTTGTCCAAAGAAACTACATTTTCAGAGATTTATGGAAAAAAACTAAGTATGCAATTACTGATGGTATGTAGAAACTTGGGCATTATTTGGGTCCACTAAAAATATACAGGCTGTTTCAAAACAAGAACCAAATTTCGTTATTTACAAATCGCTGAAACTCATTTTTCTTCATATGGATCACCCTATATATGATTTCATGATCTGGATGATGGGATTTGATGGGATTTGCTACCACTAAATTTGATCACTATGAATTCCGATTACCTATTCTCAACAACAGCAAAGCATGCTTTGGAAACAACTGCGTGGATCGTCTAGGAGAATCGACGATTGTTTTGAATTCAAACTTGACAGATAATAATCATTTTATCAATTTGTGAGTCAATATGAATAATCATTTTACTAATACTGACGTGATATGCATTATTATTATGGTGTAGCTGGCGGCAATGCACTTGCAGCAAAACGTTTGTTTAGTGAAGCATTTCCTAATAGGACACCACAATCACGGATGTTCAGCAATATCCATCAAAGACTGGGAGAATTTGGATAATTAAAATCTCAACGTCTTGATGCAGGCCGTCCGTGAAAGGATAGAACTGGAGAAGCAGAAGAACGGGTATTGAATTCAATCGAGAACAATCTCATCGTGAGCGTGAGATCAATTGCTATTCAGGAAGATATTCCAAAGAGCTTGGTACATCGAAATTCCAGAAGTGCAACTCCTCTACCCCTTCCATTATCAAAAAGTTCAAGCCCTGTCTCCTGAAGACCCTGTTGCTCGTCTGAGTTTCTGCAATACCATGAGAAATCTCCTTAACAAAGATCAAAATCTGATATCTTTCTGCTATTCTTTCTACGGACGAAGCTGACTTTGGACATGATGGCTCATTCAATATCCATAATGAACGTTACTGGTGCGATACATTCTAATTCACACACAATTACAGACATTATGAGAACTAAACTGAGATTGGGCAAAGATCAAACCTATCCCAGTTCATGAGATGTTCAAAATGTCTCTTATTCTGTTGAATACATCTTTGAGCTCGATGTTCAATCGAATTTCGTACTTTGGACAAGATTTCCATCTATCTTGAATCTGTATGTAACGTTATATGTCACATCTAATGATAAATCGTTTTCATTCATCCTTCGAAGGAATCGAGGAATTTATGGATGATTCAGTGATTACATGGATGAAAAGATGGAGAAGTATTAGCTGATGCTGTTTTACAACTTAACTCTTCTTTAATAGATTCAATTCAATTGCTGGATGTCAGTTGTCATTTTAGACTAGCGCATGAGCATCTTATCAGCTGCGAAGTGTTGTCATTCGTTTTTCTATGGCTTCAGTTTCAATGTAGTCGTTGCCTTTTATCCCTTTAGCAGTGATGCTTCCTTATTGTCTGTCATCATGTTCATGAATAAAAACTTTCGATGGTTCATTCAAAAATATGTACAACATTCTAATTGTTTTTACAATCTCTCAGAAATATCGTTGTATTTCTTCCAAATGATGAGACGGAACTTCTTCTGTTTCAAAGTCGTCTTGTATTTCAGAGATGATGCTATAATAGTGTACAACAGAAAGGCGATACTCAATTTCCTCTCATGGAAATAGCATTACTGCGAGCCAATTTGTCCTAAAATATAAAAATGTAGTAGAGTTATATATCTTTCTTTCATTTCCAGCACTTTATTCGATTTCCGAGCTTATAATATGTTCAGTATAATTCGTAACGTCTCTTCTGGCGACTGTACATCCTCCAAGAATCCTAAATCGTATATGCTTTTGTTTGATCTAGTAGATTTGTTCGTACATCCATTCAACTGAATATCGCTGCTGAGATACTTTTTTTCATAATTTCACAACACGAATGGAAATCCTATAATGTTCGAGAATTATCGTGTTAGCCAAGGTATTGGAATTTTCCTTGAAAATTCGGTGGTCGCAAGCATCAGGAAAAATTCAGAACTTCGCCGTTCTATTGATGGATGATGCTTGTTAGTTGTTAGATGCTGGTGATCTGAGGGGTGGCCTGAGATCGTCTAGTTGAGTTCGTGATTTCAGTATCATCGACCAGGCGAATGATCTTATGGCTCATCGTGATCTCAATCCGCAAAGATAACATTTCTGTGCCAGATAAACTCAGAGGTGGCGATGAGCGCAAAGGCGCAGTGATTATAAGGTAGCCACTTCTCGGTCGTGGGTTCGATTCCCACTGCCTGCAGAAATGCGAAAAAAAAGAGGTGACTGGGTGTAGTATGAATGAGACAGTGCTGTCCCATATATAATACATATATACTACCTGATCTGGTGAATCCACGAGCCGGGCAGTCAGAATCCAAGAAAATCCAAAAAAAAACCCAGAGAAGGCCCGTGAAATCTGATCGTATGATAGTTTCAGTCTGTCTTCATCGGACTAGCTCAGAAGATATTGCTTGACATCACTGGTATACAAAATCTGAATGTCATAGGGGTGTAATTTATAATCATCGCTGTCTATTGGATGTAGATCTTTTTTAAACTGTGGACAACACGAAAGGGAAACCTATAATGTTCTAGGAACATCGTGTTAGCCAGCGGTGGAATTTTAGGAGAGAAGGAAGGTGTTGGAATTTCTCTTGGAAGTTTGGAGGTTGTGGGCATCAGGAAATACTTCACTAGGCAAATAATTCCACAATTTCGCCGTTCTATTGATGAATGATTCTTGGTATAGCGATGTTCGACAGGTCTCGAGCCTGACAGTGTAGGGGTGTCCAGCGTGAGCTTCTTTGGGCATCGGTTAACGTGAAACATCAGAAGATTCCTAGATTTTTTATATCAACGGAAAATTGAAAGATTTGTGCCGGGGAAACTTTGTAGTTCAATGGTCCGAACGACATATTATCGATATCCGGATGTCCAAAAGATCAAAACCTCATCCAATGTTTTTTCTCTTTTCGAGTAATATATACCGTATAACATATGAATTCGAACTTGGATATCCAGAATCAGTCCAAGAATATTCCGATATGGATTGGACATGATTAGGATGTCTATAGGATATCCGGATATCCGATGGAATAGCATAACTGACTTCCATCAGGAACTTCGATCCAGACACCGGCAATAATCTGCAGTTGTCGTAAAGGAGAAAAAAAAACGGAAAAAATGCGCATCAAATTGATAAGGGAAATAACTAGCACATTTTCACGATTGTCTGGGGATCCCGAGTGGGGTGAATCGAGCGGTCGATTTATGGCATTCTTCGGAAGGCTGGCGCGCAATCACCTCTCGGAAGACAAAACGAGGTAGCCGCAGCTATTATTTCAGCTGGGAAAATTCTTCGGACGTCCAGATGCCGACTTCTTATATTCAGGAGAGCCAGTCGCTCACATAAACAAAGAAACCCAAGAAATATGGAGTCGGCTGGCGGTTTTCGTCTTTGTCTTTGTTGATTTACGGAATACTGACGAAATAGGAACGGCGGTTTTTCAATATCCATAGAAAAATAGGTACAGAGGATACCTCAGTGAATCGCACTTCCGGAATTGTTCAGACCTCCAAGGATATACAGGATTTTACTGGATCTCAGAATCGATATTGAAAAACGTGATCGTTTTCGGCGCTCAGTTTGATGGGAGTCCGAGTTATTATATGTTCTGGATTGTTTTTCCGTTGTAGGATACAGGAAGTTCAAGTTCATCGGGAACAACGGTTTTTCGTTGAGGTATATTCCAAACATGGAATGTGTTGCTGGTTCAGATCCCATCAAATTGCGACATCGAGCCTAGTGATGTTTTGGAAGGAATATTACACCGTTGTATCTTCGCTATTTATCTGTTTTCTTCCATCACTTCGATCTTCTATGCTTAACCCTTCCAAATGACATCTTCCAGTGGAGACTAATAGATATACATGAAGAGGTGGAAGTATAAGAGATTTACAAGAGAGCAATTTTTTGACATGAGAAAGAGAATCTCATAGAAAGAGTACAAGAATGACAATATTGTCAATTTTCTTGATGACCTGATGGGAATTTAAACGAGCCTCAATCATCCGACAGAAAAAAAAATACTGTGTTGGATGTTGATAAAGACAGTACTGAATGCTAAAAAGAATATCATTCAGAAAATTTTCGATCCTAACATTTCTGACTTCTTAGAATCTAAGTATGTTGGATTCCTGAGATGACAGTTTTCCGATATCATATTCTGAACATCATTCAGTTTTTCATATGTTCTCAACATCCTCATCAATTTGCTGAAAACACAAAGAAGTCCATGATCGATTGATTAAAGTCACTGACTTTCGAAAAACGATATAGATCGTTTTTTCGAATTATACTCCTGATATTCCATTCCACGATACGTGAGTGACTATCAAATCGTATGTTCAGTCGGAAGTCCTTTTGGTTTCTTCAAATTTCTGGTTGAAAGCTATTCTTGAGACAATACTTCTGTATTGTATATTCGAACTTTTGGTGTTATATCATTCAAAATTGAATTATGTGAACTGAATTCATTGTTGAACAAAGAACGTAACTCACAGTCATCTTTTGTATTTCACTAAATATCCTTTCTCCTTATCTTTCTCGTGGACGTCAATCTAATATTGATATTCTCCTCATATTAATATTATCAATTGGATGAGTTACCATTTGTAAGTGGACGAATAAGTTTTTCCGCATATAATTATTATTACTATAAACGCCCAATGCATCAGTCGAGACACAAATCAGATAGCCTCCATTCAATCGAATGTTTACAACGTTATGCTGATGATTCCATGAATTTGCTAGCACATCATGTTCTTTACTCCTTTTGTATCTTCTTTCTCGGAGATCTGAAAGGATACTTGTCAGCGAATCGTACAGAAAGCTGAGTGAGGTAACTCCAAACGTACGTGTGGTTTCAACTGACGACTTTACATATCTTAAGAAATATATACGTTGCTTGTTATTTCAGAAGCACGATCGAATATGGATATATGGATGTTTCTTTGAACATTGTCGAGTGTAACATTAAAGCTAGAACAGAAAATTCTTGCTCTGGAAAGGGGTCACAAACGGATCATAAGTGGACAATATTGTTTGGAGATTATTTCATAAAGTATAACGGAGTGTTAGGGTATAGTTATATATTCAACTTCAGATGTCATGATAACTTCAATGCGACAAAGGAACTTTTTTGAACTAATATCTGGTGAAATTGAAAATCGTGAAAATATTCCACCACTCATCGCGAGTGATATCGGTCTATCTGTCTCTCACTGGCTTGTTAGATTGACAGTTTTGTTCTAGCTATGTTGAGGAAGCAAACATTCACTTCCGATCCATGATGAATATTCCCAATGAACCTGTTTGAGGTGCCTGTTAGTTCTCTAGGTATTTCACTCATGTCTTTTCATTTCTGATCTCTCGATGAGCTCATTTTGTAGGGTTTTCTTCTTACTATTAGTATAACATTCGCTGTAATAATTTCGATCAGAAATTCTGATGGAACAGACGAACATTACGAAATTTCCATATCAATTTATCTTTGAAAACTTCTCGACAAACTCCTCAGATGGGTGGAAATACGGAAAACGTTGTGTGTACACTGTGGATTAAAAATTGTTTCGTTTCGATATATAGATTTGATACTTCAAAATTGTCAGAACGAATCGGTGATTTCATTTGAATAAGATCTATCTAGGATTTCTCTCCATGTATGTGGAAAGACAGTGCACCTCGGAACATACCACATAACTGATTTGCTATGTAGAGTACATTCGCTCGAAGATATTCAGAAATCATACAAGAATCGGAGGATTGATATATTCTTGTCAAATACCGATGAAAACAACGAACAATCAATTTGGAATCACACAATATAGTTCTCGACTGTATTTAGTCCCACCTGAGTTCTAGTTCAGTTGAATTAGCTTGAAAGTGTGGCTCTTTTTCAGCCAGTGCAGCGTTCAATTTCAAGCAATTCCAAGCAATTCCAGAAGAGAGACAATGCATGTTATTGCATTTTTGAATTCGTTACAACTTTCCTAATCATTTCTTCTGATACTTCCTTATACCCATCTCTATATAACGGTTCACTGATTCAATAATCATTGTCCATATTTTTCGTTCAGGCCATATTCCCAATTCGACATTATCTATGAGTTAATGTTTATTACTGCCGTATCTGAATTCATGGAAACTGCGAATTTTGAGAGTAGCTACAAGATCGGTAAGAATTAGTGATATCAACTATTGTCTGATGTGGGGAATGAATAAAATCTTTGTTCATTGTCGTTTTGTTGTATTATACCCACGGAACGATTTGGAGATCACCATGGCTAAAAACCCAGTTGGTTTCCTCACTAAACAAGAGTAATATCTTGAATAATTCGATACTATTCATATTATGATACTGTTATTCTGGATCATTCGAATTCGAGAAGGAATCGAGACGTTTCCGTGTAGTTATTAGTTCTCCTTGGCATATGAATCACCGCCCTCTGTGGAGCATTACGTGAATAAAATATTAGTTAATATCCGTGTCGGAACATACCTGAGTGCGTTCACGTTTGTTGCCATGGGTGACCTGGCCGGGAACGATGGTGCCCTCGGGCTTCCGCTCAGCACATACTCTGGAACAGAAATTCTGGATTGAGAAGGCGGATATCCTCGATGCATCATACAATCGTGGGGTCTACATCCCATTATATTCGAACAGCAGAGGTAAGCAAGCAGGGACCTAGGCGAGATACGCAATAACTGTTGTCAAAGAACCGAAAGGAGTATGATCTCTTTTGATTCTCAGTAAGATGATGCTGGGATTTCAACGTTCTTCAGGAAACTGAAAATTTGATACCTGATTTTTGCGGAACCATAAGGGTCTATGGAGGGGGGTGCGGGTAGGGTTTCCTGCTTCAAGAGGTCTATTATACTTGAAAGAGCAGGAACATAAAGCAGAAGAGGTTTGGAGTCGGCCTAGTAAACCGTTGTCAGTCCCAATCAAAAATCAACATCAATCCTCTCATCAAGTCTCTACTTCATTCATGAGGTATATGAATATGGTGCAAAGGGGACCAACAACTGCTTTCTCTGCAGACTCTTGAGATCAGCAATATTTCAACAACGGAAATTTGCCCATTATGCTGTAAAGAAATACAATCATTTGCTACGACTCAGCATTGTGAAGAAGAATTTCTCCAAGGTTGCCCTCACGATGACTGAATGAAGATGAAAGTAAATCCTGAGGCAGACCTTTAGATACATCCTCCGAAAATTGCCACTGATTTTGATTGGATGCTGATTTATGGAATGATTGATGTGATATTGTGTTCTTACAAAAGGTAATGTCTAGTTGGGAGTTATGACAGACGTGTGAATTCACACCAATGTTCGCACACTTCAAAAATACGAATCAATAAAATATTATCAGTAGTAGTAGAACTTAAGATATGTCCAAAATTTTAGAGTGTCGCGATATCCAATTGAGATTTTGTGTCAAGAAATTCATGGATCGGGCTGAGGTGATGATATTGTTCACTAATAAATATTATCTCATCGTGGTTCAATGGTTGAAAACTAGGATGATGATCAGAAACCATCTAGATGGAAGTGTTTCAATTGTGGGGTTTGAAAAGATATAACGAAGAATTTTCTGAGGCAAATTGATATTAAGCATAATCAAACTGTTCGATTCATTTGAACAGCAGTAAAGATGATATTTCGAAGCTACATTTCGAACTAGCTTCTTCAATTCTGGAGTTATACGGAGAAAACCAAGAATTTCGAAATCATCTTTCCGCCCATCTTTTTATTTTGTCAATATTCTCAGGATCCTGATAAAACTTCCAGCGCTGTGTCCTAGCAAATATGCTCCAAATTGAAATTGAACCAGTGGAACTCAATAATTTCGATAGATCGAATTATGATTCAGAAACAAAAAAATGCCTGTCTTTGCATACGATCCATTAGTTTAGGATGAATGAACAGAAAAGAAAGTTGAGGTAAAGCATGATGCCAACTGCAAGAACCAGTGTTCTGCTATGAGTTTCATTATTCCACTCTCGTCGACATCTGAACTCTGAAAGGAGAGATTTGTCGCATTCGGAAGATGTTCATCCAGTCAACACGACATATTCAACATTCAAAGGACAAATAAGTATTGTGACCCCCGGTATATACACCGATGCTGAGATTCGTGGGCACTCTTCATTATTCATTACTTATTAGCCAGTTAAATAATCCAATTGTTTTTAGGAAGAAGTTCTATGAATCATTCGCAAACTTCTAGTTTAGAAATATAGTTTTTCCAACAAATGCACTATTTCCATAACTTCAATATAAATATCTCTAACACAAGTCGACGATTTATTGGAAATAACAACAATTATCAAATGATTCTTGGTGACTGCTATGATAAAATTATTGAGATGAAGATACCCTTTTCAGCAGGATACCAAGAAGGAAGTAGTCGAGGAGATGAACTTATATTTTCTGGTACTCGGGACATTGCTGCAAACCTTGAATAAATCATTCGTAATCACTATTTTTTCTTCTCGCCCGATATTTTGCATATCTATCCATTCTCGACAGCAGACACACAATATTTTAAGAATTTAAATTTAATCAGCATAATACACTTGCACGCTCGCAAAACGTGTATCAAAAAGGAATAAGAAAAATGGCTGCCGTAACTCTTGATGGTGTCGAGTTGACAATTGCCTTTCTCCCCAGCACCCGAGGGTGTCAAGGGAGCAATGTTTCAAACAAATGCTGCTGCTGTTCTTGCCGTTCATAAATGGAAGGACTAATACCGAATTAGGACCCGATAAAAATTCAGTATGCATATCGCTATAATTTCTTCTACTGATTCTAGCAAATATCTCATTATAGAGGGGGGCATATTTGCATAACAAATCTCGAGATGATCTAATTAACATTAACATATAGATAAAAAAAAATCGAAACGTGAGTCAGTATTGTTCTGAAAGCCATGAATTCAGTGGGAAATAACTCTACTCGAAGGTGTTATGCCTATGAGACAATATCATATATGGTGGATCAGAATGGATAGACGAAATAACAAACTTCCAATTAGAATGTATATCTTCATAATTGTATTCATATTCGAGTAGAATTTCATCCAATATGTTCCAATAGTTAGGAATTTTGTGAGAATGAGTTCGTTCTTCATCTGGACATGACCTATGTTTTTCTGTAGAGCTGTAAAGTGAAAAAGATGAATATCTCCTTAGTATGTTTGAATATATTCTCCAGGAAATACAATCGAGAGACTCGCAATGATTATGTACCAGGTGTTGTACAATATTATGAATAAATACAAAGAAATTCCAAAGTCAGGCGACTATCTATAGTGGATTCAAAGCCTCAATCTATCATTCACTAATTCTTCCAATTTCTCATTGAATTTGTGTGAACTATAGTTTCGAAAATTACCAGTTAGTGAATTTCAACATATATAAGCTCTATATAAGGAACTACGTTTATACAAGCTGGTCTTGGATTTTGCAATGGCAAATGTATTTTCATTCGGAGTACTCGTATCATTATAATGCTAGAAGGTGAATATTTGGGCTGAATATTTCGGCGTGAATGTTTTCAGTACTTTGTGGATTGAAGTTAGCTAATGAAACTTTCTCAATTTTGCCGAACTTAGCCATCCGGATCACCTAAGCTTTGCACTGATGTGATTATACTTTCGAATACCATGAGCATATCTCATACAGGAATTCTGATTTGGCTGAACAATGAAGACATCATTTTGTAGGAGTGCGGAGCCATTGACGGTATCGCAAAATGGCAGCTTATGGCCGAGAAGGGTGATTGTCCAAACATATTGAGAAAACTTACACATTAGTGACTATAAGATACTTTGTGACTCGTAGTCTTTGATCAAACCAGACATTTGCATTCACTGACAGATAGAAGTTTTTCATCTGTGAGGTGTTCAGAGAAAATCTTCTCAGTCATGACACATTCAGAATTACTACTTATTATCATATTTTATGTTCACTATGTGCATCACAGAGTTAATGGAGGATGTGGTATGGGTATTCATGCTTCATTTTTTTTTGTTTCATCTCCTTATTTCGAGGAAATAAAAATCATAAAGCAAACTATTTGATATCGAATTCACGAACTGAGAAATGGATTCCACAGTGGAATTCGAAAATCAAGACATGACCGGTCATGACATGAAGAGAAACAGTGATGAAAACTTTGGATTGACGTGCTTTCTACGTACTTTGCTGAATTCAAAGATCTTCCCAACAATAATGATTTTTTTCGTCAACTATCTGTAAGCATCTCATATTTTTCCGCTCATCATCGATACTGTATCCCCAGTGATAACAGTTACCTGAAGCTGCATAACAAGCTCAACTCTGGCTTTGAAACATTACATCGAATGGGGATAATTAAATATGTCAGTTGTCATTCGAGAATGGATTTGTTGGGAATTCACCATCGAGAATTTGATTTCCCAAGTTGAAGATCCAACGTTGGATAGATCTTTTGTCTAGCTCCGACATATCGTGAAGCTGCAAATTATGCATCGATATTGTTATAGGAGTTGTTTGAGTGGTTGAAGTTGATTTGCCATCCCTTTGATTCTCCAGATTCGAGTGAACGAATATGCGTGAGTTCAGAAGGAAATGATTCAGCGCAAGTGAACAAAGAATTTCCCTCATCAGAAATGAAGGAAATTCTCCTCACTGGAGTGAAGTATGCGCTGAGTCAATTGAACTGTTTGGAGAATATTGATTGCTGTATTGACAGGTCTTCATGGGACAGAGTGTGAGTCTTGACAATAATGGGAATGGAATAATGGGAAGTTAATGGGACTGGAAACATTTCATACATATATACAACATGGTGATATATCAACCAATATAACAGATAACCAGATTGTGGAAAACTCAGTACGTTCTGAGGCGAGGTTGAGACATCTATACAATCATATTATCTCACTCAATTATACAAATACGTTCAGTTGAGTCAACACTAATCGTTTGTTGCCTGTGATGAACTCAGAAGGTGATCACATTTGACCCTGCCAAACATAAACTATCTGAACCGGAAATCTGCCAGGAACAATCCGACGAAAAGGTTAGATAACAAAGGTATGCGATTAATTCGAGGAGTGAGGAAGAACAGGAAAAAGGGAAACACGAGAAGATTGATGCAGGAAGGTAGTAATTCGAATCGATTGGGAAAGAAATGGATGTCATGGTTACTGTGTCGAGTTGAAGCAGGTAAGAAAATCTCAGGAATTGAAGTGGAAGGTATCTCGTCATCTAGCTATACACTCTTTCATTCTTCTCATGCCCAGATAGTTTTTGTAGCAGATGAATATTCTCCTAACGTACGCCTATGATGACAATGTAAAATTCTGCTTTGAGCATCGGTCTTGGCGTGAGTGGCACTAAAAATGTAGCCCGTTTCAAAGAACTTCAAATCGAATTGATCGATGGATAGTGTTCTATATTTCTATGTTGGGTACTCTTTCTTGTGTCACAGGTTGAGTTCGTATCCGCTGAGTTTCAATATCATACAATGAGTATACTTGGATGAAGTGCGTATTTGGAAGACTGTGAGGCACTGATGAGAATTGTTTCATCATTGAATATTTCACTGTTTTGGTGGATATATCTTCCGTATATATTCCAAAATATCTGGAAGTCTGATTGCATGAATGGTGAGGGCTTTTTCAAACAATCATCAAATCCCTCACAGTTTGGTGCGATAGTGTCATGATCGAGATTGTTCAGGGAAAGAAACGAGGAAAAATCTAGACAACGAAAATGAAACATCGGTTCTTCGAGGATAGAAAGACAGTATTTTCGTGGAACATAGTGTTGTCCGTACACCGATCACTGTGCTCACATAAAATGAAAGAAGATCTGATCAGTTCTTGAACTTCGTTTTCATGTAACTTCCATATAGACAAGTTTTCATTATATTTTTCGTTCAGGAAGAGCTTCCCATCATATTGTTGAGATAATGTTCAACCTTTGGAAACGCCCTGTACAGACTTGGAAGAATATTTGATGAATCGCTGGATGAGGGAACTGTGAGTATTGTTGTCGGATGAAAATCATCTCAGCAGAAAAATATGAAGAAACCTCTGATGACATCGTTGAAAATTGCGCGAAAAATTGTCAAAGCCGTTCTCTATAGGAATTTAAGGAATACTAGATTCTTGGAAAACGGAATCACTAGACAAAAAAGGAAACCTTCAGATCATGTGATTCTGTGAAGGATCAATCCAACGCATATTGTAGAGAAACAAAGCATCAGATCACAAAAGAGTGACAATATTTGTGCAACCAGTCACCTCACTGAAGTTCAGAACTCACATCCGTGAAGACCTCTCATGAAATAATACGAGGGATGGGAATGTTCATCCCCTGATCTCATTTCAGTAATTTAAATTAACATGTCCTGTTGAAAGGATTAATGAGCACTGACTAACGATGTTATCTATTCAGTTCTGGAATGTGAGCTGCCATATATGAAGATTGCTTGCTTATCATAGGTCTGTTGTGTCCATGACCTGCTGAGTTACTTCAGTTGATGCTTCCATGGACTTCGTTATGCTGGACACTACCACTGTTTCAGTAAATGCTCTATTAGACCATTGACTTGGCATAGTCTATCTGCTCATCAGGCAAGTGAGCAGACCATACATCGACATAATTCTCATTCATATTGAGTCCAGCAATTTATGATATCGGAGAGATTGAATTTGTTTGGAATGCTTGGTTCATTCAATTTCCTGTTGTTGAAATCAGAACATGGAGGTCGAGTTTCCAGTCCACATCAATTGATTTCATGTCATGAATTCAATGGTCTCCTGGTAATTTTGATTTTGTCAGTGAATGAGTGATCTATATATCCTTCAGCGACATTGGTAGACTCCTAACCATTGTGTCTCTTCAAATTCATGATATTTCCACGATTATCACATCTGAAGTACGACCAAGGCCATGACCTGTACAACCTTCAGGATTGGGAGGGTGATTCTTCCTATCCTAGTCCAGGAAGTACGTGCTTCCCTCACTAGGAAAAGTGCTGTTTCCTCAAAGGAAAAACGTCTGGGAAGTTGGTACTTTTCTTACAGTTGCCGAAAAATACTTTCTCCCTCTGGAGAGTTTTTCAGATGTATGCCTAGCGTTGAGTAGCCTCATCAATTTTATCAGTTCGACCCCATTCAGAATAGTTTGCCTAGCCATGCAATGAATGAATTAGCTACTACTTATCTTTGAGATACTTTCTAGAAGACTGAAAAAATAACTCTCACAATATTAGTACAGTGATATCCATGTGGGTAGCACCCATATCGCAAACAGGAAATTTGAGAAGCAAGCTATGTCTCCTCGATAAATCAATACCCTCTACCTACATGTTTTATTTCCTACCACTTGACTGCACAAAATATCCTTCGATTCATCTCTTCCGCTGATCCCGGTTAGAAAATGCGGCGAGGTGCTTCATGAAAGATTCAATAAAAACAGTTCATCAGAGAGGAAATGAATGTCTGCGGAGCATAAATGGCGAAAAGTCTGGATAGGACGTGCGACCCAGAAAAGTCCGAGGACTACATGACGTTAACCGCTGCACTTAGCGGCCTGATTATAAAAGTGCTCGATCTGAAAGTGAATTAGAGTGGGTTTTAATTGAGCACGTGCGAAAAACTCCATATCGTGCTGTGGAATGATTATATTATAAATTCAGTTTTAATCACTGAGTGCTGATAAAGATAAGTGGAGCAAACTGATCATTCCATTGTGAATTATGTTATAGTTAGTACAATTTCATGCTAAGCGGTAAGGTCGTAACTGACAATGCTGATTATAGGATATTTCAATTTTTTAATCACATCAGAACCCATACTAGACCATCATTCATACATCATCAACTGATGGAGACCTCATATTCATTGACTTTAGGAATTATTTCTTTCTGAGAGTTCAGAAAAATCCAGAAACAATATATAATTTCAGAAGCTAGTTCTGATTTTCTAAGGTTGTGGTTGGTCGCTCTTCTTCGACCTTGAGTGAGTCTTCGGTTGCAACAAATTCTGCCTGCCTTCCAGTGCGCTCATTCTTCAGAATAGTCCAGTGCCGACGATGGCCTTTGTTTGAATCTTCTCTCCTGTATCTTGGAAAATATCATTGATGAGTATTTTCAAAGTTGACATTCTTTCTTGTTCACTATTCCATAACAAATGGATCTCCTCCATCACGAATCACCGACAGGAAAAAATCAACATCAGAAGAGCACACGCAGGTGACCTAATACTCCTTGAGATCTTGCTCAGAAAAGTGCATCATCCAACCCACCAATATCTTCCATATTCAATGCTCACGATTCACAACAATACTAGAAGAAAGGAGAATAATCACAATGCATCAGCTCGGATTCCTTGACAATTCTTGTTGAAGTATATCAAGCTATAGAATCATCTTTCTGAACTCACTTCTCAATCATCATGATGTTACTCTTTTTTGGAACAAGGAAATGTATACACTGAATTGCATTCACTATATAATTCCTCTCCTATTCCTCCTCGGGGTATTCCTCAAGGCAGCATTCTTGGCCCACTTCAGTGTATCTTGTACACATCAAACCTACTTTCAACAAGAACTAATATAGTAGCAAAATAGTGTGGCGTACAGGTGTCATGATGTCTCGAACTCATCTAATATCAGCTTCGAGCATACTCGACTAGTATTCAACGATGGTTGAACACATGTCGCATCGAAGCTGGAGAAATCCTATCTTCTAATCTCCACAATCTGTTCCAACATTACTCTACGAATCGGTCCAACACCCCCATGCAGTTTGTTTGCGGTCGACTGAGATGTTTTTTTCTGAGTTTCTTCGAGGGTGAATGTGTTTTGGATCGGGAGATCCTATGCAATGTGCTGAAGTGATTTCGGAGATCATCATGCTGGGAATGGATACTGATACTGAACCATGCACGTTATGCAAGCAGCATACCGTCGTTGTCGAAAGAACCTATGCATGGAAACTAGAGTTGATTAGAATGAAGATTTCACTAGACTTTCAGTAGAAAGAGATTCCACTTGGAGAAGAATTCCACGACTTCGCTGTTCTTTCGATGAATGATGCTTGGTATAGCGATGTTCGACAGGTCTGAATCTCAAGGTGAATTCTCTGTCTTTTCCGATGCTTACTACCGCCGAAGTTTCTTACGGAAGTGGCTGACACGATGTTTCTTATACATTATGGATTTACCTCTCGTGTTGTCGATAGATAGATAGGATTAGAAGGTTGGGACTGCCACAGGTCGAATATGATCAATATCTTGGTTTGCATTCATTGCATTTTGCATGTTGCAAGGAAAACAAGTGCGACCATGAAATTCTCATGAAACGAGTGGAGTATATTAAGGGGGTATCTGACAATAATGGCATTGATAATGAAACTATCGAAGGTCCAGAATTCATTGCTCATTGTTTGCAGCGGGAAAACTAGCTCAAATGTTCATGAAATCTTCATCACTCAGTGTGTGTATTGAATTCAACTGCAAATTTTTTGAATATCTGATGGTACTGACGAATGAGTTAGATCAGTGTATCAAGAGAAAATGGTATGATGGCAAGAATCTCACGTATGGCAGACTTTATGATGAATTTATATACGCCTAACGCAATTCAAATTCATCCTTGGCTACTAATAACTTTCTAAGCAATCCAATCTTTGATCCAGTATGGACATATGAAATTCGACAGTGAAAATATTAGTGATTACAACATTATCAGCAAACGTTCAAAAACAACGTATTGCATCTCATCGTTGACGTCCTTCAGGAAACCATTCATCGATTCAGCTCGTAGTATTGTAGCACAGCACTCAGTATAGATTCAGTAGTGCGGTCTGATGTGTGAGCCGACAATAACACAGTTTCTAGATTGAAACATTCCAGTTCAGTTCAGCCTCAGATCATTCAGGATGTAGATCACTCCATGGAGTGATATTCTACATGTCATCTTTCTCGAATCACTTTGGAAGAATGCTCATTGCCCACAGGACAGCAGGCAGCTGTCACTAGAAGCTGAATAGAGAAATATTCAATTTGGATAGCAAGAATATAATATCATTGTGCTCACACTGAACTAGAAAATCATTGTAATGGTGAAATAATTTCCTGCCACTGATGCATCGCGAAGTGAAAATCTTCCCCTGTCAAATGAGGAAGAGGAGCCTATAGCATCAGTCAAAGGAGAGGGTGTTGATCCGCAAATACATACCGGAGTGAAGTGAGCTAATTACTAATTGCTATTTGAGACGGTTGCCGAGCGACAGTGATTTAGCTGTTCCCTCTCCGGTCCCCATTCCATAATCTTTCCCGAATACAGTCAGCCGTGAAATATATAGCTCTTGGCGGATGATAGAATATCCACGCCCAGAAGAGGCAATTCTGGGTACTGATGAGGATGCAGTGATGTGTACCAGGAGTATCTAGATTTTATTCGAGGCCTACAATGTTGGTCGATTGATAGCAATAATTACTCTAAATCGTGAGGTTATCATCACGGAATATCAAGATTCACTCCAGTCTGGAGAACCTCAAGAGAGGACGATACCGGGTGTCCTAGGTTTCAGAAGCAGGACTTGGTCATCATTTCAAGTTGAACATGACCTACATACATCAGACTGTCAGAATAGATCAGTTTCAACATTCTGGTATCTATTCGAGATGGAGTATTTGAAATGAATATCTCATGTAGAGAATATGGTGAGTTGGGAAGTCATCAGGTCGCAAACTAAAGTAACGCCTTATATATTTTCAGGCTGTCAGCACCAGATTTTGTGGTCTTAGTGCTGATCTGGTGATTTGAACATTTTTTCTCATTCCGCTATATGAGATATGTTTTTTTCTAAGAAGTCATTGTAAGATTTTGTCTCGCTTGGAACTGTACAGTCATTGATACATCATTCTGCAGAGGGTGTCCCAAATTCAAGGGGTATCATCGTGATCTCGGTAACCATAACTTTATTTGAAGTAATATGACAAAATAAGTTCCATATCATCATTGCCACTTTTTTCGCTCTATCAACTTCGTTTTTTTCAATGGTCGAGAATGAATTTTCGTCAAATAAAAATGATTTGCCGGTTCGAAATGTCGGATGATTGTAGAGTGTAATGTCGTTAGATTCAGAATAAGAATTAGAATTTTTCAGTGTCAAAATTTTTTTCTCGATCATTTAAAAGAACAAAGTCGATGATGACTCATGAATCTATTGATACCATTGAATTGAACGAAGAGAGTGGCAAATATGATATGCAACTTATTTTGTCATATGACTTCAAATGAAGTCAGCAAAAATTAATAACGAAATCGCGTATATTCGGTTTTTTTCGAATATCTTCGGAAGTTTTCGGAATCCACAAACTCTTGAGACAGCATTGTGATCAACATCAAATTGCGCAACTTTGCCCCAATTGGAACGACTTTGTATCTGTTATGGTTACCGAGATCCCAATGATACCCCTCGAATTTGGTACACCTTGTACAGTTCACGAAACGATGATTCACTAATTTTGTGATTAGAGATTCCAACTATTGAAACCACTACCTACTGGTGACACCTTCGAAATTATTTCCATTTCGTCCTTGAAAATTGTCTGAGAGTCCAAAATACTTTCATGAATGAAGTGTTGATGAATCATATTCAAAGGTGTAAATAATCGAATTCAGTCTCAGAATGAATGAACGTTTACATACTATATGTGTATATGGATATGTAATATGCTTGTTATGTATATTCCTTGGAACTGAAAGACATGAAATTGACATTTTTTCCACCCATTATATCCACCCATACAGAATCGATTCCATTCCATCTACTCGACAGATCTAAGATCCGTACTAATTATACATGGATCCTGTTGATCTGTGGCGTCAATCTTATTCAATCTTATGAAGAATGAAAACGGAAAATGCCTCTGCATATCGGATGAAAGCGATAGTCATGACGAATAAAAGGCTGTAAGAGGAGAGACCTATTGTTTGTTCTTCAGTCCTTCGTATGCAACTTCAGAGAGATCATTTCACATCAAAGGACTAGTGTTATTTCTATGGATGCACACTAGGGTTGGAGTTGAATAATTCTCTTTCATCCCATCTATGTACTACATAATTGAAAATATACAATATGCAACACGCAATTGAGTCTTGATAAATTTTATCAGGCTTGAAATTCAGACTGTTTATATTATTCATTCTGAAATCGCTGCAGCGGTGTCTTGTATGGTTTCGAACTCGTAGAGTTCAGAGTAGACACATTCGAAATATAGATTGATATCTGCCATAAGATTTGGATGAAAATTCCACACATGTGATTTTTAACCAATCAGAACGTGTATTTCTGTCAGATCACCATAGCAACGGATGAATTTTATCGGAAATTTTTTCCTGGTGGGTACCCAACAGCAAATTATACTGGAAATTTTTTTGACGTTTATAATGACAGAATATTTTTTTGACAATCTAATTTTTATTTGTTACCACACATGATAATTTTGATGAATTTCAACAAAAAGCTTGAATGTTTTCTAAATCCATGGACCATTATGATTGATGCTTATATTAAAAACGCAATTATGCAATTATTGTATACTATGGCAGGTTGATTCGAAGTTGCTTGCTATCGATTCAGAGATTCTTGGACTGTCTTTGCAGAAGTTGAAGCTGACCTTATTGCGTCAATTATATCCTGATGATGGCCCGAGTCAATTTGCAAATATGGTTTTATGGAGTGACTGCTACCATGCCCTGTTATTTCAATTAATTGCTGTTCTCCAATTCTGTTTTGCAAGAACTTGATGAAGACGAAGATTGATGTTGCTGGAAACACATTTGGTGTGGAATTTTCTTACCGAATACCACACGAGGTCAAATCAAATCCGAAAATTTTTTGACCTCTAGTGGTATCACTAGTGAAGATACAAATTATGATGTATGAGGTCTACGCAAACAATCGAGAGCTCAAGACATCACATATTTCTCAGAACAAGATGAAATAATTTGTTATCATGATATCAAGACAGCTCATGGGATCGTGCTTGAATTGGGAATGTTCTCAGAGTTTCATGTGAGAGGAAACATAATATTTATGACAATCATGTAGAACCACCTAGAGTGAATATGTAATTTGATCGACTTATTATTCTTCTTTGGATATCTACACTGATATCTGGTTTCTTATAGAAAATAGATGAGAGATGAATCTTCTTCTAGTTATCATAGGACTTCTGATTATCTCATCTGATGAATCATTATATTTCCAATTGGAATTGGTCCCATGAAAGAGTCGTTCCGAATGAAGTTATCATTATTATTATTATTATTATTAATATATCGACCTAGGAATGCTTTGGACGACAGAGTGAGTATTTGAATCAAGTTTTGTCAAGATTTCTGGATGAATCTAAGTTAATGACTGCCTTCTCATTCCACAACCCGAAAATTCGTCTGATTCGAAAGACTTATTCCCTCTCCTCAGTCAACATGCGGACGGCGGATAAGACTGACATCTTTTGCATATATCCGACTCTAATTCAATTCCCAATGGCAATTATTTCCCGTCTGACACTGTTGGTTGATGGACGCCACAGTCTCGGGAAACTCGACCAATAACTCCGATAAAATATGGTACCATAGCGAGTGAAGGGTTGCTACGAACTTGTCCATCCCTTCCGATATAATTGGATGTACTACGAAGATGGATGTTGGTGACGTAGCCAACGATATTAAGGTCTGAAATTATTTTGCTACCCTGAAAAAGAAATAACACGATATCCGAAATATCAAATTATCTTGAGTTATTTTATGTGGGTATGAACCGCGAAAAAGTTTGATTGTATTGTGTCACTATGACTATTACTGTGTGTTATCAATTGAGGACCATTTGTTTATTCTCCACACTTCATCAAATGATGATGCAACATATTTTGAGACGTCAATTCGTCATTTGGGAATGAATTCAGTTCAATTTTGAGAGAAACCGTCTCCACAATCTCCACAACTCTTCATTCGCTGATCCAGAGATCATACCAAGGAACCACGTTTTCGGGCTCAGAGAAAGTCATCATCAGACAAATATGAAGGAAGTCTATGCGTAGAAGAGAAAGAATAACATACAGGGTGTAACATGAGTACGTTGAAATATTCGAGTGACGTATTTCTGACACAATTTCAAGAAGAAAAGTCTTTATAAACTTGTGTCCGGAAATCCTCTGTTTCGGAGATACAGGGTGTTGAAATTTGATTTTTTGTTCGCTTTTCAAACATAACTTCTGCAAAAAATAGGTTATCCGCACTACCTGGGGTCTTTTTGACGTGGGAAATCATATTTTCGTGATGATTTTTATGTAACATCTACAGGGCGCTGCGTACGCTGTCATCATTTATTCCAGATTGCCGTAACATTTTTGACAGTGAACTTTTGATACTTTTCATGGATGGACCTCATTCCCACACCTTTTCCAAGTAAAAAAGGTATACTCTCTCAATAACGCTAGAGGTGATCGTTTTCGAGATATCCACAATTTTCTATATCGATGCATGTTACTTAGCTCCTAGGCGGCTAAGTGAAGTTCCTGAGAACATTACAAAAACTAAGTATGTGGTAGGTCTCCTACTATCCTATGAAATCAGTTTTTCTCGAGATACAGATGGTAGAAATTTTCCTAAACATGGCTGGTTCTCGTCATAAGTTATCTGCAACTGCTTTTATTTTTATCAAACTGCATACTCAGTATACCTGGACAGACTTTTGAACTGAGCATAAGATTAAATAGGGTACGAATAACACGTGAAAATATATATTGATTAAACAGAGTTGGATTTGCTGGGTTGACTATCAAAAATCAAATTATATGTATATACATATCATTGTGAAACTCGCGAAGGAACATTGAAATGGACTAGTAAACATACAGGGTGGCCCAATGAGAACGAAACAAGGTATGCATTTTACTGAGAGATCAAGGAACTGACATTGAAATAGATGATTCTTTATGTGATGTTAGATAAGATAGGATTCAAAAAAAACATATGAGGAACTTGTTGGAAGAACACCGTTCTAACTACAAAATGAGAAAAAGTAATGAATGGGAAGAAAGCGTTACTTACCATCACTAGCCAATTATTTTTATAAACGTGTTTTCTTGAGAACTACTACATTGAATTCCAGAAACATGGTAGACTTGGTAAGAGATCTCGAGTTCCTTTGAAATGATGTATCACTTCTGACCCCTCAACCCATTTGAGATTCAAGGGTTGGAGCTCACCCCTCCGAGTGAAAAAGTCGAAAATATGCACGAAATATTTCTCCCTCGGAATTAAAATCGAGCGTTATTTTTTCTGAGAACGATAACTATGTCAAATCGGCCTTGTTTCGTTTTCATTGGGCCACCCAGTATATTCATCGGATTAGGACATGCTGTCAACAACATGACCTGATTCTCATAGATAACTTCACGGAACAATCAGCAGATTGACCGTTCTCATTCATTGAATGAGTCGAACAATCACGATGATAGAATTGGATGATAGATTCATCAATTCGATATCTTGAATAAACACAATGGAAATTATCCACGTTGATATTGACGAAACTGTTGGAAACTGAAATCTACCTCCAATACGCTCTTAGTTCGTTTTCAACGAGAATTTTCGAGGATTGAAGTATATCGCAAATTAGTTCAGCTCAGTAATAAAGCGGTTCCAGGTCCACATATGGAAAATATCCCTACAACCGCCTGTAGGCTGATAGAGAATCTTTCATCATAACTTTTTCTTCCTGTTTCTGAAAACGATATTAAAAATTATAACGATATTTCAAAATATTTGTAAGGGCAGATTTATAATATATATATATATAACATTGCACTCTTATTATTCAGACTTACTTGAATCTTCAGAGACTACTAATTATCAAAGTCTGGTGGAAGTGATTTCAAATCAATGAAATGATAGGTGACTCTACAAGACACTGGGTTTTAGGAATGGTTACACGATGTTTATATCCATATATTTGTAGCATGTTCATGTACATATTCGGAAAGATTATCCTCAAACTCGAGCAAAGTATTGATATATGGATCACGTATACCCTTCATTTCATGCGATCAAGTTTTATAACTTTAGTCCGTCGAATCATCCCTCAGAGTGGAAATGAAAATGAAGTAATCCTGTCAAGAGTTTATCACATCCCACTAGAGCGAATCTGTTCAGTAAACTTCGATGATTTATCGATAAACGATTATCAGTTTCCTCTATTATGGATTTACATCATCTACATTGGCAAGAAAAATATCTGAAAGAAAGTCTTTCTGGCTTACACAGTATCATGAGATCAAGAGGAGATATGATATCATCGACCAAGATGGTTGTGGTGATATTGAGCATACTCCAATGTTAATGAGAATACTCTACTGTTTAAATGTGGAAAATAAATAAGGGAATAGGAAGGAGTCGAAGTGATTGGTGAAATAATAGTTCAAGAAAATTAAATCAGTTGCAGATGATATATCTCTGCTCATTCGATGATGATAGTCGGAAGAGTTGCTCGAATAATGGAATGGTAGATTATGCAATGATTCCAGAAAGAGCATCTTCACAGGGCAAAGTCTGGGAGCCCTGTGAAAGGTGTCTCCGGATATTCGAATTCCTCCAGATACACCTTCATTCAATAATTATTCGTACTGATGTTTCCTCAGTTGCAAATGGATTCTCGTGATGTTGATTGTTATTCCTGTTTGAATTTGCTGAATTTATACTTTCGTCTGAAAGAGTATTTTCCATTTATGGGACAAAAGTGAATGGCCAATTTTTATTCACATTATTCTATAAACAATCTTCACAATGATGATGAGTCAGTATTCCTTAATATTTTGAATGAATTACTTCAATATAGTGGGAAGGCGTGGGTTGGAACAAATCTATTCAGAATTCGGAGGTATCTATTTTGAGGAAATGCTTGGGCGAGTCTCTTTGATTTTTTTCTGCGTTTTCTTTCATGATAAATTCATGTTAGTACACACAGTGGCCTAGAAATGCATTTATTTTTCAATCCTTTCTGAATTCTGCATCGAATTCTGGAATTCCACAGATGAAAGAGAAAGCTCATCAACATCAAATAATAATCATTCAAAAACTCGCAGCCAGAATTGAAAATCATCGAATATGAGCTTCCATCCAGAAACAAACTTCCCAGAATTTCAAATGAGTTTGTTCAAACCCACTCTTCCTCGCTCTGTTTGAATCAATCAAACCAGAAAAAATCGAAGGAAATCAAATTCAGTTGATAATTTTCTATATCGTATTCAGATTATCCCGATGTACATTCTTTATAATATATCTCAATCGAGGTGGGATTTCAGTTAGGTTTGTGATATAGATGTGCATGTTCTGTTGACTGACAATGTAGCTTGTTCCAATCGAACAGGTATTGGTATATGCCACAGCACCTTTGTCTATTGAATTTCCTGTTTGCTATCAAATGTCAATATCACACGCAATGCAGGCATCAATCGATACAGAATCTGATTATAACCTGCTCTAAATGCATGGCTGGTCTGGTATTTTCATTGATGGGTCTCATTCGATTGGCGGGGATTCGTTTTTGCGAATCATCCTAACTGGCCATGTGGAAGAATACCCAATCTGAATATATATCGGAAAAACTACGAGAGGAGATCAGAATCATGAGGCGGAATCTCCGAAGTCGAATGAAGATATTTCTAATCCTCGTGTCTCCAAAGTATAGAGACACTTTGGATCCCTCCAAGACAAAGAGCCTCAACTAACCTCCAAGAAAGGTCGTCTGAATATTTTCCTCTGGATTTTGATGATGTACGAATGAGAAACTAAAGGAAGAAAGAAGACAGAGATGTATTTGCTTGCACTGAATCTGATCATCATGAACTCTGATTATTCTCAACAATAGAAAAACGTGCTCAGGTAGCAATTTCGTGGGTTGTCTGGATCCAAGACACTCGCTCCGGAATTCATTCTGATAGATGATAACAGACGATATTGATTTTGAACAATCAACTTCTCTTCCTTTTTTTTTTTCGAATAGACTCACCCCCTTAATAGCTCATGCACAACTTCCGGACACCATGTATACCCAAGAATGTTGTATGAGGCAATTCATCTGAATCCTATCATAGTATATTTCGGCATCTCTAGTATACTTTCTCTCTCAGAAACCTCATGATGCTGATATTTAGAAGTGTCGAAGAGTCAATTCACTTGCACTAGGTATCTTTCAGAAAGAATCTCGATGGATCCTCAGACTTACAAAAACTTCCTCAGGATACATATTCCAATTCATCATGGAGTGCTCGGGGCATTTCCGAGATAGCAGGCCACACCACCCCTTTGTAGGTTTGAATAACTCAATCAATCACTTCGAGAGAACTGAAGAGAAACTTGCCTAGTCCAGATTGCATTAGGTGAAGATCCCGCATGTTCGAGATTGTATTCATCGAATTAAGAGTTCCACAGTTCATTCTGAATTAGGAGTTGCTCGAAACTGATGGAATGAACGGCACCGATACTTTGATTGGTTGAAACATTCGCTAATCGATATATATGTAGTCTCTTATAATGAGTTCTTCGTATCGCCAAGACGAAATTTATCAATATTGCATGAAAACACTCCAATCAGCTGTGTGAAACTCACCGATTTTGTCAGTGTAATCCACCGTATCCGGTGTTATAGGGAAGTCACGCCGGTACATCTGAACTCATAAGACGACCCACAGAGGTCGTATGCACACTTCAGGATCCGATCCGTATGTAAGTCTACGCGGTGGCTAGTTTGCCGGGAACGAAATTCAAGTAATTTGACAGAAGGCACGCACTCTAGTAACCTAAAGGGATGCGGAGGATCCGCTCGTCGGGTGTTTCTCCCTATATCGATTGCCCCAGTTGCCAAGATTCAGGACCGTACGGGCGGATTGTTGATTCTAATATGGTGATATTCCACCAGAATTGTTCATATCAGGTGTAGCAACAAACTGACCCTCAGATGACCTTCATTGGAGTAGGGTTGGTGAACTGTGATATGAACCAGTGCACAGTTACTCGAAATGAATATAACATTTGGATATTCTCCTACGCTAACATTTTTCCTTCGTTACTGCGATATATGGCTCTAATACAATCCCAATATCCACTCGGGTATTCCTTTCCTGTATACCAGTTATACCAGCACCTTGAAGTTATCAATACAATCAAGCTCTGTCCTCAACGCAATTCATCCCTACTATTCCAAGATAGGCATATAGAAATTCCTAGACATTCAGATCTGGAATTCCATGCCGCAGGGTTATCTACCGATGATAGAATGACAGTAGTCGAAAAAAATGGAACCTCATCTAATGATCAGTTCATCTCTATCCACCGCCATGAATAGGCACAAACTTAGTTAATACAAGGGTGGAATATAGCTTCCTGGATAATTTGAGAGCTTCTCTTCATTCTATTCCAGAACATGTATTTCAATATTGGGATATTTTCGCCGTAGTTTAGAATTTGTCAAGCGAAGTTGAACAGATCTGTTTCTGTCCCCGAATGGCAAAAGTTTTGGCCCTCCAGAAGTCGCTTTTGCTGGAAATGGGTGGAATTCCATTTTGTTCTGGATACAAAAATATGGAGACTCGCCACTTGCTCGCACTAGTAGTTTACCCAAGTATGTTTATCACATCCACAACTACCACATCTATCAGTTTCTGGTTGTGATAGTAATGTGATTAGCAGACTTCAACACGACGTGATGAATGATGAATGATTCGTTGCTTCTGAAGGTCCCACTTCGGATCTTTGAGAGCTTTGGTAAGAACATTTCTCTCGCTATTCTAGAATATGAATGTTGATTTGAAAATTTGAAAATGATCCACTCTCTTAGGAATAGCTCTTGGAGATGTGTCGAGAGGAATATTGAATGAGGTAGTATCAATAGCCATTGCAATTCTGTTCGTCTTGCTGTGGCTCGAAAAATGGGAGTTGATAGTGGAGAAGTTGGTGTTTCAATTGCGACAATCTGAAGACGACGTCGACTAATTGATTTTTGAGTATCTCATTTCAGTTCAGTTCTTTGATTTCTTCTTCCAACTCGAGAATAACTGTCCTCATCTGTCAAGAAATTCTTTTTTTCCATATCTCAACTATCTCATCATTTGAACTCCGATTATCTGAATTATTTTAATTTTTCCATACAGTTCCTGAATTTCCATATTTGTCCTCCTCAGCCATATCCCTTTTACTTCACTCTTCGCTCTCCTTTCCCAAACTCCTGAAGTAATTTCCATATTTCTTGTTCGAACTCTTGTCAAGCATGTGGATGTAACGGTAGGTCTCTTCCTTCTTTTCTCTATCTTTACTGAATATTGAGCCAAGGTACCTCTTTCTTTATATTCATAGAGTTTTGACATCTCCATTACCTTCTTCAGTTATTTGTGTCCTTCCTTTATACTTGATATACTATTTCTATAGATTTGGTTTCGCCCTTATTCATCTCAAGCTCTCATCATCTTCGGACATTTTCCGATCACTTCTCGAATATTCTGTACATGCAAGTCCTCTGCTTTTCATGCAACATTCACGACTCCATCACCTTAGGATATGAAATATCTTATTTCTTGGCCGATATGGTGGTACAAGTGGAAACCAATCAGATTGCCAGATTGACTAATCTGATTTCGAAATCTATCACTTTGCAGTCTCGTTCAACATTCAACTATTTCGTGAATTAATAACAATATCATAATGAATATTCCTTGATGACGGATGGCTTTGATGAGACTTTGAGAACATGCGTAGAATGATCAAAGGAAAACATCGAATTATAACTGTATAGAAATGATATGTCAATAAAATCTGTCAGAGTTCAGGAGCCGTAAAGGAACACATCACGTCATCCCTAATAGCTTTTGAAACACTCAGCACACCTATTTCAGAAAGTTGCCCTAACACATTTTCGATAAGCTACCTTGTCACATCCCGGATATTTCATACAACGAGATTCTATGGCAAACCGATATGATATTTCGAGCAAAAGGGCAGAGACTCCAGTACAAAATAACATGACGATAAGAATCCACACACATATGCGACATGTGCGTTATATAAAAAAATAATCCTCTCCTCTGACCAATAACGGGTCGCGAATCTGTCAGGGGTCAGAATGGTGAAGTCGTGATCTTGGACTTACGATCTGGAAAACGTGGAGAGAGCTTTTACGAGGTCTTGGATTGCTTCTCGATGCCCTGACAATTTATAGAGAAATCTTGATTTGCTCATCCCTCTGATTTGATTTTCCAAAAACTGAATATTATGATGTTTCAGAATGCAATACTTAATATCATTGAATATATTTCACCAATTCCATCTTCAGATTTACTCCGAATAGCATCGGAAGAACTTGCAGTATATAATCAAAGGATATATAATTCCACAATTCTTTCAAAATATAGTTCCTCACCTACTCTTCAACTATTATTCAGGGTTTCCACAAACTTGTGGTCATAAGTGATAGCATACTTGTGTTAATTCCAATACTTCAGATTCAATTCAGTTTCGAGAAATGAAAGGAACCGTTTCTCCACGTTCCTAAAACTGAAATTAGAAATGGAAATGATGATGATCATTTCAATATATTCGTAGTGAGGAGACAGATTTATGATCTGCCCCGAAATGGAAGATATTTCCAGACATAAGAAGAGAAAGTCCCAGAAAATCCGAAAACTTCGTTGATCAACTCACAGAGAGTATTGAAATGCTCTATCAAACAAGTAAGTTTGACGTTTATATTATTTTGATGGTGTTGCCATGCTGCATTCATAGTTCTAGTTCTCTATCAATCCACTGCCAAATAGCTCTATGCTTTATTCTATTCTATATCATATGAGTTCAAAAAATTGAAAACTGTAATGAATTCTGAAGAACTCACAATTTTGTATTATGCTCTTGTTCAGTCAATACTACAATATGGAATTATCGCCTGGGGTGCTTGTAATGAATCGACGCTTGTATATACTTCAAAGACGCATTCTGAAAATTATATATGACAAAAATAATAGATTTCCAACTCTACTACTACATGAACAAAACAGGACATGTGATATGAGACATTTCAATGCAACGATATCAATTATATATATCTTCAACAATAAATCCACCTTTCCACGAATCACAACGATCACTTGAGAAGTCAAAGGGCTGAAAAATCAATTAGACAAAGAAGTGTATTCTACAACTTTCCGGGGAGGAAGAATGAAAAATGGATTCTCGACAACTATGAATCAATACACGAAAGTTTGGAATAAATAAATAATATTTTTCTGTTTCGAATTTGTTACACAATACATCGTTAGTTCCTAGTGAATAGATGTAGAATATTATGATCAATTTTCCATTATTCAATTTATTTATTGTTATCATTATTCCATTTTTAGATAGATTTATATATAGAGAAACTATCACTATATCATCACTGCTATCGAAACTTACTGAAATATTGTATATCCACCTCCAATCAAGAATCATCAGATTCTTACAGACAGTATCTTGAGGAGGTTCGTTGCTTCATTCAGTAACTTAAGAAAAAGGTAGGTACTATCATAATTCGTTGTATTTCTCCTTTTCTTCTGAATGAAGATTTTTTCAATATCATTATTATAATTATTATTATATCTTTACAGAGAAACGTTCCACTTGCTGGTCAAGTATCATGCAGCATCATTATTCATTAATTGAGAAACAATTGATACAACTTAAGTTATTGAATTGAGAATTTCAAATGCATCATTGGATAGGTACGTTCGGAATTGAACAATAGGAATTGACAGTATATCTACTGGTGTTTGATGATTCGGTTCTTCAAAACCCTTTGGAAACCCTTCATACTGATGAGGAATCTAGACATGGATAAATATGACAGTATTTCAACTTTCATATTCCTCACTCTCTATGGACGAATAGATGGATATCATTAATTTTTATGAGTCCAATATTTTATTCAGGAAGTTGTGAGAAATCTGGGATAGGCTGAACCAGAATACATGTATCGAAGTGAAGATATGCCCCTACAAGAAATTCCTTCGATTAGTCAGTCTCAGTATGTATTATGCAGCATTCCGTTCATACGAAGATAGTTTCAGTAATATTTATTCAATTCCATCCGTCTCCCACTCTACTCCCGGTACCTGATGACTGATGACAGTATGAAGATATTTTTCCCCTGCGAGAAGATATCGTTGTCCTATTATCTGAAATCAGACCCTGAAATCTCACATCCGAAGCTACTCAAAAAACGAGAAACTTTCAGGAATTCTGCAAGAACTCCAATATATTCATCTGAGAGTTTATCATTATCCACTGAAAACGAAACTGAATTTCCAAATCCTCAAGATAATTATTGTATAACAACGATTTTGAAGCGAATAATGAAGTGTATCTGAGTTTTCGAATTATAGGAGCATCAACAACTTGTGATACTCTGCTAGTGGCGAACGGATGTGGAAACTGCCAGTTTATATTTGGCAAACAATTGGGAGTCCTTACAATTCGTTTTGAGGACGTGAATATTTGCACATGGGTATTTGCATCAGTGCACCCACCCGCTATGTTCTAGCGGAACATCTGCTGCAACTATATCGAAATTGTTCATCCCCAGAGACAAATCGAAATGCTCCAGTCAGATTGATTCAGCTCATAGAATGGCATATTGATTCCATAAATTTATTGATTCGGTGATTTCAATATATACAGGGTGACATAGAAAAAAAGTACATTGCACAGTGCCACACAATAGAGGACACTGAAATAAGAAAAAAGTCCCCATAAACACGGGTCGGGAAGGCCTCTCGTTGAAAAGTACGGGGTGTTGGATTTTGATTTTTTTTTGTTTTCTGTTTCTTTATATCTTCAGCCAGAGACACGAGAGATGGATGAAATGTGGTATACAGGGGTTTTTCATCATGCTGAATTCAGATATGATCTCGGTTCTGTGATTACTGATTATTGAATAACCGAATACCTTGCGGACCCGTGTTCATGGAGACTTTTTTCTTACTTTAGTGTCCTCTATTGTGTGGCACTATGCATTGTATTTGTCTCTATGTCACCCTGTTTATACGAAATGGAGGTGCTGGATACGAGACATGTTTTCATCAGATATACAAGGTTTTCGAGGATATCTATAGGCTCTTGCTTGAAAATAAATGATGAGAGATAAGGAACTGATGTCGAGGTATTTTCAATTGTCTAATTGTATTTTATTCTCAAAGTAAAAGGATGAACAGGTGATTCAGAAACTTGTATCTTCATAGGAGAGGTCGTGGAAAATATGAGGAATTAGTTACTCAGTTCTCTTCGTGTTTTATCGTGTTTTATCTAATGTACACAGAGTGAATAGCAAAAAACTTGACTAACTATAGCGCTGATGTTCATTTTTTCGATAAAAAAAACGGAGAAGCAAAGAAATGACTATTCATATTACAAGATGGCACTCAAAATTCTGTTTGCATGAAAACATATATTTTTTGAATTGGTTCTAGTAGCGATTCTTCCCTTCAGTGATGAACGACGATTCAGAGATGATGGAACATGACTTTTGCGCAAAATTAGTGCTCTGCAAACAAGACATTGACTTCCTTAATCGAATGTTATAGTGGATACTTATAGTGTTAACGTGGCAGCGAATTTCTTCGGATCAATTGTGGCTATGAAATGTCAGTGTGACATTTGTGCATATCTTCAAATATCTCATGATCATGATGGAATAAGATAGGTGCGCGCATTCCTATCCAATGAAAGGTTAGAAAATTAAACCAAATCGCTTCACCTGGATACTATAGGAGTCACTAGTCACTAGCGAATGATGTCAGCAATCTCTAGGTTACAAGTCCTTGGGTCTTCTTCTACATCAATAAAAACTTAGAATTGGACATTGAGCTTTCTGAAATACTCTGTAGTATCTCAAATATTCTTTGAGCCCTGCAAATTCATTAGGAACCTCTTTGTCCGGAAGCGTAAGCTCTGCCTGATGCCTCATGTCATGTTATTCATATTTATTAATTCCAACACCTTCCTACTCTCCCGAAATTCCACCGCTGGCTAACACGATGTTCCTCGAACATCACAGGTTTCCCTTTCGTGTTGTCCACAAATAAAAAAAAATATTCATCGAGAATTGTACTGGATATCATGAAGTGTTCCAAGATATGACATTTATATGCCATTCAAAAATTGACGTTAACAGTCGTTAGAGTTGAGGTTGAGGTTGAATCACCTAGTAGAATTTGAGTGAACATTTAATCAGCTTTTTTGTTTTCAGAAATCATACTGTTAGGGTCGGTTGCATTAAAGCCTCTCCTGCTAACTCAACGTAGAATTATCTCATTTGACTCATCAGCCAAGGCAAGCATCACCATGGAATTGAACAAATTCAATATTCAATCGTCTGTTCAATGTATTATGCAACATGCTTTGAATAAATCATGGCACTACGACTTGGGAATTAACAGGTGAATCAATAGTCTGATCGACATCCTAATGAATGACAAATGATTCGCAATTGATATTCAATGAAACTTGAGCCAGTCCAAATGCATTGCCTTCTTGAATACACCAGAATACACCACACAGGATGATATCAAATTGTCATATTCAACGACGTTGCATCGATGTATATACTGGGTGGCTCAATGAAAACGAAACAAGGCCGATTTGATATAGTTATCGTTCTCAGAAAAGAAAAGAAAAAACGCTCGAGCTGGTCGATTTTCATTTATGGGGGGGGGGGGGGGGATATTTTGCGCATGTTTTTAACTTCTCCACAAACTCTTGAATCTCGAACGGGATAAGGGGTCAAGTGATACACCATTTTGAAGGTACTCGAAATCTCTTACCAAGGCACCCTTGTTTCTGGAATTCAATGCATTAGTTATCGGGAAAACACGTTTATGAAAATAATTGGCTCGTGATAGGAAGTAACGCTTTTTTCCATTTCATCACTATTTCTCATTTTGAACGATGTTCATCTAAGGAGTGCCTTATGTGTTTTTTTCAAATCCTGTCCTTCCCAACATAACATGAAGAATCATTCATTTCAATGTCAGTTCCTTGATCTCTCAGTGAAATGCGTATACCTTGTTTCGTTTTCATTGAGCCGCCTTGTATGTTATGAGCGATGTGATAAATGAGGTATAATATGAAATGGTCGGCCAATTTCAAGATGATACTCTATCGAAATGGATATATTTGAAAGTTCAACAGGATAAAATGAAATTATAGATGTATGAATCACATCCAATTATATAATCTTCCTCAAGAACATATACAATACATCGTCCAAAAGTTAGATATCTCCATTTCGAGAAACGATCAATCAAATACATTGTATATGACATATATATTTCATAAAATATATCAAGTGCACTTGCAATCCCTGCGCTTCCCACTATGATGATCAAATTTTGAGCCATTCGTAACACGATTTCCTCTCCATAACTCATCAACGTGGAAAGCTGGAAGATACACTTAACTACTTTCATTCCCTGCAGTCGGTCATGTTGATCTAATCAACTGCATTCTGCAGGACCATCGAGCAAAAATAGCCTGCATAGCACTAATGAGTGAGAAGTGTACTTACAAATGAACGAACAGATAGTGAGGGGGCCAAAGTGAGTAACACGATAATGGTGAATCTTTCAACCAGCAGAGATTAGGCCGTATTAGTAGAAAGTGCAGTATCTCGATCATAAGTGACGATAGATTCATCATCGATGAGGGTTCATGCTGAATGAATAAAAAGTCCCCTCTTTCTACATTATCAAATGATCATAACATACTCTGGAACACCTTATATAATATAGAGTATCAAAAGAAAGCATGACTGAACTAACGAATACACTATTCAGTTAAGTTATTCCGTTATTCATTATTCATTAGCTTTACTCAGTAATCAACGTGACTGTCTGATTCAATACTAGTGTTTCGTCTGAAAAGTCGGAATGGAGAATACTTACGCGACGGAACTTGGTCCTAACTTAACTTCGATCGAAACTTGATGAGAAGATGAAATCAATACTTCACATGAGTACGTTCATGCACGAAAACTTATTTGCGTCTTCAAGAAGTGTTCAGTCGAGCATGAACAAAAATAGCAACATTAGTTGTTTTGGAACTTTCGTGGTGAGAATATGGGAAAATTCAGGTTCAACTAATCAAAATCGGTACCAACAAAGGACTCAGGAAATTTGTAATTATGGATATTGCATTTCACAATGTTCATATGAATTCTGAGATTGAGTTATGCATGAACACATATGAAAAATGTTCAGGGTAATCTCAAATTGAGTGTCAAACTATGAGTCGTGCATTATTTCACCATTGAGAGTGAGAACATAGAATGTTCGAGGAACATCATGTTAACCAGCGATAGAATGTTCGGAAATATGGAAGGTATTGGATTTTTTCTCGAAAGTGTGTACATCGTTAGCATCAGGATACACTAGTAGGAAAATAAGTCCACAACTCTGCCGTTCTATCGATGAATGATGCTTGGTAGAGCAAATTTCGACATGGCTCAAGCCTGACAATATACATATGAGTGATCAGCCTGAGATCCTCTGGGTTGTCTACTAGGAATTGCACGTGGCGGCATAATAGACGATATTTCCGACGACCATCTTCGGAAAAGAGCAATATTGCCCAACTTTCTATGATGTTCTAGAGAGGTCAATGAATTCGAGATTGGAATCTGAGAGCTTCAGCGTATCTCCAGGAGCTGAGCTCCAAACATGTTTATTGAAGGACAGTTCGAATTTGCGCGGTGTACATCGTGAGCAGTTGCTGAGGTGTAAAGTACCTCTTCGCCCAGAGTTCTTGAGAAACAGTTCTCGCAATATACTTTGCTTGGTCGTTTCATGGTAGAGAGATTCTGGTGGTGATACCATGGATGGAGACGAAATCACATTGGGCATTGCATCATCTGGATCATCGACCTGTCTTCGTCTTGCATCTATAATTGTTCTAGAGGAGAAGGCGAAATGGAGTGTACTATCATCCGCAAAGCTGTGGATTGGGCTGGAGGTCATATCGAACAGAGTTGGTGCCAAGTCAGAGCCTTGTGGAACACCAGCATCGATCGTCATTGTATCAGACGAGACCCCATCTACCACCACATAGAGTGATCTATCTTTCTGCAATGAAACTCGATATTGGAAGACAAAGTTGGTGTGGTGAACCATATGACGGAAGTTTCGCTAGGAAGCCTTGGTGCCAAACTCGGTCAGATGTTTTGGAAATATGCCACTTTCGTGTCACATAATCAAGCAGGGCTCCTGTTGATCTCTGGTGACAAGAGCCATATTACCGGTCGTTACTACTAACGACTAGTAAGTAATGACAAATTTTGTCGTTTCATGGCTGAGTAGGTTCAGTCTCATCAATGATGATTCAATATCCAGCACGACTTTGGATGGAGATGATTTCCTATGTCTAAACATAATTCGCATGTTCCCAGAATGATCTCGAAGCTCGACGACTCCGTCTGTGATTAATCATTAGTTAATTTCCGGAATGATTATACCGCTAGTTACTCTCGGACTCTCTTGTTCCGCCATATTCCATTCGTTATCATATTGTGAACAAGCGAGGATGCGTGAGTGTGAAATTAATTAAGTTAGATGCAACCTGACTCGCTTTTCAAAGGACTTGGAAGGCGGCAAATGTAATGAAACGGCGGTCAGACGACGGGCAGGAGATTGATATACTGGAACCAATTATTGTCAACACAACCTAACAACATATAAATGCAATATCACGGCCAGATAGAAAGGTTTGGTTACTGCACCAGAGAAGATTGTATTTTATAAACTGTTGGTACTCGTTTTCTGTCAGGGAATGTCAATGAGAAGACAGGATGAAGTTTGACGACATCGTCGCTGACGAATTTTCAGGGTGAAAATATGATGATAAAAAAGAATGATAGAATGACAACAAGTTCCACGTTCAAGAAATGGTTGATGAACTTCGAAGTTGGATGGAAGAACATAACAAATGGATACTGATGAGGAAAATGAAATGAAGGAAAACGTCATTCTAATCCATCAATACCTCATATTTCACGGCCATAATTATCCCATCAGTTACTGCACGACTTTCCGCTGAAAATACAGTGGACAATGATAGGTAAGATCAGATTGAATTAGTTTCGGTGATTTTATATCAGCTAAGGTTTGGTACGATTGGGTTGGGTTAACTCAAGGTTTCTCTCCAGAAATATATCCTGATATATCGTGGATGTATGTATGTCCACAGTTCTTCGTATATTTTTGCATACCACCTACGGGACATATATCTACAGATATCAAAACACAGTGAATGCAAAATAATTATATTTTTCTTCTGAATCATCAGAAATTATGGTGTGAAACTTGAAATTATTTCGGGTGATGTCATATTTTGTCATGTGATTAATTTTTCTCAATGAATTCTCTCCAGGAATATATCCTGATATATCTTGGACATATGTATGTCCACAGTTCTCGGTATATTTTTGCATACCACCTACGGGACATATTTCTACAAATATCAAAACATTGTGAATACAAAATACTCATATTTTTCTTGTGAATCATCAGAAATTATAGTGAGAAACTTAAAATTATTTCGGGTAATGTCATATTTTGTCATGTGATAAATTTTCCTCAATAGAACACTCTGAATTTCATCTTATATCCAACAAGAGCTATTCTTTCTGATGTGGGGGTTTTCCCCAGACATTGTAAATTTCATCCTCGTAGCTGTTGGAACTACCAATTTGGATTTAAGATGTATATTGTTGTGAAATTGATTTTCGCATCGTATACGAAATGTCTGTCTAGCAGTAAAACCCACCAATTGCGTCCAATAAAGTAAAATTATTTTCATTCATAGAGGCACGTTCAATATCCGAAGCAAGGTAATTTTTATCACCTAACAGTAAAAGTTCCCAAAAAACCCAAATGGTTTAGCCGCTCAGGGATCGTTCTCACGGTAGATTGATATCCTTCTTGCAAAACAGTTTTCAGTTCAGCTAGTCAGTAAGAACAACTCCGTGCACTCGAAAGCACACAACTTCTCCGTGCGTCTCAAGTACTCGCCTATTTCACTTCACGCTACAGACATCTCGATATATTTTAGTACATCGTGAATATACCAAAGAACTGAAACAACTCTACAGTGTTCGGCTTTGCCACAACAACCACAGAATACCTCACAGAAACAAATAATAGGTGTGTGTGTATATTGGGCCATATACAGACCCATAAATATACACCAAAACACCAAACTGATTTCAAGAATATACTGGGTGACAGAGAATCGTGGTACGTGCCCTTTCCTCCTTTGGTTCTATGACTATGTTAATGTATGTCTGTGATATATAATTATTTTTTCTTATCTTTTTCATACACCCACTGTATTTTATTCATACCACGTGATATTTTCCAATTCATTGAAAATGAAATGAAATATTTGTTCGGACAGATAGCATATCAACTAGTGGGTGCCACTAGATTTGAAAAATTACGAAGTTTTCAAAAATCTACAGGGTGTTCCATTTGGAAATCATCCACCATTCGACAGGAGGTTAGGAAGATTTGCATTTCACGATGTCCGTCGGGAGATGATACCCATTACTGAATTAGGACAGAGCAAGTACATACAGTGTGGAACAGCCAAATGGAATAAATTCGACAACAAATAAATGAAGGTGTGTTGAGAAAAATGCTCGGACCTCTCGATATGTATTTTCGAATACGCATTTTCCTCAGAAGAATCAAATTATATAGAGTGTGTCATGTAACAGTGGCCAATACCAACTTTCTTATTCCGACTGGAACACCCTGTATTCCATTCCATTTTTGAATCCTTACTGAAGAGCTGATTCCATCGATACACCACACTTGGGGTCTAGCGGAAATGATTACAAAGATATAAGGTGTGAAAAATCGAGATTTTTCAACTTTTAGATTTTTTTTTGTCGAAACTATTCATTATTGATCAGAAGCGTTTTTCCCAGCACATACTCATTCATTTGTTGTCGAATTCATTCCATTTGGCTATTCCACACTGTTTATTCATTTATCAGCCCTCATCCATTTCTTTCTTGATAATAAAATAGATTAAGATGACTATGATATAGATTCCACTAGAAATGACACTATGATGATCATTCTGACACTGATGAGGAAATGAATGTTAACCCCTGAACAATGAACTTTACTCATTCAAACGCATCATTCCGTATCCCGAGATGTCAAGACTGTCAAGTTCACAAAGAATACGAAAAACCGGTAGAGAAGTCGTAAGTAGTTGGACATCTCTTCGAATATCACACAGCTTCATTTCCAGCTGCCAGTCGAGATAATGTGGACTAAAGTAAACAAAAACCATTGAAATGTCTCTTATTTATGTTACACCGCATTCAGGAGCGGTGGCATAACAATAAGAATGGGGAATTCTCGGGACATGCTGGTGGTTCCAGGCAATACAACTCTCTGTATGTTTTAGACATATGTGGTAAACAGAATAACGTGCTCGCCCATTAATAACTGGGATTTCACCCAATGAATATTGATGACAGTATTGCAGATTGTGCCGTAGGATCGTTTCAGAGTATCTGAACGTTGGGAAAAATCCGAACCAGGAAGGAGAACATAAACATCACTCGATTAATGGTTTAACTCGATTAATGGTTCAACTGATATGAGAATTGTTAATTCTTGGAGGATACAAGTTGATTTCGATGAGTGAATTATTTCATGATAATGATTTGTGTCGTAAGGTCTGTGCCAACGAATTATTGCGTTAGATTTTACGAAATGACGAGACCAGAACTCAAGACTAATGGTGAGAATAATTGGTTTTCGAAAGTGTGGAAGATGAGAAGTGAGAGTAATGGTGCTGCAATCACTGCAAGAAAGCAGGACTTTCATTTTATCCAAATTCTGTGCATATTTTTTCCTTCAGAATAACAAATGTTTCAATAATCAATTTCCAACGAGGTATTCAGAGTTGTGTGAAAGATGTGTAATCTATTTTGTCTTCACCATATCTTCTACGCCACTGATGAGATTAGATTTAGGTAAAATATACGTTTCCTCAAATCCTTCTCACATCCATCAACATGAGTTGAAAAACAGCGTTTTGCTGATACTCCGCTTATTCACCATTGCAGACAGGTACTAGGTTAGGTGAAATATTCTCATCTTATATTTTGTTTGGTGTGATTTTCTATATTCATTTGATTTTTTTCTGCAAATGATAAATGGAGACGATTCATTATCCATATCACCTTGGACTATATTGAGGTCAACCGTCTTCAGAATATCCAATTCAGAAAAAGTAAATCAAGTATTGTGCAAATTTTATGCATGTTGATGAGGTTTGGATTCATTGAATCATCTTATCATCTCACTGTAACTCCCAATAGTGAACGATATCACTTGACGCAGAATGAAAATATCTCTCAATGAATATTTACAATGATTCACAATTCACCTGTTTGGAAATGATCTCTGAGTGGTCACATTCGTGCATTAGCATTATCATCCCTACTCCTATTCAAAAATTGAAAAATTTGGAACAAAGCAAAGTTCATGCAAGGATTTCGAACGCTTCATCCTCTTTCCTATGGATATATCATATAGTCCATATTCCTTCTTGACGAAATCTGCATACGAGATGTTTTCAATCCGACCCAATCATTTGAGATCACAGAGCCTCAGGAGGTGGCACCTTTACCATCCCAGCTTCAATACGCTTACGAATTAGAATCACAGTTGGTCTGAAGATGATAAAAATGGCTCAGTGAGTCTTCAACCAGTCCCTGTCTTCGTAACCCTTTCAAATTCCAATATCCTATATCCGTATATATTTCAATATGGAGTTTTGAATCAATTTGTGTCACTCTCGTGTTCCTGTCATGGATAAGAACTGTTGAGAATCGTATACCGCAAGTATTCATATATATTTCATGTGAGGCGTGAATATAAACCTTGAATCAATCCACTTCTGGAGCACATTCAAACCAAATTGTATACGTCGTGAAAACTCACCCTTTGCTTATCGCCTTCCCTTCAATCTATACGGTTTGTCGCCCACCCTACATGGAAAATCAAACGCAAAACACAATACGTTAACTACAAATTGTGTTCATGACATATATATTATTTCGAAGCCAATAATTTGTTTTTGGGTGAAATGAGCAGCTTTCCACTCGTTTGTTTGACAGCTGAGATCGATTGTGCCGACATCATTGGTAATGAGCAACACTTGTTGTTCCCGGCTATGCTGTGAATCATTTGGTTTTTCAATTTCTCCTCTTGATTGATGGCATATTTGGATAATATTGTTTTTGTTATCAGAGTCGATCAATATCTGGTACGGTCATTGCCATCGAAACTACACGAAATATGTGTCTATTTTTGGTTGTTGGAATGATTTTTTATTGGAGGCTAGGAACGAAGTTATGATGGAATAGCCTGAGCCAAATCATTCTTCATGAGGAGGAAATGATAGTTGAGAGTAACTTCTCATATTAAGTGTCTCTATACAATGAAGTCATCATACCACCCAAATGCGTATCGAAATTGGTTTTTTTTTGTCAACCCTCACCTTGAACTCTCACAAATCAAAGAATGAAATGAAGATATATACAAATAGGTACTCCACAAAAAAACGTGATGATATCCATATGACTCAGTTTCACAAATATCAATAGATAAAATTGCCTATGCATGCAGGAGGCCAATTTCTTATGAAAGGCAATTCAAAAACTGCTGAAAGATTACTCCACTGAAAATTCTTGGATGAATACATCAAAGAACAAGAAATTTCTTGATCCTTCAATTTCAATGTGAGGTGTAGAATGTTCATTAAGGTGTCCAATGTCGATTTTTCAATTTATTTCAAATTCACTTCCATGTATATTCTTGTCATATATCTTGATGACATGATGAATCTTTTTCACATTGTCAATTCAATAATTCTGGGGTTTCGATCATTACATCAGAGTTGCCAATTATATCGAAGATCACTTCGAATGAATATCGATGATTCACCAATTCCACTTAAGATTCATGCAGAATAAAATAGTGCATCATACAACCAATGTGTCATATTAGGTACAAAAAAAGTAGACCATAAATAATGCAGGAAATATACATGCAACCAGTTATGTACACTCTTTCCTACGAACATCAATATTCGAATCACATGTTTTATAATTTCAAGTTCCACCGATATGCCACTGTCTTCGGTTATTATGCAACCCTAAATAATGTATGACGCTTTGCCCTCAGGGTGACTCGATCAGCACTATGTGCTCGTGTAGTTAATCAAGATGCATTCTGAGCTTTTGTTGATTTCTCACATATTATAGCGTATATCACATGAAGATTGTGAGAAATACACTCTCCAACGAGTTATGTACACATTTTCTTCTACGACCATGAATATCTCAATCATCCTTTCTCTATTGTCGCTAGCTATCATACGAAGGATCACCCTGTATAGTGGTTGAAATTCAGAAAAAGAAGAAGGAAGAGGAGGAATTTTCTTATTGATCTCGACTGAGATTTGAGAATGAACTCTAATGAGGATGAATCCCTTCGGGAGGACACTATAGTGACTGTTCGTATTGAATTGACTTCATACTTCCGCATGGTTGTTCGAATAATAGTTTATTAATCTCTGCTTCGCTCGTCGTACTTTTAGAAAGTTGTGCGCATAAAAACTGTCTCATGAAATTATAGAAACTAGAATCCGATGACCTTACATTATACTGGTACGAACTCCATTTTGATCAACTGTATTTGAATGGATCAGGAGTGATTCTTCGAACTGCTTCAATGCATGATATCGCAAAATATCGCAGTTATTCAGCTCGAAAAATCACCAACATTTCATCTTTCGTTTGGAGGGACCCATGAACACACTTCAGTCTCGGAAGTTCAAAAACTTCATGACTCTAGAAGTACAGGTAGTATCAAAGTGTTAGTCCCAACTATTATCTTGAAATGTTCAGTAGACACGAGGTGGAAACCATTAGCAACATGGGATTCGTCCAAGTTAATACCCGAAATCCAATTCGCAATATTAATCATTCACCATACGAGCCGCAAATGTATGCATATACAGTATTCACGAATATACTCCGTGCATTTTCTAGCAGAAGGAACAATTAAGTTCACCACATTACATCCTCATAAACACAAAGCCAGACTACAGTTTATTTATTTGTCTGGAAACTGAGCCAACCCTTCCGGCTACAGCAACAGCTTTCAGCATGTGGTTGTTGGGAAGTGGAAATCAAATTAATATAGGCAGAAGAGGAATACAAACTATGTCTGAGAGGGCCATTGGCATCCAGAAGGAGTATGTGTCATACGGAATTCCAATCTCGTTATTCTGTATGGTATGGGGTCAGAAAAATTTATCGAAGTTCACCAAATATGCATTCGAGTTTTCATTGTGACATTTTTATAGTTATATTAATGACTATTTCACACGAAATGAAACAGTTCATAGACAGAAATTTGATGAGAGATATGTGCTTAAAACTCCCAAACCTGAATGACTTTGAGCCCTAACTACATTTCAGCATTTTCAGTTAGAGATTGTGCTGTTGTGCTTGTGCTTCTCCCTTAACAACACCAAGCAATATTTGTTACAAGATAGGAACCGTTGGAAGTATCTCAGTTGGAGAATGCCTGAAATTCTTCTCACATAGGTACAAAGGAGTCGATCGACTTGATATCACCAATTTCAGACCGACCACACTATTGTCTATAATTTGTGCGAGATGTTTCTGATTCTCTTACAAAAAATATATACTTCCGTGTGGAACGAGATTTACAATAACAATTAACAAATTTATTATTTCGAAACGTCGATGCACGACTTCGAACCTGTCACATATAATTCAGCAAAAATAAGTGATCAATAAATATTTTTCCAAGGCATTCGATTGACTGGATGATGACATTTCATTGAAGAAACTGTCTAGAATGAATCATCTCCGAATTTAATCGAATTATTCCTTCGATATCATCAAGAAAACAGTTTATCGAATATCTATCTGAAACAGGATTATTCTCATTCGATCTGAAAATGTTTACCCTACTGGGGAAATAGGTAATTAAGGCTTGATCGTTTTTTCATATTATCGTGAAAAAGTCCAAAATGGAATAACAATCTTCATTTTCCAGCTTTTCGTGGAATTTTCTCTCCTCGTTTCTAAAAAATTGAGTAGAAGTTATTAAAAATCATTTCAAAATATTTGTAGTGAGGACAGATTTTGTGATCTGCCTCAAAATGTATTCAAAGGTTCAATTTCAAGCGCGGTGACATTTTGGGGCAGATCACAAAATATGTCTTAACTACAAATATATTGAAATAATTTTTAATATTTTTCCAAGGCAAGAAACTGTCTAGGAGAGATTATCTCCGAATTTGATCGAATTATTCCTCTAATATCATCCAGAAAACAATTTTTGGAATATCTATCTGGAACAGGAGTATTCACATTCAATCTAAATATGTTTCCTCTGCTGAGAAAATAGTTCATTGGCGCTTGATTGTATTTTGTAGATAATCGTGAACGAGTCCTAAATGGAAGAACGAAGACCCATGTTATTATGGAGGTATCAGTGAACTGATTTTCTTGTGCTCTGTCAGAATATAGTTCGGAATAGTGTGAACAACTTCTTCATTCGAAAATTCTTCGTATCCCTATCAGTTTTCTATACGTTTCGTACACGTATATTATTTTGCTGCGACGCGCTTCGCAATCGGCCTTAACGGCCAAATTTATATGAAAACTAACAGCACATATATTCGAATCGAAGCATCGTCTAACAATATCATTCATGCAATATCGATCCGGTAGTGCCAATCTGAATGAATACGGAGCGAATTGTGTAAATACAATTAGATTAAGTGTCAGCCGTTCTGGCACAATACATTCATTGTTATTGTTATAGTCTGAATTCAAGCCGAATGGGTATAATTTGTTAGGAGTGGAGCCATATCGAGAGTTGAGGATTGGACAACACACTTCTTGAAAATATAAAGTCTGATGAATGTGTTATACCCGGTCTAGACCATATACAGGGTGAGTGATTACTATTGGGACATATGCTCAGGGCAGATTATTCGGATTATTATGTGACGATAAGACCAAATATGCCTCAATGAAATATCCTCCTGGAAAAAGATTCAGGGCATCAGATTTGAACTTGCTACTAATTTCACTTCATACCGTGAATAACTGAAATATCTCCTGGCCTGAAAACTCTTGGACGCCCGGTATAAATCGTTTTCAAAATAGGTACGGAGACATAATTTTGTACAGAAAATATTATTTTTTGAATCATTTCTCATTTTGTTACAGGAAGCGCCACGGGAATGATTTCTGATGATGAAATCGACTGGTAACTTTTTTAACGAATTTTTTAGACAACAATAGCTTTGTTCGCGGATGCGATTCCGAACCAGTTCAGGGAATGTTCGCATGCGCAGTCTTGAAAACGGCGTTCGCGGTTAATGAAATTCTGAATTTTTAGTAACAGTTCTGTGTTCGCGGATGACAACGAATCGATTCCGGATTGATTCGGAAACGGTCCTAGCGGTTCTAGGATTTTTGCGAGGACGGAGAGTTCGATTCTGTTGCTCATGCGCAATATCGGTCGATATCGTCGTCAGCTGTTTTCAGATTGAACAAATTAATCTATCACAACGATCCTATCACCTAGTGTGTGATGAGGTGATAATATCTAATGATTCATTGTTCAAAATTTATTCAGTTTAGAAATGAATCGAATACATAAAATGAACTGTTTGATATCAACCTGCTTCGGTATCACTCATGTTTTAGCGGTCAAAACACACAAAAACACGGTTATGTTAGAAGACTTATCTGACAGTTCTAAGTTATTCAGTTCTGCAATCGTTCGCGGTGAAATATAATCCTGAACCAGTTGATAACTAGGTATGTACTTTACGACAATCCTGAATTAGTTCTGAACTGGTTCGAAATCGGTTTAAAATGAGATCCGCGAACAAAGCTAATAGAAAATTATTGAGTGGTTTCAATTATTTTTCATAAGCCAGGTACCAGATGTCATACGCTCATGTCACACTATCAGGCTCAACGATAAATAAGGATTCTCAACCAGGAAATCTAGAAAGAGTACGAAATAAATTAACTCTCAAGAAGTAACCGCAACCATGCATAATGAATGATTCTTCGTGAGTAGATATAAGCTCGTGAATATAAGGGGTTTGATGAATATTTGAGTAATGACTGAAACAAAAATTGAAATTCCACCAACTCCCAGTAATGATTTTATGATTGATGTGTTTATTTTCATGTACAGGGTTACTACTCCCGCTACCTGTTGGTTTGAAATTTTCGATGTTTCCATTTGAATAGGATTTTGATAATTTGGAACGTCATATGAGTCAACATGAAAAATCGATGAGAAATATCGCCAAGGTAGTAGAACTTCTGGTCAAACCGGAAGTGGACCTAAACGTGTCATTATTGATATCTACGTATTACCCAATCGACAATTTTGATGGATACTGTTTGTAAGTTTTCCGAGGGGGTGGTACAATCATTTTCCAGCTTCTTGTGGGATTTTCTCTCCTCGTTTCTAAAAAGAATAGAGTGGAAGTTATCAACAATTATTTAAATATATTTGTAGTAATCTAATATAATATAATATAATAGTAATATATTTGTAGTAAGGATCTGCCCCAAAAATGTCACTGCGCTTGAAATTAAACCTTCAGATACCTAGAAGAGAAATTCTCTTCTTGTCATTGACACCTTGTTTTTGAAAAAAAACTCGGGAATACAAATATACTCAATAAGAATAAAACTTCTACCTATCGTGGTTGACGTTTCGGGAACGAATCTGCTCCCGTTCTCAACACAATTGAAATACTTCTCTTCGCGATTTTTTTTTCAATTGACTTAGTTCTCAGTCATCAATAGTTTTGGTGATGAATATTTCGAAGAAAATGATTCTTCACAAGGTCGCCTCTTTGAGTTTTTTGACGTAGCTCAAGTGACTTATATTCCAAAGAGGTACCTCATATAACATTCTTCAAATTCGAATGATCTGAGCAATAGAACTCCCAGAGAAATTATTCTCTGCATTTCTCAAAGTGTGAGTAATATGTATCACCAGTGAACTAGGTACTTTCTTTCCTTTTGATCTGGGGTTCTATAGAAGGTTGGAGGAAATTCGCATCCTCGACTTTTATCGAATTTTTGTTCCACGGAGTGGAGTTGGTAAATATATAAGACGATCTGCAATGTGACACTATTTGGTATTCCTCTATACTTATTGGTACCCCGTCAGTTGACTGAGTAGGGATCACACACTTGTATTCTTTCTCTTTATCTTTCCTTTCCTTTCTTCTCCTCTCTTTGCCATGGAATATTTAACTTTCTCAAATCCAAGTTCAAGCACACCTCTCTATTATCATTTGTCCTTAAACGAGCCTTCATCAATAATATACAATGTTGTGTGGATTGTACAATGTGTTAGGCAAGTTAAAGATCTTGTAATCTTCGTGAAATCAGATATGAAGAACACTGCCAATTTATATTTGAGGAACAGCCAAATGCGATTCGGAACAGTAAAAACAACTTGAAATCCATAACAACGCACTCAATTATCCATAATGTCTCCTTTTTTCCACCATTATAGCTCATAAATCCTGTAACGAGAATAATAAATCCAATGTTTGTGTCATCCGTTTTACTGTTCATCAAATCGGAAATAGCGACAAACCTTATAATTACGCTTGATAATTCCATGAATAAATGTCCGCATCCGATTCATGTGAATTTCATTTTTATGGCGTAACCAACCCGAACATGAAACATTGTTATTACCTGAAAATGCCGATAGTTTATCCGCATATATAGAGCCTTCAGGCTTATCTACTGCATATATTATATTGCTGGAACTATCCTTCGGAGCCCAATAAAGACTGAAAGGATTGGATTATATTTCAGATAGCTCAAGACAAGGAGAAAATAGTCGCGGTAATACAAATTTAATCACCATTTTTCACCGATAACTGTTATCGTTCGGCAAGAATAACGACGTTTCTGCGAGTTTGAAAGCAGTTTAATTCAAATTTTATATGTACGCTCTTGCTGCGATATCTGACTTTCTGACTCGAAAGGTTCCGTTAAATTTGCCACTCTGGAAATTTCAATTCACGTTGAACAATAAACAAAATGGTTCTGAATAACTTACAATAATGTGGATTAATTATTGATACTCACTAATTCAAATCGAATGAAATCAAAATTCATTGAGTCTTCACTTCCATTAAGTACGAGTGTTGCTTTCAGAATTTGGAAGTGAAAAATATAGTTACAGGAATCCGTAGCCGCCGGTCTGTAGAATAGTTTCGCATAGGAATTAGGAAAACTTCGAACTTGAAATCACTTTCATATCTTCTCAGATATGAAATAAACCACATTTAGATCCAACTCCAACTCCATGTTTTCGAGTTGTGGTATATTTCTGGAGGTAAATTCACTCAAAAAAGTTCCTTCATTTCATCATCTCTGATATTGATACTGAACTTGAACTTATTTTCCAGCAGTTACCAAAAACAACTCTCCTGTATGTTGTGTGACGCAATCTCCTATAGTTTGGGAAGAAGTTGATGAATAGCTATGTGACACGGATTGTGAACTACATTATATCATTGTGATTCACAGGATGTCTATTTGAAAGGGATAAACTCTTATAATTGATGGAAATAGGTTTGGCTCAAGAATTCAGCACACAAATTCAGTCAGTCAAGTTTCGTTTTCAGAGATCCTCGATATGAATGAACACTACCCACAAATATACCCCCTGTAGAACCACTGCTTTGGAATTTTCTGTTCAGAACATGAGTAGATTGATACATCATGTCAGACTTCATTCCTAAACTGGAAATGACATATTTCTCTGTAAATAATCGATGCATATTCAGGATATACGATATTATTATAAAAGCTGAAACGGATAGATGAAACCACTCGGATCCATGGTATCAACAATCATTATACTAGTACACTCGACCTTTTCCTCACCACAACCATATATGTAGAGTGAAAGTTCGCACACCTCTTGGGATGAGACTCTTCGAGAGAGATGAGATTCAATCTTCTTCTGCTTGGAGGAGAATGTGTTCGATGTGAGCACTTTCAGATTGGTGTGAAAAATCAAGATTTTTCAATTTTAAGATTTTTTGTGTCCAACCTATTCATCATTGAAACGGCTTACATGTCCCTGTCTCAGCTGTTGATTCACTACACATTGTCATTTGATTGAAACAAATATAGGGTGGTGCAGAATTCAGGAAATTGATCATCCTGTATATGTCCCAAAAAAATGTCAGTAGATGGTATATCGAAAAATCAAGAAAGAGACATGTGAGTCGTTCCGACCAATAATGCATAGTTTCGACCCAAAAAATTCATTACATTGGAAAATCTCGATTTTTCACACCCTATATTTCTTTAATCATTTCCGCTACACCCCAAGTGTGGTGTTCCGATGGAATCAGCTCTTCAATGAGAATTTGGAAATGGAATGAAATACAGGGTGTTCCATTTGAAATGAGAGTGTTGGTATTGGCCACTCTCTATAATTCAATTTTCTTGAAAGAAATGCGTACTGGAAAATACAAATCGACGTGTCCAAGCAATTTTCCCAACACACCCTCATTTATTTGTTGTCGAATTCATTCCATCTGGCTGTCCCACACTGTAGAAAACCGAAAGTATTTTCATGAATCCCAAACCTGAAGCCACTGATCTTTTGATTCCACGTTAAAATGAATTGAATACAAAATGTTCCGTTCTGAACCTGTAGGAACTCCAGGAATATTGAAGTATAAGAAATATACAATCAGTTTCTTCCATGGAAACAAATATCAGATTGAAGAAAATCCACCAACAATCATTGAACCCCTATTATGGAACACCCCTCAGATCTTAAGCTAGATCTGTTCGTGAAGCTCTGTGTATTTTGAAACTCCATTTTCTTCCTATCCGTTTGTCCTCGAGTTGTAAAGATTAACGAGAAGCGGGGTTTCCTATTTACTCATCCTCTTGGTTTTAGATAAGCTCCAGGTTGATGGATTCGTTAATTAATCTTGAAGTGACAAGTATTTTTCGAGATTAAACGATATCTTTGCTGAACGATCAACTCTATGAAAGAAGTTGTTCAGTAGTCCTATGGAATTATCATTCGGGAATACGAGGGAACTGCAGTCACGTAGAATTTGATCAAATCACATGCTCTATTCGGCGTCACTTCATTCCACTCAGATCAGATTGATTCTCTCACTCAATCAATCAGTGTTGAATATCAATTGTTCATGGAATATCCCTTGAATTGCAGGAAATTTCCAACACCCAGCTACACCGCGTTGAACTGTCGAATCTCCACATGTAATTATTGAATGACAGAATAGACAATTTTTGGAAATATTATCCTTGTACAGGGTTAGGAAAAGTATGGAAATCCTTGAATATCTTCCGAATTACACATACGTGATTCAATAACAAACTCAATAACTGTATCAACGAGATCAATGTTACCAGATATTCCCATTTTTCGGTGAGTAACACGACTTTGTTTTTTCAATGAATGACTATACTCATTTTCACTACATTTGATCGCTGGTATACATCCAGTAGAACCCCAGGATGACAAATCTCATTACCAATTATTTCCAAAGATCAGACACACTATCATCTTTGGAGAAATCCCGTGAATCTCTGAAAAATGAGTAACATGATTTCAATGGAATTCAAAACCAAGGGGTTGTTCAATCTGGCGTATTCAGAAATCAGACTTTTCCATTGTTCTGTACGTGAAATCTTTCAATTTTTCAAATGAATCACTTTATTTATTTTGAACCCCAAATGAAATGAATTTCCATCCCAAATAGTTCCGAAAGGAAACATATTTGTGCTATACACAGAAGAATGGGAAGATCGTTGATGCAATCCTTCAATTTGCCAGGTCAAAAAGCTCAGAGGTACTGAATTTTATTGAAATCGCATGTGTCATTTTGGAAGTATTCGAAACATTCGATGTTACGTGACAATCGACTCTTGGACTCATCATATTTTCTTCAAGTGTAAGAATTCTAACCGAACAAATTCATGGAAAATTCGTACATTCAATGTACTGACTCGAGAGATACATCTTATACTACCTCAGCACTTTTTCCATGGAAGGATTGTATATGTTGTACGGTTTCGAAACATAGTCGATAACTCATTGATTTCTGATGTAGTCGAATATAAGCATAGAAAAATGCATCATGAGCTGTGAGCTTTCCATCTGTAGGCAGTTATTATACAGGGTGTCCCAACGAAAACTTTCCACCCGAATTTACTGGGAAATGACAAATTATTTTCGGAAACGCTGAAACAGGTCGATTTTAATTTCTAGGGAGACACATGTTAGTAATGGATCTAGTCGAGCAACTTCATCCCCCGGACGGGGGCGGCTACCCCCTTGCGAATCATCATAGGGAACGTGGGTCGAATGATACATCATCTGAAAGCTCTCTTCATTCTTTATCCAAACGTGTATAATTTCTCCAAAATCGAATGAATGGTAATTGAAATTAGTGTTGTTGACAGGTTCAATGTAATTAGTCAATATCTTACCTGTTCTTATTCAAATTTAATTCATTAACTATTTTAAGACTCAATGAGTGGACAGATAGACAATGGCAACATCCCATCCGGTCAGAGAACCCAGTCACCCCTCGAAAAACGAAAACAAATTAGTCAAAACAAAGTAAGTAGCCAGGCTGGGATTATTAATTGCGAAGATCTTTCAACCAAGTATCAGGTTGATGTCGCTATTCACGATTACAACAATACAAGCGGAAGATGCTCACCCCAATTTTGAGCGAAACGTCCAAAGGAACCTCCTCCACAGAGGTGAACCGAAATGTATTTACATCTTCTTGAGAATGCCATCGATCCCATGATAACGGATATAATCGAAAACGATGGAGATTATTCGGCAGACAACCTCCATTTTCAACAAGATGGAGCACCACCTCACTATGCAGTAGCGGTTAGAAACTTTCTGGATGAACGATATACCAATCATTGGATAGGGCGACGAGGACCAATTGAGTGGCCAGCTAGATCCCCGGACCTCAACCCGTTGGATTATTTTTATGGGGGCATCTCAAAAGCAAAGTTTTTGCCACTTCGCCAGAGTCACTAGAGGATCTACGTGGTCGAATTGTAAACGAGTGCGGCAGCATAACTCCAGAAGTATTGGAAAACGTTCGTAATAGTTTCGAAAGTAGACTTTATCATTGTATGGAGGTAGGAGGGGCTCATTTCGAGCAGTTAATAAATTGAATTTCGATAAGAACAGGTACGATATTTATAATTTGAAGTAAACTTATTACCACACTAATCTCAAGTACAAGTTATTCGATTTTGAAAAAATAATAAACGTTTGGATAGAGAATGAAGAGAGCTTTCAGATGATGTATCACTCGACCCAAGTTCCTTATGATGATTCGCAATGGGGTAGCCGCCCCTGTCAGGGAGATGAAGTTGCGTGACTAAATTCATCACTGACATGTGTCCCCCTAGAAATCGACGTGTTTCAGCGTTTCCGAAAATAATTTGTCATTTCCCAGTAAATCCGTGTGAAAAGTTTTCGTTGGGACACCCTGTATTCAATATTCTGTAATATTCATTTCCATCTCTTTTCCTTTCGATAATTGACTGATGGATTTTTCCTGCATTGACGTCGTTGGATGTGGGATATGAGCTGAAACAATTATGCGCAGTTTTTCAGGAAACCGTTCATCATGACTATCCACCAATATAGACATCATGAAGCCATTTCGACATGATTCATTACCAGTGTATTGACGTCGACAACCTGACGTATTCAGAGCCAATTTGCCTCGCAGTTGGATGCCTTTGAGGGATACAATTAATCCTGGATCCAAACGTAGCAACCCTTTGTTTTTCATTTTTGGCAATTAAAATTTCATCGACTTGCATGCGCCGATGTGATTACCACCCATGTTTGGCGAAAGAAGGAGATTATTCCATCGGAAATTGCGAATTGTCAAGAGGAATGTTTTTCTATTTCATTTGGGGCATAAGAGAGACAGAGATCTTTTGATGTTTCAGTCGATGCAATTTTCGCGAGAAGAGACTCAATTCAGGTATTACCAGAAATGATAATGATAGTTCATTTTATTTCAACGATTGAGTGGTGTGTAGGAATAGCAAAAGCGAGCAAAGAGGAAGGTGATGAGTTTGAAGATGAAGAAGATCACTATGATGAAGGAAGAAGGAATTATTCATTCATTCAAAATATAACGACATAATAGTATCGACCCTGCAGTGATTAATTCTATTGAAAAGCCCAATTAGGCATGTCGAAAATGCGAATCACGCCCTCTCAATATGAGTTCGCATCACAAGCATTGATCACAAGAGGAAGGAAATGACAGTTGGACAGTGGCGTATCATCAAAAAACCCTTCGAGAAATCTATTAAACTTACAATCTCCAAGGATGTGAGGATGAACATTGAGATGAAGAAAAAATGTTTTTGTTGTTCCCGTGTCCATTAGAGATTCACAATTGAACTATATGACGACTTACCGATATGTCTATGAATGATCATATTATATCATGATAAAGAAAAATCAAAAAATGTGGATGAATAGGTCTGAGAGAAGGAATATATCTGTGACAGCGATATTTCTTTCGATGATCCAGATGATCAACAATTGAATTGCCTATGAGGAAAATTGCGATGTAAGAAACTCAAGTGGGATTGGTATGAACTTCGAATCCAAGACTTTCAGATACAGTGTGCAGTCACAATTGCCAAAATGCAATATGTTGTTGTCCGTTTCTTCATGCCTACCCCCCAATACGTAGGGTTGGTTAACAGAAATTCATTTCGAGCGTTGTTTTCCTAGAATAGGCCATAACTGGAGTAAAGCGTTATGAAATTAGTAGTTTGACAAATTCTCAGAGAATGCGATTTTGTTCTATAGGAACGGAATCGAGAACGTTGATCATAGAAAATCATAGGATATTCGATCCTTCACAATATTGGATAACATTCTTTCTTAGCTTGAATGCACCAGAACAAAGATATCAGCGAGAATCCGAAGAAAGTGTCAATTTCTCTCGTTTTTTCATCATGGCGATAACCATCATAGAAAATGTTCAGAGGATTTAGGAGTACCGAACCGTTTGTAAGTCATCTCCATTCTTTTCATCTCTATTCATTGAGCTGATTTTTTTTTTCTGTGGACAACACGAAAGGGAAACCTATGATGTTCGAGGAACATCGTGTTAGCCAGCGGTGGAATTTTGGGAAAGAAGGAAGGTGTTGGAATTTTTCTTGAATGTTTGGAGGTTGTAAGCATCAAGAAAGACTTCACTAGGCAAAGAATTCCACAACTTTGCCGTTCCATTGATGAATGATGCTTGGTATAGCGATGTTCGACAGGTCTCGATCCTGACAGTGTAGGGGTGACCAGTTTGAGCTCGTCTGGTTTGTCTACTAGGAATCGCGCGTGGTGGCATAATAGATGATATTTCCGTTGAGCACCTATAAAAAAGGCAAAGATCGCCGACCTTTCTACGATGATCTCGAGAGGTCAATGATTTGGTGATACGTGAAATGAGAGCATTCCTCAACGTTGGAAACCTAGGTATTCCTTGAATATTTCTTCCTTCTTGGGTCCCATGGGAGGTATCATACAGTGGAAATTTTTTGACTCAATGAGAAGTGGTTACTCGGCATAAGGAAGGAAGATATTGATTATTTTCAACCATTTCCAGTGATTCCAAATCAACAACAATAATGTCGATAAAGCTTCTAACCGAATACCAATCGAGGATGAATTATATCGTGATAACAATCTTGATAACAAATATTTTCAGGAATTTATGCTTCTCATGAGTGTTTCTGATGAGTTATCTTTCGTATATCACAAGAGAGTCCCAAAAACAACCATTTTTTGATTTCGTTCCCAGCATCGATCTAATCATTTTCGATTCATTCTCCTTATCTTCTGCGATTAATACAGATCATTATTTCCATCTTGTTTTCTTTCCAATGATAGACGTCGGGTGGAGAAAATATGTTGTCATTCAATGAAATCAATTTACATTGAAATATTGTGACTGGAATAATATAAGCAGATTATCCCACTGTGATACCTCGTTGAATAAAGAGTTAAGATGCAGCACATGAAGTGAATAACGCTATAGGTCAATAGGCAGACGTGAGTGGATTTTTGGTGACATACCCGACCTCGTTCGATGGTAATAATTCTATCTATCAATAATAATCAGGACCAACTTGGTCAGCACGATGCGCACTATAGCATAATCTTCGTTGGCTGTGATAACTGCCTCCACTTGCACGTATTAAGGAATGTTATCATGGATCTAAAATCAGATACCATCGTGATAGAATCGGCCCACCAGAGGTCTCATCAGTCGCACTCATCAGTCGAAACAGATCTGTCTCCCTTTTGCTCGACGATTTGAAAATATCTTCGACCAAATCTATCATTCAGATGGGATGTGGCCTTCACACAGTTATATCCAGGTAGAACTATCTGTTCAACAGATCTGTATCTACTGAGTAACTCACGGTTTGGATTGAAGATGGCAGAAACAATAGGTTTCTGGTAGTTTCTAAGAAACCTTCCTCAGATCCTTCGCCGTTAGATGGCGCTGAACATAAAACATCTCATGTTCTACTCACTCTTGCCCTTGAAAGCTACCATCATGTTGAGGAAGAAAATCCAATAAATGTGTATAATGAGTCTGATAGAATGTGAACTAATTTGACGGCATATAAAAAAAATATAAATGAATGAACTGGTTTTGTTGTTGGAGGATATACCAATGTGTTTAGTAGATCACCTATGTCTTTGGTGTGTTGGAATTTCGATCTGATTTGTGATCTGTAACACTCAAACAACAGTTTTCTTGAGAATATCATTTCCTGTTTCATTGATATCGTCATTATTTATATCATCTAAATGATATGATCCGATTTTATTCTTGTTATTTTGAGTATTTCCACTGCTCCTTTCTGATTGGGTATATACCTGTTGGAAATAAAGATCTATCTATCTATCATTTCGAACTAGGCATCTGTCTCCGCCACTGTCTTCGGCGGTATCACGGAGTAGTCGTTCTACCACCGGTTACATTGTCTCACCCCCTGACCGGACGCGCTGAACAACTCGAGGGGATGTTCGAGCCGAGCCTCCATCATTCACAACGGTGCGTGGAGTTCATATTTCATGTACGGCGCTTCCATCCCCTGCGGCCGTCACCCCTTCCACCCCCTATCTAGCCCCGTCTAGGAGCCGATGTCACTAAACGTTGCACAATTAGAAAATACTGCCCAGTTAAGCTCGGCCGCGAAATATTGCTCCAATCTAAACATAATACCCGAGGAATTACGAGGAGTTTTCTCCACCAAGAACAAATAGGACAATTCATTATAGGATGGGAAAGTTTGCTAAGTGATAAAGTACTAGGAAGAGCTGACAATTTTGTTGGCAAGATTGTCGAGGGTTCATATCCCCTCGTATTAGAGCATCGGGATTTATGACCAGAAAAACGGTTTTTTCCCTATAGAAGCCCAAAATTTTGCTAGACATTTTCCTATTCAACTGCATCATTCACATAGACAGATTTATTCAAAAACTTCGTCGCAGTGATACACAGATCAATATGAGTCGACGAAGAGCTCATGGAGGATTTCGATGAAAACTAATATATTATAATAATCTATATATTATTTCCAAAGAATGAAGAGTTATGGAGAATGATGTGGGAATAGGAGACAGTAATCCTTGGTGTTGTCCCTGATTCATTCATTCCCTCACAACTCTCAATATATTCAATGTCCCGACTTAAAACTATGTACTCTCATGTTAAACGAAGAATTGTTCAATACTCTCAGTATGAAGGAAGGAATAATCAATTCGCTTCATGATTCACAAATTTTCAATATCAAAATGGAACATATAATAGATGTCCTACATCTCAATACTTATCCTAAACATTCCATTGATGAAACAATACACCAAATTGGAAACAGACAGAATACACAACAACCACGAAGACAACTGACACTGATAACGAATGTGATTCATCACATTCCCGGAATATCTGAGAGAATTGACCGTGATGATGACAAGTTTCGATTAGGAAGAGTATTCAAGACCGAAAATACAGTGAGATCGATTTTGACTCATACGAAACCAAGAAATGGAGAACAATCATTAAAAATTGTGTTCACTGTATACCATTTGCTTGTTGAGATTACTGTACTGGTGAAACCTCTATCAGTGAGGATCATGAGCTTGAGAACAATATGAAGAGCAGATTTACCGACAAATCGAAATTAGCCGATTGAAGTGATATTGAGATCACCGGGAAAGAAGACAACAAACAAAAACGAAAAATCAAAGAATCTGCTGCATTCTCTTGAAACAAGACAATAATATTGCTTCTTGTTCAGTCGATATAGCTAAAACTTGGCAAAATCAATTTGAATTATTAAAAAACACCTGGTAACCAGATTTCCTCCGTCTGCCAAATTGTCACTTCTCAGTGTCGAATAACTATAACATTGAGAAATTTCGCAAAGCAATTTCCGAAATCCTAAAGAAAGTTCAAATTATGAATAATTATCATTACTAAAAACGTCACAAAATCAGCTCACTTCTCACCTTGGGTATATAATGAACTATTTCGCCCCATGGAATGAAGAAAAACATAGATTGACATGGGAAAATACTACTTCAAGTTTCGAAAGAGAGTATGCTTTGGCTTTTTCTAAGATAAGTGGTGAGAACATTGCATTATCGTAGTCCCCCATAGCCTTCGCTAATAAAATCAGCTAAGAAACAATTTCACCCTTGTATTGTGCGATATAGAAAGCCCATACGCGTGCTTTATTTCAATAAAATCAGTGTAAAACGCCAGGTTGCGTTTTCTCCGTTTTGCGAAATCTCTCCCGACACACGTTCCCAAGCGGCTGAGGGAGATCACTAAGATATCTTTTTCATTTCATTTCTGAACCAACCCTCATCCTGCAAATTGCGTACCTGTCCAATTTGTTTAGCAGATATTGCCTTTCACCTTCTTCCGCATCTCCTGAATCGACAAAAATTGGGTTTACTTCGAAGATTAGGAAAGTGGAACACTTCCTACTTTCATTATCCTGTGGGTGAATACTTTACACGGAGTACTTCCAATTCAGACTCGAGTTGTTGTGATACATGCGATTATCAGGAACTCAAGTTCAATCGAATCTTCTCGTAACCTATAAACGTAATTCTCTGGGAAGTAGGTGTCTTGTGAGTGATGAAGAACATCGTTTTTCATAATGTGGGGGCTCTCTCAGTTCGAAAGTAGGGTGGAATGAAAAGGTGAATTGTTAATGTCAGAATCAGAAAAGCCAGTTGTTACTCATGATAGAAATCAATGGATGAGACAATCTGAGCAAGAATACAAAACTGCAATTGATAACAGGAATATAGAGGACGATGATAATATAATTGAGAGAGCTTACATGGGTATGATGATGTTATTATTGATGGAGAAGTTGGAACAACATGAAAGAATCATGATGATGGAAGGATACGGAATGGATATGAAACTACTAGTAGTAAGTAAAGATGAATTGGAAAACTAGACCACTTCACTGAATGAAGGATGATGAAAGCAAAAATCAATGTTAGAATCAAACTAGAACTTTCAGCTTCACCTGAGCGAAAAGTCCAACCAACAGATTGAAAGTGATTGAGTAGTGAACGCAATATGATGGGTAAGAAGTTGAAACGAGATCCAATACACAACAGAATGATGAATCGATAAAAATGAATGTTGAAGATGAATCCAAGTAGAATAACAAAAATGATACTCGTAGCAGACAAGATAACTGAAGACGATGAATAATAATGAGTTGATACTAAATACAGTCGGATATAAAGGATGAGGGGAGGAATATAGTAAGAGGTAATGACGTGAATCCACGAGGTCATCTAAACACAACATATCAATGAATTGGGACAACAGTTCTCATTTTGATTTCTTGGTTCTGGGTGTATTTTCGTTTGGATATGTGTGATCATATGAAAATAATTCTCACTTTTGTTCATTCCTCTCTCTGAATTGTCTCGTGAAAATTTTATCTGTGCAAACATTTCTTGATTTGGTCGAAAACTAGGTATGGAGTCCACTGGCTTGATACACATATAACTATTTTGACTTCGTTGTAGTCAACCAACAGAATCCTGCAGTGTGGGATGAGTTGCTTTGGTTTCCCTTCTATGATCATATCTGCCATTTCAAGGATTTCATCATCTCTTTTGCTCAGAAAATATCAGACCTAGGTACAGTACATTCATTATATAATCATGTTTTCTATTGAGTCTGAGTGGATATCAGATGAGATGCACACATTACTGAGGCGATTTCTCTGGTTATATGAATGGAAATTTCGAATATAAATATTGATATTCACGATTGTTGCTCTCCCGTTAGTCGTCTATCCTAATGACTAGTGTATCACCATTATACTTATGAAGTAGGTCATGGAACGAGCAACAAACTTCAAGCTGAGAGGCACCCCACTCCTTAACGCACTTCAGATACCTCGGTTCCTCGGTCGGTTTGAAATATAAAATTTCTCAATAGGTTCAAACTTTCTTTCCAGTAAGAAAATCGAACGGATTCACAAGGTATGTATGAATGGGAGAATGGACGATTGTATGAGAACTGAACGGTATCAATAATTTAACTTTTTCTCCTGCTGTATAAGTTGTTTCACAATGAAAGTGAGCTTGTCCTCACGTGAAGATCTATTGAGATGATTCCATATGATATTTCATCCGCTTCGCCTTATCGACACATATAATAAAGGGGTTTCTAACGATATTGTTTCGTGGTTAGAAAATGGTTAGAAACATGCCCATGCCGTGCTTGATAATCGGAATTCATTACATCAACTATCTTAAACTCTTGTGATTGAAACAATGGAAATAGTTCTTGATTTCAGTCTCAGCCAATGTCTCAAAAATAATTCTGAAATATGATATAAAAATAAAATATTATAAACAAAGAGTACTTCATAGTATGAATAATTCATGTTACTAGTAGTACTATGAGCTACTAGCAGAATTATTCTTCAACACTAATGGACATGTTTCTAGTGAAGATTTTCTTGATTGTTTCTCAAATATATCTATGATTCACTTCTCATATGTATTTTGGCAGTTTATTGAATGACCTCCTATTCATAGACAGGAGAGTTGAAAAGTAAATTGTATTCTCAGTCGGTTGTCAGTTCTGTTGTCACAATGATGTCTTTTTTCAATGGAAATGATGGCTCAAAGTGGAGTAATGAAGAAACTGTTATGATTTTACAGTTCCAAACTCTTTTCAACTGTTATGGACAGATGATTGACAAGAGAACGCAAAACTTGCTCCTAAGCAATGACATCATAAGATCATAATCTATTGTCAACTTTTGCAAGATATAACGCGAAAAATTGATTCATTTTTCCTACCTTCCAAGTGATTCTGTATCAATACGATGATGATTTCAGTTCATATATCAACTCACAATGATATTTTGAGTGCATACAATTTGAAATATCACACGGTGATCATATAGATAGTTAGATAGAAAGATAGAAAGATAGAAAGATAGAAAGATAGAAAGATAGAAAGATAGAAAGATAGATATATAGATAGATAGATAGATAGATAGATAGATAGATAGAAAGATAGAAAGATAGAAAGATAGAAAGGTAGAAAGATAGAAAGATAGAAAGATAGAAAGATAGAAAGATAGAAAGATAGAAAGATAGATATATAGATAGATAGATAGATAGATAGATTGCTTCATTCAAGTGGTAATAATTTCACAATGATATAATTCCATCCTAGAAGTTATATGTTCAGTTTCAACTCTGTATCATCATACACCATAATTGAAACAAATATCATGTAACAATATAATTATTCCAACGATAATTCTCATTTACACAATATGAGTATAAGTACACGATCTGGAGGAAGCAATTGAGGAAGAAAGGAGAAGTTGCAAGTAGTTCTTGTATTGTATGCATGGGTGTTATAAATGATTGGTGAGTTCAGTGTCCAAATCAAACCATGAGATACATAAATCTATCTATCTATCTATCATATGAGCTGACCCTGATGTTGTTCCTTCACACGATTCAGGATTCATTTCCATGAGAAGATTTATATCTTTTCCTCGACACCATGAATTCCAGATTCAACTCATGCTCATGTATGGGACCCGCTTGTATACCCGATGATATTGGGTCCGACAGATGGTCCTTGGTACGAGATTTTCAAGTGTTTTCCAAGCTATGTGAGATCTGTGAACATCGTCGGAAGATAGGTGATCTCTTTTTCCCTTCGTGAATACATCCATGGTTGTTATTTATCGGAAATTATCGCACCATAAGCGATTCCAGGTCGACTAACTATGGATGAGCTCAGGCTTGAAACATGTTGAGACCCGTTGAACTTCGGTCTACCAATCATCATTGAATAATAAAACGGCAAAATAGAGAACTTCTCTGCCTGGTGGAGTCTTTCCTGATGACCACTACCTCTAAACAATCAGAGGAATCACCTCCTCCCTTCCTCCCTTCCCAACATTCCATCGCTGCCTCACAGATTTTTCACCAATATCATAGGTTTTCATCGAGACTACCATGTCTTCAAACTATTGGTGAGTATCTTCGTCGTATCAGAAGATAATTTCTATTGTTATTCTGAGTACCCTTATCATTTTCAATGGAAATATGATAATTCGTTGAAGAGGAAATCATTCGAGTTTTCTCAACGGCTTCCTCAGAAGTAATGGAGTTGTCGGTTCGTATTCACTCCTGGAAAATTCCCCCGTGAAATCGTCATTTCCCTCGTATCCGAAAATGTCGATTTTCCAGTCACAGCGTACATAAATAACACCTGTATTATTAGGAATTGAAAATGCATTTCATTATTCAGAAGCGTATGCATGATAATAAAGAATCGGATATGAAAATGAAAATGCTGGCAAATGTCGATTCGTGTCGGGGCGGCGCGTCACGACGCAGAAGCGAGACGGCGGCGAGAGGAGAGAGAAAGCGTCGCATCGGTCGATATCGGCATCGTTTTTGCGGCGATTCACGGTGGCGGCGCTACCTGTCGAAGGAATACGAATCGAAGACTCGATCTAGGAAATTCGTCCATTTTTTCACTGACTTTTTTTCGTGTTGAAATAGTGGGTTCTCTAGATTTTTTTTCAGATTTTTCGAGATATCACGGCGCTTGGAATTCAACCTTCAGAAACCTGAAAGAGAGATTCTTTATTCGTCAGAGAAATATTATTTTCGATAAAATTTTTGGAAGATGACTATACTATCGAAACAAGCAGACCTTTATCAGTAATGGTGAAAGAACATGAGAGCGAAATTGAGAAAAGATATATCGACAACTTGGCCTAGTGATATCAAACCATAGAATGGAATAATCATAGAAAAACAATGATATCAAAACAATGAAAATCAAAGATACTGCTTGTATCGTTCGTATTATCCAGATGGTGATTGTACAGATGAAAATAATATGCTTCCTAAGGGCTACGGCCCTTTGAAGGTAGGTCCCTGAATACAGTTTTCTCCAATTTTCCTTGTTACCATTGATATCGAAATATGATTTCTCAAACGCTCCCGAAAGATGCTTCTCTCAGAACAACGAAAAACGAACCGTTTCCAAGAAAACTGTGATTTTTCATTTTTATGTCTGAAAACATTCATCTAGTGAATGAGTTTTCTCAACAAATCAACATGGACTGAGTTCGAATCCTATTTTGTTAAGCGAATGCATGCCCTAGATATATGATTACTCTCATTAGTTCATATCGAATTACCTAATATAGGTACCGAATTTCGTAATTCTAGGATCGTAATGATAACAAAGATAATTGAAGAAAACTGCTCCGGAAGGCTGTAGCGCCCTTAGGAAGCAGTTTCGGACACATGTTGGTAGTCAAATTTTTCCTCATTCTTATCTATACAATTGACTTCCGCACTATACGAACGTTATTCTGGGACACCCTGTATATAGAACTTGACATTCACTTCTCAGAACTGTATGAGAACATTGTGAATTTTGGATCATCAAATGAAGAAATACCTGGGGATCATATTCAATTTCTCTGTTTGACAAACTTGTCACTTGTTTGGCGTCAGAAACGTATCGTATTGAACACGAGAGCGAATTCGATTCCCCAAACGTCCACTACATTTAGGATGAGTAGAAATACTGATATTCATCGGATGACTTAGTCTCCAAAAACGAGGTATCACTGACAAATAAAGAATTCATCGTCCAGGTGTCTGAAGAGCAATAATCGAAGGGTATTGGATCATTTGGAGCATTTATTATAGTACTATACTCAGTATCAGTACTCATATTGGAGTTACTATTACGATTGATTCTTTTCATTTTCTAGAAACGATGAGAGGAAGTCCCAAGAAATATAGATGAAACAATCATCACGTCAATCAACTCACAGACAGTATGTAGGTAAGTATAATTTCAACAGCATGTACCCCATATTGAAACTGAATCTGTTAACGAGTGGGATCAGATTGTGTAACCTGAGCAAAGCTTGAGTTGTAGTCATAATCCTGGATCATGGGATGAATTTATTGACTGAACAATCAATATGGAAATGAGATAATGGTAGATGAATAACTATAAATGAACTGTCTGTGAGTTTTTCGTGGAGGTGGTAGATTCATGTCCTAGCTTTTTGTGGGATTTCCTCTCATCGTTCCTTAATAATAGAGTAGAAGTTATTACAAATTATTTCAATATATTTGTAGGAAGGACAGTTTTTGTGACCTGCCCCAAAATGTCACTGCGCTTGGAATCAAACCTTTAGATACCTAAAAGAGAAATTCTCTATTCGTCAGTGACACCTTGTTTTTGAAAGAAATTACTTAGCCTGGTGGACGTTTCGGGAAAAAATCTGCTCCCGTTCTCAACACAAATAAAATATTTTCCTCTTCGCAAGATTTTTCAATATGTTGGTATACGGAGGAATTCTGGTTACAAGATGTTTTCATCAACTGATATTGAATTTTCCATTTTCATATTCAATTTCCAGAAGTGGGTGCCAAGTTCTATCTATATCAACTGAACGAGAAGCAATATTATTGTCTCCGTTCAGGAGAATGAAAGACTCTTTGATTTTCCGTTTTTGGATGTTGTCTTCTTTTCATAGGAAATATAAATATATTTCATGAGAACAGATATAACAGAAATTCAGTGATATTCCACTCAAATAGAACTCAATGTTTCCCAATTTCTGTTCGCATGGAGAATTCTCAGCTACCATAGTAATCAATCTGAACTGCACATCGTCCTGAGGTACATTTGAGATTTTCTCTCGCGAAACAGCTCCTTATGTAATTGCTTCATTTTTCCACCATAAATGTTTAGAATTCCATTAGGGTTACGACCGTTTTCCTAATGGCGGATTATGATTTTGTCAAGCAACAAAGCGTGAATATATATAATCGTTGCCATTCCATTCACGTCTTTCCACTCGCCAGCTTTTTAAGTTGTTTCGCGAAATAACCAGAAAGATGTGGTCTCCTTCCAGATTCCATCGCGAGAATATCGGCTCACTTCGAATCCACTCCGAGATGGTTCTTATCTTATCAGAACAGAAAATTTTTCAGAGAGAATGGTTATGTGAAAGTTTTCGAACACTTGTTCGTTGAGATCTAGTAGAGGTCACATCAAATTTTCCAATGACATCAGAACGATCTCCTTCGTCGAAGCTTTAGTGTGTTCCTTGGATTCATTCTTCCAATAAAAAGAAATTCCACTTGGAAGCAGATATTTTCCTGTCTTTGATGATACACATAATGAACTATCGAAACGTCAACTTTCATAGTTATAGAATTATGAAGATACTTTATGTTACTGACGACTTGAACCCGGAATAACTCGATATTCGATTATTCGCATTCTCTTGATTTCCTGTGAATATTTGGACGGTTCATGGGATATCAACTGCTGAGAGTTGAATAGAATTAAAGCTTCTTGGTGTCAAAGTATGAGTTTTAAATGAATGAGTGCCGATTATACAAGGTGTGAATCGTTGGGCGCTTCCAAAGAAAATAGCTTCCATCAACATATGTCCAAAACCTCTTACTTTTCGAGCTATAGACTGACAAAAGTAAGTTTTGAATCATATTTCTTCATCACTCTCAGTTATCCTTTCCAAATTTTGTACACACCTTCCTATTATTACTGAGCATTTTCAAAATTTCCACCAGAGACGTCCGTATGGGGTGCGAACTGACAATTTCTGAGGATAAAATTATACGACACTGATTTTTCGACAAATGAAAATAATTTCTGAAATCGCAATCCATTCCGAAGAAAATTTGTTTCCTAGAATAGCTTTCGAACAACGCAAAAAAATCTATGTCTATGTGAAGAGGAACGTCAAAAATTATGACACTTCTTCATTACCAGCCTACTCATTATTTTTATTTCATTAGCTTCAAAAGGTCATTTGATGTGCTTGTCGTTTATTTTTTCAAATATTGAATATTCGATATGAAGGTAGAAAATTTTTGGTTTTTGTGCAAAAAAAAGTATTCCCATTCATAGTGGGTGCTGAATTCCAACAAAATATCAAAAACAGTCTCAATGAACTGGAGAAATTTTTGGTTTTCATTTCCCTACGCAAGAATAGTGCGTTGTACGGAAGTAAGTATGGAAATCAAATTCGCTCCAAAATGAATGAGGATTTCAAACATAATTCTGGATGTCAGAAAAATTAGTGGCGTATCATTTTTTTCCTCAAAAATTATCAGTACAAACCCCGTGTGGTCGTCACTGGTGAGAATTCAGAAAACTCTCTTACATTAATAAATGCTCCTCAATAATGATATGGTGTGTACAAAAGTTGATGAAAATATCGAAGAGTGATAGGAAATTATCACAAAAAACTCTTTCCTCAGAATTTCAACACCCCATAGCTCAAAAACTCAGAGGCTCAGAACATAATATGATGAGAGATTCCATTCTCAAACTCACCTGATGATTCACAACCTTCATTATCAGCACTCAAATAATTAACACCCTGAATGAAGTAGGAAGAGTTGACATTGAGAGCAAAACATCCCCAACTCTCTAGTTCTCTATTTTGATGAAGAATGATTTATTTAAGGACATTCATCTCCTGTACACTTCATTGTGTAGGGAAAAATCACTGGGAATACACGAGGAGAACCAAAATCTTCAGCAAAGATCTGTTTGCTGTTCAGTTCGACCCGATCAAACCTGCAAACGCGTTCGCGGGCATTTACGTTGATGTCGGAGGAAAAGCCGGTTTGTTTTTCAGTTCGTTCGTTGTCCGGCGAAATGTCCAGGTCTATACGAAGCTATTCATGTTATTCCGTCATACATCCGGTACAGTAATTCTTATCAGACTCCAGACGACCCAGTTGTGAACAAGCGACAAAACCAATCGTAAAAATTCGCTATGACTTCCCTCTTTCCTGATAATATTTACATTTTAGCAGTCTCAAGTCTCGAGAAGATACTTTGTTTTCCGTATAAACTCACCCCCACCTAATGGCGTCACCCCTCAAAAATGGAATCCTTATCGTGCTTCCGTTCAGTCATCGAGAAAGACATTTGCATGGAATCGATGAGAGGCGACGTGTGTTGCCAGGATCAGACCAAGAGAGGGGAGGGGAAGGAAAATGTTGCCGATGCCATGCCATGCATGGTGCATCAGAAAATATGATCCTGTCTTGAGGCTACTTTCTCTGAGACTACAGTTATATAGTGACCTACGAGATAACTAATCAGATGAATGAAATCATGCTAACGTCCTAACACATATAGGGTAAATACTGTCTGTAAGTTTCTCGAGGAGGTGGTACGTTTATTTCTCAGCCCTTCTTGGGACTTTCTCTCCTCGTTCCTGGGAAATGAAGTAGGAGTTATTGAAAATAATTCAAATATATTTTTTTGATAAGGACAGATTTTGTGATAGGTATCTGAAGGTTTGATTTCAAGCGCAGTGACATCATGGGGCAGATCACAAAATCTATTCTTGATATATCATATTGGAATAATTTTTATCACTCACTTCATTTTTCAGGAACGAGGAGAGAAAATCCCACAAAGATCTGAAGAATGAACATACAGGGTGTCCGAAAATTGTAAAAAAATCTATGAAGTGATATCATTTGGAAAAATATTGCTTGAACTTTTTTTTTGAAAACTCACTAATAAGGGAAATAGTTTTGAAGTTCTTTTCTAGTTCCTGATTTTCTTCATTCAGCACATTCAGTACTGTTATTCATCTGCTTCTTCGGACCAAATGAGACCCGGATTCCATGAAGGCAAAGCGCCTCGACTGCCCTTGACCTTCAAAAATAGACCATAACTTTCCTCTCACTATTTTCGCATGAATTTCCAAAACACACCCTCGAAGAGGATGAGAGAATACTCGAGGAAGGTCCATTCATTGGTCCATGCATTGAAAACACATCTCAAATCACTGGAAGTTATCCAGAGAAGATTTCTGAAACTCATTCTCTCTAAAGAACCAAAATACTCAACAGACCAAATATATAAGGAAGCAAAGGTCTTTGACCTGAAGCAGCTACACTTTTATAACGTTGCCATTAAATACCATCAAACGAAACAATCCACTCAACTACCATCACATACTTATAATACACGACAAAAAAATCAATACGTATTACCGTTTATGTCGAAATCTCTCGGCCAAAGATCATATGCCTACATTGGACCAAAACTATACAACACACTTCCCGAAAAAATACAAAATATAACAAGTCTGTTTCTGTTTAAAAAAAAATTGAAAATGTATCTCAAAGAAAGTCGATTTAATCAATGAATTCATATTTTACATGTTTATGTGCGTATTCCTATGTGTTTTGTTTTTATTCATCTAAATGTTTTTAAATATGTTGTATAATATGATGATGGATCAAAAAATAAGTGCTATAAACCCATTATTGATTGACTTATAAAACTGTTGTGTATTCTGGAATAGTTATAATTTTCCCTACATAGGATTGTTGGGGACATTACATTTTACATTACACCCTACATTTCAAATATGAATTTTGCATTGAACATTTTATACTTTATATTTAATTTTTTAACTTTTCAATATAATTCTTTCGCGAAACAAGTGCATAGCACTTATCGCTAAACTACTTTATTCTCTTCCACCATGTAATTTCTTGTATTTTAATTATTATTGTTGTATTATTATTATTGTGTGTGAATAAAGGTATATTATTATTATTATTCAGTTTCGATCCCTCATTTCCGAAAAAAACTGTCTCGAAAATGTACTTGCACTAAATTTGTTCTTCATATCTCCTCATTATTCTCATCAATAGCGAAGTATGCTTTGAAAACAACAGCCTTGGTTGTCAAGGAAACAGGAAACAGTTCGATTCGAAATATTTTCTGACCGATGATAATTTGTTCAATGGATGAGGAACAATGAATAATTTCACTCATTTCAAATGAGTGAGTAATCAGTATACTGAATGAATTTGAATAAATGGAATCAACAAATAATCATCTGTCAGAATTGATTCCAGAGTGAACTGTTTCCTATTTCATCGACAACCGATGCCTTTGTTTCTAAAGCATGCTTTGCTATTGATGTAAATTATAAGAATTTTTGGTGGTGAAAAATGAAAAAACACCAAAACTTTTCTCGATTATTCTGTATGCCTTTCAGAGGTGTCACTCCAAAATTGACAAGAGAACATTGAGAGAAAAGTTATGAGCTTTTTTTAAGGTCAAGGGCAGCTGAGGTCCTTTGCCTTCGAGGAATTCGAGCCTTATTCGGTCCAAGGATGCAGAGCAGCAACAGTACCGAGTGTACTAAGGTTCTAAAATGATTCATACACTAGAGAGAAATGCATGAGAAAAAGTAATTTAGGAAAATAGACTTTGAGTGCCTATAAATTCCTTACTAGTGAGTTTTGAAAAAAAAATTGTAGGAACTTCAAGCAATATTCTCTCGAATACTGTCACCCTCTTGATCATTCGCGCACAATTCCCAGACACCCTATATATTCATTGAATGCAGATATCCAGACTCATAAACTCATCGAATTCCAGAAAATTTATTGGAGAATTTCTGTATCTTGTGACTCTACCAGATAACTCAACCTGTGACCTGACTCTTTCCAAGTCTTCCAAGACTTTTCGATGGTGATAATTTCAATAATCGTGATAATTTTCAGAGTAGAATGAGAGATATTAGTAAGCATGCAGTATTGCTGATGAATATCCTGAAATGTTCATGAAACTCAACTGAATGTGGCAATTTTCCGTCCCTTAAGATATAAAGCTTTATATATATTTATCACGAATATATATATAGAGATAGATAAAAGATATAATAGCTGGTCAATAGGAGTGCAGTGAGAGAAATGAAGACATTCTAGAGCGGAGGAAAATAAAATGACAGACAATGAGACATGAGACCGTAACCATTTGAATGAATCAATACTGAAGTGCTTATGAGTATCAAGATACTACTGGGAGAATATGAATGAAAGACCTGAAGAAATAACAGAATCTGATTATCAAGAGGAATCCTAATTTTTCCAAAAGGAATTTTTTTGCCAATTAGACAGACACCTGAAGAAGCTTGGCTAGAGAAAAGAATGATAGTATTATAGTTTCCGTTAACACAAAATCGAAACATACCTATACACATAGCTTCGGGCAATTCGACATTCAATAGTTCAGGAGGACGATAAAGCAAGAAACATACTCAAAGAAACTGAAAAAAGATCTCTCAAGGATATAAATCCACTTACGTTCCTAAAATTTCTGGAGGAACAATAAGGAATGGAATCACTACAAACCAGACGAACCCAATCGAAGATTTTGTTTCCGAATTGAGGCATCTGAGAATCGATGTGGCATCATGGCCAAAGAAAGAGTGACGAGAGTGTGAAAGTTGTACAAAGTGCCGTAGTTAGTAGCACGTACCGATTCATCTTACACCCTTACACGTCAACCCACACTTTGCCAAGACGGAAGAGTTTTTCTCGCATCGATGAAAGGAGAAAAACTGTAGCGGTTCGGTTGCTTCTAATATAGATATTTACAGAACGGAGATTTTTTAGTGTGGGTGAATGAATCAATCAATGACATTCAGCGATCTGTTTATTGACAACAAATGGAGCGTTTCAGAATGGAGCTGGAGCTAATAATACATGTCGATGTACTTGCATGGACTTGAATATGAACAGGATTTCCTGGAATGAACATACAACTTCCCTTTCATGGTTTCCCTTTACGAAGATAATACGATCGTGCAAAAAGTATCACTACTGATATTTATAGTACTTTTCGAATTGTAAACAGTGCAGAAAGTTCTTATCTCCTGCAGTAATGCCGCCTTTTCCTCTAGAGCCCCTATATCATCCAACGAGGCCAGAGGTGCAAGGCGAAGACAGGTTGATGCTTTAAATGAGGATCTGACAAGAATTCTGAAATGGGGATCTGAGAATCTAGTACAGTTCAATGCAACTAAAACTCAAGCTTGTATGTTCACCAAGAAGGCTGATCACACAATGCCCAATTTGATGATGTCGGGTACCACTGTTCCTATGAGGTCGTCAATATCCTTGCTGGGTGTCACCACCAACAGTGCTCTCTCATGGGACGATCATGTGAGGTCCATTGCGAAGACTGCTTCACAAAAACTCGGTTTTCTTTTCCGTGCGAAGAGATACTTCACATCCCAGCAACTGCTTATGATCTACAAAGCACAAATTCGACCTGTCCTGGAGTACTGCTCACATGTTTGGAGCTCAGCCCCCAAACATACGCTTAAGCTCTTAGATTCAATTCAGAAGAGAGCTATTCGCCTAGTCGATGACACAACACTCACCAAATCATTGACCTCTCTAGATCATCGTAGAAAGGTTGGCGATCTCTGCCTTTTTTATAGGTACTTTCACGGTCGGTGCTCAACGGAAATATCATCTATTATGCCACCACGCGCGATTCCTAGAAGACAAACCAGACGAGCTCAAGCTGGTCACCCCTACACTGTCAGGCTCGAGACCTGTCGAACATCGCTATACCAAGCATCATTCATCAATAGAACGGCAAAGTTGTGGAATTCTTTGCCTAGTGAAGTCTTTCCTGATGCTTACAACCTCCAAACATTCAAGAAAAATTCCAACACCTTCCTTCTTTCCCAAAATTCCACCGCTGGCTAACACGATGTTCCTCGAACATCATAGGTTTCCCTTTCGTGTTGTCCACAGATAAAAAAAAAAAAAAAAAAAAAAAAAGTATTCTGCTTTTTGCACTTTTGATCAATGGATTCACAGGAAATCAATGGATGATAGGTAACCGTGACAATTTTTCCCGACTTACACATGAACGTGACAATTTCTAGAATCAATTTCTAGGTAGTGGTCAGTTGGAAAACTGATTATCTTCTAGAGACACGTCAAATTGATTAGATCGTGAAAGAAAAATTATGTGCAACACATGCAAGAAGTATTTGTTGCACCTATCTTTGTTGTTGCTGAGTTGAGATCAGTTAATGCAGTTTATACGCAGTTATTCAGTTATTGGAATCTGGATATTTTGACAGAACTTCCCAAGTTGGTTCGATCAGAAATGAAGAATATCATGTGCAATACATAGGAAAATCGTTCATTGAGCTTGGTTGTAGTTCTCGATTTCGTCTCGAGCTGTGACTTTCGCAACGTGCAAGTGCGAGAAAGAAATTATTTTGGCACTATTTACACGATAAAAGTGTGTAATTGTAGCACGAAGCATGGAATTCGCATGTCGAGACAAAGTCGAGAGTGCAACAAATAATTTTTGCACATCTTGCACATATTATTTTCACCACGTTCAAACTGATTTCATATGATCTTTCAAAATATTCGAACTTTGAACTGACAACTAAAAATTGATTCTAGAAATTGCCACTGTGGAACGCTAGTGTCTTCTGATGGATTCATGTGTCCATCTCCGAATACATTTCTCGAAATGGGAGGAGATAGGAAGGGTACTTCGAGATTATTTCCAGGATAACTAGAAAATACACAATGTCTGACAATTTCCGAACCAAGATTTTGGTGGCTGGGTTAAAAATCGCATCCGCCAAAAGTTTGATATATCGCAGTTGTACTTGTAGTTGATGAGTTTATATATGGACAATGTAATCGATTGGGCATTCATTATTTCTCATGCCCAGACAATCATCAGGATCAATGATATCTATGAGCTCTTCAACAACCTTTTTCATTGAATACTGTCTGTAAGTTTTTCGAGGAGGTGGTACATTCATTTTTCAGCTTTTTGTGGGATTTTCTCTCCTCGTTTCTAAAAAATTAAGTCGGAGTTATAATTATTCCAATATATTTGTAGTGAGGACAGATTTTGTGATCTGCCCCAAAATGTCACTGCGCCTGAAATCAAACCTTCAGATACCTAAAAGAGAAAGTATCTATTTCTCAATGACACCTTGTTTTTTCAAAAAAAAAATGGGAATACAAATATATTTTTAATGAAAAAAAACTTCCACTCATCTCAGTGGACATTTTGGAAAGGATTCTGCTCTCGTTCTCAACATAATCAGAACAATCTTCTTCGCAAGATTTTTCAATGTTGGTTTGTTTTGACACCGAAAAGTGACAGACGGAGGATTTCTAGTTATAGTTGTTTTTTATCGATCGATATTGAATATTCCATTTTCATATTCAGTTTTCAGAAGTGGGTGCCAAGTTCTATCTATATCAACTCAACAAGCAGCAACATTATCGTCTCCGTTCAGGAGAATGCGAGCAGACTCTTTGATTTTCCGTTTTTGGTTGTTGTCTTCTTTTCCTATGATCTTAATATTACTCAAACTTTCAGATGTCCCCATTCAGGTTCATGATCGTAAAGGATTAGATTCTCCTGAAATCGGTAGGTTCTGATTTGGAAAGACCAAAGGTATCGAATCTCATTCGGTTTCGTCTTTCACGCAGCTGAACCGACAGTTCGTTTTCTGGTTCAGACCTTCCCTTTCTAGGTGGTGCGTCAAACGACAATGTCCTGTAAGCTTGTCAGAATACGTAGGTCGTTCCAACGACATTCCAGGATCTGCTTGCTTGTTTTTTCCTGAGGGTTTCGGTAAAATCACCTTCGATTGTATCGTACCTGGTAGATTACACAATGCGTGAAACTTCTCCTCTTCGCTCGTCGAACTGATGATCTAAGAAGCTCTCGAGATGACGCCAAAGAGTGGTTCTGGTCTTCTGAACATAGATTCGGCCCCCTTTTTGGCTTCCTCGTTGCCGTCTACCCCAAATTCCATGATAAAGTGGAAGATTAACCTTTCGTGCCTTCTCCATAACATGAAAGATGAAAAGATGAAGCAATTCCAAACCGGATCCCTAGAGTGGTCATGAATTTGACGAAATTATATACGTTACTCCTATACAAATACCTTTCACCGAGACACCGCAACGATTTCACAACCTCGAAGGACATTCAAGACAACCTACCTCAGGACAGCATGTAAACACATCCATGAATGGATTATGCATGCATGGGGCGTAAAGGGCAGCGATTCAAATAGAATTCGAAAGCAAGTCCTGTTACCGCTGCCCGGCATCATTTCCTCGTACGAAATGCATTAATGAAACGGCGTGCCCTCTCGAATGATCCAGGAGGCCAAGACGAGGGCTCATTCGAGAATAATGGGCGTGTGCGTTTCCTTCAATATGTAAGAGGAATACTCATGAAAAAGACGAACATACTCAGGACGACTTACAGTATCTTGAAGTATGATTTGAAGACGAGATGATTTGGGCCATGAAGTAGTCTTCTGGCCGTAGTGTAAATAATAGTTCTCCTACACTATCAGAACGTTTTCCAAGTAAAAAAGTTCTGAGCCTACGTTTCAATATGAAAATGCATTCACTATCATTCATGACGACAGATGAATGATTGGAAATATAGAATCGTATCATTTCGAGACATGTATACACATGTTCCAGAAACAAACAACATTGATAGAATTCGATGCTGAGAAAACAAGTTCTGGCATAGATTACTTTTCTATACTTTACCAATACATCTGACTATACGTTTCTGATCAATGAATACATTTTTGCCTTCGTGGAATGACTCCAAAAGACCATACCGGAGTCGAGATATCACTTGAGCATGATACAAATTCCGTAACTGACTCTTTTCGAGAGAACGTGAATTCATATAAAAATATGTTAGAGAACACAATTCCAAGAATGAAAACTGGGAACACTCAGATTTCCAGTTCAAGCATTCATCGAAAATCATCTCTGGAAATTTCATGGGATCATCAGTATTTTCCAAAGTATAGTTGATGGAATCGAAAACAAGGGGTTATCTATCATTCTGATGATGATGAGAATGGAGATGTGTCTTTGTGTGATTCATGGTTCAACTAGATTTCCTGGTCACAGAAAGAAATCAGCAGCATGAGCAGTGTAATTAATTTCATCAATAACGGAACAGAAATCAGTTGGGTTGATCGTCAGTAGGTATTCAATCGTCATCAGTATGTTGAATTGAATTGAGGATTGTTCGCGATTTTTCAGAAATGGAGAAGCCCAAGTGGAGCATCTCACACAATAATTTTCGAGAGATGCCCGTGACTTTGTATGACTGAGATATCAATGCTGTACTACTGAATCCTCCTTCTCGGAAACCCTGTTGATTTTCACTCCGAATATCAGAATGATATTCATAGGTCGATCCGCTAATATATATCCGAAAACTTTTGGAAATGAGTATGGAACAGCTAGGGATCTATAGTTCATCTTCTGTGAATCATCTTCCCTCGTGTATTGGAACTACTCCTCGTGTTCCAATTACTCCAGAAAAATCACCTAGAGTGGAAGACAAAAGTTCGTTGAAAATTTCAAAGTATGGCCTGCAGCATTCTATCAAGTACGGTAACCTCATTTTGGGCAGAGGGCTTTTTTTGTAGGATATATTGCGTTCGAGGAAACTTCTACATATTCGATTTTCAAATGAGAGCATATGCATCGAAACGAATTCTAGGTAACATGACTCGACAGTGCAGAAAATCCCGATAACTGAATCAAAATTGGTTGAAGTATGCAACTGATTTTGATACCAATATATTCTTTCCATTCTGTTCATTTTGAAATGACAATTGAGTCTATAAATTCGTTGATGGAAACCAAATGGGTCTGTCCAATTGAATATAAGTTTTCCTAAGTGATATAGAAGTGAACCTGAACATTTGGTATTCATTGTATTGAATGATATTTTTCCTTGTCACAACGAATGAATTCGACAAGATTCTGGTCTAAGAGAGAGATGAAGTTGTGTATTGATTGTTTGAGTAGCTGTATCTTGCTGCTCATTTTGTTCAATAGGGAATCCGTTGAATAGCTTGAAATATGATAGCTGATACAAAATGATATATGTATTATCATTCCGTAGAATAGTAACTTTCTCTTCTCCTAATGCTGAGGAGTTGGAATTCTTTCATTTTTTCAAAGATTCAGTGCATCCTTCAACTCCTGCATGATAATCTTAGATCGTTCAATGAGTTGAAGTTGAGTTCTGAACGTAGCATTGAATATCCTCCTTCAAATAGTATAGGTATCGCAAATATCAACTAGAATCAATTCGACAAATGAATGTGAACAAACGTAGGTTGCTATTCAATAATTAATTCGCCAATGAGAGCTCCGGAAACAGAATAATACAATATTTAGAGTACGTATACTTCAAAAATCCATTTTCGAAATGAACATCTGAATTTCCTATACATGATCTGCACCCCATCTCTGTTGTCATGACATGCCACATGATTTTCTTCCAGTCAGTCAAAGGCTTCATCTCCTGATCATGCGAACACATCTCCGAGGGTTCAGTTCAAGGGTCTATGGACCTATCAGAGAGATATGTGGAGGATATGAAGCGAGGGTAACGATTGATTACAGACAACATTTTCACACTTCTTTCATCGGAGGAGAACTCTTCCCAACATGTTCTGGGACGATATAATCTTTCGTGTGTTGGAAATGTTTTGTTCTTGAAGATGACTGAAGTCATCTTCAGGAAGATAATGCATTCTCCAAATTGGTGAGCAGCTCCAAGCAATATTCATAAGATTCTGAATGGTTTCTGACAGAATAACTCAAGAAATCAGTTATTCGATGTGAAAGCATCAAATCAAGGAACACGATCCCATTCTGTACTTCGACCGCCCTTTCTCGGAGAACCGAACTAATGATCCCATAAACCATGCCCGGTTCTCCTCCTGAGCTATTGTCGGCCTGATTTGCAGCTTCCGTTCGTTTTAATAAGGTCCACAATTCATATCTTGAGGGGATCGCTGCCATTGACAAGGTGAGATATATAATGCAGTGACCATTATCACGGAGGACAGAAAAAACGAATCTGTCTTGAAAAAATGAGGGGGAATCGGAATCGGTATCGTTTCCAGATGAAAGATGTTGAATTGGGTAATGAGACCAGATCATATGTTCGTGATCGTCTGAATTGTATTGATGATCTATATTGTTTCCTTCTCCTGGGAGATTGTTATATACGGTTCAAAATTCAGGCATAGGTTGCTTTATTTCCATCTACAAATGTGGTTTGATGTCTAGTATGTTACCGTACCAATTGATTGCTCGAATACGGACTCGTGGGTATCTCCCCATCTCAAATCTTCCATAAAACATCAAATGAGCCAATCAATTTCTATCATCATATTTGACGTCAGAGCAGCTGTAATGATTCTACTGATCATCAATCGATCACAATGAATGTATTATGGAGAAGAATGGGAAACCTCTAAATTTCAACAATTGATGCGGACATGAAGCTTCGATTTCAATGCAAAGTATATTGCATTGCCTCCTCCTGTAGGCAGATCTGTGGATATCAAGAATTATGTACTGAAGTTACGATGTTATCCTCGAATATACTGTCATTTCTTGCTGTGCCCATAGTTAGAATCAAAATGGAATTATTCATGCTTTGATTCTGCAACACGCATCACGCACGCATCCTTTCAGAAACTATCTATTCCATGGAATGAAAAAAGTTAGAGAAAGAAGGCTGATTCGACTTCGAACTGACTGCCCTGAAGTATGACAGAAGTATGGTTTGGAATGAAAGTATGGAATGAACCAATAAAGTCTGTCTCCTGTGGGTCCCTGGTCACTCAGGGGTACCTGATAACGGAATGGCCGACAGTCTGGCCAGGAAGGGTGCGGAGGGCTCAGTGATTGGCCCAGAGCCAATACCGGGGGTCACTCGATCCTGGAGCAATTCTAGAATGGCGGGAATCCTGATGAAGAGATTTCAGAATAGCTGGGCGGAGGCTCCAGGAATGAGGCAGTCCAGACTTCACATAGGAAATCCGTCACGAAGACAGACAAATGCACTCCTGGATTTGAACAGGAGAGAGCTGAAATTGGTGGTGGGGCTCCTGACAGGGCACTGCTCCTTGAACAAACATCTCAACACGATCGGAATTGTAAAAGATCCTGAATGTAGATGCTGCCTTGAGGAAGGGACTTCTACTCACATCCTCACTGCCCCAATGCCCGGCGGTGGTAGCAGCAAGGGAAATACATCTTGGGGGCAGCATCCTGAACCCAGAGGATGTGGAAAAGATTCGGCCAAGGAAAATGGTATCTTTCGCCCGCGAAATTGGCCTTCTCCATGGCTGACTTACGATCCCAGGAGTTGTGGGTGCACAACGGGTCCGAAGAGGTGGCCTAAGTGCGTTAGGTCTCAGACCGCCCACTTTCTTACATTATATTACATTACATGGAGTTTGATGGAAGCCTGACGGATGAGTGATAAAGATGTGGAGATATCCAAAGATTTTGCTCTCCTTTCAAAGAACAACATTTCTTCTGCGGAGAAAGAGTTGCAAGTTGCAAGTTGCAACTCTTTCTCTTCGTCAACACAGTTATGAATCATCGAAGAATATCTGAGCGTATTCCAAGAAGAGTTTATTCAATTGAGAGCTGTATGAATATGAAATATATGAATATGAATATGAATATGAAATTATTGAATATGAAAATGGAAAATTCGATATCAATCAATGAAAACACCTTGTAACCAGAATTCCTCCGTCTACCAAATTGTCACTTTTCAGTGTCAAAACCGAAAACGTCCACCAAGATAAGTAGAGGTTTTATTCCCAATAAATATATTTGTATTCCCAAATTTTTCAAAAACAAGGTGTCACTGACCAAAAGAGAATTCCTCTTTCAGGTATCTGAAGGTTTAATTTCAAGCGCATTGACATTTTTGGGCAGATCCAAAATCTGTCCTGACTACAAATATATTGAAATGATTTTTAATAACTTCCACTCTATGTTTTAGATACGAGGAGAGAAAATCCCACGAAAAGCTGAAGAATGAATACACATAATGTTATTTATAATATATAATGTATATATATATATATATATATATATATATATATATATATATATATATATATATATATATATATATGTTATAATGTCTTATTCTCATTTTAAGGAAGAACATTCTTTTTTGCCAGTTTAAATTCATGTTCATTTGGGAAGAGCCCCTCATTTTGTCAAGTCTCTATCACCTTTCGAGGAATAATGTTTGAAAGTGTGAATTGGATATATCCATGTGATCCTCAAGTGAAATATTCCTACTGATTATTTTTTGTATGGTGTTCATTCCTACTCGAGTCGAATTGAAATTGAAAAAGAGGAGTAGTCACCTGCTTGTCCCAGGAACTGAGACTCCTGGTTGCCCGAAGAATTTCCATCCTGTTGGAGAACGAAATCGGTGAGGCGTCGTAAGGAGGCAGCATGTAAAGATTGGCCCCTTGGTGGTACTGAAGGGGGTAGTTCGGATGGAGCTGGTTCCGGAGGTGACTCTCCATCGACATCTGGAAGATTCATCCAACAGAACATCAGATTATAATTTTCCTCATTTTTCATCTCTATACTATATCAGCTGATAATGGAGGATTAATCTTCTGAAATGTATTTCCCGTTCTTTTTTTGCGTCATGACTTCTCCAATGGTCATGGAGTTCGAACTGTTAGTGGATTAACTACTGGAAAATATGAATCGTTAACACTTGATGATATATCTATCATCATTGAGTCCAAAACGGAATACAGATTCACTGTTCACAGAAACGTGTAAGACTGAAAAGGTAAAGTGCCACGCTTCAACAGTATTTTTTTCCCAACAACCATGCCAAAATCTTCAAACTTATGGAAGATAATGAACGCAGTGCTTACATTAGAATATTTGACCCCAGGCATTCATCGAATGTAATATGAAGGTTACGGATGTTGAACGAATGAAAAATAGGAAATAATAGGAAATGCGTTGATTCGTCAGTTGGGAAAAAGATGCTATCCAATGGTATCTCAATTCGTGATATACTTCAGCTAGGCTGAGGTAAGTAGTTCACCAGTCACAAGTGATGCAGCCGATAGATTCCATATAGAAAAAGAACTGAACAATTCGATCAACAGCCTCAATTTGTGTTGTTGGTTCGATCATCATTGAAATGGAATTATCTCCAATTCGACCCTCTTCAATGACCTGAGACTCACTCCGGTCACCACGAAGAATGAGAAGGCAGAAAATTGGTTTCTACTCATCGGAAACCATCCGAATAGAGAACTCGAGAGTTGGTGAACCAGTCTCGGAGGCCTGATGAGAAAAGGCAAGGCAATACACGATGAGGTGAAATTCACCAGGAGAGCAATAATCCGCCTGAGAGAAAAAGCCCCATACTGACATACTACACACGTCAGCATTAAAGCCTACCTAGGAATCAAGGTGAGAACCATGCAAAGCCATAGCACGACTACACAGACACTGTTTACAGCTATTGCTTGTTCCGAAACCATTCACACCACACAAACTACATGAGGCTCAAAAAGCCCCTGAGCGTATCGGTAGCAGAAAGAACGACCTTGAAGGTCGGAAAGTTCTGCTCCCACAATTAGGTCCACCGCATTGGAAGTTCAAAAAAAGATAAGTTGAGGACCTACAAAGATGCGACTCGCAGAAGAGAAATAGGGTAATGGAATTGGTTCTGACTGCATTACCTGGGAATTATCCCGACTATTTTCGGCTCGGTCATCATCAGCAAAGGTTGGCATCAATGGATCATACAATCTCAGATTTGAGGGTTAATCGAACGATGTGGGAAGATTTTATATTCATATGTGGAGTGAGAAACTTGTTACCGACTCCCACATTCTTGGAAATGATTCGGAAAGGAGCGAGTTCCGGAGATAATGTCCAGATTGAACTTCAGATGAACGTTATTCCCATTTTCGATCTCAGACAATTTCATCGAAACGATCATTCCAAATTTCAACACACATGTGTACAAAACTGCACTCGACTTCTAGGTGAGAACTTCTGAATGTGATGAGTACTATGTGAGGCCAATATTCAAGTGATATTTTATTACGATAGACCTCATTCAAATGCACTGAATAAATCAATTCTATAGTTATCTATGGTAATGCAGTGATGTGCCTCTTCTACCCTGCATGCCGCAAACAGAGTCTGCGTTCTACTATAATACGAGTTTCAAAGCTCAACTCAATCGGCGAATGTTATTATTTCAAATGTGATGGAATCGCAAAAATACACGTTCATCAAAATCTTGTTTACATAGTATTAATTCCGTATAAATTTACATGTTGTTGTCTGTATTTGCATGGTTTTGCATTTTATGAATTCCATGAAAATTCATAAGTTTACTTGGTTTCCTTCGCTGGCGTTTCAGTGGTTGAACATCTCATTATTAATGAATTTTTATTCAATTTACGAGTACTTTGTTTGTTTTTCGTGTTGTTTCAGTCTGACATCAGGATAGAACTCAAGTCTTATACAAACATTGCCAGATTCCGAATTCCCGGATATCTATCTCGTTCAGGCAAAGAACTTGAAACGATGCAGAATCAATAATTGAAGAGTGGAAACCGATTGCCTAATTTTCTGAACTCATGAAATCATTCATCGACTGTACAAATTTCATGTTGATATCTACATGGGTTACGATCATGAAATGAATAATCTGCTATCTCTATATGCTATGAACATGGAACGTACGAATGATTTCGTAGCTGTTGGTACATTGATTTTTTGATGACAATGAAAAGATAACATGCTCTGAATACTGGAAACTAATTATTATTATATGAAGTAAGTGAGATATGTTGAATATGAGCCCTTCGGCAAGAAACAAATCCCATCCAGAATAGACAATGCAGATCTGAAGGCGCACTACTGAAAGAAAACCAGAAAGCCATCATCCCATCAGGTCACATCATCTGATGAAAATTACGGAAATCTCTCCTCCTACCGTCAACGACTGAGCGTGATCACCTTAAGTGATATACACTGTTCGACAGTAGGAAAAGTTAGGTATCAATCTTTGGTTTCTCTTCCACCCTTGTAAATTTCATGTCACCCAGTAATTTTGGAGGACTGAAAATTCTCCTGGAGGTGAATTCGATATATTTATTCCGAATCGGGAATAACTTCCAACTTATTTTGCCTACATATATGATTTTAGGGTGAAGCAGCTCAATCCATTGCACCTGTTGAGCATTTTATATCACTGCGACTCTATCCAACTGAGTCATCGAGTGTATTCTTGGTGAGTGTATTCCATTTCACTGCAAATTAGAGCATCTCAACTTGATGATCATAGAATATATGGGAGTGCATCACCATATCTATAGTGTCAAATATCTTGTAACCCTTGAAGAAACAAAAACTGAAACAACATTTCTCCAATAATCAGATGCAGTTCAGTCATCAGTCTGTTTGATTTTTCTCATGGAATGATTCGATCTCAGTTCCGATTCATTTTCCGAAATAGTTTCGAAAGGAGTGAAGAAATGCGAGTAATAGGAATCCGCAGTTCTTGAAACACACTGATGTCATTACCAGAGAGATTGAACATGTGCGTATACTCAATGAAGCAGATTTGGAACCCAACTCAGCACATTATTCCAGCTTAGTTAACTTCTCAATTGTGAAATGCAATTGATGAAGTGTGCCCATGTCGCACATAGGAATAACACTGACGGGTAATGACGTAATCCTGTTAGCTGATGCGAGATACTTGTAGCGACGCCACCTATCTAGTTTTAAATTAATTATCAGTCGCTGCTCATTACCATAAGTTCAGCTTGTGTTAATTCCGTTATCCCCTGTGCAAGAGATTCAAAACTGCGAAGAAGTTCTTGACCTTCAAAGAAATCTTTGAATTCATTTGAATCTGCTAATAGAATGTCGTGAGGAAAAAGAAATATCCAAAATATTGACTCTTCCAGGAGAAATGAGTAGCAATTTTTTCTTCAGACTAAAAGAACAAAAAAAGGTTACGGAGAGATTCCATTTCTCACGAGCATTCAAATGACAATACGACGAACCTTCGCCTCGATTTTGAGTTGAGCTGAAGGGTTGACGAAAAAAAAACATTTTATTGGCAACAAATAGGTCTAATGTGAATTCAATGCACAGGTTTCAGCGTTTTTCCTCTCAATTCACTTCATCAAATGTTTACAAAATCTATGGTGTGACGGAAAAATATATGCATAGCTTCAATTCATTTACAACATTTTCTTCAGGACACTCAAGATGGATCTGATTTCTTTGGAAGAAGTATTTAGGAATTTCAAAATTCTACTCCATGAAAAAGTGCTTTACATAGTTCGTAATATGGAAATAATTTTCAACTACCTCCATACCTGAATTGAATAATTGAATTTGAGATTCTTGAAACTATGTTGCCCACATATAGTTCCTTATATCACAATATATTTCCTGAACAATGGAAAAGAGCCGTTATAAAAGTACTATAAGAAAAAACACATCCCCTTGAGTTTAAAGATTTGCGACCGATAAGCATATTGCCAACCTTGTCCAAGTTACTTGAGAGAGCCATAGAATTTCAGCTAAGAAATCATATCGATGAGTTTTCACTGTTGCCTGTTATACAATCAGGATTTCTAGAGAATTAAAGCAGCACAACGGCTCTCCTCCATATTATTGATGATGTTGTAAGGGCTTTGGATCAAGGTAAATGCACGGTATTGGTCTTACCAGATTTCAGCAGAGCTTTCGACACCATTAATTATAATGTGATGCTAGCTATATAACATTACATTGGCCTTTCTAAAAATGCTGTAGATCTGCTAGCATCTCATCTTCGTTGTCGCAAACAAATGGTTCAAATTGGCGATGTACACTCCCAATACATGGAACTGAAATGTGGAATCCCTCAGGGCTCTATTCTAGGACCTCTGGTATACAATATACACCTCGCAATATACACCTCAAACCTTTTGTAATGTACACTTGTATGCGGATGACACTCAACTTTATTATAGTTTCCATCCAGATAAAGTATTAGAGTCTTCTCATCACGTAAATGAAGATCTTGAGACTTCCATCAAGGCTGCGGAGGATCATTGTCTGAATATCAATTGTAGCAAGTCTAATGTTGTATTTTTTGGTGATAAAAGTGAGCGGGACCAAATTTATCATGATGTAAGAATTAAAATAAAAAATGAACCTCTTGATAATGTGAGTAGAGCTAAGAGTTTAGGTATATTATTAGATCCTGATTTAAAATTTGAACATCAAATGAATCAGCTCATAAAACGTGCATATGCTACACTGAAGACTATATATAATAATAGACAATTTCCCCATGGACACACAAAATCAATGTTGTGTGAATCATCAATCTTCTCAATTTTCAATTATGCCGATGTGCTCTATGGTCCATTCTTAACTAGCCAATATCAACGTGAAATACAAAAAGTGCAAAACTCATGCTTGCGTTTCATATTTGGAATTCGCATAAACTTAAAGATAATAAATGATTGGTTGAATATGAGGAACAGAAGAAATTTACATGCAGCTGTCCTATTCCAAAAAATAATTGTAGCTGAAAAGCCGTCATACCTCTACAAAAAAATCACTTATAGAACCGATGTACATAATGTGCGACACAAAGGAACTCTCTCCCCCCCACCTTTCAAACTTGAAACCTTCAGACGAAGTTATACCTATCAAATATGTTCCATATACAATGAAATACCTAAGGCACTCAAAATTTGCAGCTTCAAACAATTCAAGGAAAAGTATAAGAAATATTTGTTGTTAAAACAATCCTAGCACTCAGTAGGCACTACTTAATTCCTGTCAATTCATTGAATACTGTCATTCATATATGTATATTATGTCAGTCATATGTATTCAGCGATATATTGTGAGGGTTGAGTGGAAGAACAAGTTACAAGAGGGATTTAAATCACCTTGTAAATTGAACTTCAACCTTTGCTTTCATTGTAATTTATATTTTCCTGTGAGTTTTCTTTTTTTCTGTAACTGAAATCGGCGATGGAAGTAATAAAGACGTTCATTATTATTATTATTATACTGTTCGTTGCACTAGGATTTACATCCGGAGCTGAATCTACAATTCCTGGATCCCTGATATTGCGATTGAATTCTGAAATTTGAGATCTGATCTTATATGTTCGTACTGAGAACGTCTAGAACTAATCAGATCGAAAATTCATGCTTTTGTTGTGTAATCATTCCGATCCTACGTATAGGAAGATCCAAGAAAGGAATTTGAAACCTACTATGGTCGATGATGAACATTGTAGATCATACCAAGATCTTATTATTTCAACCCACCGTCACAAACAGCCTTTACACTTGGGAGTAGTAGATGAAAAACGCTTCCGGAATCAAAAGTGCTACAGTGAATAGATCGAACCTTCAAACGTAGTGATTGAAATGTCGAGAAAATTACTACTGGTGTTCATTACTCACCATTGTTGAGAGACATTCTTTGCTGCTTGTTCAGTTCTGGATATACGAGATCTCCATTCGAGACAGGCATGCTGTCAGAGCAACTATTACAAGAGTTCACACTACCACTGGATATCATGCCTCTGTGTCGTCTTCGGTTTAGGGTACTGTTGGAATGGTTCTTCTTATTACCAGTAGCATAGATGATTTCTCCTGGAATCAAAGAACAATTTCGATTCGATCATTGGGAGTTTGAATGCCAATGATATTCGTTCGAAGTTTTTTGAGTCACCTCTTCTAGTTCTTTGAATTACCAAGGAACTTCTCTACCATGATTACTGAACCCAAGACTAATGAAGAAATTTTGTGGAATATAATATCGAAAAGGTTTATATTTCCCATATAATGATCTAGTTGGGATTAACAGTCATATTTTGCTTCATCATATTACTTGATCTGACATCATGACCTAGAGCATGTTGTGAGATCCAGATGTTTGACCAAGTTTATGATTGGTCTAGACTGTGACTAAAGAATTCTGATTATTTTTGGAACGATTTTTGGAACGATTTGAGATTGTCGAGGAAAAGAACCCTTGATGACCTTCATGAATCTGTTGGAATGAGAACTCCAGGTGGTCTCTGGTGTTCTTCAGCAGGCATAGTTATAATAGTCCAACATGATTCAATAAGGAAATGTAGCTACATGATCGTATCAATATGACAGCAGCAAACAGCCTGCGAATCTTTCCTCAGATTCCCACTTCATCGGTCAAAATGAATCGAAATATCAGCAACCTCCTCGAAAATTGAAATATGTGAGTTTGTGGTGACTTCTGCTCTGTGGTCTGTGATGAAGGTTAGTTAATTGACATCGAACGTAACCTCTGGAACTTTCTCCAATGCATACGTGTGGACTTTTGTTCTTTCTCTGAACATAATTTATATCGAATACTCCCCAGTGAAATAATCAAGAATATAGCAATACTTCAAGATAACATCCATATTGAGTCATCACTTGACGAACAACTTGGGGATATTATTCCATTGCCGACAACTTTGAGCATATTTCTGAGATGACAGAAATTAGGACCTATGATCTTACAGCGAACATTGATAACCTCATGGACCTGTTATTATCAGCATTAAAATGAAATATTTATTAGAGTATGGAGTGTATTCCACAAATGGTACAAGATATCGAGGCGATGCATAAATATAGAATAACATCCTCTTTTTTCTTTATCGAATCTCGAAGTTTAGTGACATCATCATTGTTCCTCCGATTGTATTGTTTTCTGTCGATGTTGGTATATTCATGATCTATTGGATGTATATCATGGAGATCTGCATAAGAACTAGCCCAATATGCCACAGTGGTTTGGATTCCACTTTTACAAGCTGTAGAGCCCCTTCCTCTTCTCTCACACAAGCCCTCCATTGGGCTTCTGAGGGTTGCTTTGGCAAGCAAGAAGATCAGTAACATCAACAATAACAATATGTTTGAGAATGTTTTGTCAAACTGGGCTTATTGTGTGTTGGTAGAGCATTTCTACTATTATGAATCAATCGAGGATAATAGGTGATATGTCGAATCTTCATGAAGAACTCATCTCACCAAAATGTTCATTCACAGCACACGAATTCATTCCGAGTTACCACTTGGAATTCCAAGTTGGAACTCAGAATTCTGACTTGTAACTCAAAATTTCGACTTATTACTCCGAATTCCGACATTTTACTCGAACTTTCGACTTGTAACTCGGAATTTCGACTTGTAACTGGGAATTCCGACTTATAGCTCGGGATTCCGACTTATAACTCGGAATTCCGATTCATAACTTGGAATTCCGACCTAAAACTCAGAATTCTGACTTACAACCCGCAACATTCGTACCCTAGGTCCATGACCTAGGGTACGAACCGTTAGTGTCGCGTATCCTCTCCTGTGCTCGTGTGTTGGTAGAGCATTTCTACAATTGTGAATCAATCGAGGATAATAAGTGATATGTCGAATCTTCATGAAGAACTCATCTTACCAAAATGTTCATTCACAGCACACGATATCATTCCGAATTACCACTCGAAATCCCAAGTTGGAACTCAGAATTCTATTTTCTAACTGAGAATTTCGACCTGTTACTCCGAATTACGATATGTCACTCGAAATTCCGACTTGTAACTCGGAATTCCGACTTGTGACTGGGAATTCCGACTTATAGCTCGGAATTTCGACTCATTCCTCGGAATTCCGATCCATAACTCGGAATTCTGACTCGAAACTCAGAATTCTGACTCACAACTCGGAACTGAAAAAAAAAAATGAAGTGGAGGCGTCCATGACCTAGGGTACGAACCGTTGTTGTCGCGTATCCTTTCCTGCGCTGCCTGAAAGTGCATCCGCCTGGCGTTGTTGATGTTCTCCAGTGGAAAAGGCGATGCTTGCCGGTGCAAGGGTATCGGTGACCTCGGTGACGACATGGAGGGGGGTGGTGTAGGGAAGGGGGTGGTGGGGTTGTCTGTCGTCACGGCGTCCTCGGTGTCGTCGGACCGGTACGAGCGGTCCATACCTGTGGAAAGAAGACGGCGAGATTAGGTGGGGATGAAACAGTTTAGACATCAATCGACGATGGGACTAGTCGGATTGCTATACCGGTGAAGATGTTACCCGCTGAGGAGCTCATATACAGGGTGTCCGAAAAGTTCATGTCGTGAATGATAGGGCTCATAGAGTGAGCCAAAATAATGTTCATACAGAGAAAAATCTATAGCGCTTCGTTATGGAGTCATCGACCTTGAATGTTAGGTTTGAGAAAGAATATATCATGTTCACATTCTGAACTGATGCTCCTTCCTGTGTGTGAATGGCTGTTCAGTGAGTATGTATTATACAGGGTGAGATGAATTTTCTCCTTTTAATGAAGACATTTATGACATGTTGCTGCTACCGTTCAATTCCTCCTCATTTCTTTTATCGAAATGATATACCTCATCTGAATCCTCATATACTTAAAAACATACCGTTCATTCATTCAAATTATCAGTGGAAGAAAATAATACAGACTAACTGAACAACTGTTAACATATGGAAAGAAGAATCAGTTTGAGCCTAGAAGTTATGAATGATTTTTTCATTTCTTCAATTCTGAATTTCACGATAATCAACTCCCTAACAATGCGCGATAGAATTTTTTTTTCATATACAAAGTACAAACATTATTTTGGCTCACTCTTTGAGCCCTATCAACTACGACATGACCTTCCCGGACACCCTGTATATTAGTTGAACTGAGCTATGTGAATTGAGAGGATGAAGAAGAATAACAAAATTGATAGAACATCAAAAGAAATCTTAAAGTCACTGTCAGTCTGAGAACAATTTTCCTTATTGGTTTCGCACTCCATGATTTCATCTGCAGATGAAGTTTAACTCGCAGCAAGGCTGAATTAGAGTATCGTCATATTGTCAAGGATCAGTTTGATGCCAATCGATGAAAGAACAAGTTTTCACCTGATACAATCTCAGCCACTTTCTCTCTCGGGTTAGTCTGGGAATGAATCATATATTGATAATTATAATAATGTTCATTTGCTCTCGAATTAAAAAGTGATGTAAACAGAATACATCATACATACCATACAACTGATTAGTTAATAAACATTTGAAAATCACGGAAGCAGTAGAGCAACCGCTGGTTTATGAAGAAGAAATTGCAAGCTACTCACAACAATAAGGCATATCCAAAGCCAGGAGAAGGAATTCTGTCCAAGATAAGGAGTTCATGTTTGAAATCATGTCAGGTAGTCACATCCAAAAAAGCGTTTGTACAACATAATAATTTTCCTTTTTCACGATGATGTTTTAATTATAGAAAAACACTTGAACAATTGTATGTATTCTTCATGTCTAATTTCTAAAAATTCATCGATGTAAAACATGACACCATTTCAACGTTCACCTACAGAAACTAAATACATATGATTTTGGAGGTGAGTTCATTCGATTAACGATGTCGTGATGAAATTGTCTCTCAGTTCATAATTCTAATTCTTATTTCGTGTAGTTCTTATTCCAACAGCAACGTATTTGAGAATTCGGGATTCTATATAATTACAGTTCCTTTTTCCGAAGACTTCTGGCATCGCAATCCTTCTGATCCAGTATCTCTGGGTCTTGTGGGATAATCGGGTCTGATGGACTTAATAGGAATTTTATCCTCATGCACAAACATGGTAACTTTTGAAAGAAGTGACTGTCTCACGTCGAACACCCTATAGCATCCTTGAAGAGAGCATCACTATTGTCAGTTTCTAACACCTTCCCATCTTATCACACCATACGAAATGAGTGATTTCACTAGTGAAACATACATTATTTTCGATATTTCATATTTGTTGTATTCGAAGCGGAACAGAAGTCCTCTCATCTCATCAACGATACTTTTGATATGTGAGTCCCATATCAGATGTTTATCGAAAATAATCCCCAGGTATTCGAGTCTTCGGCGATATTTGTGTTTGGGTCAATGTTCAGAGGCCCCACATTTGGTGAATATCTACTCTAGGGTGGTTACGGGTTAGTAATGTGTTTTACTCAAATTCGATGACAACTCATTGCTACTGAACCATTTATCGATAATTTGGAAATATTTTTCTGCTTCCTGTTTCCGGTTCTGGTGAGAATCAGCTTCATACAGGATAGCTTCATCGTCAGCAGAACTGAGAATGTTTCCAATTTGTGAACATGAATTTAATTGAATTCGAGATTGATTGGATTGAAGTGATTACTTCTTGATGAATGCTGTTCGTATCAATCAAATAAACTGGATATTTCAAGATGTCATGCTCCTATACCAAGGAAAGTGACATTTGTTTTCGAAAATTTCACTAGAATACCTCAAATATCTTGGAATTCTAAGAGCAGCGCCACTCTCCGGATACAAATTGTTGCCATGCAAGGGTTTCGTAGTCCCTAACTTTTTAGGTTCAGTTTTCATTTTGAGTGGATGGAAAAATATGTACGTATTCGTCAAGATCTGATCGATGTTCTAGTCGTCTCACTTTTTCAAAATTTGACTTAGTTTCTTCTTGAAAAAATCGCAAAATCACATGTTTTTCGATGATCTTACCATTTTTCACGAAATCATATTCCGGACGACCGGAACGTACAATAGATCTGTACAAATATATACTGATTTTTCCATTCACTCAGAATGAAAAATGAACCTAGAAAGTCAGGGACTACGAAACCCTTGCATACACTGCTTTACATCATAGTACAATTTCCTCTTAATACCTTATCGGATATCAATTTGAACTTCAACCATTTGTTCATCCCTTATGGGTGAATTGTGCATATTTCATGAATATCCAAAAGTAGTCCAAGGATATTCCGACATGAATCGGACTTGAGAAAAATTGTTGAAATCTTCCCTTTTATTGCATGGGAATAAAAGAGTCCTGTGAATGATTGCATAGATGGTTTTCGAAATGTGGTGAGCCGAAATGAATATTGGGAAGCTTTTTCAGTAGACGTTTATTTACTTCGATAATGGTAGAAGTTTCACAAAACAATCACAGATTGCTCAGTACAAAAGTTGAGTTAGCGATGTTGTAAAATGAACGGTTGCTCACTAACCAATTGAAAATGGCTTCTCTGAAGGCATGTAATTTCATAGACGAAAGTTTCGATAATATACTGGATGTGAGAAACGAAAAATAGAATACAATTCTAAAAGGCACATTGAGTATACTCCATACTCATTTCCATTATAGAAGTGCTAAAATTGATTTTGCTGAGACTGAACTGAAATACTTGGAGTGAGTTTCGGAATGGGTATCACACAAGATATCATATGAAGTTTCGTGAGTTTTTGATGCTGCGTGATTAATAAGAATGGAAGTTTTAAGTGTCTACTGAGGATATCTGATTATATTGTATCTCAAGCGACTACGATTGATGAGAAAAATCCACGATTATTCTAGAAGCGAAATAATATTGATCAATTATATGAGGGTTCACAACAAGATATCCATAGGATACCCGGTGTTGTATGGGTGGTTGCTCTCAAATTCCGAAAGGGTCATTCATAAAATGCATTCACATATCCTCGAGTCTAGATATATTGGATTGCAAGATTTTGATGGAGAAGTAATTGCAAATTCGAAAATGTTTCATCATATATCATCTATCCAGTTCAGTAAGAAATTTGTTATAGTATATTGTTCCATGAACGACTCAAGTTGCAAGATAGGCACCGAAAATAACATCAACATTGTCATAATTCGAGTACTATAATTGTTTACTCATTCGAACCCATAATACAAGTAATCTGAGCACGTACGTAATAATGAGCACGTATCTGGAACGTCAAGACAATTGGAACCGAAGCAGTATTTCTTTCCAAAAGAATGATCTTTCGCTTGCAAATATCAAGTCCATTCATCTGATAATGGAAGATGTGCTGTGAGAAATCTCTATCACAGTATGTCATACAACTGTGTTCGAATATTTTTCTGTATCACCTCCAATCAAATTCCTAGATTATAGGCCACTGAAGGTGAATAAGGTAGAAAACAATCAAATAGACAGCTGAAGCGAATTCCACCAGGACCAATCTGAGGTGAACGTTTTCTATCCAGCCATGTCAGATAGTTACACAATTACCATTCTCTGCACGCCTTTGTCTGCTTTTAATACACTTACGCCGATACAACTGATGCGGAAATTAATTGGAATGAGAATATCAGGCGGTCCACATAAATTCTAGACGATCTTCTACTTAATTGTTACATTAGATGATCAAATGTAGCGGAAAAGGAGAACGTGGAAACGGAATGATGCTGTTAACAATAAACTGTTATTGTGGAGAGATTTGCAGAGTCAGACAGAGCGATGTGAACATGGGATTTATATTGCTACTGGGGTATAGTATCGCTTATCGGGGAATAAATGGATGCGAATGCTAGCAATTCAATATTTCGAATAGGTACACTGAAAAAAAAATGTCTTGTGAAGTTCAGGTAAATAACGTTGGTTATGGAATAACCAACGTCATTCAACTGAATTTCATCATCAATTCTGTGGAATGATATCAACAATAATGATAATAATAATTATGATAAAAATAATGATGATAATAATAATAACAATAATAATGATGATAATGATAAATCATCTTCATTTGGATGATTCTGAGAAATCGAAATAATCAATGTTAATCATACCAAATAAAATCATTTTTTCATTGTCAAATAATAAGAGGCAAGATTCAGTCGAAGGCAATTCTAACATCTAGCCTCTTAATAGACAGCTATGAAAATGGAAATGAAAACCATCAACTTCATAAGTAGTTATACAAATGGAACTATAACTGAACAAAACGAGGAGTAACTACATTTTTTTCATTCCATAATTCATAGTTGATATGATAATAATTCCCGTTCAATGGATTTTCGGAACGATAGTAGTCCAAGACTCTGAATTGGTGAGGAATTGAATTGAACAATTTTTGGCATTATGGAAGAAACTTCTTTGATACAAGGCCGAATGCTGGGATGTCTTATGTTCACCGAATAAACGCTGGATCTGGGAACTAGTTTGTAACTACAATCGTCTGGTGTCTTTACAACGATCTTGTGAAAGAATATAGCTAAGTGGAGCCCCCAACGATTTTCCATTGCTAACCATTCGAGCTCGTTCAGTTTTTGAGATACATGATTGAATTTCCGCAACCCATGAATAAACCTTACATAAAAATTCTGAGCCTTTTGAATTTTATCCTCATGAGTAGCGTTCAGACACATAAAGTCTCGCACAATTTAAAGTTCAACACAAATCTATTTCTGTGAAGTTTTGAGAGAACTGAACCTCTTACTCAATTTATTATCAACATGAGTTCTAAATCTGAGGTCATCATCGAACACTAAACCCAAGTTTCTTGACGAATGCACAATACTCATTGTAAGAGTTTTTAGGAGAGAATACAAGTATTTTCGATTTGAATCAATTCAATTCCGAATTATGAGCCCAACTCTCATCAAAAACTATATTAAGATCATTATTTGAAGTATTTCCAGCCTCAAAGAGATCATCTTTCGATAAACTGATGGATATTTGAGTGTGATCAGCATATGCTTGTACTTTACAATGTTCTATGGAATTCGAAATATCTGCCGTGTGAAAAATGAAAAAAAGGGCCAAAAATACTCCATTGAGGGACGAATACTGTGCTTCAACGATGATGTCCATTATTATGATATGTGTTTTCACAAAATTGATCTGGGTCTTTTCTAGATGGATTTTACTATGTTCTTGCGCAGATAATTTCACGACTGTGAATATGTATCACGGAAATATGATGTAGATCAGGAGGTGGGAATGAGATAATTATTCGAGAAATCACTTTCGTTCCATTAAATGATACTCCAACACAAACTATACAGAATGCATTACATAATAATCTACATTATATCTCGATCTTTGATATCTTTCCGATTTATTGGGAGTTGATTATCTCTATATCAATGACAGAGATCTTCTTCAAATGATGAAATCCCTGGAGAAGTGTGGATGATGATATGAAGATATCTCTAGTTACTCAGAGAGGATGGATAGCATCCATCTCTAACCAATTAGTTGGATCCCTTGGAGGAAGCTGCACTTATAATAATCAGAATAAGAAAGGCATGACCTCATAACTGGTTCATTCCCCAGAAAATCCCCCAATTAACATTTTTGTTATCTTCAATTATTATTGCTCCGATGTTAGAAGCTTTCGTGCGGAAGCACCATGAACTGCTCCGTATCTGATACATAAATATACCGGTAAGGAAACAGTAATTGGTTCTCTAACGCTCTTGAGTGAGCCAAATGGGAATCAAGGCATTCTCCAAGTCACATTTGCTATCTGATCCTAGTCATTTCATTGAGTAGGATTCAGACGATATCCTCTAGAGATATCTAGATATTCTTGGGATGGAACGTAATTGAAAGGAACTCAATGAAATCTTGTGTTGAAAGATTTTCATTCCGAACGATAGAAGCAGCAGCTGTTGTAGACTCTCCATAGGATTCCTCGTGTCATCTATCAACTATAAAATAATTCTATATCATGCTTCCATGATTTTTATTCCTATACAGAATGATTCACGGTGGATGGCACATTAGACGTTTCTGGTGATGCAGTCGACGAATCACTTTGGAAATTTGAGGAATAGCATATTCGGACATCTATCCAACTGGAATATTCTCGACAATGCGGTGTTGCCACTTCTATCAGAAAGTACTAGCAACTTTGATATTTTAAATGGAACACCCTGTATATACTGTTATTCTCAGAATCTTCAACATTTCTTCAACAACTTCTCTCGAGATTTTCCTATACCTGTCTGTTACCGTTTCTGGAATAGAGATTGATTTCAATCGTTTCCTTCGGAAATCATGACTTATAAAAATGCTGATATCTCCGAGTTGAGAAACACTATGATATCAAAATTTGATTTGTAGTCAGATGATACCTAGGGGCTCTCCATTCTTCAGCCAAATCTTTGTTACTCCGGTAGAGGGTGGTGAAAAATATAGTTACTTCGTTTGTTTCAAAAAGTGACTGGGAGTTTATTATTCCAAATGGAACACCCTGTATATTATTGAAGATTCAGAGAGCTGCTGGATTTTGCTTCTCATCTATGTTCATCATACTTTTACCTAAGTAGTCAATTTTCGGACTCAAGCATTGTACATGGTATCCCCATTCGGTATTTGGTAAGCAGGCCATGATTACAGTAGCGTTGTGACATTTTCCTGATGATATCGATATTTTCACTTTAGAAGTTCCAAATGCCTTCAAAAACGATATAACAAATTTATTCGAACCAATTCCTTATGAATATTAATTCTTCAACATTTTATCCAACTTGGTATCATGCCACTGCCTACTCTGTACATATTTACAGTTTTATTAGAAATACAGAATACAGACATTCTGATTCACACGATTATAACACAAGATCGGCTGATTTACTGACTATTTCACGACATAGATTAGCTGTCTGCTGCAAAAACTCCTTGAACCTCAATCTCTATAACACTCTTGATAACTCTGTCAAAATATTGGAATTCAATAGATTCAAAACGGTGATAAAAAAATTTCTGCTCAGCCATTGTTTTTATGACATTGATAGCTAAATCGTCTCTGCCAGTTCATTGTGCATTTGATTTTAATCCACTTCTACCTTCAATAATTTCTCATCCCGATTCTCTGTATTTTCCTCTGCAGATATCTAGATGTGCACTAATCGTCATTATTTGTTGTTGTTTTTTTTAACTCATATTGTTCGAATTTTTAATATTTACGCTGATCAAGTAAGTCAGTATATTGATTTTCATTCGAAATTTATATAATACTTGTAGTGATAGAATATTTTATCATCATTATCATTTTATATTCTTGACTTTGAAGTCATATTGCCTATGCGACTTGCCATAAATGTTTTATGTTCATAACATGGTCAAATAAAATATACTCTACTCTACTATATTTCAATACGTTTGGATACGTTTGGAACTAAAAAATAAGCACCATAAAACTTCAAAGTGGAAATATAGGAGGGATCGATAGTTATCTTGAGGCCTGCGAAAGTCAGTTTTGACATTAAATTCAAAATATGTAGAAAACGGCAAACGGAAATGTCTGCCACCAAATTTTCAAATTCGCCCCTCTTATAGTTTTCCATATATCGATCGATTCATTTCCTGGAGACACACCCTGTATAGTGTTTCTCAAATAAATTCTAATTAATGTACGAAAACTCATAATGTCATACGAACTGAAAATAGTCTATTCATTCCGTCCTGTAATAGAACCGAAAAATAAACCTCGAGAGTCAGTCCCATTATAACTGGCAGGCTCGTATGGAGAAAGCCGTGCGAGTCGACCCGGAGTCTGGCCTCCTCCCTAGGGCGAACAACTCAAGATTGAATATGAAAATTTAATCAGGTAATTTCATAGGGGATGATGCCGCCGCCCGTGCTCTCGGGCAATGCGAAATTCTATTTGTAGCTGCTCCTTTACTTACTCTTCTCTCAACTTTTACAACAACCCGCCTTAGTCGGTTCGAAATGCAATTATCGGCAAACTAGCTTATCACCCAATTTATTTTCCACTCCAATCGTAAGGCAATTATGAAGCGGCTTTCAGGGAGGTGGAATGCCGCAGCGCATTCATAATTGTTGTAGGTATATTTCGTTACTTTTATTGGATACAGAAATCTCTCACCGCCTTTCAATGAACTAGAAATAGTCAATAACAGGAGATCCATCAATATTTCCTCGACAGACACGATAGAGGCAGCTATCATCGAGTGATGATATAGCCTTCAGACAATCTAACTTCAATTCCCTAAGGCCATAAAATTCGATCTGGGTGAGGCTAAATACTGTCCTGTAGGTGTCTTGAGGAAGTAATATGTCTCTTGAAACGAGAATGCAATTCATTCCTCCAAATGCAGTGACATCTCGATATGGATCACCGTTTCATCCGTACTACAAATATATAGGAATCATCATTATACTATCAATTTTCATTTTTAGACAAGAGGAGGAACGAGTTCAATCACATAGAAAAATTGCTAGAGCAATATGAGCCAAAGATCAATGGAACATATTCCAATATCATCCCAACAATATCCAGGTCAGATCCTGTTTGGGTACATTTCAATTCTCAATTCTAGAAAACGTTGTGATGATAGTCATGAATATTCAGGAGAGAACATTTCGGATTTCCGATACCTCCAGCAATTGAATTTTCGAAAACCATTCAATCTTCGAAATTCATTTATGATTTGAACGACAGCATCAATTCCATTCCATTCTATTCCAAATCAAGGATCAGATTGATAAGAATCCCAAGACACGAACAGATAATAATGAGTTGATGTGACACACCAGTACTAGTGGATTGTCCTATTGGAAAGATAACCCGAAACCAATTCACCTTGAACGATTTTGCCGTATATTTTCACACCACACTCACAGATCGAGAGAAGCACATGGGAATGTTCTCGAAATCAGAAAAATCGCTATCTTTCGACATTTTTCGGAATAATTTTGAATTTTCTGCAAGGAATACTGATGGATCTGGAAAAAAAATCAACCACACATAACCACAAACAACTATATAATAAGTTACCTACCACCAGTTTGACCGGACCAAATATTAAGTGCATTATTTTTCCGAATATTAAGTTATAGGATAAACTTACCTACCTATCCAATTTCTACATCAGAAACACTGGATACGAAAACCTGGAAACAAAAACCCAAAATCCACATATTCCTCAGACTTGCTTCGCTGATTCAAAGGAACTCGCCTCAGTCAAAAAAATTCAATAACTCAGATCTGAATCGATATAATAGAGATATCAATATATATATTAAATTAATATATCAGATGATAATGAGATAATTTTATGAAATATTAAAAATACCTCTCGAACAAAATTATCACAAAATTTCCACTTCTGGACCGTCGTAGGTATGCTGAGGGATTTAAGGAGATTGTATGAAGACATTGAATAGTTGATGTTTTTGGAACCGCCTATATTTCTGATTCTTCAGTTCATTTGATGGACTCTCTAGGTGTCACGCAGAATGAGTAAACAAATCCATGCTCAGTTTTTCTTTCCTCCAAATAGTGCCCACGGCAAACACAAGTGTTTTGTCCAGATAAAAATAATGAAATCATTTGATATCGTAGATGTGATCGATTGAAATTCATAATCCGATGAAAAATTGAATGATGAATGAGGAATAATGAGGGGATTGAAGGATATTCAGTGATCGGCCCTTATTTTTCAATCGACATTTCTTCTATACCTAGTGTTAATGGAAGGATGATCGAACTAGTATAAGAGACTTGCCTCTACTAGTGCAAATTCATAAAGTGCTCAGAAATATGAAACAATGTCGGAACTATGAAACGTAACTCGTCATTTTTAATGACCTCCCGTAATCCCATTCCAACAAACATTACCACTGGCTGGGCCATAATTAATCATAACAACTCAAAAATACTTCCCCCAGCAATTAAGCGGAATGTTTCACCTGCGTTAACAAAGTAAGAGAACGCAAAGTGAAAGGTATTCGCTGGGTAAGTGGTTGTAAACAGAATTAATTCATAATAGAGTGGCCGCCATGCTACATCAAACATTGCATTGGCAACACGCCCAATACCAGTGTTGCCAAGTTACTTTGTGTACTCTCGTTATTTTATTGTTTGCAATCGATAGATACTTCTTGAACGAAAATATCGACGTTGTTGATTTTGGATCAGGCTGATGTCAGGACTTATCAACGAAGCATATTTGCTCATGCAGTGAGACTTCATTCACATTATAGTGATATTCTGTATTGGCAAAGAACCTCCTTAATTCTTCACCAACCAACTCAATGAAGGAATCAAGGTGGATTCATGTAGCTTCAACTGAACTGAAGTTAATGTAGACTAATGAATTTCAGAGTAACAACGAATTGGTGTTTACAGAAACGTTGGGGGGCCAATAGTTAATTTTCGGAATTTCAGATAATTCCGAATATCACTTCAATTTTCATATTATCCATTCAGAATTCACTGATATCACGAGTTGCAACTCGAAATCATCTGAATTTCCGAGTTTTTACTCGGAATCTGAAAGAAAAAGGAAAATTGAAAAATATTGGCTCTTTCACGCTTTAGTAGGTGTACATGCGAAATCAATCCGAAAAGTTACCAAATCACTAGATGTGAAAAATGGATATGTCCGGGTGTCGTAGTTTCAGTATCTGAATAAAAGCTCAACTGAATTGAAATTTCTATGGATAGGATTCAAATTAGGTAACTGAATGAGAAAATATCCCTATTGGAAGCGGAATTTCGCCAAGCCGTAATGCTTTCATGAAAGAAATCAATTTCTCATTTGAATATCGGCCAACCTTCTTGATTTCTAAATTGATCCCAAGCCTTATCTTAGTTCATTGCATGGACACTTCCACTGCATCACACCTCTTAAAATCATCGTATTCATTGGTGAGTTCATCTACACGCTCAAATACACAAGTTCAAATACACGCTTGCATGAATCCACCCGAATATGCCCCAGACCTAACACCAGTTCTTCGTAGGTTTGTCACCCTGTAGCCTTGAATCACGTAGAGTAGAATATGACGAAATCCTTTTCGATTCCTGTCAAACTTCTTCGATTCATTAAATCAACCAGGATGATTTTGACAAGGTGACGGAATCTAAAAAATCCCAATTTTATACAATCAAACTTCACTCCATCTCTCCCATCGTCTTTTTTTCTTCAGGATAATCGCTTCGGATTCGTTCTATCTGCTTTCCAGTTCGCGTCTGATGCACCCGTCAAACCGTTTTGATCGGGAACGAATGGACTCAGTGTTAGAGGTAACCGCGAAACGAAAACACTTTCGTAATTGGAAACTAAGTCAGCCGCAATGATCCGCAGAAACACTTCCAACGCCTGTCTGTTGAGCAATATGTGATTGCTGTCCACACGAGGATAATCCTGACAAGCTGGTGGAGTGTGAGAAACCGATGTTCTTGTGCATCGACAAAAATGAACACGGGAGCACCTTATCTGGAATATTTAGAATCACACGTATAGAGCCACGAGGAGAAGTTCGTGATACCACTAGAGGTCGAATTATCTCCGGAAATTTTTCCAAGCTCATGAATATTTTGAAAATTATCCCGAGTCGAAGACGGGATGATTTTCTAAAAATATCCATGAGCGAGAAAAACATTTCTGGATTCAATTTGAACTCGTGTGGTATTCGGTAAGAAAATTCCACACGGAATGTATTTCCAACAACATCAATTCTCATCTTTATCAAGTCGACAAAACCTGTCATTATAAACGTCAAAAAAAATTCCAATATAATTCGCTGTTGGGTACTCACCAGGAAAAAATTTCCGATAAAATGCATCCGTTGCTATGGTGATCTGACAGAAATACACGTTCTGATTGGTTGAAAATCACATGTGTGGAACTTTCAGGATCAAATTCAGTAGTGAATAACCTTTTACTATATACTAATATGATCGATGTAACTAGCTGGTGGGTCCACTCTTCAGTTGTTTCGTCAGACTAAAAAGGTAACAAAAAATTGGAAGCATCCCAATCGAAATATACCCGTCAATGACATGTGTGTCAACTCGTGAATTTGGGCGCGTACAGATACGAAATCATTATATGTTCTTGTTTCTGAGATGAACTCATTTGACGGTTCACTAGGTGATTGAGATAGTGTTGATTTTGTGTGCTGTGTACAAGAATCGTTTGAATTTATTTCATCAACGTGCACGGCGCTGTTCCAATGTGTGTGGAACACAGGAAAATTTCAAATTGCGGATGATTTCATTACCAAAAGTTGGTATGACTGAATATGTGAATATCACTTGCTTAGAGAAACTATGAGCATTCATAATAATAAGGATGAGTGCTGTGAGCTTATAATGTTATGTTTCCCAATTTGCGAACCAAGATATCACTTTGAAACAATCTTTGAATATGCGAATTTCCTAGAGACTTCTACCAGCTCTTGCACTGATGTTGCTGGTTCTTTTGGATTGAGAAACACTCTTCTATCAGAAGACACATGATATAAAATAGTTGAGTAAAATGAACTTACCTTCGCACTTCTATCATCTGATCTAGATTGAAATGAAATAGACTGATAATATGGGAACCGGAAAAAAAACATGAAAACACACATAACCTCAAAGAACATAGCAATATCCATTGGCGACCCCCAGAAACCTTGACACAAAATGATATTCATCGATCTGTGACAGTTCCAATGAATTTGTTTGGGAACTCGGCTGACAGTTTTTCAAGTTCTCACAGGTTCGCCCACACTATGTCATGTTTATCAAGGTTGGTCAATATCAAGAGATTTGAAAACGAGATGAGTATATGAGTAGTTCCAAGAACCAGTTCATAATTACATCAATTTTCAATGTGCCAACAGGCTTCAGTGTTTTTGGGGACTGAGACTAAACAAGCCTTCAAAGTGGGGCGGAATTGGAGATTCGTACAATATCACGAGAGGACTGGTCTCTCGTTATTTCTATTGATAATAGAGAACCAGTCCACGAAAAAAGTGATTTTGGATATTTCACTTTTTCAATAATTCATACCAGACGTAGTTGTGATACGATTCTGATTCTGATCAACAGAGGTTTACTACACCATTCTGTAAATCAGCAATGTGGGTTCCTTGAGAGCTTGTAGACCAGCATGGCTATCATCAATACTTCTTGGTTCATGTTGCGAATTTGATATTTACACATTGACAGTCGACGGCGATCGATGCTTTGGTTGGTATCGGCCATGATTTGAATTCAGATTCATCGGTATTATTCAACTTGCGTTCAGTTTTTTATATACATCATCAATCAGAAACTCAGTTAATTCCCTGTCGTGATGATTTGTTACAATGGTGGGACGTTGTGAACTGTGTCAAAGACAATTTGAATCTGGGGATCAGAACACAAGTGAGTTACTATTGTCTTCATTCGACATTTCGAATCATTTCCCCGAATGAAATGGATAAAAATAAATTAAGGTTTTGTTTTGGCATGGTCGTAGGTTAGATAATCACAAGAAAATAACCGTTCATAGGATTTTGAAAATTAGAATTTTTTGTAATCATGTTAAGGACATTCAATTTGTTTTCATCACGAATTCATGAAAATTCATCTCCCTTTGACAAAAGGGCATTGGTGCTAGAAGCTATCCTTGTTTAGATTGAATTATGTGGGTACTATAGACGTTGCAGTTCATTACATTAATCTTCCAAGTGAACTGTATTGCCAGGCTATGGATCACTTATCTAGACTGAAAACTGTGATCAGGTCGATGTGAGCTGGTTGCAGCTGTTTCTAAAGCGACAATATTCAACATAACGATGTACAAAACACTGGTGCAGTCACTGATAGTGTTTTGTTTCGTCAAAAACGCTAACGCCATTTTCGGCTATATAATGGCCTAATAGTTATGAAACTCCCCAGAAGATGGTGACATTTTCACAGATTAATGTACAAATAGTTGACGTTTCAAGATTGTGATTATGTAGTCCGATCTAAAGTTGAGAAGTTACCTATATTACTACTTCTGAATCAAGATTTTTATAACACTGATCGTGCATATCAATGATATTGATTTTGTTTTCATTTTTGTATCGCCATCTGATAACTGACACTTGAGTGAACTTGGACAAAATGCTTTTATCAAGTTAGCTGTACCTTGGGAAATGAGATAGGCGAACATTGAGAGCCATCATCAGAGGAAATGTCTGATATCATTGATGATGGCTCCCAATGTGATATCATATATACGGATTTTTCGAAGGCCTTCGATAGGCTTGACCATGGAATTCTTCTTCACAAACTGTCAACTTTTGGACTGACCCCAAACCTTATATCGTTATTTCAATCTCACCTTCATGATCGTGAAGAGTATGCCATTTTCCATAGTCGTAGGTCTATTGAAGTCCTTCCTACATCAGGTGTTCCCCAGGGTTATAACCTCGGACCCTTATTCTCCATAATCTTTCCATAATCATAATAATCATGATCTTAAGATATATCATGAAATTAACACCAGAGAGGACTGTTATCTTCTCCAAGAAAATCTTAATAGACTCAATGCCTGGTGCATCGGGAATAGCTTATTTCTTAATGTTTCGTAAACTTCCTTTCGGAGATCATATCCAGCAAGTCATAAAAAACGCTTTTGCAATTATATCTCACGTTTGTTAGATCCCATTCTGAGTATGCATCAATAGTTTGGGCACCACATTATCAAGTACATATATCTAGTTCAGAAAATATCCAACGGAAATTTTCGAAGTATCTATGTTTCAAATTGGATGGAATCTATCCTGATGTAGGTTATCCACATGAGCAACTCCTTTCAAAATTTTCAATTGATTTACTTGAATGTTGTCAAAACAGGTCACATGTTATCTTTCTTTTCAATCTCATTCACAACACTTTGGACTGCAGCTGCATTTTGGAGTTGTTGAACTTTCATATTCCTAGATTCACATCCCGGAAAAATAATTCTTTCTACCTTCTGCTTTGTCACACTTATGTAAAGCCTCATGCACCTGTTTCCAAGATGTGCTCCACATATGATGAGATGATTGAAACCATTGCCATTTTTGCCTGCAATTTGGCCTCCATAAAAAAAACTGGACTGTTCTGTTTTTTTTTCTATTGAGTGGTATCAATGTAATCAGCTGATAAGTTGAGAATTCCATACTGTATGTTCCCATTCTGTAATTGGATCTTGTATCTGTTGAATAGTGTGATAAAAAAAGGCAGAATAGCTCCACCAGTGTTCTGTACATCGTTATTCAGATCAATAATCACTGAGGACATCACAAAATTCGAAGATGCAAGTGTGTCAAGATGGACGACTTGTTGTGATGTTTCCTCATTACATGATAGATTGCAGTTCTTCGAGATCATTCTAAGGGTATGATTTGAACTCCTGAATCCCCCAATCTGCCGGAGCCTGAGCCCCCCGGAAGAATCAGAGCAACGACAGATCGTTTCGCGCAACCGGTCACCGCCCCGATAATGTTTCATCCCGTCGTAATTGTCACCCATGAATGCATTAGCAGACGCTGCTGCTCAGCATGTGATTAGGCCGCGCGCCAAACGAGCCTCGGCAAGCTCTACAACGAAACGTCTCTACTAATTAGGCGGTCGATGTTGCGCCACTATAATTGACATTTACCGGGGCATCGCTCGGTGATATCGGAGACCGGCCATTCGGTTGTACGGCGAGCAGATTGCAACTTGTCGGCCGTAATGAATTGGGCGTCGTATTATGACGCTCGTTCGCGTTACACCTGCCGAGCGGGACGGGGGCGATGGGTGGGGGCTGCCTCCCTACCCTTTGTTGCCGCCGCGATATCCGACACTGGAAAGGGTGACAACGGCGTGGGTCTGGTGTCGAACGACCAGATTTCAGATGAGCGCGTAACTCGTCGGGTTTTGTCAGTATCCGCATTTTCAGTGACAGGCTTCATGCCGCGAATCACATTTCAGGAACACAGACGTTTCGCTGTCTATATCACGGAATTCACAATGAAGCAGTTCTCGTTTTCTCTCTAGTATAGAAATATCGTAGTTTCATGGACATCCCCAACTGAGTCAACTGAATAGGCAATTTGGAGGATTCTTCAATATCTATGGATCAGATACTCACAGATGATTCATGCCCTTTTTGCTTCCCAACAACAACCAGTTCAAAACGCTATACAGATAGGGAGTTCTGTATAATTAGCTACCTATATCATCATGGGAATTTCATGAGAATGAAAACTGTTTGAGGTCATGAGAATATCTTTCCTTGCTCATCTTCAATAACCTTTCTATATCTTGAATTCATAATTTATTCTATATACCTTTTCCTTGGTATGAATCTCCTCTCATCCTGACATCTTTTCATATGTCATATTCATATTTTGTATATTTATATCCATAACTGTATCACATTTATTTTTCAGCTTCTGATGGGATTTTCTCTCCTCGATTCTGAAAAATAGAGTAGAAGTTATTAAAAATTATTGCAATATATTTGTAGTAAGGATAAATTCAGGAAACACCTTGTAACCAGAATTCGTCCGTCTGCCAAATTGTCACTCTTCAGTGTCAAAATCGGAAACATTAAAAAAAGTTTACGAAGAGAAAAATATCTCAATTGTGTTGAGAACGGGAGCAGATTCGTTCCCGAAACGTCCACCAAGATAAGTAGAGGTTTTATTATTATTAAATATATTTGTATTTCCAAATTTTTTCAAAATCAAGGTGTCACTGACCAATAGAGAATTTCCCTTTTAGGTATCTAAAGGTTTAATTTCAAGCGCAGTGACATTTTGGGACAGATCCTAAATCTGTCCTTACTACAAATATATTGCAATAATTTTTAATAACTTCTACTCTATTTTTCAGAAACGAGGAGAGAAAATCCCATCAAAAGCTGAAAAATGAATGTACCACCTCCTCGAAGAACTTACGACAGTATGTATCACATTTAATTTCAATATCAATCATTTTGTTTCTGAACAGTTATGCTCAAAATCTGTTCTTCCTTCTCTGAGATGTCTCATTTTCTGATGCATCTGGTGATGAAATAGTTCAGATAGATTGGAATATGTTTTTCCAATTTCATTTTTCGATTGAGTTATTATTTCTTCTGATATAGAAGAGTTTTGATAATCTCCTACACTCTTTTGCTTATCAGGTATCTATATTTCTTCGATTCTTTCTGATACTTTCCATCCGATTGCATATCTTCTGTTCGCTTGATTTGATGAAGAATAAGATGAGGGATGAGTCCCTTCCCCTCATGTGATCAGTTTCCGAACTATTCGTATTCCTCGATCTTGAGGAATATGAAATATTCCATTCACAATACTCAACATAGGCTTATTTTCCTCATACTGATACGGTATATGTTTTTCTTGGAATCTTCATACTTCGGAGGAAGATCCATTTCGGACAGTGATCTGCTTCAGGAAGCTGTGGTGTCTTTCTTCACCATATCTTTCACGCCACTAATGATTCTGAAGTCTATTGAAGAAAGTCACGCCCACATCCATGATATAATCAACTATTTTTGAGATATCCAATTCCAAATCGAAAATTGCGTATTCAATTCTCATACGGAACTGCGTAAAGTGATCAATAGACAGTTAGATCACTAGTATGAGATATATTCGACATTGATTCTCTCTTATACATATTCACAGTTTGGTACATACTCTTATACAGTTATTTTGTTCTTCAATTTGTTCAGTCATATCCAAAAATTGCAGGATAATACAGATGATACCATATCGAAACTACATCATTTCATTCCACATTTTTATACAGGGTTCAAAGATGATGTTCGATATGATTATGTCGTCGAAAAACTAGCGCTGAATACTCTGATCTGGCAAGATCATTCTATTTTTCTCAATTCAGCGATGTACTGTCGGTAATGTTGAGATCGACATTCTTCGAATATCTCATGGTTCATGCGGGTTCATTGAATCAGGATTCTTGGAAACATTCACTGAAAGTAGCAATCATTTCCTCGATTGAATCCTAGCTTCTTCCTTCCTCTTTCCTTTAATGTTAGCACAACATTGCGGTTAGATCGATGCAATTCCGGTAAGTTCCTATTATTTCACACTACAGTCAGCATTGAACTCTCCATCGTGTCTTCCATAGAGAAAAACCACAAGTTTATTGTGGATTCTCCCGTCGATATGCCCAATGAGCTCGACAGAGGAGTTGAGTTGTCCGGCGAGAAGAGTTCCTTCATCCTGTTCTTCCGGTCGAATACACTCTGAATATACTCAGAAATTCCATCCGGCCATGAGAGACATTTTTGAGCATCGCCAGCGTGACACGCTACAACGTGACAGTGTCAGCTCTCGCAGGCAGGGGTGGGTGTCCAAGCAACAAGTGACATGATTATATCTAACAAACGAGCCAAATTGCGACCCCTACTAATGTTATTTGGGTATGCATTTCCTACATCGCACGTGTCTCGTATTTCAATCTCCCTTTTTTGCATCTGTGCCGTGTACGAGAAGAAAAACATCTTTCTGATACGAAATGTTCGGATGATACAGAATAGAATACATGGATAATTGGGAGATTTCATCATGCAACACTGAGTTCACAATTTCCATAAGAATAAATGTCTTCGATATTCTATTCATATAGTCATAAATTCCATGTTGCCAATGTAGAAATGTGGAATGCAGTAAAATTGGAGGTGAGTATCTGATGAGCATGAAAAACCAGACCTGATTCGAGATAGGATACTATCGTCGGATAAGATTTCGAAATAATTCCAAATTATGTAGAGGATTTTCTGATAGGAAGAGCCTTCTTCAGTAGTACATAATGACTCAGAATCCCTGATTTGCTAGATCCCATATTTTGGTTGATGAACAAAGTGTTGTATCAATTGATTCTAGTTACAACTGAACTTGATACTTCCCAGTATGATGGATGTTAGGACATGATTTGGTTTGTCGAAAATACAGCCTCGACTTTGAGAAACTCTCGAGTAGTCTTTCATGTAACAATAGTTATATCCGAATTTGATACAGAGGAAAGGCTAGATTTCGCAATCGTGATTCCAATTCTTCCCATCGAAGGTTCCGGAAATATATGTGTGTGAAGTACAGCATACAAGAAAAAATCACCTTCGCAATCGATGATAATGGTGATGATAGTTGTGGATAGTGACAGATGACAGATTCCAAAGTTTGCTCAATAATAGCATCTTTCACAAGCATCAATTCCTTCAGGAAATTCAGTATTTTGGATACGTATATTCGATGCACCACTTCTACAGTAAGCTGTTGTAATCCGAGTGTATTATATCTTTCATGATGTTTTGCCAGCTGTAGACTCTGCAAGTACTGTCCTCCTCTACACCCAGCTTCCTGAGATATTCTTTGAACCTGCAATGTCCTGTTAGAAATCCCGTCGTCATTGCCTCGATACTTTTCCTGCTGCGGTCAATCAGTGTATTTGATCTTGTTCGGTTGGAATTCTCGAAGAGATTTCTGGCCTGCAACAGTCCGGGAAGTCTTTGAAATTGTATAACTCTCATTGATCGTTCCATTTCATTGGGTTCAACTTGGGAATACGAGTTGACTTTCCAAGACCTCGTAAGGGTTCTAGCCAGAATATCCAAGATAATTCTTTCGGTTTACTGTTGACGATGTACTGATACCAAGTAACAAAACAACAAGAAGCATGATCGTGTATTCATAACAATTGAAAGCTTTCATTGGAACAAGGTACAGTTCATCATTATCATAAATGAATTTCACTTTGATGGAAAGACACAGTAATATTTCTTTGCTTAGCCATGGTTGTATCTTTGAACACTTCAGAAACTGATTGGTCAATCAGAAATATGAGAGGTATTTCAGCGGTAATACAAATTGTGAGTTCGTAATCGATCAAATCATGCGATACTCTCAAGGTGGGTGGAATGATATCAATACAACAAATTGTCTTCGGTTTGTATTGGTCGAACTATGCGATGATTTCGAAACAAGATAAATAGTCACGCAGGTTATATGAAGGTATTGAAAGCTCAAATACTCGAGATACTGAAGCGAAACATCTCACTGAGATGATATATGCCATCTGACCCTTCATTAGTTGTTGCGAATCTAGTACCAAATTGTACGAACAGACATTCAGTACATGTTGACTGTTCATTAGATCATCTATCTTGTCATGTTGTTCGTATTGAGTTGAATCGAACATTCATCCATAACGCTGTCGCAGTTTTGAATATTGATTAGTGAAGTGATTCTTTACCATCGTCAGTTACGGATTCCTGGAACATGTCTCCTGAGAAGAATAAAGCCAGTTCGTCTGTGATAATTCCTACGGAATTATCTGCTTCAAGTCCAGTTCCGACGACTTATTTATAGGAAATCACGCTATAGTGAACAAAACTCACACAAAGTTCTTGGGGGTATTTATAGATGAAAAAATCAAAATTTGATGAGCATGTAGAGAACTTATGCAGAAGAAATAGCATCATGCTGTTATGCAGTTCGAGTTGTTTCGAATGAACTCAATCAATCCTCAGCCAGAATTGTGTACTTTCACTTGATCGAGTCCCATTCTCCCATTGGGTCTCATGTAGTCAGCAACTACTGAATTCAGTATTCGTTTTGCAAAAAAGGGCTGTCAGATACATATGTAAGGCAAAATCACAAGATCACTGCGAACCACTTTTCATCAGTCAGAAAATTCTAGCTTGTTTGTTCCTTTTGGAAACCGTGTGTCTCATACACAAAAAGTATTCAAATACAGCAGTAAATAATTACAGACGATACCATACAAGAGGAAGTCGGGATCCAACTCTGCCATCCAACCCTGCCAATACCAAAATTAGCAATTACAAAATTTTCTTTGATATATGAGAGCAAGGAAATATATAACCACCTCCCATATAATAACAAATTTGAAAAAGTTCAGGAGAGCAGTTAAAGAGATATTTCTGCAAAAAGCGTACTATGACTTGAAGGAATATTACATTGATGAATTTCAGGGCTTAGTACTTCTGTTGCTTACTCATCTGTATTGCTTTATTTATTTGTAATGACCGATATATGTTTCTGTGATATTTTATTTATATTCGTTTAGGTACATATGTTTCAAAGCTATAATGATTGTTCATTATATTCCATATAATTTTATAATTTTATCATTTCCGAATTTATATAATTACACTTACTTTGTCAATAAGAATTACTTCTTGGACAATGAAGAATGATTGATTGATTGATTGATCCTCAAGAACCAATGAAACTGTTGATGCAGCAACAAGCTGTACTCAACACGTTGACTACACAAATTGCAAACATGAAGACAGCCGCTGCAGGAACACCTTCTACATCATCCAGCCATGCTCCACCAGTGGAGACACTCCTGATGCCCAAACTCAACTCTCCAGAAACCCTAACTATTCCACAGTTCAGGGATCAAGAACGAAGTTGGAAAGACTATAGCAAATTTCAGCAGCTACAGACCCAACCCATTGACTACCAACGGAAGATTCTGAGGTTAGCCCTGGACAATGGATGGACCATGCTCATCAGCTGTTGCGAGTCTAGTACCGAATTGTGGCGAACAGACATACAGGAGATGCTGACTGTCTGTCAATGAATGTCATTCTCCAGATTCCATCAGATCGTCTATCTTGTTTTGTTGTTCGTATTGAGTTGATTCATAACGCTGGTATCGAACCTACATTCACGCTAGTGATAGCACCACCTCCACCTCCTCAGTATATATCTTTTTTATGAAAACGAGATTATCATAATACTTCCTGGAGATCATTGGACTGTTCGTCTTCCACAAGATGCCAATGCATGTTAACTTGACGAATGATTATAGGTGTAGTGATGTGATAGTTGCCACACTCAAACATTTTTACTACACGTTTCCAGTTGGCAAATAGCATTTATATCGTTGTTTGCAGCCGAGTCCTGCGTGCTGCAGGCTATCTGAAACAATAACATTCGGCATCAGAGGGGCGGGAAACGTGGAAAACGCAATTTCCATTTATGGAGGGCCGCGAGAGACCCCAAAAGAAAATTAAATGCCGCATTCGGCGAGGCCCCGCAATAAAGGCGGCCCCGGACGACAAAGTCGGAGGTGAAATGAGGAAGATCCGGTAAACACCTGCGATCTGTGGGGGCAATCAAATCAAATGAATTTTTGCCATTATACTGGCGCCGGCACGTTTCACATCTGAGAGACCTTATCGATTTCCCTTGCTCATTGTGAAGCACCAATTGAGGAGCTCTTAAGTATTCAGATGATTATTTCGTATACTAGCTTGGGGGACAGATATCGATTCTGAGGACTGAGAATAACAAATTCACTTTGGAATTGGCTATTTCATCGATAAATGGTTTCATTCGACTCCCTCGACTCCGTCTCCATGTCCTTTCGAATCTTGGAAATCGAATGATATACCTTTGGTTCAAGGTGTCGTGAGATATTTACTTTTTTGTTACGATTCACTCATATTTGTGCACCTAGAATTTCAAGAGGTCAAGAGCAGCAAAGTCTCAGTCGAAATTGTGGAATGAAGATTGGCACATCCATGAAACAGAAGGAAATTTTATGAGAATTAATAATTTCAGGTTGAGATGATGAGGATGATTGATTCATATTCAAATTGCCTACATTCTGCGAATTTCGATTCGAGGTCAAATATGTGGAATGGATAGAAGAAAGTCAAGTAAATATCCTCTGGGGTGTTCTGTTGTTACTCCAAAATATGTGCAAACATTGTTCTCAAAATGTATTTTTTATCGATACTATATCACATCAGGATTTCTTCCATCCTATGATGCCAGTATGACTCTAGTGACATTTGCAGTCACAATCCTGGGACTTCACTCCAATCCCTTTCTCATATTCAGATCACCACCTCCTTTAGGAACCCATTCTGAAGATCTCACTCCAATGTGAAATCTCCTGCTGGTGGAAAAGAAGGAAATATTTTTTCATTCTAACGTTGATATTTCGTGAAATGATCACTGATAGTGATATTTAATGATAAGAACGTGATTCCCAGTTATCGATGCAGATATCACTGGGGATTGGATGAAAATATAGAATAATCATACAGTGAGGACATGGAGCCTGAGCACCCCACCATATCATCGATGCCATAGTCGACTCAAACTGTAGAGTTTCATGTCTCATATACGAGACCGAATTTCAACTCAACATACCGAACGTTCGATTATTATAGAATAGAATAGACATTTATTTGCATAGAAAACAGTTGAGTTTGTAGGAAAGTGAACAGTTCTGTTGTGACAGATAATCAATATTACAGAAACGAAAATACTCCTTGGATGTATATACACGCTAAACAAAACATTAACACAATATAAATACGTTGGTATAGCTGGACAAGTAACCAAAATACAATGACTCATTTTACCTAATAGCTTAGAATACCAGGGCATAAAATAAGAGAATAATATAAAATCTAAGAATACGATACAAAATCAAATTGTATCATTGAGGAAGTCATTGATTGAATAGTATGCCTTCTCCAAAAGGAGCTTTTCGACAGCTCGCTTAAGTTTATGAAAATGCATATTTTTGAATTCAGGAGATAATTTGTTGTACAACTTGGCTCCGAAATAGTAAACATTGTTTTCGAAGGAAGATGTATTATGATAAGGAAGTGAAATCATTTGACTGCATTGGCGAGTAGAAGATGTACTGAATTTATAAAGAGACCTATTTTTATGAGTGAAGCATAACGCTTCAAGAATATAGAGAGGTTCCTGGACTTTATGGCATTACAGTATAACTTCCACTTATACTCAGATCTCACATGAACTGTTACCTACTTACCGAATCAATCTCAATAACCTAATGATCTTGTTGAAGCTCATAGCGACAACGAAGATAGAGACATTTTTAAAATGTAGTTGTTCGTGTTTCAAGTTCTCAGAACTTTCAGGATAATCTGGCTTCGTCAGTACTTTTCCGCCTCAAAAAGAAGGAATAGAGGGACAAGTGAATGAGAGTGAGATCATAGATTTTCCATACTAATTGGACAGAATAGCCTTTCATTTGTCCATGCAATTCAAAAGGAATCTTCTCTCAGAAGGGACTGAACAAGAAATAATTGTCGATAATTTCAGATGGTGAGAAGGCCGATGCAATAAAAATCCTGAAATTATTTTCCTCGCCTACAGGAGAGTGACGGTTCTTCACAACTCAGGATACGATTTTCGAGAAACAGAAGGGTGCTGTTCAATGAACCGTCGACAAGTGGCTGTGGGATAAGTCCAGATAGACCAGAACTTCTTCCGAAAATGTTGGGATGTTAGAACATAGCAAGACAAGGAAGGAAATCGATCACTGGCTGGATAATTAATGGGATCTTCTGAGGTGTAAACAAACAGGGTGGAGATATCGTATTTTATGTGATACCCTTCGCAATTTCTTACAGCTCAGGTCGTTCACCTCTCTACGATATCGCCGGATAGTTTTATTGATTCGATAGGTTTCCTTCATCTTCCTCGATAGTATTATCATGATCCACATCATTCAGCAGGTTTTCTTGAATCTATTCAACATATCCGTTCAGTTAACAAAGCAATGCAGATTTATTTTTGGAAGGTTCAAGATACTACGATTTTAAGAATTGCGATTTCCAACGATGATCAGAGATGTAGACTGGAACCTTGGTTCACGGTTCAGGATGTTAATGAAGCACTCAAATAGTTCTGATACAATATACTAGTCGTTATTATTGACACAGTGAGGCATTTATATCATTTCATATGGTTCAATGAAGAATGGAGAGATAGTAACGGAACGAAAAATAATTTGAATCATTCCACTTGGAAGAAAAAGACAAAAGATCTGAACTGGGGAGAATTGTAAGAAAATGTAATGATGATCACATATCCAATGTGGAAATTCGAAAATGTATGTTTCATTGTATGTCGTATATTTCATTTTTTCTTGACCAATCTCTTTTGATCGATCGATATAGTATGATTGTGGAAATCAGCTTCAGGATAACAATGCTTCATCATAAGAATATGTGATGTCCAGCGGAGCGTTTTCAGAATATCATCTGAGAATTTTGTATCTTCTCACATATCGCAGGATATTTCTGAAATTCCATGTCATGGCCTTACTGTAACTCAAAGGAATAAGCACCAGAAAAACATTCTTCGAGATCGAGATTCCTTCTACATATCTATATGCTCAATAAAACGAGTAAGAAATATGTATGTATCAGGTATTCGAGATATTGAGAATATTCTCGACAACCCAAGGAAACAAAAAATATACGTTGACTGCTCGAGATGTGGGGAGGCATTTCATTTGTTGATATCTATTTGTAAAAATCGGCCTAGATATGTCAAGTATAGGAAACAAGCAGGTGAGAGTCGTCGTTAGGAAAATGAATTCTCATAGAAACAATGCGATAAGTTGGAGTAATAAAATGTCAGCTATTTTTCTGCTTTCCGATCCAATTTCTAATTTTCAGTAGTGGCCTATTACAATTATTAGAATTCTGTTGAATCATTTCCTAATACTTTCATAATATTATGTTACTAATCAATTCATCAGGACCTTCCATAGTAGATCTTTCATGATGAGGAGCAGACAATGATTCTTGGAAAGGAGTGAAGTGGAAGAAAACCGTTCATATCTATTCCTTCCTGTTGGATGGAAAAAATATGCGAACATGCACTATCGAACCGTGAGTGGGTGATGAAGAATACTTCCGTTTCCAGATCAACAGTAGTTAGGAAAAAGTAAAAACATTGATTGAGTTCATTCAGATGTCAGATAGGATGAAGAAAAACTATATCACTAACTCTGTCATGTCATTTGAATTTCATTCGAGATGGCGTCCATCTGCCATTTCGACGGATGCAGAAATTTCGTAGATACCAAAAAATAGATCGAAGCGATTCTGCTATGAAGTATTTAACATCATCAACCGCCATCTTGTGTTGGATGAATATTTGTGAAATTGTGGTAGGTATCGTATGGAAGATTAAAAAATGTTTGAAAACTTTCGAACTTTCCTCAGGGGACACAGTCATGGACACAGTGCATATTATGATTAGGTTTTCCTTGAAAACTAGTAGAAATCGCCAAAATCATTGACTTTGTCTGAACTTGGATTCAGAAGGAATTATCATTTCTCACATCATAGATTGAAGAATAATGAAGTGCAACCAATAACGGATATTTTGCGACATTGGGTGCTTTCGCATCAAAAAATGAAACATTCAGTTTTCACAACCTTTTTTATCGAGTCTCTCATCCTGTTGATCTGAATTCATCTGATCTCAATCGATTGAGAGAGAAGAATTGTGTGATTTCTCGTTTGATGCAATTGTAAAATTGAAGCCATGTCAATGGACGATACATATTCATCTCTTTCCACGGATTGAATGAGTCATTCCTCTCTTTATGGAATCTTATAACTATCTAGAGCTAGTTCATGCTCTGATGGAGGGACACAGCAAAATAATACAAGGTGTTTAGTATACTAGAATTTGATAAACATTGATGAATAATTGATAGCTCTCGCGATCTGAATAGGAATAAGCTATAATCATTCTCTTCATCTTAGTTTTATATACAGTGTGTTGAAGTTGAGAAATTTGAATGTTCCTTCTTGTAGAGAATCATCGAAAACTTCATATTCTCCAAACCATTCAGCATTCCAATATTAGATATCATTACAAACTGATATTTCTTATTCTACTACTATTATTCACCTTCAATGAGTATTTATATTCTGTAGGTTTCAGTCCCACAATCTGATTACTATAGAGAACCCTTCAAGACTGGTTTGAATATTTCAGGTTGGTTCATCCTGTATCTGAGAATGTAGAGTGAAGGGCTCGAATGAACCGTATATGAATGGCCTTAGCATGCTTTCATGGAACAATGATAACCGTTCTCCATTACTTTTTTCTGTAGTCATGTTTCTTCCGAACGGAACATTCACAAGTTGGAAATGGAATATACAATAGGTACCTATCTTTCACGTTGATCACTGACTCACATGAAATATTTTCATTATCATGGAAAGATAAGGTCAAATTTATAGCAGCTGGGTATCAGATAGTTTTGCTACAGAAATAAAAACTAGGTGAATATAGGACATATTGTGGACGATTATATGAAAAAGTGTACTAACTATTCATGTGCTTGTGGGTGATAGAGAATTACACAGTCTGTTGCAGAACAGGCAGAGAAAGAGTTAACATTATAAATCAGCAGTCTGATTTAGCCTGATAGAATGAATTTCAAAACCATCATATTACAACGAATGTCTTTCCGTCTGGGATTTGATGTTCTCAAATAGCCGTTGCATTCTACAGGAACACTGTATAATAGATGAAATTAATGAGAGCGAAGTCAAAAATTATTCGGTATCTCGATGAACGAGAGAGAATATGGTTGTCATGCAACATGAAGTCATCATAACTCGAAATTATTATTGGAAATTATGATCTGTTTGAACACAATGTGAATGAACAATGTTCCCGACTCTCATACAAAACCTCAATTCGGATAATGTGACCAATATCATCAATATCAGGTGAAAACTGCCCATTCAGTTCGTGAATAATTGACAGATTCTGAGTTCTAATAATTTATAATCATTGCAAATGGTGATAGATACGAGTGTATATTTTGAGTCATCATCAGTCATCTATGATTTGAATATGGAAGCTTACTAGATCAGAAATGTAAACTAAGAACGAAGGAAAGTACACAAAGAAATATTATAGTCCCCTCAACCGAAGCTCTAGTTGGTAAATACAGATTCTCTCGTTACTGTAACAATCCTTCATGGTAACTGTAGGAATATTCTGGTCATTGTAACAATGAAACGTCATCAGGATAACAAGATCATATGGTTGTGTCTGTACCAACCAATAAGTACAGGGTTGGGATAAAGTATGGAACCAAGTGAATTTTACGAAGAAAACAATATTTATGAAAATCTGCAGGTAAGTGCAATGGAACGAAATGCATCTGATGTACATTTTTTTTCAATAATAAACTTCCGGTTTAACCGGAAATGCCATCAACTTCTTCAATTCAAATGAGACACTCTACGTAAAGAGCTTGTCATTTTGAATCCATACATACTGAGTTTAGAGTGAAAAAAAAAGTGGAAACGAGGAATATGGCACTTCAATCAACCTCCTTTGAGTTTTTTTGCATCAGAGCAAAACACTATTTAGATAAACCAATTGATGTTGTTTGTATGCATAGTAATAAATGAACGAGTACCCTTTCGTTCTTCAATTGTCAAATTCTAATTGACGGAAATGACCGATCATCATTAAAATTCCAATACGCTCTTTCTCACCTAATTGAACCATTATAAATTGTATAATTCGTGAATTGTACGTTCAATATTATCATATAATAATGAACTTTCGAGAATATTATAAGTTCAATTAACAGGTATCATATTTTATATATTTACATAATGATATTATTATATTAACGTACAATTCACAAATTGTACAATTGAGGATGGTTCAATTAAGTGAAAAAGAGCGTATTGAATTTTTAATGATGATCGGTTATGGTTGAATCTGTGAAAATATATAGGGTGTCCCATTCAAATTGAAGTTGATAGCATTTCCGGTGGAACCAGAAGTATGTTATTGACAAAAAAATGTACATCCAATGCATTTTTCATGAATATCGTTCTTTTCGTTCGAAAGATGGTTCCATACTTCATCCCAACCCTGTATTTCGACTGTATATATTTTCCAACTCCGGGGGAGCTAATTATTGCACTCTTCATGAGCAAAACAACGATGTTAATCTCCTCGTAGGCGAGGATGTGAATTCCATCCTGGAGAAAGTTCCATTGGAGTTCTCAATGAACAATCAAAAAAAAGTCTGTTCGGAATAATTTGAATGAAAAGATTCAGTAATATCTTAAGGATCGGTTCTGTTAATGATGTATAGAATGCGACTGCATTGGGTGATCTTGATGAGCTTCTCCTCTAGGGAGGAGGAGAATACGGTTCTGAGTAATTCTGATCTAATTCCATCGAAAACAAAATAATGATATTCCTTCTGGTTTTCGTTGAACTCACTGGCATACTCCTGTTGTGCCTGGGCGAGAAGGGAAGCGAACACTTGGCTGTCTACTGGCCTCTGAGGAATTTCTTCCTCACTCGAACTGTAGTCCCGTTCTCGCCAATCGGCACTACGCTGTCTCCTGATGCTGGACATGTCTTTCGATGAGTGTCGACCCCAAGAACCGCCAGAAGATCTCATTCAGCTCAATTGCAGCGGCTGTAAATCAAATTATCCGCTGTAGTTTTGAAACAGGAGTGAATTATAGAATTGGTACAGTTTCAACTACGTCGCTCAATGGATACTGTTACATGATGCACAGTTTGATGAACCGAGTTGATCGAAGATCTAGAAGATCTCAACAATAATCAAACACAAATTGAAAGGAATAATCAACAAATAGCACAGAGGAGAATATATGACTTGCTCGATCGAATGATTGACAATAATTGATCACAAATGAGAGAGAAGTGATCCCAATCACATTTCTTCGTTCACAGGGTTGAGACATCAAATCAATTCAATTCATCAGGTAGAATGTCTCTCTCACTCTATAGACCGATATCATCACTTCCACCATGGAATCTGCTATATTCAATATCATACACTATTTGATTTGTGTTATCCTCATCTTCAATTCTGGTTGAGTTGGTAAACAACACAAAATGAATTCCTATAATATTTGAGGAGTATTGTGTTAGCCAACTGTGGAATGTTAGGGAGAAGGAAGGTATCGAGATTCTCATCGAATGTATGGAGGTCGTAAGCATCAGGAAAGACTTCAATGGACAAAAAAATTGCGCTCACATTAATGGATGAAGCTTCGTAGAGAAATGTAGGAATGATCAGCCTTAACACTTATAAATTAATCAGTTTTGGAATCTCTATAGATCTATACTTGGAATCCTGCATGATGGCATCATAGACAAGATTTTTGTTGGTCAACGACTGCAGAGATGTATTTTTGGGTTCATTCATTTCATGTTTTTTTGTTTTTTTTTGTTTATCTGCAAATGCTGGATGAAGACCAGTTATTCTTATTTTCATTATTATTATTATCATGATTGCACGTTGAATGCATGAGGGCTGAACTGAAAGCGAAGTGGTTCTCAAAATTCGTTCCTGATTTTTTTCTGTCATATCGTCGGAATTTGGATGCAATAGAACATACGTACTTCTTTGACATTTTGCTTCACAGATTTTCGTGATCATCCCTCCTTGTTTCTGGAAATGGAGATTGAATCTTCAATCATTTGATGGAGTATATTCATACCTCAGATACCTGAGAGTGTGATTCTCTTCTTGTGAGTAACACCATATTCCCTAGAGAATTGGAAATTGTGCTCACTTGAACTATATTGAAGTGAACATTTCGACCCCTATCTCTTTTTTCAGAAACGAGCATAGATGAATCCCGAGAATCTGGGAAAATTGAAAAACCACCATCTCGATTGACCTACAGACAGTTCTCAATGAACTGAACAGTGATTTTCTCATGTGAACTCACTTCAACTTTGGACATTCCCGATCTCATACTACAAGAATTTCATCAGGGTCTAATATCTCCTACGTCGAATGAACATTCAAAATTTCAAGAGATACTACATAGTATCGAGACGAAACTGATATTTCTAGAATACTTGGACACCATGTATCCATAGAGGACGTTTCTAGAGAATAGACAATATTTCTAGATAAACTGAACACACTAGGAAAAATGATTCCAGGATCTATCATTCAGACAATCATTTCCAAAGAAGTGTCAACGAATGCGCCAAAATGATTCCGATTGCTTCCGCTTGCGATTCGTTGAAAAATCTTGTGATCATCAGGATATATGAGAGGAATTGAGAGAGACTGGTGTACTGGGATCAGGCCTCGACAGATTGTACGAAGAGGAATGATCCCAAGATAGATCCTTGTGGAACCCCTTGGTGGAAAAGAAATGGGTACTTGAAATTCAAACCATTCAGCCTCAAAAATCTGGAAGTGAATGCTAACGTGAGATCTTTATGGAATGAAATTTTTTGGCATCCTTCCATTCATCTAGCTATACTATTATCATTTACTATGCATTCGAAATGGCAACGAGAAGGTATGAACTTGAATGAGGCCAGTGTTCTACAGAGAACAATGGCTACAATACGTGGAAATATCAGAGAAGTAGGTCAGTTGAGAACATCAGATATGTTGGAGCCACGTAGTAGATTAGGAACACAGCAAACCAATCAGTGGCAAGCTATCACCATTTCTAACTACACATTCTGTAAGTGAACAGATCGCATCAGATCTTTGTTTCGTAATATTCCTCTATACAGGACGAAGCGTCCTCAAGAACCTGCATCGTCCGGGTATTAACAAGGTTGAACCAAGATTCAGATAATGCAGTGACGAGGAAAAACAATCTACTCAGACTTTGGAGCATCAATTCTGTAGAACGAGCTTTTCTAGTGAAATACACGTTTATCCTGGTGGAAAATGACCCAGAGATTACATGATGAACAGAATACTCAAACTGACTTTCCCAATCAAGAATGAAAAATTTGAAATGCTTCGTCGGCCAACATGTTGGTTGAAAAGTACCCTGAAACCGTATTCATAATATGGTATCAGGAACATCTGAGGATTCTTCTATCTATATATTATGTATCTATACATATCATTATATAGTTTCCACCTAGTTTCGTACAAAAAAAATTGGATTCCAATAATGATACCATATGAACCTCGAATGGTTCACTGTGGGCTGAAAAAGTAAGAGATGTTCAGCTTGATAGAATCCAAATTAGCTTCCTTTTTGCCAATTCCGTCATTGCATCGACCTTGTAACCACCCTGTTCAGAGAGATAGAGTTAGATTTCGACAAAATTGAAAACATCGAATTTCAATCTTCACTTTACATACGTAGTGAGCTAATTTGTTTCAATTCTATTCTAATGATGTGGAATTTATCTACCTGGTATTTTGCGATGTTGTATGTGTTTTTTTCATGGAAGTAGTTGAATGTAATTGGTTTCGGAATAAATTCTTCCTTTCTTCGAGGAGTTACATATTCTGAGAGAAGAAGATACGTACCTAGCATTCGTATTATGGAAGGTAGATATCATTTGTTGGTCAGACTATGCTTTTCACTATTCATATTGAACGACCTACCGGAACTTACAACCTTCATTTCCTACGCATTCCACATCTTTGCAATTCACCCCCCTATGGAGCACATCTGAGTATCAGCTGAGAACTGATGATCTTACGCATTAATGAATATGTGATGATAATTTGTCATGAAGGTCTTCGAGTGAATTGATGCTGTTGGTGCACTGAGAATTGCATTTTATCTCGTCACATATTACCAGTTCAATCACGATCCAAATGCTTCCCAACCGAATTCCCCGTTGGAATGTACTTCATTTTCCGACATCCTCCAACTTCCATTCGCGGTAGAGCGGAAATTTGTTGCTTCCTTTATGAGAAGTGAGAGTGGAGTCTATCCCAATTATCGCTTTCCTGTACAACGGAAATCTTGTCGGTCTATCATTGTTTCGATGAGAAACCAGCATACCCTCTGGAGGAGCCAGATCCGATATGAAACTGGTCCATTCAACGAGTCATCAATGAATCTCCCAATGATGCTACAGTATTTGAGTTTCTCTTCTTCGAGTGCTGATACCAAGTATTTCATTCCATCTCATATAATTTCATCCTACTTTATTCCATTTGTATGTCTTAATCTACCGAATTCACATTCTATTTGTCGATTTCAATTCCAATAGTTTCCACATCTGGATTAGTTCGATGAGAATAACGAATTGATAAGAGTATCTGCTGAATCGTCGAACTGGAAAATTCAAAAAAATCTCATCATTTCCGGATGAGGAATATCTAAAAGATATCATCGTGAGGAAAAAACATGAAACAAAGATGCTATGAAAATGAATCATCAAGTTCGAATTCGAAAATAGAGAATTTAGACGAATCACGAAGTGCTCTGAAAACAGTCAAAGAAAGCTCTCAATCAGGACTGTATCAAAAATATATTAATGTTACTGATGGTTATGAACAGATACAATTCCGTTAAAATGTCGTCTTCCATTATGTATCAGAATTCAACATACCTTTCAATCTGAAAATACCGGTAAATCTCACATCGTCATAACCTCATTCCTTGATTTTCGGTCTGCCATAACTTTAAATTTTCCAGCTTCATCATCAGCATTATGACGGCGTTATCGTAAAATTTCTTGAGCTCACCGATATCTTGATATAGTCTTATGCTTTTCGTCATATGTCTAACGATTCAACATTTTTTGAGTGCCTCATGCCATGACGATATGTTATTTCCAATCATTTCAATTCCACAATACGCTGCAATTCTAGATATACCCATCATTCATTTTTCCCTTAGTTTTTGGAAAGATCTGAATTATTCGGCAGTTTTAGTTGACGAGATGTGGTAACATGAACCGACAGCTTCGTCCAACAATTCTCGATACATGCAAGCTACAACTACTAATAATTTCCTCCTGAATTCGTTTCAGATCGATTGTTCTACAATCTGACATATCACTATGGAACTTCAGAGGCAACAAACGAATCATCTACTGGACGATGAAGAAATGATGCATTTTGTTGATACCCTGTGATATTACAAGATATCGACAACATCAACAAACACACGAGGAATTTATCGTTCTATTTAAAATCACATTCTCATTGAGTAGGTGCCATTTTCTCCTCAGATTTCTACTTTCCGTCATTCACCATTTCATCCTCAGAACTAATCAGTAGTTTAGTGTGGAAGAAGAGAAATAGGTCATCATCAATCAGTTTTATCTTATATTTTGAGATTCGAAATGATCCAATCGATTGAACGATGACAATTTTTGAATACGCATAAAAAAGTGTGACATGTCATATTCGAATATCTAGCAGAGAAACAGAGTTCAGTCGAATCAAATGTTGTCAAACGCATAAAAAATCCGGATAGAGATGTTATGAGAGTCGTGGAAGAGTGAAACAACCTGTACATTTTATGAAGCTGCAATATGGTGTCGCATATAAAAATCAAATAGCTATGTAATGGAATGTCTCTAATAAAGTATATTATTGCATCATAAAGTTATAATACATAATTCCGACGAGTACGCAACGGCCAATCAGCTTTCGTGATCGCTCTCGTAATGACCTCGTAGCCCTCGACCGTCATTAAGTGGAAAATGTATCGACTTCAATATCTAATACCATTTGATGGGTAATTCCGTGGTGTCGGAGAATGATATTCACATAAATTGTTATTTTCAACCAATAAAGTATGCACTGGTTTCTATAGTGAGCTTATAATTCTCGATCTTGGAATAATAATATAGTTCAGCCCGGAGTATTTCTAAAACAATTCAGATTAGATATTCATGCAAGGTTTTGTATGTTCACTCAGTCAAGAGACTATTGTAGATGGTGGAAGCATTGATTGAAAATCACAGTTACAAAATAAATATACAACCTAAAAAATCATTTCCACTTTTCAAGTCTACTGAGGATGGCCACTTAGTTGCCGAAATACGTATTTAGACTTTTCTGAATATTGTTGTGATTCATATTCATTTTGTATTCATTTCAGTATCTAACCACAATCTCTGAATTCTAACTTCAATTGGAGATCACATCAACACAACAACAACAGGAAGTTTTGGAAAACGGCACCGCTACCCTCCTTCTCTGAAAAGGTCGTTCAGCTCTGAATATTCTATGGAATGAACAAATGCTACCTGAACATGAGAGTGAAAGTGAAAACAAGATTCATCTCTTCACACCACAGTAATTCAATATCCCACAATCTACAGATTTCTTTGAAGTCATCGTGTGGGGAATATACAAGATTCCTAATTTTTTTCTGCACTTTGAAATTTCTGGAATTTTGGGATGCTTCAGGAGGATAGATCGTCCTTGATAATAAATGCTTCTAGAGGCTGATGAGAAGGCCTCATTGGGGCCTACTTGCTTGGCAGATGCCTTGTCACCTTACTATGCCAAGTTCGGCCCAACTCCCTACTAGTTGTGGTTATGCATACAAACGACCTCACAGATGGTAAAGCTCGATCTCTTCCCAAGGTGTATTCATTTCAGTACAAGGTAGACTTTCTTGGAACTCCCAAGGCTCACCGTATCAGCTTTGGCTTCATTTTTCAGTACTTTTCAGCATTTTCCACCTGGAAAGCATAATATGCAGTTCCCAAAGACAGAAGTGTGTCATGAATATGGAGGTGAAGTTGAAGAACAACTCGAACTACTCAATCAAAGATACTGAACTGTAGAACAGGAGTAAATTCTAGCGGAGTCTACAATGAATTCGGAATTGAAAAGAAGTTTTCATTCAGACATGAATTTTAATTTCCTCAACGCCTTCAACTATCAACAACTGAGGGAAACAATCGAAAGTTCACGAGTATATTGGAAATTTTCCTAGGCAAATTGCGGGGAGATAACTTAGTGGAACTATTTAAGATGTTATTCATCTCTTCGGAGTGCTCGATCACTATCTCGAAGTTTGGAGCTCTCGTCAAATCGGTCCAGATGCTCATGAATTTCCTGATATTTACATATCCAAACTTGGAGTTTCTCGTGCTATTCAAACCCGACCACTGTTGAGAATTTGCATCTCATTTGAATCTGAATAAATGAACAATAAATATCAGAGGCCTATGGAATTTGATCTCTCCCCGAGAAGAGCATAGCATGGAGACATTCTCCCTGCTGGATGACGGAACTAGCTGGATTTCGTGATATTTATGTCTTTCCGTATGGATGAGATATCTGTTCGAGAGTGATATGTGAAATGAAATTCTCTGCAGATTTTCCACAACATGGCTTTGAAAGAATGGAGAATGTCGGAAAAAGAAGTCATTCAAACCTACTAGCTTCGACTCCTCGCGCAGACTCAGGATGAGGAGATCAGCTGGTATCATCATAGATTCCGTCCCTTCTTCCTGATGACTCACATTTCTGCAGGATGGAGTACTGTTACTTCAGTTCACATCCCTGGATGTGTCACCACCTACAGCGCTCTCTAATGGGACGATCATGTGAAGTCCATTGCAAAATCTGCTTCACAAAAGCTTGGTTTTCTTTTCCGTGCGAAGAGGTACTCCACATCCCAGCTTCTGCTTATGATCTACAAAGCACAAATCTGACCTGTACTGGAGAAATCATCGACCTCTCTAGAACATCGTAGAAAGGTCGGCGATCTTTGCCTTTTTCAGAGATACGTCCACGGTCGGTGCTCAACGGAAATATCATCTATTATGCCACCACGTGCGATTTCTAGTAGACAAACCAGACGAGCTCAGGCTGGTCACCCTGACACTGTCAGGCTCGATACCTGTCGAACATCGTTATACCAACCATCATTCATCAATAGAACGGCGAAGTTGTGGAATCCTTTGCCTAGTGAAGTCTTTCCTGATGCTCACAACCTCCAAACTCTCAAGAAAAATTTCAAAACCTTCCTCGAACATTATAGGTCTGGTTGTCTGGTTATCAAATTCATACTCAATCCGATCTTGCAAGATTCAGATTCCAGCTCTACTTCACTAGTCTTGCCTAGGCTTTACTAGACAAAAAATTCTAAGACTTTGACGTTCCATTGACGCATGATGCTTAGTGTAGCGGAGTTCATTAGATCTCGAAGCCTTCATGATGTGAGAGTGACCAAGTTTGTTACATACTCGTAACAAAATTGTTGTTTGTTGAATACTCCTATATTTTCTCGAAATCCACCCCTGATAGAGTCGAATATTTCAGTTAATGAGTATAATCCGGCAAATATCGTCTCAGTCGGAAAAACACAACTTGAATCACAATCATATACATTCAGATACCTGAACATTTTCTATGATCTCATCTCAGTCAATTTTCTGCTGAGTTCCACCTCTCAATGCCACTATACTAACTTCAGTACTGGTCCTGATAGTCTTTATCGACGGAAACGTCTGGTGCGTGACTGCTAGCTAATCCGAAGAATTCGCTTAGTGCCAGATTGCTAGGAGATCAGCAATTATTGATCACATTGTGTCATTAGTTTCCCCTTCGTGTAAACACGCGAGGGAAAACAAATATCACTAACCCTTCCGGTGGTCATCCTGGACTATTTAATGCACCCCATAGCCAGCAGGCGGCGGAACGCGAATAATTACGAGACTCGAACTGCGTAATGACATTTTGTCTCCCTAGAGGGCGCACAGTTGATCAGTAGATGTAGTCCATAATATTCTAGTAAGCGCAGGATGATAGATATCATCAGAAAAATACGATGGGTTTTCAATGATACAAGTTTGGAATACTTCCATGTTGACGGATGTAGTCTCAATCTGAAGCGAATTATTTCAACGTAAATGACGTTATCCTACTCATAAAAGCACATAATGTTCGAAAGTTTCATCTGTATATGTTATCTGACCGCCTTAATGATGTCACTCAAACTCAGAATATCATTTCCCTATTGTCCTGATGATGTTCCAAGCAACAATGACCTGAATGATATGGACCTAGTATGTACCTCAAGTGTTTCTCTTTTTACTTTGGTAGATCCCACAATGACTGGATGGTGGATGACATGAAGGATCTTGGTATCCCAATGGGAAGTAAACTTACTTTCTCCCAACTTGATAAATACCTCAATGAAATCACGAGAACTATTGGGATATGCAATTTACCAGAGATACTTCTTCAATGTCATTTGAAATCATCTATTGTACATTATCGAATTGTATTGTAAAACTCATTAGTGGTTTACTCCTAGCAGACTTCTGTTTTTTGTACAAGTTGCTATCTGGTGGAATCTCTTGACTTGACTTCTGCACAATAATAATCTGAAAGTGAAACCTCTTGAAACGAGATCAACTTCTACATTCCATTTACAATTCCATCGAATTGATTATGGACTAGGCAACCCGTTAATTATGATACAAATGTCGATTTGTTCGATCAATCCCCCAATAATTTTGAGAAATAATTGGTCGATAACATCTCATCCAGACAAGTAAGTGGTGTTTGGTAGGATTATAATATATTTACAATTTCATTTTCATTCTACATACATTCATTTTGAATGAAAGTTATGTTGAACTTTCTATTCTGAGTGAAAGAGTGTACAAATTTGTTTATCTTCTCAACTTTTCTTCTCATTCTCTTTTTCGAATCCAAATTTAGTACTTGCAGTGTGAATATCACATAATTATTGTATTTCATTGATATTGGGGGTGTATCCCCATAGAGTGAGGGAAATAAAAAAAAAACAAAACTGCCTCTGGCTGAAATATTTTTCCTGTATGATGCTCCATCGACCTTGAGGCAGTTGATCAGTGATGTATTTTTTGAGGCATTGATACTCAAACAGACAATGTAACGTCCATGGAAGATCATACTGATTCGAATGGGTTCGGGTTCTAGACGACTCTGAAGAAAAAATTCTCAAATCGTATTTGCTTCAGACCTCCTTAACGTCCGAGAGGTTTCATTCAAATCTCGTACGTTGGCACAACCCTGTAGGGCAATAAAATTCATAGCATAATGATGATGAATAACTCTCCAATGGTGTGGAAGTCGATTTTTCCAGTGAATAAACATCTGAAACTCCTTCGATTATGGAATCAGTTCAGTTCGTGTATGGAATTTCAATGGATTGAGTATCAAAGTTATGAGGCCAAAGCTATTTGAGAAGTGTAACTTCAGTGCCATCTAGAGCAAAAAAGTCAAAGTTTGCTGAAATCGATTGCTTTGGTCTGAGGAATATGTGATGAATTTTTTAGAGATATGTCTGATTTGTCCCTCGTATATGAAATGCCAAATATCTTGTGAGAATGAGAGTTCGAAAAGCATTGTATTTATATCATGTCGATAACCACAAGTGGGCATACCATCATTCATCTGTCTGTATAACGTTATCGACTTTCCTTTCGATGATTTATTCTTCATCCACGCCCTTGTCGAGTCGAGTGAGTATACAAAACATAAACTTCCTCTAACAAGCTGCATTGTTTAGGTTCCTGGAACGTTATTGGCTGAACTTTTAAAATTAAATGAGTTACCTAGAAAGTTCGGCTCATACCGGAGGCAATGCTTGATAAACCCCTACGAATTGTTCTTTTTTTTAGGAAAACGAAAACATTCAAAGCGAAGAGCATTCTTGGTGGATTGTAATTCTATTCTGTCCTAATTGGGTTTCCACTCTCGCCTGGAGATATTACAAGCGAGACAGCGGTCGATGTTCGGAAGACCGGCTCTGAGGAAACACAATATCAAAAGATACATATTCGCCAATATCATTATTCATCTCAGATTACATTATTATTCGAACAATTTGCCAATAAGGCGAGTGATTATTCGTATAGAGTTCTCCATAGTACAGACATTTTATGTCATCTATGTCAAAAAAAGTCGGGGTTTTAATTTTTTTTTGATCGCTTCATTTTGACGATATTATTAACATATTCGATATCAAGGTGAAACGACAACAAATTCAGTTTATTGGAAATATTCCGCTTCTGAAGGCAACAATCGAGGATAATGAAGATCCCTTTAAAGAAGAACATTGTCAAGAAGGGATTTGATGAAATTTTCTAATTTTTTTTTCTCGTTGATTTTTCACGCACAGTATGAGTCACCAGTTGTTCTCACCTACTTTTTGATCTCATTTTTATTGATTCGAATGAACAAAATTACATGGACCTCGATTGGTTCTCTGAGAGCTGTTAAAGAGTTCCTGTCAATGTAGAGGGTGATTGGTTTCGACAAAATGAATCAATATTTTCTTTTGATAGATACACCCTCTACACCGACACATACTTGATACACAGAGTGAATTTCAATAGGAATATTCACGAAAAACTGAAAACATTGAGAAATTGAGATATTTCTGTCAATTAGTTGGTAGTTGCTCACTAACACTGTACAATAAAATAACTGATCTTTGCATCACTCTTCAGATGATCTTGCGAAAATCCTACTTCCTATGACTTGAGGACTTGACTGCAGTCTCAGTGCAAAGCTGTGCATTTTTTCACGATTCAGTCCATGAAAGATGAAGAGTCTAGAATACGTTCTCAGAATCTTCATAGTGGTTTATGAAACACCCTGTTTATTCTTCCGATATTTGATGGTTCCTGATATATAATTATATTTCTAAATATCTGGAGGAAATTACAATTGTCATGAGTGATTTATCGTTTTGAATATATAAATATGGATTAATACAGAGACTTTGACACGGCAAACCCTGTCGCTTCATTTTCAGTCATCAAATAAAATTGACATAACTAGGTCGAGATAATTTTTCATGCAGGACAATTTTCTAGTCCTAATCAGAACGTTCCAACGAAAGAATAACATATCTCTCCAGGAGATCCTTCCCGTCCATCTACCCTCTACTCTCAGAGTCATTTGTCATGAATCAATAGAAACCACGTAAGACTTGAGCAAACTGTGTTCCACGAGCTTCCAGATCCGCGTTCGTTGAATCGATATTTCTGAGGGGAAATCTGCTCCAAGCGGTGGAAGGCCAAAGCTCGGAAATTGGAGTATTATCCGTATGAGGGCAGCAGTGTGGGAGTTACTTCGAGAAATTCACTCAGATGGCACTTCTTCTTCTTTTTTCTGTATATGTGTCGGATATGAGAACTGTTTTGGACAGTAGCAAACTACATCAATATGCTGATGATTCACAAATATGTGTAAAATTTGATCCAATGAATTACATACACACACAAACAATAATTCAATCCGAGTTGGGAAAAATAAAAAAATATGCTGACGATCACAGCCTAAAAATAAATCCAACTAAATCTAAAGCATTAATATTTGGATCACGTTACTCTCGCATCTTTTTGCAATCAGTTGACTTCTCTGTCAGACTTGGTGACACTAATGTTCCAGTGGTGCTAAATGATCGAAATTTGGGCATGGATTTCGATAGTGGTCTAACTTTCGAAAAACATGTAATAAATAGGCGAAAAATTGCATATATGAGACTAAAAGCAATGTATGCATACAAGCATGTGATCAATGATGGAATCAAATTTCAACTGTGTAATACCCTTATACTATCCTTGCTTGACTATGGTGATATTGTGTATAACCAATGTATAACAGTAGAAACGTCAAAAAAAATACAACAATTGCAAAATATGTGCATGAGATATTCATACAACATTCAATATAGAGAGCATATAACTCCCCATTTGAATATAAAATGTACACTTAATATGAAGAACAGACGGTTACTGCATTATTATTGCTTCATTTACAATATTTTGACCAGTAGAGAACCCAGGTATTTATTCGACCGATTGAACCCCCATATGCATAATTACAATACAAGACATCACAACAACTTCAGAATACCGCAACACCATACAGCTTCGTATCATAAGTCCTTTACTTGTGCATCTGCACGAATGTGGAATGAATTGCCAAATGGCATAAAAAATAATAGTTTGAATAATTTCAATAAAAGAATTTAAGAATTTCTACTAATACAACAGGTTACTGAAATTTAATATTACTGAACTTATGTATTATTCTATGTTTTATCTCGATAAAGTTTTTTGCTTTTTGGATTCCATTTATTAGACTTTGTTTTATCTCTAACTCTTTATATATATATGTTAGATATTTATGTTTGTATGTTTTTTTAGTTTTAAGCACATATTGCAAATGGTGAGATGGAAGATCAACTTAGTTGAATCTCGACCATGTTTACCCTTATTTTATTATGCAATTGTATACACTACCATGTATTTCTTGTATTTTATTATGGAATTGTACACTATGTATTTCTTTTGTTTAATGGGTAAATGAATAAACTAAACTAAACTAAACTAAACTAAACTTCTGTTTCGATTTCGGAAAGTTGAAGGTGTAGCTTGAAAAAAAAATCCATTCGTCTAGACCTAACGATCTCCAACCATTGTGATATCACATGAAATGTGAAGTGGAATACTTCCTCAACATCGAGAAACACTAATGAGGATGTTCAATAGGACTACCATATTTTTCACTATTTTGAGCGAAATGCCATCGAAAATATTGATACTCACTATGGTAGCTCAATGAGAACCCATTTCATTCTGTAGCAGAAAACTGATCATTATGAATGGAATACGTTAACTGGTAAAACAGTATCATTGAAAAGTATCTACAGAGAATTACCACAAAGCTTCTGAATATTTTCGTTGCATTCAGAGTTTCTCTACATATCATCTTCACTCAACCCAATTCAATTTATCCTCTATGAATCAATTATTTCTCTACCAATGGTGATGTCTGTAATAGCATTGAGAACCCACAAATACTCATTGGTACTCGTGATACAACATACAAACTATTACAAAGGGTGTTGACGAATAAGTGTCGCAACGGAGTACTGTAGATTCCCCATGGAAAAAGAGACTTTTGGTTCCTTCCCGCAATTTTTCTCTGGGATCTCGTTTTCGACATGAAGAGCGTCAAAAAAAATTGGAATTTTCAGTTCTTTGCTCTTATCTCAGGAGAAGTTTGAGATATGGAGCGAAGCCTTTCTAAACACTTCGTCAACAATAATGACTACTTTTGAGGCTCCTGATCTATTTCCTTGGACACGTCAGTGGTGGAGTGTTCAATGCCTCGTAAGGGTTTACCTCCCCAAACTTTCATGCCACTGCAGAAATTGTCATCTTTGAAGATGATTCCGAAGTGCCAATATCTTTGTACACAAAAAAGTTCGTCGTGCTTCAATGCTCGAAAGAGAACAGTTTCCGAGAAAAATGGCTTTTCATGAATACAAACATACCAAATATATAAAAATTGTCTGAAAATCTGAGTTACCACTGGAAATGAATAACTTCAGAACTGTCAAATGGAATTTTCAATAGAATGTCAGGTTATCGAGTGCTGATTCTCGAGTTGTTGGGGTGTTTCAATTCGAATCAAGTCAATTGTTGCTTCAATTATTGATTATAAATGGCATTTCAATAACAACTTGAACATTTTCCAAAAATTAAATGATACCAAGAGCCTCAAGAGTAGTCATCATATATGATGGAGAGTGTACAAAGACTCAGTTCCACAGCTCAAAGGGCAAAAAACTGATTTCCATTTTCTTCTGACGCCCTGTAACTTCAAAACGGAAGCCAGGAGAGAAATGTGGGATCTACAGTTTTCCGTTTCGACACTCATTCGTCAACACCCTGTATGAATGAATGATATATCCATACTTTGAGATGAAATTATTCAAGTTTTTGCTTGGTTGTGAAAATTGGAACTATCTCTACGAATTTCTGAATGGCAAATTGACATCCTACGACAATAAAACCTATTTCAGAAGGATTCATTCCATTGACGCATGAATTTCGGGCTGACATCTGTCTATCATGTGCATCTGCATCAATACTTCATCTGATCGAGTGGAAAAGTTATAACAAGCTATGTTACTGCAGCTATGATGTTTCTTTCTACGGTAGGCGGGTGAACTCAATAATGATGATACTCACAATAGTTGTCAACTTGTTATGAAGTAAATATGTGTGGCAATTTATACTTATACTCTATCTTTCAGTAACTCAGCACTTTTACTTAGCAATGCCATTTCATGAAACCAGAATAAAACAGTTCAAGGAAATATGTGAATCTGATTGAATGATTTCGATTGTTGTTCATGGAAGTAACATGACTTTTTTCTGTTCAAGGTTACGGGAGGATTCCATCGAGCCCTGAACTCTTTCGTATGAAGAATGGTTCAGTCTCAGATGAAATCTAGACAATAACATCTCATCAAAAACCTCTGAATGTACCAAGTGAGACAGCCAAACCAACTTCACTTGTCTCCTATTAGATTCGAAGTTATTCATCATTCTCATTCATCGAGTAATACTATTGGTGTGGGAGAAATATTCCTGTCCCACTCTCAATCCACGTTTACTAAGAGAACTAATAATGCACCCTATATATCCTTTAATGAAAATTTCTTGCTTTCCCTGGAAATTCAATTCTACGCAAATACTGTCTAATTTACCCAATAAACTAATTCCCTGCCTGAAAACTTGGTCGCTCTACATGTATTCAATTGCCGGTTTATTTCATTCTAACAGGCGAACGAATGAGAGAAGGCTCTCCTAGTATATCTAACCTTACCTGGCGCTCGGTTCTCGAAAGTAATAAACCATGCGATATTCCCGTTCGAATGTAATGGAGGGGTAATAAAACGACCAATTAAATAAATCAGACCTCCAGCTACTCTGAATCTATTAGGGTTCAACACGAGCAAATAAAAATCGGAAATAGCAGAAACGATACGTTGCTCTATGATAAGTTGATACGTTAAATAAATACCCAACGTTGGTTGGAGAAAAAATTTGAAATAGCTCAGATCACCACTGGTCTTTGGATCATTCGAAACAATAGAGCATAGTGAGAATATAGGATGGTGGAACAACTCTTCAATTGTTTTCCTTTCCAAAATATTCAGACTTGTCAAGCAACCTTACTCATGTCCCCGCTTATATATATATATACAGGGTGTAACATAATTCAATACGAATATTTTAATGACATATTCCTGGGGTCAAAATTAGACTTTTTTTTCCTATAAACATGTGTCCTAAAATCCACCCCCTCCAAGCTACAGACATCGCAAGATGCGCAAAAAAATCTTAAATTCTGAATTGTGGCTACAATTATGCATCAAATATTTTGGAAGTTCACATGCACTCGTATCTTCAGACGATCTATTCATTTCTTGATTCAAAAAAAAGGTAACTCGAATCGAAAGAGGTGAATGAGGGTTGCATACAGATTTGATGGCAAACATTTTCTATTTCCTCCAAAAAAATTCGAATTTAGACATCATCGTTGAGTTGGCCACTAAAAAAACATACATTTCAGTCTCCTGCATTTTTTTGAATCAACTAACCGTTTCAGAGGAAACAAACAAAACAAACAAAAATACCTAGAGGGCTATGACTTTTCACTTTGTTTCCCCTATTGACGCGTTTGACGTTTAATTTGTGAAACAGCACTGATTCACTTGTAAGTTTGACGTTTGTTAAACAGTTTATCTTTTTGTGTTTTTTGGTTTGGTATAAATTGTGTTTTTTGTCTTGTAGTAAACGTTGAAATGGCAAATTATTCAAACGAACATCTCGCTGATATCCATTTTGTTTATGGTCTGGCTTATGGTAATTCAGTTGGAGCTCGAAGGTTGTACGCAATTAGATATCCCAATCGCCGTCTACACAACGCACGAACTTTTGAAAACACTCATTGTAATGTGTATATATATGGCAAGAGGTTCGTCAATCCTGGAATTCAAATCCGCGTTCACTGTTGATGACGAATCTGAGATTGATGGATGAGTAACGGTTCAATTTCTTCAATTTCGAATTCAAATCATATTCTCCAGAATTCGCAGAAGAACCATAGAGATCAGCAGAGATGACGTCCTATAGTTTCGATTTTGGAAAGCCTCAGTGAGGTATTGAAATTCGACATAATCAAGTAGGCAGAAGCTTACAACTCTTTCTAGTGGCTGGGATACGGAAATGGAACACAAGTCCTGCCAATGCAATCGAGGTACAATAACCAACACTACATTACTACTGAAATATTACCAGCAAGACTTGATGGATATCATCGAAATCAAAATGACATACAGTTGAAACCTGTGAATCCTGCCTGAGGTGTACTTGTATCGAAATATGAGTTCACATGAGCTCACATGAGCTTACATGAGCTTACATGAGAGAAACATGACGATTCATTTTAAATGTGAAGAAACTGAAGAAATGTTGGATCAGTTATATCTACAATCTCCAATGTGGAAATCCTCAAGCCAGAGATAGTGAACAAGAATAACCACAAGCATGAACCAGGTCTCAAAGCAACAGCTTTTTATGGTTTCCAAACTTCCGAGGTGATGGAACTCAGCAGTGGTGTAGGATTCAAGGATCAGAAAATTTCTCAATATTCCATACTTCCATGTCACTTCCGTTCTCACCGGAAATTTCAGAAGGAACACCCTCTTCATTTTCACTTTCTTTGGATTCTCAGGATGATTATGGTTATGATCGTATTGGTACATTCGAGAGCATTGGTTGGAAAGCCACAATGTTCGTGTCGAGTGAATATCCAGAATCGACCTAGATAATACTGTTTTTTTTTGTTATTGTCTCAATCAAAATACATGAAATTGTCCTATACTGTCTGTGAGTTTTTTGAGGAGGTGGTACATTCATTTTCCAGCTTTTCCTGGGATTTTCTCTCCTCGTTTCTGAAAAATAGAGTAGAAGTTATCAAGAATCATTTCAATATATTTGTAGTAAGGACAGATTTTGTGATCTGCCCCAAAATGTCACTGCGCTTGAAATTGAACCTTCAGACCTGAAAGAGAAATTCTCTGTTTGTCAGTGACACCTTGTTTTTGAAAAATTCGGAAATACAAATATATTCAATAAGAATAGAACCTCTACTCATCTTGGTGGACGTTTCGGGAACGAATCTGCTTCCGTTCTCAACACAATCAAAATATTTTTCTCTTCGCAAAATTTTTCAATATAATGTCGGTATCGACATCACTATGAATATATTGAAATAATTTTCGATAACTTCTACTCTATTTTCCAGAAACGAGGAGAAAAAATCTCTCAAAAAGCTAGAAAATGAATGAAATTGTCCTACTCGTGATACATGAAACAGTTATGGATAACGAATGCAACGCTTTATTCTGAGAGTATTCATTGATCAGTACATTCAATATTCAATTGAAGTGACTATTGCGTTTTGTTGATGCCAATCTGATTCTGGTATCGAAGGCAGTATCGTTTCGTTGCAGCATATAGTTTCACTTCTGGTCATTCTTTTCACTCCATCAAAATGCACGGAATCACCAGAATGAAGAGGCTGTAGTCGCACCTACGAATGCTGATTCTGATTCATTCGAATTCTAGACATTCCAGGAGGAGCTGTCGTTACAATTATTAGGTATTTTTGTTGAAATTGTATGACTAATTTGTATCTCATATGAACAAAATTCAGCAGGACATACAAACATATTCAGATACAATGAACTATCGAAACTCATTATGCGAATTATCAATCTTTACCTAATCAGTTGTAGCTAGCAATCACCCCAAGGCCTTGTACCTCAAAATTGTTTGATGCTTGATGCTGAGATAATTCAGTTTTTTGACATCATCATCTCTCAATTGAATTCCTCACCTTTTCTCTCATGCATATTTGTATCTGAATTTCAAAAACCATCATTCTGATTTCCTTTCGCCTTCATATCAAATTCGCTCTCCGAGCTTTTGTTCCACGACCCCCTTGAACTCTCCATCCTTATCCTCGGATATTCGGAATTCCTTCACACAGCTATGCATAAATCAAAGGAATTACCTTTTTACCAAACTAGAACACCTCTATAACATGAAATATTTCAGGATATAGAAAGTCTGCGAGGGCATTCGCCGCTTAGGCACCGAAGTGAAGGCATTAAATCATATTTAATATACAACGTCCCGGCCCAAAAGCCTAGCATGAATATTGATGTCCAATAAAAGTGACATTCACGAAGTAGGTCAGTCTGTGCCGTTATGTTATGTAAGAGGGCAATTTTCGAAGGATTTCCTGCAACGTCTTCGATCCTTGATCATTTAGTGTATATAATCAAGGATAATATGACGCATATGACTCATGACAGATGACGTTGTACTCATCGTTCCATAGTTCCCACTGATTTTGGCTTGGGATTTTTCGTTCAACATGGTATACCTGGTTGAAACCCGAATTTTTCTTGTTCCATAATTTTTTGACAATGATGTGTGATTGATAGAATCATCGTATATGCGACCTGTGATGTGATGTTTTCATATCGATTATTGTATTTTTTGGTTAGCTTCATGATAACCTCAAAGTCCTGTGAGAGGAAATAAGGTTTCTCCTCAACTTAGACAGTCGTCCGATCCGTCCCTTTATAGATAGATAGATAATTAGATTCTCCACTCCAGTTAAACCAATTCTACATTAGAAAAGCCAAAATTCAGATATGAACAAATATACACATACACAAATAATGTAAGCGGATGATATCCAAAAAAATTGAATGAAACGAACCGTAGACCGACTGGAGCCTGGTTGATAAAATCAACTATATTCATAAAACTCTCGAATACTATGAATACAATCCTTTGCCAACAAGTCTTCGAGACTTTCCCTGACTACGATGAGATCATTTTCTTCACTGATAATTCGTGGCAGATCATTGAAAGAACTGTATACCAGGATTTCTAGAGGAACTGTTGAATTCTTGTTTGAGATAGGTGAATTGGACATGAAAAGATGGTGGTGTCAGTATATGATATTCTTTGAAATATGGTTCACATGAAGTTCTTCTTTGAAGTTCAAATATAATCCTCATTTCGAGAGATGAATAGCATATGTTACGAAAATTAATTCCTCTGAATTATGATGTTTTCTTTTTATCATGTGTGAATTTATATGAGAGCGTAATACACATTAAAAAGTTGTTGATGCCTCAATGATCCTCTGAGTTGGAACATCGCGTAATTTAATTGAAGCGGTCCATTTAGTAATCATATGAAAATCACTCAGTGTTTCGGGGTGTATATGGACAACTTGATAATATTTTTGTACCAAATCATACGATTCGAGTCACATGGACGTCAATTTTCTTCAATTTATTCTCAACAAATAGATATGCTTCGGAATGAATTAGAACTTCTATTATATCTGTTTATCTGTATTATATCTATCAGATCTATATAGTAGATTTCTAACGACTGATGAAATTGTAAAAATGGACTTCCATCATCGTCAGAATATCTGCACGATTGCTTCATTCAGTTCATTGGCATAAACCGTTATTCGTTTCGATACATAAGACGCTTCCTATTCAGGATTGTCGATTTCACGAAAGACCAGACAGCCTATCCCGGATCAGCAGAACGTTCCTCTCACAGTGATAATTACTGTTCGCCACCAACGCATTAATTAAAACTTGTAATTGGAATTGTCATCAGGAATAATTGTTTCTAGAGATCCTTTTCATTTCCCGAGATAAGCGATTTCCGACCCTCGAATGGCCAAGTTCGAACTGATGAAGCTAATTCTTTATGTCGCGCCATTTTCCAATCCATCCCGCCATCAAAAGTTTGATATAACTTCTGATGAGAAGACATTATTCACACAATGATGACAATGGAATTGCATTGGGTTGATGAAACCTGATCCAATGTAATTTACTTTACTTCGGTGAAATAACTCTCTCAATGCCGCAATAACTCGATATATCAATCTGAGTTTGGAGCTATCGCCACCTTCCTTTTCGACCAAATATGAATTCTCAGCGACTGCTGAGTTTCAAATTCAAGTATTCAACCTATGATCGATGGTATCAGGGATCGAAATTCGTCTTTAACTGTGAGCCATTCTTCAATCATCATTGTATCTGAGAGAATTAGATCTCAATAAATATTCCTCATCTGACTTTCTGCGGTTAGTGTTTGAGTCAAACATGATTTCGGCGGGCTCGACTAAAAATTCGATCCTCGTTCTGAATGATTTCAAATGCTGCTGTAATTCTTGCAATTAGGTTTCGATATGGAATGCAGCTACAAAAAACAATATCTGTTATCGTTTTCGAAGAAACCAACGCACAAGCGCAGGTAAATTGTTCAAAATAATCGATTATGGAATTTTTGAACACTGGTATCGACATTTTGAACAATTGTTGTGATGATATCATGTACAAAAGGCAAAAATTGAATGCATCGAAAATTCTATTCAGACAATTCATCGTCTTTAAAAACTTCAACGCGTCTTAGGGCCGTAGTGCAGTAGTGACACTTTTCCGGACACGAGACCCACTACTCGAATGTTTTCTACTGTTGCACTGAATAACCTCTAGAAGTTTGATTTCATAGTTCTGTAACACCTTGTACAAAAGAACCGAATGAAACCACGGTGGCAATTGGAATATCAAGAATGGTAGAATAGAACGACAGATATCTATCGCTCACTTCCACAAACTACCGTGGTAGGAAAGAATCACAACTGGAATGAAAGTTGCATTTCGTACAAAGCATCCTATAAATGATGAACATATCACCATGAATTCGATAGGGCTGACAGATGATTCTGTATGGAAAAGGATGAAACAGCAGTACTCATATTTCCTTTCAATGCGAGGACTTGTCCAGACGTAGAATTACTAACACTAACTAGGCACTAAAAGGCACGAATGCTTGAAAAAAGTTTGATACCTGACCAGATGGAATAATATCAAAGGGACCAAAAATTTGATAGGATTGAGAAAAATCAATGCACATCAGGAGTGAAATAGATTCGATACGTGCTGTTTTCTCGTGTCACCTAGTCATTCAATTTCTTCTTTCAACTTCCTGAAAACATATCCCGAAGTTACTCTTCTTGGTCCTCCTGAGTGGCCCAGAATCGAATTCTTCGAACATGTATCCGATTTCATCGATCAAAATCAGGATATCCCTGTGTTCTGTTCTATTATGAAGATGTTACTCGTGTCCCTGGAACCCTATCCTGTTCGTTTTCTTCACGGTATGTACCTTTACAAGAACTATTCTTCGTATATTTCATTTATCACTGGCAGGGCGGGATAACATTTCGGGCTCCTAATAATGCCGAAGCACATCGCTGAGAGCAATGCCATGTATATGCCTCTGGAAAATGCAGATAGCGTTGCCTGAATGTCACTCGGGTATATGGATCGTGATTTTGATACATCAGTTACGACGACATATATATAAAGATATCGAAACATCTAGGACGGAGTGTAGTCGGTGACAGTACTGGACTGAGGCTTTTTCATCTATATTCCAGGATTACTCACATTCCTTCCATTCGTTCTTCATATCAATAGAACACGTCTACGCAAACAGGTCCATTACTATGATGAATAATAATAAAAAAAATTGGTTGTGTATTCAATTCATATCAGCTGCACCATGAACTGAGTTCCAAATATCAAAAAAAAAAGAACATGACAGAAACTTCAGGATGATATGCCATAATATTTTGAATTTCGTCTCAATGGAAGTGGAAATACAAGACCATTTTCTCGACTTTCATTCTCCGAGAAATGTTGACAATATTGATTGAATTCAATTCATTGATTGATGACATGCAATATGGTGCACTTGGAGGAAATGATCCAGGTCAATATGAAAAACACCCTCGGGTGAGAGGAAGATCCGACAGACAACTATTTGTTGACTGATGTTATTACAACTCTATTTGCCATTTCATCCATAATTCCTTTCATTCATCAGTATTATCGTTGTTATTATGTTGTTAGATTCTCAGTGATTGGATTGAATTCAGTTCATAGAACAAACCTCATCAGGAACGAGGTCCAATATCACGCATTCGCTTTAATGGACACATTTAATCAGCAACTCAGGGTATTCATCCAATTATTGTTTTCAATATCTTCAATGAGCCAGAAATCATCGATAGAGATTTCGAAATGTGAAACAAGCATATTGAATCGTTTCGATTCACAGAGTTGTTTCGAATACATTCTACAATTTTTCATCATACTGTATATCATGCGAAAAAGCGACCGGATTGAAGAAACCGATAAATATATAAGTTACATGGAATGGGCATCTAATTGGATAAACAGCGAGAAGCACTCGGATAAGGAAAAGGAAATGATTTCAGGAGTTATCTTCAATTTCAGCCCCTTTCCTCCGGATTGTTTTCTTTCGAGCGCCACTCGGGCTCTTCATTTCAGCGTTTATCCAGGCTTTCCTTCTCACAATGTCAATTAAACAAATCCACTGGCGCACCTTTATATAGCCTGCAGATATTGTTCTTCGATGTGAAATTCATAGACGTATCAAATAACATAAATGATACAGGTTGTCATTCGATTCTTATATTTATGATTATTTCAGTTCGAAATTCACTTTTCGGTCAATTCAACTAGCGGTCACATCAAAGCATAGTGAATACACTGTTGAAAAAATTTCTAAACCAAGAAGAACATCATATGATGGAAATGCCTGCAAAATCTTCGTGCCACTCAACTATACAATGTTGCGCGAAAGTACAGAAGAAAACTATTATCAGTTCAACCAGTCACTTGAAACGCTGAAATACGTTAATTGATTCCACATTGGATGAATTTTTCGCAAACGAAATAATAATTTTTTCCAACCCCTCAGCTACCCCTATCCAACTCTTTCAATAATGCGAAGGTATTCTAAGGCGAAGGTATTCTAAATAACATAGATCCAGGAACAAGATCATCGTTTCGGAATCCATTGTTACATGAAAAGTGGCCATTCCATTCACGAGAAGTCATTTCATAAATGAACTACTCAAGGGAAATGTTCAGTAGTTATGTAAAAAATCACACATCGGGGTGTTTCACTCTGTACTTCAAGTTCAATTCTACCAAAAATAAACAGAGAATATTCACACCATCATAGTTCATAAGTTATATTGCATCAGTCCAACTTCAAATGTTTCGGAGCACCCTGAAAGGAATTAAAGTTACGATTGACAAAATATTATGTATACATATCATAGCTCATACCAGTAGGAAGTGGAATGATATTATCACAGCCGGTTGAAGTTCTAATTTCAATCGAAAGTAAACTCTGTGGCGCCCAACAAGTCATCCAACAGAATCCCTACACCAGCACTTCGCTCACCAGACAATAACGCTGCCGGTGCCGATTGTGAAACTTGCTTTTCTGATTTTTTTTTGAGATGATAAGGAGTAGTGAAGAGTGTATCACCATACAATTCCTGTGATACTGTGATGATAATGATGATAATGATAATAAGTGATCTCTATTCAGCATATGCTGGTATACGAAAATATAAGGAATGAGGAACACAAAAATCATTCAGATAATCATCAAGGTGTATCAAATAGATTGGAGCTAGTTTCATAATGGAAGGAAGGTTTGTCTTTTTCCACCAAAAAAACTATGAATGAACAATTGAATCAGAACAGAAATGAAACGGAAGAGAAGCCGAAATTCTTTGATCATGATTCTGATTCAATTCCAATCATTCTAATCAATCTCATTATTCTTGAGATAGTATTCGATGATATTCCTGCCTACAAGTTCAATAAATCGTTATTCCATATGAGAAATGAATTTGCATTGATAGAAAATGTACGGGTTCAATTGAAATCAACGCATTCCACCTGTAAAGCTTTCCTCTCTCGTGAAAGTTGATTCGACTGTATAAAATTCCTACCTGCTTGATCTGTGCTCCAGAACGGAATCATTATAAGCTCTCTCTATCTGTTATCTACATACCGCAGCTCCTTCTATCATATTATTTCTTGAAACGCTCGCAGCGACTCAAGTACAAGGACTTTGTGAAGAGGGAGCTCTTGGGTTTGTGTTTATAAAAAGTCGATCCTCGTTCTATGTCATCTCCGCTTTTTCCAGCTTTTGCTCTGATCCAGTAGCGCCTCCGAAGACCTCGAGGTATTTACGATTTTCAACATTGAAAATGCTCAACACTCTACGTGTGTGATGATATATAGGGAGTCCGATAGCAATCTGTAATACTTGGAAATTTTGCAGTTTTGCGAATTTTCGCAAGTTATTCGTACACTAGTTCGATGGTTACGGTGTCATGGGAAGGTGGTCAAATCTGTAGAGAAAGGAGTGCCGTTGCCAGAATTCCTCTATCAACCAATATAGCAACGCCAGTGGTGTCCTTTTTTTCAGTGATCCGCAAAAATTTTAATTTTTACAAAATCTTCCATTGAAAATCCCATAGAGATTGGAAATCGAGGAATTAGGTCCGAATTCGAAATTATTTCACAGAAGTTGGACCAGGTGAATTCGATTTTGTTTTGTGATCTTGAAATTGAGCATCACTTCTACTCATCCGGAAGAAGCAAAATACTGCGGCTTGAATTATGCAATTGCGTACCTGAGTTGTGCAGTAGTAGTAGAGAACAATTGTTCATTTCTGCAATGAGCATGTTTATCTCAAAGAGAAAAATATTTTGATATTCGATAGTACTCACCTGAACAAGCTTCGTGACACGATCTGTTTGAGATCCGAGAATGAAAGCACATAACGTTATACTTGACACCGGTCGAAATCAGTATTATTATATGAGGAACATCATGAGGGGTGAAATACTCTTGTTTCAAGTACTATCAGTACTATACAATGATATAATGATACAGTTGTTTATGAGATAAGAATTACCTTCAAGAAGAAGGAGAGTACACAGTTTTTGTTACTGTCATTTACTCTCTTTGAAAATTTTCGTATGGTTTTGTCACGTTATAACTGGTGATCTTTGCTGAGTTGTGAGAAGAAATATCGATTTTCTTGATGGAACGAAAAAATACTGAGAGGAATGCAATACAGAACGATGTGAGCTGAAAAAGATGATGGAGGAGGATTTGAATGACAATGCCTCTGATGAGAGACATGTCTCATAAGAGAGTACCAGCTCGAAACTAAAATGGACATGCTCCAGCGATCCGTATACCACGTCGTTACTCTATAACATAAAAGGTCTATGGAACGTTCGATTCAACACTTATATTGAGACTTCATTACAAATATCCATGCATATTTGTCTGCACAATGAGGAGACGTGCTTGGAAACTTTCCTACACTCTTGTTAACAGCTTGTGGGAAATAATGGATCCAGTTCTTGTCGTGTACCCCTTTCCATTCCTCTAAGGAAGGAGAGGCTCGAATTAATTAATGAAGAGATATAAAATGTTATGCTCCCGTTAAAAACCTCATGGCAAAACTTAATTTGCAATGAAAATACCTACGTATTTTTATCCCTACCTCAGATTGAGCCGACTGAACTCAATTTAATTCTCTACACCGTAGGATGGGGGCTTTCGCAAATAAATAGAGTGGATGTTATTTCTTTCACACCAAGGAGCTTGCGAACGCTAACGTAAATTCTCCTGATTGTCTGATTAAAAAATGAATTCGAGCTCGCTTAGACAGGCGAATATTCTTTTTTCTGGAACTCTGGGATCGAATTCATGAACAACTGTATTCAATAGTCAATAGAAATAATGATAGTAGTAAGCAATTGTAAAGGGTAATAATGAAATAATTGAAAAATGTAGGCTTGCTCACACGGAATTCCCCAATCATTATAGGTTTTTCTTTCGTGTTGTCGAAACATGGTGTTGAATGATTATAATCAGGAAAATGAACAAGGCTTTGATATTCTATTCCGTCATATTCATAGTCGTCATTGGAAAAATATTGGTTATATTTAGTGGTTCCTTCTCAAAGCTTGTAGAGATTTCATTCATGTGAGTTACCTTTTCACAACCCTTCTCTAATCTTCCTGCTATTTTCAGGCTCTCCTCTCATTACAGGATCTTCTTTCAAAGTCAGGAGTTGCGAGAGAGGTTTTTTTGATAAATTATTCTCAGTAGTTTGAAAACATTTTGTCTGATTCCATCATTCTGTAGATCATCATGATGTCATAGTAAATTTTGTATCAATAACATGAGTTTCATCGGATATTTGTGACTTCAAAAGAATGAATGCGAACTCTGCTCCACTAATTGTCGAATAGATGAACGTGAAGAATCACAAGATTTTTCTCTTTCAGAATTGGTATGTCATTCAGTCATTTCGGTAGCAATGCCCAACTATGTATTGGTCATCACAGAATCAACCACTTGCCAGTTGAAGAGTTCCCATTTGAAATGGTGAAATCATATAATACTGATGCTTTGTATGAATAACATGGCTATCATCAGATATTCAAGACTTGGAAGAACTCAATTCAGATTCTGTATTCCATGAATGGAGTGTTTAATCCTGTTTTGTATCAAATTATACCCCAGAAACCTAGGAGCAACAACTAACAATGCTGCTATTCAACCATCCACGCTGAAACGAACTATAGTTTATTAAAATTGATCAGACCCTGCTTCATAAATTCTCGAATAGGTTAACCTGGAGAATCACGAAATTAGTTACACCATACCGGAGATTGAATTATTACATACATACGCCTTAGAGCCTTTTGTATGATTATTGAATGGAACAAAGTTAACTTTTCCTCGTTCAGAATCGAGATTGCTCTGGAGGTCTTGAAATCTTTATCAGTTCCCAGACTTTCCGATCTCATTAGAGTTCAAGATGGAAGAACTACGTTGGAATCACTACCTGTGTTTTGTTGTAGTCGGAGCAGTCCATGGAAATAGCCCAAGTCTTCAAAAGATGTGTTAGTTTGGCATGTTGTTTCCATGGTGATCGGTAAGGATTATACCTCTTCGAATATTTTCCATAGCCTGTCAAGGATTACCTGATTGATCTGTCTCAAATTCTAATAAGAATGTTATGCACATTCAACCATAATTTGGAATGGTTTTAGGATTCACCAACCATATCTATACTGAAGACACCAATTCAGCAAACTGCATCCTCAATAGAGAATCACGAATGATCATCAACTGCTCAAAGCAACATAATCTCAATATAAACTCCACAAAATCTACTTTCTCATCATTCGGCAATAAATATATGATATCAATATAAAATTGTAGAGAGTGTGACTTCCTCACTCGTATCATCTGCTATCAAAAACTCAGGTCTGATTATTGATTCTAATTTGAAATTCACGGAACACGTCAGTAATTCTATTCAACGTGCATACGGATGTTCCAAACTGATATACTCTAATCGAAAATTGATCTCTGAACATTTGAAGAAAATTCTTTGTGATCAGCTGGTTTTATCGAATTTCAACTATTGCAATATAGTATATGGCCGGATATCGATTCCTTCGACTGTTATCAAATCCAAAAAATGCAAATCAACTGCACTAGACTGATGTGGGGCTTGCGGAGATATGATCATATATCTACTCATATATCCTCACTTGCCTGGCAATACATGAGTGAGCGTCATCTTCTGCATTCCGCTACTACCTTCTTCAAGATCATCAATGAGAAACGTGTCTACTTCTTTTGAAGAGAAGTAAAATTTCGTCATCAATTGCACAACCCCACTACTGTGAACATCCCCCGCTAGTAAAATACCATATTCGAAGCATCATTTTCCCACCAATTGAATTTCGATTTTGAATTCATCCGAAACAAAACTTGAAACTAATATGCTTGTTGAAAGAAGAACGTAATACATATACATATATCACGTTCACATTCAGTATTCATGCAATTGATTCGTATTGATGATATAAATCAGATTCATTTTTTTATTGAGTTATGAATGACCCATTATACTTGTATCTCTAATAAGGTTGAGTGTAAAATTAGCTCAAGAGCTGAACTTCCGTCTAATTAGGCATTGTGAATTTTGAGATCAACAAGAATGATAAGGATTATGATACTCACTCTTACATATTCTTCAATATCCAAGATGATTTCGAAGATGAAAATGAATGGATGGCATCGATAACTGACTCCACTTCGAACTAGCAGAAGCTCAAAATACAAATGATAATGATAATATTTTAAGACTCCATTCAACAATATCAATTCACACATAGATGAATGAAAACAGTTCAGAGAGATGTGTACGATTGTTCTTGTTCTGTTATTGATGAGTAGAACCCTTGAGTATTCAGCTGAAATAATCAAGGGTAGGACAGAATAGTACAACTTCTTCGAATAGTACACTTCTGATTTTTCTATCAAGTATCAAGATGAAGTATACATTCGAAACAAAATACTAAAAAATGAAAGCACCCAAAATGACGAACTGAGAACTTTGAAAATCTATACAGTTTAAAATTTGAAGGTGAGCACTATTTAACAATACCAGGTATGTCTTTGATTGTTTTTTGGAATTTAGGAATATTGAGGATTGATTCAATCATTTCTGGATTACCATTCTACAGGTTGTTACAGAACTGTGGGATCAAACTTCTAGTGGATATTCAGTGCAATAGTACAAGAGGCAAAAATGAATTGCATGGAATCCTACATAGGCAATTCATCGTTTTAACGCGTCTTAGGGCCGTAGTACCGTAGTGACAATTTTCTGGACATCATTTGTGTTCCAATGTAAAAAATATCTGAAGTATATCTATCATTTCTTGAGAATATCGATTTCAGAAAACGACTTTGCATGAATCAGAAGGCGTGAATATGGGTAATCTGAACTCCGCCTCAAACTACTGATCCAAGTTTTCAAGTACTTCAGCAGCAAGAGATCTTTGAGTTTCTTGAATCTGAATAATATTGTCCTCAGTTTATAAACGGTATACTTAATATGTAATGATATCTAATTCAAGAAAATGAAAATTTCATAGACTCTCCAATCATTCACCATGATATTGCATTCAATTCACTATCTCAACCTTGTTCCAATTGAAGTTCATTCTCATCTGATAGCTACCAAGGATCCTCATGAGCATTCTCAAGATATAGAAGATATAGAAAAATATTGTGACGGAGCTGAATTGCCGAAAGGACTGATACAGATGGCAGGAGATGAATAACTTATAAACTTGGACATTTCAAACAGCTCAGAATTTGTGGAGAATTTGTCACCGCGAAGACGTTACAACATAAATACAAGTTTATACGTAATCCGTTTCGTGACTGCCATATATCAACGAAGAGACGGTGGCCAGGGGATGGGACTTCTTGTTTTGTTTATTCTTGAAAGTCGCTCTGCTCGCTCTTCTCGTATATGGGCGAGTGTGTGTATGGGCTAAACTTGCTGCTTTTGACCGTCATAAATCCAACTCCTCAGGTTGAAAATGTTTGTACAGAAAGGGGTTCTTGCTCACAGTTCGTGAATGTGTTTTTGCAGTCAACTCTTCCATGGAACTGTTCATGAAGGTGAAATTCATTCAAATGTGGATCATGGATATTCATTCCACGATTATCCAGACCGGGATTCAAACAACTACATATTATATTGCTGCATTTCCTACTAGAAGCACATTTCGGAGAGCATGTAACAGGAATGTGAAGGATACATAAAAAAAACCTCATACTGGAAAAAGGTGTTGAGCAAATAATCACTCTGATTGTCTGAATGAATCACACTGCCCAACTCATGGAATTGAATATTTTCAGGTTGAAACTCATATTTCTTGGTAGAGATCATGGAATAGTAAATCGTACAAAGAGCATGGAATGATACTAATTTTTCATGAGTATGTTGCAGCATTCGCTCAGGTGAGGATGTTCATTCCTTATAGGAATGAGGAATGAACATGTGCAAGTTGCATACTACTTTTCCTACTGCTATAATATCTCACTTTCAACCTTATCCACAATAGAAATAACTTGTTAATCGAACTCGATGTTAGAAAGTATTGATGATATTCTCGTTGATTGTCATAGCAAAACAAATGTAACTATATTTTGAATAGATGAATGTGAACAGGGAACATCTCGCAAGTGAATAAATGCACTCATTTGAGAGGGTACATCTGATTGATCTCACTTCTCAGTTCCTCATTACAGTTCTGTCTACATTTTTCATATTTCAAGCGAATATCATTTCATCATCAAACCTTTTGTTGATTTGTCTGTTGATTGATTATTGGTTGCAAAAGATGAATAGTGAGGAACTCGTGTGAGATGTTGCATTTATAATTTCATATCTTCATTTTCCAGTGAGATCGCAGTGAACCTGGAATTCATACAGAATGGGTAATGAATTCCATAGTGGTTATGGCTTCACAGAAATTTATCGATAGTTCATTGTTGAGTGGGAATTCTTCGATGGAAATGGAGAGTTATATTATCTTCGAATGACTTTTTGTTGACTTCATAACGCCGGTTGATCTCGTGAAATGAAATGAAAAACTCAGATGATTGGCTACTTTTCGGAAAACAGCTGAGAAATGCGATACCCAGTTCGGTACTTTTGCTGGAGCACTGAGTGTGTGGAAGGACTCTATAGTGACCTGGGTGTTTGTGGGAGTGGAATATACCTTCCTATCTCCGCACAAGTTTCAACACATATTGCCGAATGAATCTGGTCTTTTCTCTTGGCGTTTTCAATATCTCTCGTTTCAGTAATTCGGGAAGAAGAAAACCAATGGATCGATTGATTATTTCATTGTGATGAAATTTTGCAAGATCGTCAAAAATAATACGATACGATTACAATACGATACAAATCAGCTCTATGCAGAAAAAAGAGTCATCTACGATCAAGGTGAAACAGCAAAATTCAGAACCAACTGGACTAGTGGAGACATCGATCGAACCATCTGGTACCTTTTTATTTCCTAGAGAAAATAACAAGGATGACTTTTGTCAACGCTATCAACCTAACCGAACAACAATCGAATGATAGGTATTTCATATCATGTACAGACATATTGTAAACTGAAACTGATTCCATATCAATAACACAATTGAAGAATCATAATCATTCAATCTCCTTCGTTGGAAAGCAGCTCATCAATGTTCACCTCGATGACCGAATCCTTCATTCAATATTCTTGAGAATTGATCGAATATATTCTCTGAATGTTCACTGATATTCACGCATTCAGGCATGGAACATCGCCTATTCCTTTTCTTCGTATCATTTCATTTGCTACGAGAGAAATGAAAAGAATAGAATTCTTCACCAGGAATTCGAAATTCAACCTACTAATCATTTTCCCATTGCCATTCATGATGATCTCATGAATTCTCATTAGTTACTCTAGTAGTTCATCTCTATCAAGAGATGGTGTCGGATGGCCTTTGACGTCCCTGGATTGGTTGGATCTTTGGTATCAGTGAAATAGTGGAATTCGATCATTATTCGAGGAATCTAGGAAAATGAAGGTTCAGAGGAAATATTCAGAGAAGATAGATACTACAAGAAGCTAGTTTTGGTCAGAACTATCGGCGAAAGATAGCATAATTCATAATGAATATCAGTATTGGTTTTGGTAGGTAGGCATGGTGACGCTGTTTCTGGATCAGATCTATCGTGCCTGATCTTCTCCTCCTCATCTCAAGGTTCGCTCTTTCGAGCTCCGATTCCTGGTAATCATAAAATAAAAAGAAATAAAAATAAAATAAAATGAAAATCAGTATGTTAATCTTTTCGTGATATACAGCATCATTCTCCAACATGAGATGTTCGGGTATTTCTATTTTCTATTTTTCTACGTTCTCCTTCATGCGTAGCTTCCTTAGATGCTCTCCAAGTCTGCATTACTCCAATATCGCTAGACAACATCTCTTGCTGAGGTCAATCAGTATCTACGACTTGCTTGTTGAGTTCTTCTCGGAATCAGGATAAACCAAGGCCGCAGGATGATTTTGGCTCGATCAGTGGTGTTGATGCTCCTTTTCGTGCTAGAGTGTGGGTTTTTTCATTTCATCATCAGAGTGCTTATCCGCTCCAAAGACGCTGAGGAACCACCCCACGGATATATACAGATGGCTCTAGGGTGGGAGAAAGCGCAGGTGCGGGGGTCTATGGGCAATCCCCAAGGGCAGACCATTACTTTACCCTTGGGAAATATGCCACGATTTTTCAGGCGGAAGTATTCGCAATACTCGCATGTGTTCAAGAGAACATAGAAAGGGGCTATCATGGCCGGCAAATCACTATATGCACTGACAGCCAGGCAGCAATCAAGGCACTGATTTCGTACAGAGTGACCTCCTCCCTGGTGTCAGAATGCATAGACAGCCTACAAAGGCTGTCAGCGACGAATAAAGTCTGTCTTCTGTGGGTACCTGGTAATGAAATGGCCGACAGTCTGGCCAGGAAGGGTGCGGAGGGCTCAGTGATTGGCCCAGAGCCAATACTGGGGGTCACTCGATCCTGGAGCAATTCTAGAATGGCGGGAATCCTGATGAAGAGCTTTCAGAATAGCTGGGCAGAGGCTCCAGGAATGAGGCAGTTCAGACTTCACATAGGAAATCCGTCACGAAGACAGACAAATGCACTCCTGGATTTGAACAGGAGAGAGCTGAAATTGGTGGTGGGGCTCCTGACAGGGCACTGCCCCTTGAACAAACATCTCAACACGATCGGAATCGTAGAAGATCCTGAATGTAGATGGTGCCTTGAGGACGAAGAGACTTCTACTCACATCCTCACTGCCCCAATGCCCGGCGGTGGTAGCAGCAAGGGAAATACATCTTGGGGGCAGCATCCTGAACCCAGAGGATGTGAAAAAGATTCGGCCAAGGAAAATGGTATCTTTTGCCCGCGAAATTGGCCTTCTCCACGGCTGACTTACGATCCCAGGAGTTGTGGGTGCACAACGGGTCCGAAGAGGTGGCCTAAGTGCGTTAGGTCTCAGACCGCTCACTTTCTTACATTACATTACATTACATTACATTACATTACATTACATTACATTACATTACCACCCCACGGGCTCGGAGTATTCAATTCTGGTTCCAAAGTCTCTTGCTCCAGTTTCCTTGGAAGTTCCAGACTAGTCCGTACTCTGGGTGATGGTGTTCTATATCAGCGCTAGGAGGAATCATATGAAGAGAGTATATTCTCCATTATATGCGAACATATTTTTCCGAGATGAATTTCGTCAGTGGAAAGTCAGCAGGGTGTAGATTCCCTATGTTGGGGTGAGACCCTCATTGTGAATCCATGGTTGGCTGTTCTGCTGGTTTATACCACAATCGCCAATTGCCATTAGGAAAAAAATCATGAATGAAGAACGTACTCAGACGCACTCGATTAGTGAACTAAATCAACCTGACAGGATCACGGTAACTGTTATATGATACGAAATAATGATGAGGTGGTCAAAATAAAATAATCCAACGAATATCTGATATCAGGATTTTGTATCCGAGAAAATCGGATGATAATCAATATTCTCAATGAATTAGTCATTTCCTCCACTCAAGATAGGAAGGTATGGTAGGTACGCAAGTGAGGGTTATCCAAACATGCTTTTACCCATCCAACTGGGTATTACTTCAAATCACTTGTTTACATTGAATATCTCTTCTGATCATCCATATATATATATATATATATATATATATAGCATGGAAGAATTGATTACTGTCATCAATTACTTGCGATCGTTTGACAAATTCCAATGAAGCAAATGAGGCATAATCATGAAACGTATAAATTTCGTTACATGGACCCATTCGAATTCTCTGCGCCATTATTGACCGAATTATCTTCCGCTACATTAACTCTGAGGGCTAGAAAAAATCGGAAAATCCAAGACGAGCGCATAGTTGAAGAGATCTCCTTTTCGGCATTTGATGTCGAGAAAGTCGATATTTCATGAGTAATAGAGTATCGAGACATTCCATAGTGATATATTGAGCTTCAAGAGGAATGAAACATTTGGTAATAGTCATTCCGAAACCATGAGTCAAACATGTCACAGGACATTCTGATGAATTCTGTTTATGATTCTCATTCTAGTACTACTACTATGACACTTCATTTCGGGCTTTGAAATATATCCCAACGTGATGTGAAACCTGAAAGTCCAAGCTTGATCGTCTCTCTGGAATCTCAAAATGATATCTCTGATTTACTGTTCTTATCGATCTGGTGGGCGCGATTTGTAGTTTGCCGGCTTTCCATGATTGCTGGCCGCCATATTTGTTATGTCTTCCTCACTGAAACCTCAAGACAGAACCGATCAATAGGTCTCGAATTATTAGGCTACTTCGAACTCTATCAAGATACATTTCAAACTCATTTTCTGAAACTGAACAGTCTGGTGAAAGTTCACATACAGGTTCGATCTGCCCGAACTGGTATATTCGGAGGCTTTATCATGTCAGAAAGATTAACAAGAAACGTCAGGACTGGAATAGAATCAATCCTCACCTATATCAACAGGACAGTTCACAAGGTACTCCTGAATAGGAGTGATCCTGAATAGGAGATGATGAAATACCTGAACGCAAGAACCACGTTTCATGAAAAGTGAGGTTGCAAATTTTGGCTTCATCAATCTGAAGCTCAATGATTTCGGAATATCTGATTGCCTGAATTGTGCAGTCAACTGGAATATCTAGAGCTGATCAACGAAATACCTTGTGGAAGATATGGTGGAGAGGCTGAAGTCGATCCAAATAATAATACATCGAACTCAACCTGAACTACTTTGTAATTTGGGATGTAATAGTGTTCGTTTAATTATTTCTTGGAGAGGGTTGGGTGGTTAATTTCTCACCTCACACAAAAGACGACTAAGTATGTCATCTGTGGATTATTGGTTCAACTGCAGTTCATTTCGCTACAATCAATCTAACAACGTCGAAGGTACGATTCATCATATTAAGAACCCATAATCTTGATTTTGATGCCAAGGAATTCATCGATTTTTTTTTTTGAACGAAAAGAGAATAATTCATTCGAGGATCAACAAACACAGGGGATCAAGGAGATACGACATGATTATTCGTAACATCATGTGAAGAATGGTTATCAACCAACAGTCAGATAGTTTGATGATGGTATTGATTCAATTAATAGAATTCAATCAACCTCATTTTCTCTTCAGGTGGGGAGATGGAACTGAAGATACAATTCACCTCATTGTTTTATCAGAAACAGTTGAGCCAGATCAGTTTTGTGTTATAGCAGGAGACGAAACATATTTCAGTTCTTCAATTCGATACAATACATTTCGATTTTCGATACAATTCATGACAATGGTCAATGAATAGGTCCAGTTCTCTGATAATGCACAAGAATGCTGAATCGGAAAAATAATGAAATGGCGTTATGACCTTAGACCTTGTTAATTCGTCAGGTGTTATGAGGGAAGCAGCCCTTCACAGTAAAGACGGCATTGGCGTATCACCTTTCAGAAAATCATGATATTGGATATTGTCAGTTCTGCATGAATGATATGTTCCACTCATAGCAATTATCGATATTTGCACAAAAATTGCGTAGAAAATTGCTTACAAATGAACTGGATAATATGGATACAAATGAATGAATAATAATGTTGATTGGAAAAATGAATGAATATAAACATACGTCTCACAATATTCTACCGATAGGAAGATACTCACAAGAAGAAACATTAGTGCCCAACAATAAGATGATACTTGAGTGAAAAGAGGTCTGAGGGAAATTACGGTGTATGGAGAGAGTCAAAGTTCTAAGCGATCGATAAAGATGATCCGATGATGAAAAGTAAATGTGTGTGTCTCAATATGAATCACTGTCTTGTAAAATTCATAATGAATTTGTCTGAGGCATCTGCAACTACTGGGATCTTCTAATCAGTCGTTCATTCATTCATCTCAATACCCACTATTCTTCATCGATTTACCAAACTTTAGGAGAGTACGAATTCATGTAAAGGCTACCGTTTCGTGTTATATTTCCAATCTCAAAATTCCAACCCATTTGTTTGAATCACAACTTTTTCCTCATACAATTCAAAGATATTCATGGCAAGAAGTATTGAATGAATGATCGATAATTTGAAGATGAAATGCAGAACGCGGAGGACAAAGTCTTGATTCAGAATGCATTTATTGAATCATTGAATACCGAATGTTCAATTTCATATTGAATATTGGCAAATATTTTGGTTTTCTTATGAATTATATGTCATAGGGGAGTTTGATGAATACTGAAAAGATATTACCGAAGAGATAGTTGAGTTCGAAAACAATATTTTCAAAACACTTTCCGAAATGTGCAGAGCGATCACTTGTGGAATAATGGGATGCTGACATATATTTCCACTGACCTATAGCAGCTTCCATTATATGTTCTGAAAAGTTTGTCTGCGAGAATCTATCAAGCCCAACCTGGCAATGATACTGATGGTATTCTTCCACATGAAAAATATCCAGACACTGAAAATGAATTCAACATGCAGTATCTAAGATGCGCTGGGTCAAGAAACAAAGCATAGGATAGCTTTCGTAAGGGTTCTTTTTCTTTCTATCTATCTATCTATCTGACTGGTGAAACTAACGCCTTATGAATGGAAACTCGCATGCGGAGTTGGAGACATTCGAACACGACGTATAAATGAAGTAGAAGTTATTGAAAGTTATTTCAATATATTTGTAGTGAGGACAGATTTTGTGATATGCCCCAGATTATAACCACGATTTAAATCAAACCTCTGGATATCTGAAAGAGGAATTATCTATTTGTCAGAGTCTGAATGTCACTACGCTCGAGATTGAACCTTCAGATACTCAAAAAAGAAATTCTCTATTTGTCAATGGCATTGTGGTATCTGTCCTCACTACAAATATATTGGAATAACTTTTGATAACTTCTACTTTATTTTTCATGAATGAGGAGAGAGAATTCCACAGAGAGCTGAAAAATGGAGATATCTACTTGGCTCCATACTTCATCCCAACCCTGTATATCAAGAAAATAGTATGGATACCAATATCCAGAGAAAGCTTTCCGCTCAGTAATTTTACGAATTCTTCAGAGTACGAGTTATATGGCCATCAATATCATGAGCTGAATGGAAGAAGTACAAATATATATCTAGTGAAATCATGATTGTTCCACGTACCACGTGAAGTTATGATGATGAAATTATCTTTCGTTCTCTCTGGATATCAACGTCAAGAGAGATCATTGAAATCATCGATCTCCGAACGGCGATCCATTTTCACTCTGTTTGGAAGTCACATTTTACGGCTGAGAAGTAAGGTTGGTTCATCACGTGTCATTTCATTCTGCTCCTGTTTTGGTAGAGCAAGTTCAATAATATCACGTAACAGAATATCATTTCAGTAAAGTGGATGTCGAATGAACAACGTATATTCTGACGTTTCAGAAAACATATGACTGGAAAACTGATGACGAATACGACTTCGGATATTTCATAACGAGATCTTCCAGTTAAGAAACTGTTTCATCCTGGAAAAAGTTGATCGGATCGAGAAGTTCTCACCATGAAGAACAAACATGTATGTTGAAATAGTGTTGGAAGCATGACTTACTCAATAATTCATGTTGGGATAGTCAAAATACAAACATAAGAAATCCATGCTCTAGAAATTTCATTATTGTTCCGTGAAATATCACAACCAGATAGTTTTCTCAACTCCTGTCAGAAGTTCCAATTTTCGATGTTACCTCTATCAGCACCGCCCATGTCTGTGCTGAAACGAGTTGGGATAGTTCACAAAATCAATACAAAAAGGTTTTCTCTCTCTGCTGATGTTTGTGTGCGATGGAGTAATGAGGACACTTTTCTGCCAGTATATTGGATTTATGTATCAAACATGGGAATTGGTATCGAGGGGTTTTCGAGAAGGCCATAGGGACGTCATGGTATCACGTAATATTTGTTATGTGGTGATTATCCGGATCGGCTGTGTAATGGATATCATCAGGGAAAAATACGAGTTTCAGTACTACGATAATAATCATCATTCATAGTTTTCATTTTGACCTCCTCGTTAGATCCCTCATCACGATATGTATGAGTCATTATATGAATCTATCTCATTTATAAGCCAAACTATTGTAGCCATCTGAATAGAAATTGAAGAAAAGTTGACAAAAAACAATCTAGTGGATGACCATCATGAGCAACTCCATGTAACAAGTCATAGAAGAATCCGGATAGATAACTTGAGATCTGCGATATTGAGGAGTGATAGAATTTTTGAGTATATTCAGTCAGTTTTCTCTGGTGTACCATCATATTGATTATAATTAATTTATTAATTTAGCGTCTTGGCACCCCCTCTGCTGATCTGTATAGATATCTTGAAAACTCTGGAAAACACGATTCGAATTTGAATTCAACAGTAAACCATTGAATGTTGAATCGTCTATGTTACATTTATCGAAATGAAGGAACTCTCAACTGAAGGAATATCAATATCCATGTCGAAACTTCCATGCCTGGCACTCTGACTGATATTTTCGGAATATCAAAATGATGAAATGTATGTCGTTGCTATATTCCATTGCTATAATTATGAAAACGATTCAATCATATCCATAGGTTGATGACTTCTAACCCCCAAGGTCTTTCCTGACGGAGGTTCAGAGAGTCCAGAAACTGAATATTTACTTCAACAGTAACAGTGACATGAAGTAGTTGGTGTTTTTTTCATTCATGAGTGGATATTCATGCAGAATATGAACATTATTGATTTCCTGAAAATCAAATTGCTGACAACGTTTAGAAAAATCATCATTAAAATTTCATAGAAAGCAGTGAGACGAGCAAAAGCAGTGAAGGTGAATGTGGATTACCGATGATATTTTTCAGGGTGTTGGATCACCATATTGATATTTCACGAACTCATTCTTATATTACATGGAATCTGTAATATTCATTGTTCGATGTATTGGAACATGTAGCATGTAGGAATATTCGATTTCTTATGGCATCACATGAACAACGCTGATCACTGTTATTTCATCCACAAAAATCTTTCAGTTAACTCCTTTCTGATGCATGCAGCAACACCGTATCGATGAAAATATTTCCGACTCAAAATCACATGCGTTTATCGACGTGTACCATCATTCAAAATTCGCCATCAACTGTAAACCAGCCTCTGTAGACCTAGTTTGATACCATTTTCATCGGAGGAATCGATCGAACCATTTGGAACTGAACGGAATCTGAGAAAAAACAATCCATTTCTCCCTTCATCGAAAAAAGTAGTTAGCTTTCATATTGAAATATGGATGAAACTCAAATGGCGATGAAAACAAGTTTCAACGTATCGCTAGACCACTTGCTGCTACGATGAAAAACCCAGTATTGATATATCGGTAGAATTTATCTTTCCTGGGGTAAGATTGGAGGCAAGCTGGTGATCAATTTCAGCCGGTGGATTGTAGAAGTGATAATGTGCAAATGGAGCATTAGATGGGTAACATCCATCTTTGGAGAATGTACCATTCGTTTGCGGGTTCCCTTTTTTCGTGTCCCTTCAGATGTGTTGTTTTCGTATGGGAACATCGAATGAATCTCTCTTCCGGCACAACTAGACTCTTACCTGCTAATCCAAGAAATTCCCATCTGAGAAATCTGCAACAAAAGAAAAATACTGAGAATGAGTGCGACACTATGTCTCGAATTTTCGTGTGATTATCTTGTACTTTTCAATATATTTCAGCTTATTTCCATTTTGTACAGTTCATCACTTCGAAGTGAACAGTAAACTTAATTCAGTAGGTTACATTGTTGAAATCATAGATTATTGTTCATTTATTCTAAGATGTAGAAGCCATGAACATATGGTTTCATGGAGTACCACCATGAGAGCCATATAATTCATCTACTTTGATAAATAGTTGGGATTGAAGTTGTTTGATTTATGAGACGGATACTTATCAGATTTGTACAACAAAAAAAAAGATTGGATCACGATATTCTCGTTCAAAAATAAGTGATGAGTGATAAGAGATTGATTAGGAGATGATATCTGATGAAAAATTGCGTGTATTCACTGGAGGGCATTATTTGTGGATATAGTTCCAACTGTCCACTACATGAACGGAACAAATATGTATATCTGTATATATATATATGTATATATGTATATTTTTTTTTCAGTATTCTCGTGATTCATCGGATGCTCAACATTCATTGGCCAGAAGTAACAGACAAACATTTTTCTATAAACCGTGACGCTCAACAACATGCCGTGTGCGAAACTTCAAAATGGCTACCGCTGTCAACTTGTCGACACATCGATTTATGGTTATAAAAGATACATCACTCACTATGAGTACGGAATTGAATGTCGTTAGTCCCAAATATTATGGTGAACAAGTGAGTTTAGTGGTATATGAACATAGAAAATACTATTTGCTTCGATGTGGATTGAGTTCGAGAAAATCAAATCCTTGTTTCTTGATTCAAGATATTCCGATTGAAATTGAATACACAACATAACTTGTATGATAACGCATTATAGACTCTCGATGAAAAATAGAAGATATTTGTTTCTGGTTTCGGCTATATTTCAGCAACTTCAATTTCCATCATCTGGTCGAATTAGATCACTATTTTCTGTTTTATATCTTCAACTCAATTGTCAGAGATGAGAGATCCTGCCATTTCGTTCACTGGATTGTTTCCTAATCAACGATTTTTCCAATGGAAACAACCAAAACCTGTTTATATCATCTGATTTTGCGTTTGCAATCTCTGATCAGTAGAAACAATCTGATCTGATAGAAACAGTTATTCAAATTTTTGCCACACCAGGAGTCCTCCTCCTAAGAATTCAACCACCGCAGTTTCATTCGACATGATCCTTCACGTGTATACATCATTTTTCTTCATTTCTCGTCTCGTATTCAGTAGAATATGTTCAATAATCAATTTTGCATTCATTGGCAGCTTCTCAGGTTGCGATGGAACACAATTTGAGAACGATACGGATAGCCAATTGATAACGATCAATATGAGTGAGAAGTCGAATCTGTCGGTCAGAAATGAACATTATTTCTTCATGATACGCAATGGAAAACAACCTCTATGTCAACAACTTTTGAATATACAAAAACTGAACTGACTCTATGATAATGTGTTCGAATGCCAACAAATCAGAGGAATTCCTGAGGTAGAAAATGAGTAATGATTTTGTTTTCAACATTCACACAAATTTGTGCTCTTCGGAAATACATTCAGAGATTGAACAAAAGTTCGAACTTTTCTGTATGACTCCAGAATCTGTTCGAATGATTGATTATCGAGATACGCTACGTTGTCTTTTTTTGCAACGTTCCCAAAATCCCAATGCAAAGAATCGAATTCGAATAAACCCGGAATGCATGTGTTATAAGTATAGTGATATTTCGCTCTGTCACCACAATTGTATACTGGCACACCGATTCCTTCAATAATTGTATGTACATGATAAGAACGTTGCATGTCGATGATTAGCTTATATTACTTTTCGCTAACAACCAACTCTCACGTGCCTCCACTGAGCATTTTTTATTCAATAAACTTCATGTTTTAATGTCGCCAGTATTGTTGGTCATTATTCCATAATATATGTCATTAAGTACGAATAGTGGTACATGAGTGATGGAGAAAAATCAGGCTCCTGACCCGGTTTTCGCTAACTGGCATAAGAAAGTTAGTCCTAGTCCACACTAGATAGTGGAGAAAATCATTTTTTCTGTCGACAGAATGCTTGAATTCCATTTGAAAATGTCCAGATGGAGCGAAAACAGAGATTATCAGTACTAAGTGGAAATTCATTCATAGATGAAACGTTGTCGCATAACATATATCACATTTTGATCGTGAAAAAAAATCATTCTCATATCCACTGACGAATTCATTCTCATCGATTATGGAATACAAGAAATTTCATATTTCGAAAATATCATGAGTATTCCAAATATCTGAATCATATCCGAATAATCATTTCATTCTGCGAAGAAATCATATTCCATAAGGAAAATATCATGCGATACTATTATTATATCAATTCTTAATTTCTTCCGACTGAAAATGTATGAATTATCCATCATGACATGATACGAATGATACGATGATGATGAAAAATGAAAAATTTCATTGGTAGATTTCGAATACAAAATCAAACCAATCCCAGAAATCAATTTTCGTGAATGATGCAAGTGAATCATTGCCAATATTCACATTATTAAAGAAACATGAGAGCATATGAAGAAATGAAGCCACTCTCATTCGAGAGGCAGCATAAGATGTGAGAATGCTAGAGCTTCTTTCGTTCAAAATCGTCTCGTTTAGGTGTAGCCGAAAGTTCTTGTTTTCAGCAAGGCATCACATGCTATGATCATGCTCTGAAATTATTTGAAGAAAATGAAAGTTGAAAAATATTCAAATCAAATCAACACTATTTGATTCCCTCAGTAGTCACGATTTTTATTTTTTAGAGTTCTTAGATTTTCGACGCCATGAATATGTATTTTTCGCCTTAAGAATTTCGAACCAGAAAAAATATAATATTGAAACAAATCAGTATATTTTGAAGAACCCAAAGATGTTTTATGATATATTGAAATCAATATCTACTCAACAAAAAAAAAATAATACCTGCCTACCTTCCCTACACCATCTGTTTCACACTGTAAGACCTCTACAAAAAAAGTATTTCTCAAATTATGAAAACAAATATATTTTAAATCTATAATCTACCCACTGACTTGACATTGATAAATACAAAATGTACGTTGAACTTGGGATTTTATTTTGGTAACAATTTATAACACCTGTAATGTACTCTATCGAAAGCAATAAATTTGATTCGATTTGATTTGATTTGATTCCGAAGGCTCACACTTGATTTCACCTATATTCAGTGATATTGCTGTATTAATACTGTCCATGAGTTAAACGAGGAGGTGGTATATTCATTTTTTCAGCTTTTGTGTGAGATTTTCTTTCCCCATTTCAAGTTATCAACAATTATTTGAATATATTTGTTTCGTGGACAGATCTATCAATGTCAAATTCATTATTTCACATGGATATAAATAACTAATGAATAACAGATAGATTTTGCGAAGATGAGATATTCGAATCGTGTTGAAAATGAGAGCAGATTCGTTTCCGAAACGTCCACTAAGATAAGTTGCAGTCTTGTTCTCATTGAGAATATATTTTTGTTTCTCCAATTTTTCCAAAAAACGAGGTGTCACTGACAAATAGAGAATTTCTCTCAGGTATCTTGAGGTTCAATTTCAAGCTGAGTGACATTTTGGGGCAGATCACAAGTCTGTCCCCACTGAAAATATTTTGAAATAATGTTTATTTCATTTTTCAGGAACGAGGAGAGAGAATCGCATACGGAAGCTGAGAAATGAATATTGCAGTATTTTATATCTTCACGAATTTTCTATTTTCATGTGCATTCTTCCTCCTGAAAAGTCTGATAATTGTTATACTGTATTTTATAACTCCTTCTGACATAGAATGAATTCTAGAATAATCTCATTCTATCTTCATAAAAAGAATAAAATCATCTCCTCTCATCTCATCGTTCGAAATGATGAGTACAGATAATGAAACTAGGTATGTTGAAAAATTCTATGCTTGCGATGATTGAGCTGAGAGTGAAGAATATTCTAGTTTTTCACGATCGGATTTTTTGCATCCATTCCAATGGTGAAATCCCGCAGTTTGAAACGTTGGCACATGTTCCATTTCGTACACCAAATGATCTCTTCTATTCGTCCGATATCCACCGAAGACCCAATTTCAGAATGAGTGTCTTCAATTGGACCACCTTGCGCTCCACAATCGGAATGATATTACTTCTCTTCAAATTGCAGTTACCTACAGATATAAATGACCGAAATATGACGTTAGAGAACTCCCTGAAACTCTTTGAATACTCATCGAAATATTTCGAAATTTCCACAACTGGTATCCTATGAAGAATTGAACGACATTTCGAATGAGGTATCGGAATGTAGTTCCTGGAATACCATTGGAGCAGAAAAACATCGAGTGAAAATTCCGAACTCCTTACCAGACGAAAGGGGCTGGATACTTATGGACGCAGAGTATATTATTGCATGCATCATTTCAAAGAATGAGAATGATACATATATAGAATACAAATAATGATCAATCTGATTTATCGTTGTCATTCGGGTAACATCCATGATAATATTTCATTCAAACGGTATTTACTCTCATGAGAACTGATCCTGAAACGGTCGACCGATGCCGTACTTTTAGAGTATTTCACAAGCCATAAACATAAATATTTTACGGACCTTCTAAAGAAGACAGACGTATATACTACCCATAACTTTCTTGTAGGTCTCGATGGGATAGACGATGGATTCCCGTATCATTTTGTTGTCTGTATTTCCTCCATACGACTCGAATTGAATTCACCTATATTCGAGATCTCAATGTTCACAACAGTTCCACTTCACGAAAGTCAGAATAAAAGAGTTCAGAAGTGATTCAAGCAAATACTAGTTCATTTCATATCTCCTGTAAGTATGACATTGGAGGTGTTCAATTCATGAATTTCGAAAGTTTACTTTCAGGCACATTACGTACAATAGTATCGTCTATGTTGAATACTTCCAGCCTGGAAGTTAGGATATTACCTTTTTCAATATATGTATGTTCACAATGTCAATTCGCTGGAGAAAAGGATGATCATACAACTGAAACTCATTACCGAACATCAATGAATCAAGAAAACAATTTGAGATTCAATCATTTCTAGATGTGACAGAATTAACTATATCACTTAATGAATGACGATCAGAATGAATAATGTAGAGGACTGATAATTTGCAAGTCAATATCATGCATTCCAGAAATAAATCGACTCTCTGATCACCTTTCTGTTCACAAATCAAGAGAATTCATCAAGGATGAACAGAATGAGTCTGAGATGATTGTTTCCAGATACAAAAGTGGTTTCAGGCAATTCAAAAGTCATAGTCTGAGACTTGTCCTGACCAATATGAGATCAACCACTCTTGTTAGAGGAAATTTGGGTAGTATCTTAATCAATTAGAGTTCGCGAAGTATTCAGTTCAAACGAAATTTGTTAGCAGTAGTAATATTCCTAGGACATTGGGAATAGATGAGATAATACTGACAATCGAAAGCTCGTTCGTTGGCAACAGCCTGGAGCTGAAGGCTGACGAGCTTGAGTAATTTGTCATGAAATTGAGGCATGTGTCAATACCCCAGAGATATTCGGCGGAAAATTTCTCGACAGGTCCATCGTTTCACAGTTATTGATAATTGCACTGAAAGCAATTATCAGTGTTATGTTCACATGATTGAGTGAAATTGTCATACGACACAAAGTGACAAAATTTGAGTAGTAGAACTGTCGAAAAATTTCCATAATGATTCTGATCTTGTCGCTGATATATGTATATCTCTAGTTCACCAGTCGCTATTTTGTCTGCCGTTATTGTGTCTGTCACTCTCTTGACCATATTGATTCTGTCCCAGATTAACGCATGTTATGGCTCAGTCTTAATACATACAGTGTGTCTCACTTCTGATGGAATCACTATGTCCAATGTCCTAGTAGGATCATCTCCAGTGATATACACTGCTCGCCAGCAGCTATTTCGAATCTAATCTTCAACCTATCTTGTCTTTTAATAATATTTTTCCGGAATGTCGGTGGTTTCATATGGCTGCTGCCGAGCAGTTTATATCACTGAAGATGACGCCACTTGGTCATTGAGTTTATCCTCTAGCTCCTCAAAATTTCTGAATGCTGAATCAGTAATCAATCACCAAATCACTCAATCAATATACATCAATCAATCAATATGAATTTCAATTATCAAATCAATTCCTTCTGTTGGAAGAATATTTCACAAAACTTTCCATCAGTCCCATATGCAGAGATAATTCGACTTGATTACTCTAATTCATCACTCGATACCAACTCGATTCAATCAACTCGAAAATTTGTTGGAAGAACTGTTTTCGAACTCAGATTATTAGTGAATATTGTTCATCTCACTCTGCTTATCTTACTTCACTCATCTCATTTCCAAGCTGAATCTACACTATCGTACGTTATCCTGAATATTTTGGAACTCTCTTCTGTCAGCAACCTAAACTTTGTGAATACATGTATGAATTAATAAAAAACTGGGGTGCTCTCATCAGAAGTGAGACACACTGTACATATAGTTGTCTGCACTCTCACTTTCACATCAGCATATATTTGACTAGATATTTTTCTGTAGAATGATGATTGAAAGGTAATGAACAACAGAAAGACAAGAAGTCAATCACTACTGTTTATGAAAAGGAAAATATAGCCTCTTCATTCCACTACGATACAGGAGAACTGATCAGATATATCATTTCGATATACAATCACAGGCAAATAGAATGTATAGTTCCCAACGTGATTACCAAAAACGAGCAAGGCGACCAACGAGCCGAATAAGAGATGAGAAGTACTTTCTGGGATCTGCGGTATTTTCGAGGAATCCACTAAGTTGCCTCCACAATCATAGCAATGAGAAGAGCCACATAAAGGATGTAGAATAACGAGAGGACAGCTCTAAGCGGAGCGCCACATACTGATTCCAAGTGAGAACCCTTCGGATGTTATGAGATTCAATTAATCTCACTCACATCGAAACGATTATGAAATAAAAATATAAATAAAATTCATTGCATAAAATAAAATGTCACGAATTGTAGTGTATTGAGGAAACGGCAATAAATGAAGGATTCCTCTAAGTACTCAGTACTTGTTGAGGATCGGAAGAATTTAAAACAAACAAAAAATTCAAAACAGACAAATTGAGATTTTACAATAATTATAACTTCGTATCCTAGTCTAAAAAGTGATGCTTAATAGTTATTCTGAAAGAATTGTATTCTTGATGATGAATAGACTGATCAGAAACACTTTAGAGAAGTCAATACAATTTTCATAAAATAGAAAATAGAAATGTAGAATTATAAAAGAATGTTACTAACTACAATTATAATAAACAGACTGATTCAATTACCTGATACAATTCACAAAGAGTAACTGACCTAATACAATTCAGAAAAAATAACAAAAAAAAAATGTTCAAAACATAATATGAAGCAAGATGTGAAAAGAAATGTTGAAAGATGGAGGTAAATGATATTTCAACAAAATGAATCAATTGTGATGTATGTACCTATATGTACAGGGTGTCCTCATAAGGTCTTTACAAAAAGCTACCACATATTCTTCAGACCAAAACAATTCGATACAAGCAAACTTACCTCAGTGAAAAGTTGCTTAGTTTGGGCGCTAGACGGCTCTGAAGTTGAAATTTTCAAATCGATTTTGCTTCATAACTTTTGAACGGCTCATGAGATTTTTTTCAAATTTGGTACGTTGGCATAGACTCATCGGGCAATGAAACTCATATCATAATCATAATGAATATCATTCCATGGGCGTAGAACTTGATTTTTTCAGTAAATAAACATCTAAAACTTCTACGCCAATGGAAAAAAATTAGTTTCAATATGAAATCTAAATTAATCAACTCATTCACTACAAAAAAGGTACTCTTGACAAAAGTCGATTCCTCTCATGGTTTCGACAAAATTTTAATTTTAGTGATTTAGAGCATAATTAATAATAAAACGATTAACAGATTTTTCATAAAAATTGTTCAAAATGTTCACCATTTTCACGTATACAAAGATTTATACGACGCAAAAAGTTGAAATGTACTCTTTGCATAACTTCTTCATCGCCTGTAAGATTATTCGTCGCCTGTTGGATACGTTGCCATAATTGTTCTACAGTATTCACAGGGGTCTTGTAAACCGTAGACTTGAGATAACCCCATAAAAAATAATCCATCGGTGTTAAGTCTGGAGAACGTGGTGGCCAATTCACGGGTGCATCATTACCTCTACCTATCCATCTGTCTGGGTACTGTTGGTTTAAAAAATTCCTAACATCCACCGAAAAATGTGGTGGAGCTCCATCGTGCATAAACCACATATCTACCCGATGTTGGAGTGGTAAATCTTCCAACAAATTTGGCAACGTATTTCATAGATGTTGTAAATACATGTCTCCTGTTAATCTTTGTGGAAGTATGACAGGACCAATTATAAAATTTCCTATTATTCCAGCCCAAACGTTGATTTTGAATTCGTGTTGAAAATGGTTCATTTTAATGGAATGAGGATTTTCAATTGCATAAACGTGTTCATTATGAAAATTAGTTATTCCTCTTCTCGTGAAACAGGCTTCATCAGTGAACAAAATATTCTTTCCAAAGTTCAGATTCATTTCTCTTTGCAAATTAATGAACCTACAAAACATCAGACGACTTTGTGAATCATGGATTAATAAATCTTGAACTGGCGTCTCGTGGTATGGGTATAATAATTGTTCTCTTAGTACTTCATGAACGGCATTCCTAGAAACTTCTAGTTCATTACTTATCCGTCTAGTACTCAATTCTGGATTTTCTTCAATACGGTCTGAAATTTCTACTTCGACTTCGGGAATCCTTACATAACGCTGTCTTCCATAATCACCAGTTCTAGGAGCAAAATGACCGGTCTCCCGAAGACGTCTCTCAACTGCAGCAAAGGTTGGGTGGCTTGGTGCGCGACGATTTGGAAACCTTGCCGAATACACCCTCACACTCTCTCGACCATTTCCTTGACAATATCCGAATACCAATAACATATCGGTGTATTCTTCATTGGTGTATTGTACGGCCATGATAAATCAGAAAAGTCCGATATCAACAATCAACGTCAATAAAACTCGACAAATCAACACAGATGAAACTATGGAAACCAAGAATGTGAATATCACTGTTTTCGAGCAGATAATAATAGTCTTCAGAAAAAAAAAACCAGTGCTACTTATTTTCAATAGAAATAACCTATGCAAGAAGTACATCTCAACTTTTTGCGTCGTATAAATCTTTGTATACGTGAAAATGGTGAACATTTTGAACAATTTTTATGAAATATCTGTTAATCGTTTTATTATTAATTATGCTCTAAATCACTAAAATTAAAATTTTGTCGAAACCATGAGAGGAATCGACTTTTGTCAAGAGTACCTTTTTTGTAGTGAATGAGTTGATTAATTTAGATTTCATATTGAAACTAATTTTTTTCCATTGGCGTAGGAGTTTTAGATGTTTATTTACTGAAAAAATCAAGTTCTACGCCCATGGAATGATATTCATTATGATTATGATATGAGTTTCATTGCCCGATGAGTCTATGCCAACGTACCAAATTTGAAAAAAATCTCATGAGCCGTTCAAAAGTTATGAAGCAAAATCGATTTGAAAATTTCAACTTCAGAGCCGTCTAGCGGCCAAACTAAGCAACTTGTTACTGAGGTAAGTTTGCTTGTATCGAATTGTTTTGGTCTGAAGAATATGTGGTAGCTTTTTGTGAAGACCTTTTAAGGACACCCTGTATATTCATATATTTTTTCAATTTAGATTTCATGTAATACATAGGATAGTAAGCAAAATGACCGCGATGTAAGCGAATGACCAAAAGATATTCGTCATCAAGAATGCGGATTTTTTGTCAATTGCCTGGTGTATAACGGTTCTTGGTGTGTTATGTATCCAGACTTTGATGTTCTGCTCATATCTATTGAAATGCATATACCTGCATTCCAGAGTCGTACAATCTAGGAGCTATATATGCGTGTTTTTTTCAGCTTTTCATGGGATTTCATCTCCTCGTTTCTGAAATCGAAAACATTGAAAAATTTTACGAAGAGAAGAATATTTTAATTGTGTAGAGAACGGGAGCAGATTCGTTCCCAAAACGTCCTCAAAGATAAGTTTCATTCTTATTGAATATATTTGTATTTCCAGAAGTTTCCCAAAAACAAGGTGTCACTGACCAATAGAGAATTTCTCTTTTAGGTATCTAAAGGTTTAATTTCAAGCGCAGTGACATTTTGGGGCAGATCCTGAATCTGTCGTTACTACAAATATATTGCAATAAATTTCAATATTTTCTATTCTATTTTTTAGAAACGAGGAGAGAAAATCCCATGGAGAGCTGAAAAATGAATGAACCACCTCCTCGAAGAACTCACAGACAGTATATATGCGTGGTTTCTCTCATCTATTGTTTTGATTACTCTTTTCTTTTTTGTGGTAACATTTTCATTTCTCGTATTATAACTATGTAGATTATACGATATACTGTTTTTGTTTTCATGTTCACGTAGTAGTAGTATTGCTTGAGCATAAAGTTGTCGTATATCGAGTTTTTTCGACTCCATGAAAAGAATATCACAATTATGAGTTCTAGATTTTCTATATATCATTTTAAAAATCCATTTTAGCATAGTTCCTAGCTCTTTCAAATAATTATTCTGAACACCTTATATGAGTGATAACTAGACATTGCACTTCGAGGAGGAAACATATGGAAAAATTATTCGAATCGAATGATATCTTCATCATGTGAACTACATGGGGAAACAGCGTAATCTGTGACCTCGAGGACACCAAGTAGTAACAGCTGAACTGAATAAAATCATCAACCTCCTGAAGTCAAACAGGCTACCTGTACACCTAGATGATAAAAACATGCAGGCAACATGGAAAGAATAATCCAAGTATCGGAAGAAAGACTGCGAAGAGGAATTCAGTTATTTTGATGGCTACATTGTCAATGTCACAAGTCTGTTGGCATGGTCGATGACTTTGATTGCCTCCTTCCGAGTTTTCCCAACACAAATCGAAATTCCAACCCGCTCAGCGGATTACATGAATGTTCTCGGAGTACCATCCTATCTGGGCTCTCTCCGTCTTTCCATCTCATTTCATGCGGAAGTGGACTCTTGACCTCTTTCGCCAGATATCGACCCCCCCATACGACTCAGTTGTTGGCGACTTCGATACCCCACTAGCCGGATGACTGAATCAAATGTTGGCTCATCGAGTGAACTTATCCGCTTTCTTGTCGGATAGATCCTCAGGAAGGTATTTACATAGAGGATTGAACCGCAAATCTGCGCGATATCCTACTTCGTTCATCTGTATGCGTTTCATCGAAGGCTGTCATATGCATAGGTTGAAATGGTTTTCGCTCTTTCGGATCATCAATGTATGGAAAACGGAGCAATCGGAGCAATAAAGCTGATTACAACGATATATGAATCATCTAGTTTCAAAACCCGACAAATCCATTTTTGGAGAAGAATGAGTTTCATAGGTCATTGGATTCGTCTTCCAGTTCACTACCATCAAATACAATATTCATAGTTCAAATCACCGCAAATCCAAGCAACATTTGCATCTGAAATATGGAGTTGGTTTCAAAATCCGACAAATCCGAGCGACGTTGAAATCAAATGCCAGCAAATCCACACCAGCCAATCACAGCAATCTTCTGAAGTCACGCGACTGCAATACGTATGAATTTGTTTTGTCTGCTCCATTTGTTTATATTCTTACAGTCAGGGTATACAAAGTAGTAGTGTTGTCCAGTACGTGTTATAATTTCAATTGAAAAGCTAATTATTTCACATTATATATTTGATACTCAAACAATGGCAGAGTATATTGGAGAGGTTCCCAAACCAGTGACTCCAGACAGAGCTCGCAAAAGAGTTTCCCAACCAAGAACATGGAAGCGAGTAGTACAAAAGGGGAAAAGCTAAACTATCTCATTTTTATTTTCAAACGAAACAAAGATGAACAGGATTTTTTTCTCTCCTTAGATACAAAGCCAAAAGCTTGTCGTCATATCCAACTTGTCAACACTCTACAAAATCTTATCGGTTCAGTACACTGTTGATGCGTGATATGAAACGATTTCATCAAATTTTCTATTCGCATAAAGATGAGATAGGCCAGGTTAAGTTCATATTGAAATTTGGCGAGACAAAAAATATAAAACGCCAAAGGCGTACGGAAAATAGGAAAACCTACTCCGTAAAATACTATACCGGTCTTTTAGATTCATCCAAAAAAATCCCTGTATGCCAGAAAGCCTTTCTTGATGTTTTGAAAGTGGAAAAGGATCGAGTACTTGGCGTACTGAAACGATTTGTTCTTAAATGTTTCGGTATCAAAACCCGTCAAATCCATGAGCGTTATTTGCAAAACCCGACAAATCCAGAGTTCAATATCAAAACCCGACAAATCCATTTTATTTATTGAAATTCTGACTACAGGTATGTGTTTTTGGAAAGAATTGATACATGTTTTGATGGAACAGTTTGGCCTCCAATAGCTTGCATAATATTTACACAGTTAGTCAATAGTAATGACATGAAACAATTTTCTTCAATTTCCTAACATTTGACCTCAGTGAATTTGTCAGGTTTTGAAACTAGTTGATGGATGGATTCCATGATTTTGATCTACGACTACAAGGTACTATGAGTTGGCATCAGAATATGACTCAATTACTGCGAAAATATACAAGGACTTCCATTCGAACGAACGAAAATTGGGAAGACAAGAAATTGAACGTTTCACGAAAATCGAAACATCCGATATAGTAAAAAAACGAATCAACCTCCATACATGGAAATGATCCTTCGCGAGGTGGATGTAAATGTCTTGAAGGAAACCACGCTTCGATATCTTCAACAGTATGTGAGCTATGCGTCTTCGAATAGGGGTACTTTTTCTCTACCCAGAGACCGGTAGAGGAAGAACAGTTGAAGATGGACCCCAACGATGATATATCGAAGTAATCAGCATCAAAAGATCTCTTTGAGAATATCTATGTTCTATTCGAAGGAATGTAGGTTTGGTGTAGCACTTTTTGAACACCATGTATGAACCCAAATGATTCTGGAATATTTATACGAGGGGTATCTATAAGATGATGGAAACCGCATTCCGACATCTCATCTCGATGAAAAATCATCGAAACCTGCGGCACTATTCATCCTGTACACATCTCTCCCACCCGCTGTGTTGAAATCGTTTCAAGGCTCCTACAATTCTTCCATTCTGACAAGCCAAATGATTGATCATCTTGATGGAGATGAAAATCCTGTCTCGGTAGAAAATTCATATTCTGAATCGAATGGACCAACTTTTCTGATGAGTTCTCCACTATTTTTCCTATTTGGTTCGAATGAATTCGTTCCAGCAACACGATTCGGGCAATGCTCTCTGAAGGCTTTCGACTACTTGTTAGAGTGGAGTTATTTTTCTGGCTTCCTCGAGTGACGCTCCTGAAAAAACCGATTGGTTTTCCTGGATCCGATTCCAGCAGAAATACTTATCACCCGACTTTGTTTTTACTCCAACTTATGACAGCCAGCACCGATCCCATTTCAATCGATACCCTTTATAATAGATATCTCCTCCGGTCACAGCTTCTCCATCAAGCCGAAAAAAGAAAACTCGAGCTGAAAAAGAAACAGAATAAAAGAAGATAACCGTTCTTCTCCAGCAGAGCTTTCGGCGGCTCGATTGTGATTGCGCCATTTCCGACTCACAATATGAGCTTTTTATTGCGGAAGTCAACGTAGAGACACAAAGGCCGCACTTTCTGAGGACAAAGCCATCCTATTTCTACCACCGGAAGGAGGTCGAATAAGAAAACGTGTATTTTTGCGATATGGGAAAACAGGTGGCCGTAGCCCAGCTGTTATCTTCAGAAAAAATGTACTGTCAAGATTTCGCTCGAATAGAAAATTATATATCGTTACATGTTGTCGTATGATTTGAATCAAATTCCGAGCTTCATCATATGCTTAGCATCATCCGAATTGGAATCTTCTCATGGCGAATATGATCAATCCTGGAATTGCTTGATTTTCCTTATTCCAGAACAACTAATACTTTTCTCAACCAGCAGTCAGTTTGTCTCGTGTCTGCTACCTACCCACAAACATGCAAGAATTGGAGAGTGGAGTGGAGAGTGAAATCGAAGGCAATTAAATCTGGAATCTGTAGTAGGCCCCTGTTAACTATGATTATTCAAGTTTCGAGTTAGTTCCGAATATGAGACGAGATGAATATTCATCATCAAATCTCGAGGATTCGGAAAATATCAGGAACATGGTCAAACGATAAAAATCACTGTCGATGTAAGAATTTAGATACAATTGACATATTTTATGTGGGAGAAATAATGCAGGATTTGTTCAACGAGGATGGAAATAGATGTAAATGGAGGAGATAATTCATTTTCTAGCAAAAGTGGGAGTAATTCAACCTCAACTAGTTCAAATGTCTGAGGTGAAATAATACATATACGAAATATACGAAATCTTATCCCACCCAGTCTCTTTCACTCAGTCTCAAAAATGACTGTCATCAATTTTCTTTCGAATGAAAATACTTTGTGAAATAGAAAACCGAATTCGGATTTCAATTTTTCGTATGGTGGGGAGGAATGGCTACCACAGAATCTTCGAAGATATAAATCAAATCAATCAAATCAAAATTACTTTATTGTCTGAAGAATGATAATTCCTATTGACAAAGTGAAAAACAGAATAGTAGAAAGGAAAACGTCAATAGCAATTGAATATATGCATATTTTTCATACATACGTCGTTACATATTCCAAAATATATTAAATTTACCATGTCATTCATAACATAAAATTTGTAGAGCAGGTTACTACAGGTCAAATTATTCATATAAATAAAAGTCTATAAATGTATACAAAAAACAAATACATAAATAAATTGCAAACCATAGTAATGTTAGTTACTAGACGTCAGTTTATTAAAATTGGAGGTGTTCTTTATGGTAAAAAGGTATAAATAAAAATGAAGGGAATAAACAGAATTCAGATCTTTACAATTAATCAAAATGTGCTAAAAATAATATAGAAATAGACTAAAAATAAAATAGAATGCAACAGATTAGCACATACAAAGTGAATACCGTTACGTATCAGTAGATTCAAAACCCCCAACAACAAAAAAAATCTAAAATTTCACGGAATAAAATTCGTCCAACGAGTAGAATGCTCTGCCGAGAAAAACATTTCTCACACAAACTTTGAATTTTTTTTTATCCATAATCGTTTTAATTTCGTTAGGTAAGTGATTGAACATTTTTATGCCATTATATATAATGGAGTTTTTTATTTGTGCAGATCTTGGAATTGGTAAAGTTATATTGAGGGTTTGTCTTGTGATATATTGTGCAGTGCCATAAACTCGATCCCTAAACTTACTGTGAATTAGGCATACTGTTTCTAATATATAGATACAAGGTAAGGTCAAGATTCGTTGTTCTATGAATAAAGGCTTACAAGAATCACTGAATTTAGCTCTGCACAAGTATCTAATTGCCCTTTTCTGCAATATGAAAATAGTTTCGAATAAAAATCCACTACAAGACCCCCAAAAGCAGATTCCATATCTCAAATGAGAATCAATTACAGCATAGTATACCTTTTTGGACATATCCCTACCAAGTTCCCAAGAGGTCGTTCTAACTGCAAAACATCCAGAGGCTATTTTTCTACCCAGCTTTTTTATATGGTCCTCAAACTTTAACTTTTCGTCAATGTACAAGCCAAGAAACTTCGTTGTACTTGTACTGCTAATAACTTCATTACCCAGATACAGTTCTGGCAGAAAACCTTTAAAAGTGAGGATATTCGTTTTCGATATGTTAAACGATAATAAGTTGGCATCGCACCACTGTTTTACCTTGATAACATCATTATTGATTTGTTGATGCAGATCAACGTCATTTCTATTATTCCAAAGTGAGGTAGTTTCATCTGCGAACTGAGTAAACTTTCCCTTATTCTTCATTGAGGCTAGGTCGTTTATGTAGATTAAAAAAAGAATTGGGCCAAGCACTGATCCTTGAGGTACTCCCCATTTGATCAATAAATGTTGCGATAATTTGTTCTGAAGAGACACGCTTTGCGTACGACCTGATAAGTACGACTCAAACCACTTCAGAACTATATCTCTGAAGCCATACCTTTCTAATTTCTTCAACAGGATTTTATGGTTGACACAGTCAAACGCTTTAGTTAGATCACAGAAAACCGCTGCCACAACATCTCCATCATTGAGATTGAGATAAACATCCTGTAGTAGGTTAAAAATAGCATCACTAGTTCCTTTAGATCTTTGGAACCCAAATTGAAAAGAATGGATAACGTTATGCTTTACCAAAAAAGTCATCATTCTGTGTTTTACAAGCTTCTCAATTAATTTAGAGAGGGATGGTAACAATGAAATGGGTCTAAAATTGGCTGGATTTTCTATATCCCCACCTTTGTGTAACGGAATCACCACCGCCTTTTTTAGACATGTTGGGAATACTCCCGCTGAAAACGAAAAATTAATAGCTTCCGCCAGAATCACTAGAGCGGAGTCCGGTAGGTGCAAAAAAATTTTGGTAGATAGGTCATCGTATCCAGATGCATTCTTATTTTTTATTTCATGAAAAGTTCGCTTAATTTCTCCAATGTCTGTTGGCATGAAGAAGAAAGATTCAAAAACAGATGTTTTTTTCTAGATAACTCATGGGGTCCGTGTTGATGTGGAGTACTTTGGAAATATTTTCTGCTATTGAGCAATAGTATTCATTAATATCGCCACAATCGAGATTTGTTTTCACCGGAACAGATAATGTTTTTCCCCTCAGTTCATTGATAATTGCCCAACTCTCTTTTTGCTTATTACCGGAATTTTCTATTCTTTCCCTATAATACAATTGCTTTGCCGCTTTTAGAGTTCCTCTATAAATTTTTCGGTACTTGTTATAAAATGAAATGAATGTTTCATTTTCCATAGCATATTTTCTAATATAATGTAAGGTTCTCATATTTTTTGCGGACACTTTCAAACCTTTGGTTATCCATGGTTTTCCCGTTTTACTTTTGATGTTCTTTAGAGGAAAAGCAATGTTGAAAATATCCGACAGCATCGAATGAAATTTACTTAAGGGATCAGTGCATTTCAATGATTCATTCCAGTTATCAGCAGTACAAAGTTGTTGGAGTTTATTGAAATTTGTTTTGCTGTATATTTTTCCTATATGACTTGTTCTACCAGAAGTTCTTGAATTGATTGGGACATAACACCAAACAGCTTCGTGGTCTGACAGACCCGAATTTATGACTTCACATTCAGTATCATCGATGTTGGAGCACACTTAGTCAATAATTGAACTGGACATTTTGGAGTATCGCGTTGCAGAATTGACTCTCATTTTTAGATTAGAGCTATTCAATAAGTTCTCTAACGAGATTGAGGATTTTGAAGTTTTATCACTGAAATCTATATTAAAATCACCAGTGAGGATTACTGAGGCGTTGTGAGGAATATTTGCTAATAATATTTCTGACCTTTCCAGAAATAGTTTCTCACTGAATAATGGAGATCGGTACACACAGAATATGAACAAGGAGATATTTTTACAGTATATGCCCGATAACTCGAACTCCTTCTCAACCAACATATGATCATAACTTTTCAATTCAGTAAAATTAAACTTATCAATAAATTCTTTGTGAATGAGAATTAGGGTTCCCCCATGTTTGGAGTTAATCCTAGAATATTTTGAAATCAAGATGTAGTTTGGTACACAAATGTATTCATCTATTTCTAACCAGTGCTCTGTTAACAATACTATATTGGGAAAATTTTGGCTTTCTAAAAATACGAACAGTTCATCTGTTTTGTTTCTTGCTGACTGAATGTTCAGTAGAATTGAGGACATACCTCTTTTACCGTACCGACTTCTAAAAAAGACTGCTGATCTACTTCAACACCAGAGTTTGAATTCGAGAGTACCTCTATATGAAGGCTCATATTAGAAGGTTTCTCTTTCTGTTCCTCTGTATTTATATCGCCCAATTCGATCGTTTGTATCGATTTTAAAACCACGTTTTTACACTTTGGAGAATGGAAAATATTTCTTAATTCACTGCAGATTACAAATTTACTCCCCTGTTGTTTATTATCAACGAGAAAAGTAATAGAATGATTTCTGGTATTACGTGAGAATCTTTTGAGAGACATCTCTATCTTTTTAATTATAATATAATCCATTTGAGTGTCGCACTCCGAGGTGATTATTAGGTTCGTGGTTTTACTTATATTTAGGACATTTCTTAATGCTAAATTCAGATTTTTGTTGTTGCTTATATTTTTGGTATTGAACATCAAAATTACATAATCATCTTCACCATAACTCAAGCTTTTTTCAAAGATATTGCTTGTCAACAATGATAATTCCATTTTTGGTTTGATGAATTCATTGATGATGTAATTTTGCCCGGTAATAAGTTTCTCCAATACTGCAGAAAAATTTATTGCGTACTGATCGCCTAGAATTAGTATTTTAGAAGCCGATATTTCTTCTTGACTCAAAATTTTCTGATTTGTAACTAGCAATGAATTTTTCGTAGCTTCAGATATTACTAGATTACTTTCCCTTTCCTGCCGGTTCGAATGTTTGACCTCTTCTTGGAGGTTTATGTCATTTGGAAGCAGTTCTTCCGAAAATTCCATATATTTGAGATTTTTCACTTTTTCACTAGCCTTCTTTTGCTGTTTATCACATTTCTCAATATGACTATTGCGACTAACGGCGCTTTTTGCACTCTTCTTCTTTTCTCCTGTTTTGACTAATTTCCTGGTAGCTTTCACATATTTTCCCTCGCTAATGTGCATTTCTTCATTTATTTTACTCATCTCCCTATTTTGATACTGATTTCCTTCTTCATCTTGTTCCATATTTGAGTCACCCATCTGTACGCCGCTGGTGATTGTGGGTTCAGTCATTGTAAATTGATGACTCACCTCACAAGAAATTGTTTGTGTTTCATTCGTTTTTACTGAAACCACTTTTTCCACAATTTTTTTCTTCATCTCCTGAATTTCGTACTCCATATCTTTGATAAGTTTTTTTCTGGGCATCTAGAAGTGCGTTCATTTCAGTTTCGGATTCTACTGCTTGTTTAATTATGGCCTGATTATCATCTTTCAACTTTTTTATGTAGTTGTCTTTCAATTCTCCATCTTCCTCAAGGACACTTATTGTTTTCTCTAGTACACTGATATCTTCTTCGTGATCACTTGTACAGTTTTCCTCTTGACAACAAATAATTTTATTGTCTTTCACAAACTTCACTTTCTTCTTGAAATTCTGTTGAAGACAGCTCTTGTGGAATACACTAGAGCATTTTGTACATACATAATGCACAAATGGTTTGAGTTTGCAGCACTTGTAATTCATTTTTCACTGCTTCACTAGCAATCGACCTATATCGACCAACATGAAATAACGAATATTTCTGTAAATGGAAGTTACAAAATTAAATCACAAAATATTCCCATCCGACAATTCTTCCGAGGTTGAACCAGAGTAGATCATGTGAATGGGATAGCCGTTATTGGTAAAATATACTCCACTTCACAATACAATACTTCACTATCAATTCATTGCAACTTCTCAGTGAATCTTGATATTGTAAAACGTTAATCAACCTCTTGTGGTAGATTTCACCATTTCAGAATTAATTGATTAGTAAAGAACACAGGAATTCGAAACCATTTCATTCATTATCGGTTTCAACAGCTGTGCTGTATATATTGTATTCCAGAAGAATCTGGCGTGCAGGGGCTGAACACGACGTAATGGAATACAAATGTGGCACAGCGAATTCATATCGAGCTCATTTTGCAATAATAGCGAAATTATTACATGCCGTATCGGCATGCAATGCTCCAAAAACCAATGCATAGCAATGAACTTTGTCGTGGATTATAGACACAGTGCAACAGTTCAATTTATGGCTGTGGTTTCTGCCAGTGCGAATCATAGAAATCAAAGTGATATTGATATTCCAAGGCAATGCGAAGTTTTCCCCGGTGATTTCTCTCTTGTAGCAACAAATATTGGAAGAGTCCCAGGGGCTCATGGAAGATATGTTCGAGAGAGCTGAGATTGCTCAGGTCACCAGAGCTAATCGATCATGTATGAAGGAGAGTACCAAAGCATTTTTTTTTGTAATTTTCCGTGAATTGTATCAGGTGAGTTACTCTTTGTGAATTGTATTAGGTAATTGTATCAGTCTGACCATAATTATTATGACCTCCAGCCCATTTCATAGCTTTGCGGATGATAGTACACTTCATTCCGCCTTTTCCTCTAGAGCCCCTATATCATCCAACGAGGCCAGAGGTGCAAGGCGAAGACAGGTTGATGCTTTAAATGAGGATCTTACAAGAATTCTGAAATGGGGATCTGAGAATCTAGTACAGTTCAATGCGGCTGAAACTCAAGCTTGTATGTTCACCAAGAAGGCTGATCACACAATGCCCAATTTGATGATGTCGGGTACCACTGTTCCTATGAGGTCGTCAATATCCATGCTGGGTGTCACCACCAACAGTGCTCTCTCATGGGACGATCATGTGAGGTCCATTGCGAAAACTGCTTCACAAAAACTCGGTTTTCTTTTCCGTGCGAAGAGATACTTCACATCCCAGCAACTGCTAATGATCTACAAAGCACAAATTTGACCTGTCCTGGAGTACTGTTCATATGTTTGTAGCTCAACCACCAAACATACGCTGAGGCTCTTAGATTCAATTAGAAGAGAGCTATTCGCCTAGTCGATGATACAACACTCACCAAATCATTGACCTCTCTAGATCATCGTAGAAAGGTCGGCGATCTTTGCCTTTTTTATAGGTACTTTCACGGTCAACGGAAATATCATCTATTATGCCACCACGCGCGATTCCTAGTAGACAAACCAGACGAGCTCAAGCTGGTCACCCCTACACTGTCAGGCTCGAGACCTGTCGAACATCGCTATCCCAAACATCATTCATCAATAGAACGGAAAAGTTGTGGAATTCTTTGCCTAGTGAAGTCTTTCCTGATGCTCACAAACTCCAAACTTTCGAAAAGAATTCCAACACCTTCCTTCTCTCCCAAAATTCCACCACTGGCTAATACGATGTTCCTCGAACATTATAGGTTTCCATTTCGTGTTGTCCACAGATAAAACAAAAAAAAAATTGAAGTTAGTACTATTCTTTTATATTTCTACACTTCTATTTTCCATTTCATGAAAATTGTATTGACTTTTCTAAAGTGTTTCTGATCAGTCTATTCATCATCAAGAATACAATTCTTTTAGAATAACTGTTAAGTATCACTTTTTGGACTAGTATACAAAGTTATAATAATTGTAAAATCTCAATTTGTCTGTTTTGAATTCTTTGTTTGTTTTAAATCCTTCCAATCCTCAACAAGTACTGAGTACTCAGAGAAATTCTTCATTTATTGCCGTTTCCTTAATACACTACAATTCGTGACATTTTATTTCATGCAAAAAATTTTATCATTATGTATAGAAACCACCATTGTATGTTCCATCTTCATTCTTGAAACACACAATGAGACAGTGAGACACTCCTATACTAAACAGTGCAATCCAGAAATATCCTCATAGAATTAGAGATATGTTATTCCCAAAGGAAGCAGAATCGGACTATTTTAATTGATGTTCTTCTTGGATTTCATTCAATGTACTAAGGAACCCTGCATCAACATTGAGTGAAATATGGTCTTTGTATAATTAATCATGTAAAACAAACTTGAATCTGGAGAACGGAGGGAAAGATTGAAGGAAAGTGAGTAAAGGAAGCTATTGCGATCCCGATGGAGATGGAACGATGCTGGCGGTTTGAAATCCACCCCGCACGCTAATATCGATAGAGTTTCAGACGTTCGGAGACATTAAGCAGATTCAAAAAGCCTTCAGATTGATAAATGTTTGAAGTGTGGAAAGAATAACGAGCTCTGTAACCGACGCCAGCAGAAACGTTAATGTTCATAGCTTGGCTGAATCAGAGAAAATGTTAACGAGACGTATTATAATAATTATTCTACTCATGCTGAGATATATGTCTCTGGTTGGTGGAAGTTGTTGTGTTGATAATTGGAAACACAATGTTTCAGCCAGTACCGTAATAATCACACACCATCAATATTCATCAACTTTTCACCATCACAATTTTCCACAAATTCTGGATGATCATAGCATTCATAGAATCACCATTACATATCTGGGGACATAACATCATGGATGACATCAGGTCAGAGGTGCATTCCGCAAGGTATCGTTGGTTGCATAACTACTTATCTTGCGGTGATCTATTATGCGAGGTTGTATGATCCTGTGAACACCTGGTTGGAATTTGAATTCAATAAGCTGAGTCACGATGTGAATGTTCATTCATGAAAAATTCCGAATGATTACAATTCGTGTTATTGATGAATATTCCTTCTCTTTTCTGAAACAAACCATGGTCTGTTCGTTCCATGTTCATGATTTGTTTTTCAGAATCTAGAGAATTAGTGCTGCGATAATCATCAATGCTCTTGTTATCTAATATACGACAATGCTTCACTGTCGAACTATTTCAGGTATGGAAATGGATTCAGTTGGAGCTAGAGAACATATGTTGTGAAGAACGGGAATTATTCGGTCAACATCTGCTTCGACTCCAGTGGAGTTTTCTCATTCTGTTACAGTGTCCATACAATTTATGGACAAGAGCTCATATCTACTTAACCACTGATATGTTTCCTCAGGATAGCTGGTGGTGAAGGTGTAGGGTTCCTTGGAAAATTTTGGAAACATATGTATGCAAGTATCAGTACTAGTCAGGAGACAAAGAAAGAAATTGATTTGTCCATTCCGGAATGTTGAATGATCCCCAGTTGGTGACAGGTACCAACAGACACGACGTAGATGAATGACAAGATGAATGCTCATTCCGAAAATGCAATTGAGATACGCAACAGTAGCTTGGACCATCCATTCTCCCCAAGTATTCACATGAAAGTGAAAACATGAAAAACTGAATGGAGAAATCTGGTGGAGGTTTCATACAGAAATTATTCAGATATGTTCACTGAGTTGTCCTACACATATCAATTCGATCAATATCTCAAAAATACCAAACCATCTCCTATTTCGGAAAATCACCAGAATGGTGAATATGATGATTCCAGTATAGGATATATCAACAAAGTCAATATCAGAGTCTGAAGGAAATGAATCTACTGACAGTACCTCACTGAAACTAATACAATGATGTCTACAAAACTTCTGCTGTTCCAGTATAGTCTGAGTAGCATATTCTGGCCCAAAATGGAACCAGCTAATATTTTCTTGTTGGAACTATCATTTGACTGTCGAAAACAGAGCGTGTTTCCAAGCAAAAATCATGGGAGAGTTCGAGGTGTACAACAAGAAGACCAATTGTTGGCATATGCAGCAGACATGGTGGTGATGAGTAGAAGCTCGAGGGAACGGATAACTTTTTGATAGAAGGGGCAGGAGAAATAAAATTTCGACGAAGTGCTCAATCTGGAATATCCATATCGTAGATAATCTGAAGTGATAGTTCAAATGATCGAGTGAGGTTGATAACAATGACTGAGAACGAATGAGTCGGTTGAATCGAGAAATGTACAAACTGGAGGGATATTAACAAGATCTTGTCCGACCAATTTTTTTATTCGGATTTCAAATTGTTATAGATGAAGACATGGAACTGGGAAAGATATTCTGAGAGGACCAGTGATAAGAGAAAGTGAAGGGAATAGTAAGGACACGAGGAATTATTTGAAGATATGACGAGAAGTTGGAAGGAGGCGAGAGAAAACAATCACAAATCACAGAAAGAAGAGCAATATCCATGCTTGCTATGAACACCAACAGAGTTCTCTTCTGTGACGACCATCTCCATGCGAACTTGTCATTCTATAGTAATCACAAAGTGTTACTCCACATCCCAACAAGTTTTCGCATGATGTAAAAAATACAAATTCGACCTATTCAAGAGTACTGTTCATATGTTTGGAGTTCAGCTCCCAAAAATACGATGAAGCACTTGGATTCTATCTGAAAGAATATTTGGATGATCGCCGATACTACACTCACCAGTTCATTGACCTCTTCAAAGCATCGTAGAAATGTCGGTGATCTCTCTTATATTCCACTACGAGCTCTCCAGGTGAAAAAATCAGGTGAACTATTGCCACCTCCACATTGATAGGCTCAAAGCCTATCGGATTTCATCATCAATAGAACAGCAAAGTTGTGGAAGTCTTTGCATAGTGGATGAACCTTTCCACAAGCTTACAACCTTCAAACTCTCAAAACAATTCGAATACCAATACTTTTCCCAACATTCCAGGAGATTCAAAGAAGAGATGTTCTATTTTGTGTGTAGTTTTTCTTCTGTGCTTCCTGGGAGTGGATACTCAGAGTTACAATGAACATAAGGGGTGCAAGTATTTTTTTACAGAAAGTTTTTTTTTTCATCTGTGGACAACACGAAAAGGAAATCTATAATGTTCGAGGAACATCGTGTTAGCAAGCGGTGGAATTTTGGGAGAGAAGGAAGGTGTTGGAATTTTTCTTGAAAGTTTTGAGGTTGTAAGTATCAGGAAAGACTTCACCAGGCAAAGAATTCTACAACTTTGCCATTCTATTGATGAATGATGCTTGTTATAGCGATGTTCGACAGGTCTCGAGCCTGACAGTATAGGGGTGACCAGCCTGAGCTCGTCTGGTTTGTCTACTAGGAATCGCTCGTGGTGTCATGATAGATGATATTTCCGTTGAGCACCGACCATGAAAGTACCTATAAAAAAGGCAGAGATCGCCGACCTTTCTACGATGATTTAGAGAGGTCAATGATTTGGTGAGTGTTGTATCATCGACTAGGCGAATAGCTCTCTTCTGAATTGAATCTAAGAGCTTAAGCGTATGTTTGGGGGCTGAGCTCCAAACATGTGAACAGTACTCCAGGACAGGTCGAATTTGTGCTTTGTAGATCATGAGCAGCTGCTGGGATGTGAAGTATCTCTTCGCACGGAATAGGAAACCAAGTTTTTGTGAAGCAGTTTTCGCAATGGACCTCACATGATCGTCCCATGAGAGAGCACTGTTGGTGGTGACACCCAGCATGGATATTGACGACCTCATAGGAACAGTGATACCCGACATCCTAATGATGATGATGCAATAGTCGGAAGCTCTTTGCAAAATATTAAACACCTTTTTTCTTATCTACTTCATACACGTGTATTCATCTCTCTCAACTCCATTAGGTCCAAGTTTTCCTTCTGTATTGTCAAAAAAGAAATAGGAATCCTAGTAGCCAGTAGCCCCCAGCTGAGTCGCATCACTCATTTCTTCTATCATCTTCTTTTCCTATTTTCTTGGTGTGCCAGACACCTACACTCCTCAGATTTTCTTCTATCTCACATCACTTGGTTATGCTTTGAGCTGAAGTTAGGAAATCGTTGAAGTGCCTGATGTATCTCAGCTTCTAATCGACTAATTCTATTTTTCCTCATAAGAACGCACCTTCATATCAACATTCCAATTCTCTGCGTTCAGTGGAATTGTCAAACAAATATTTCTTTAGGAATGACACCGAGATCCGAGATAACAGTCCTAGAAAAATAAGGAGAAAGATTTTCCAACGTCAGATAACCAACAAACTCGGCAGTGGTCGCTGCGCAACACAAGAACTGCAACCGCTGAGCCGTAAATTCACGGTTGACCTGGACCATCCATTAATCACGTGACGTGGCTGTTTCGCTGACTAATGAAAAGCGTTCGCTTTATCATCTGTTTTGCGGATCGTTTGCATAGTACAATATTTTTCGCGAATTTAATATCACGCCTCGGCGTGCTCCTGACACCTGCAACATGCTTTGTTTCACTTAGGAGAGACAGATCAGCAGAAAAAAATACTACTACGCTCGATACAATGCTCACAGGTTTTCGATTCTCTATTGTAATTTGACATCAGAAAATCATCCGTGCATACCACAGATTCTATGTATTACGAATCGAAATCAACAGTTGGGTCATTTTTCTCCATATCATCAAAAGTGCGCTAGTGGCAGATCCAGAAGCTATTTGAGTAGATAAATAACGGGATTGCAGAGCATAATAGTTCAGCTACTTTTGGAGTTACAAATTCCACTTTTGTAGCAATGAAGGTCATTTCTTCAGCAAGGCAGTGAATACTTCAAAGTGTTCTGATTGGCTTCATTAGGTCTCATTCTGTTAATCGTCCTTCAGCAATGAATTTTAGAACAACATCGTGATAGTCCATGTACAGAAGATGAAGAAAATGATGATTACCAAACGGAGTGAGAGATCAGGGATTTTTTTGAGTCAAATGGAAATCAAGAATAGCTGAAATAATGAGGTACCTGATAATGATGAGATCATCATATGACACTCTGTAACGGGTTTGCAGTTGATAATGTAGAGTGATAAACTGATAATGAATGGTAATGGAGTTCCTTCGAATTCATGGTACTCAATCCCTAGCTAGAGTGAGTCAGTTCGCTCAGTAATGAGGGGGTGGGACCTCAACATGAAAAAAGAAATATAAGTTCTAATATCTCTATTAATCATTACATAACAATAGGGCGCCACCAGTTTCGATTACACTCTGCACTATTGAAAATTACCAAATGAGAGAGCACAAGTACCAATACAATGATTGAGATTCACACAATGTACATCTACCTAATGATGACTCAACAATAATAATAATGATTACAGCTAACCACCTTCATATGGTTATATGCACGGTTCACAGGATGCTGAAGACTCCCAATTTATGATAATTTCATGAATCAATTAGTTTTCCTGTTGAATCAAAGGCGTGAAAGACTGAAGACAGGAACCCTATCAGAACCCTATTTGATATTTTTGATACTTCCAGATCCTCAAAACTCGTATAAAGTCGATAGCGATGCATTTGATTGGAGGAATATTTTCACACAGTACACCGTAGAACAATACGTTCTAGCAAAATCTTCATTATTGTCATCCCAACTTACAATGAAATGACTTGCAGGAGCAATTCGTGAAAACATAACTACATATCATTCGAATATTTGAAATAGAGTTGGTAGTAGTGAAAACTTGCGACATAATCGATTACATATATTTATCATGAAGTTGAAGGGGTCAATACGAAGGACAAAGAGATTGAGTGATTCAGCCAGTGTGACAAAAAAATGAAACAGTTCATGAGGATTGAGGATGAGTCAGATTGAATGGCTTCTCAGAGAGATAGCTGAAGAAGCAGCAGAGGATGGCTCTAAACTGGCGAAAGAAGGAGCTCATAGACTTTTTCTCAGGATATGTTGGGAAGGGAAAGGAAACAATGAGAAGATCTATACGCTGTTACCTATCTGGAAGACGAGCTGTATATATATATATATATATATATGAACGGAAAATGCTTCAGAAAATCTATAGAGGGAACAAAGAAATGAATCAAGAATTGTTCAAGTTGACAGACTGTTGAGATTGTCTCGGGTCGCATAGAGAGGATATCCGTCATATTATACATGAAGAAATGCCTCTACGGAGACAAAAAAGGAAGAGAGGAAATGAAGAAGATGGAGGGGGAAACTGCTATTACTGAACGCAAAAGACACTGAGAAGAAAAGTTCAGAGAAGTGCCGATAGTCAAAAAGTCAATAGATGAAATCAGAAAGTCACTTGCTGCCTTCATATTTTCCATGACTGAGCAGATCATAACATGAATCTGTCCCTACTACAAATAAATTGAGATGATTATATCGATTCGTATTTCCATCTCAGGAACGAGAAGAGAAACCACGTGAGATTTGGAATAATAAATACACAACTTCCTCGATTGACCTACAGACAGAAATGATTCCAATGTTGAAGTTCGTCGAATGACAAAACTGAATGAATGGAAAAGCACCGTTCCTGATGAAACTGTTCGCAATAAAAACAGTAGAGAACATCCAATGTTCTCTCCGATCTATCCAAATTGATTTCTTTGATGTGCACACTGAAAGGATAATCTCTTGTTCGACAAACTCGATAAAACTGAGCAATCATCTCATAATCTCGTAAAATGAAGTGTACTCGAGTGAAACGAAGGCTGATTCAGGAGATGTGTGCTATTTGAGATGTTCGAGTAGCATAAAGCCCGGATGGCTGAATTGGACCTGAGGAGCTGCAGCAACTTTGTCGATTCACAAGGATAGAAACTGCGGAGATAATCCGGCAATAATATCTCAGACTGATATTATCTTTACTATCCGTATCTAGGCCAGGACTCGGAAGATTCGTGAGGGCTACTGGAAAGAGAGTTACTCTTCATTTGATTTGATCGGTATCTAATTACTTAGCCATATACCAGGTGTCAACGTATTCTTCAGATCAGCCATGATTCCCAAAAATCCATAGAGAGGTATGGAATTCTGAGTTGGTAGAGGTGTCGCATTCAAGGACTGCAAAAATTCTCAATAATCGCATACCTTCCTATCACTTCCGGTTTCACCAGTTATGACCCCAACTTGGAACATTCGACTGATACACTCACATTTTCACATTTCTGCATTCTACGGACGGTTCTGGATTACGAACACATAGTTTCGAGATAGAAAATTGGTACATTTGATTTTTCTGAATCATTTTCCTGTTGGATATGAACGAGGAAATATTGAATACGTTATGTTCATGAAGTAATGAATATTTATCGACCAACGCCGTAGTAAGTCAAGTAGTAGTAGTAGTCACCCCTAGCTGGTCACCCCTACACTGTCAGGCTCGAGACCTGTCGAACATCGCTATACCAAGCATCATTCATCAATAGAACGGCAAAGTTGTGGAATTCTTTGCCTAGTGAAGTCTTTCCTGATGCTTACAACCTCCAAACATTCAAGAAAAATTCCAACACCTTCCTACTCTCCCAAAATTTCACCGCCGGCTAACACGATGTTCCTCGAACATCATAGGTTTCCCTTTCGTGTTGTCCACAGGATGTCCGGTGATGAACCTGCCAAAGCTCACCAGTTCCATCCAAGCCCAAAAATAGGAAAATCAGTTCGAGATCTATAGGTACAAAAATGGTTTCTGAAGATTTTTCCTTGAATTTTGAATTTCCGAGACGATATGTGGAGAAGTGATCGCTTTGGTTCAAGAACTCCTTCTTCCCAATCTGTGATCAAAATTTGATTCAGGAGTGTTTGAAACACGGTGGGTCAACTTCAAATATCACTCTCAAACAAACATGGATATTCAGAAGAATTTGAGTGATCAATGCAATTATCGACGTCCAAACTTTCTTCTCATTATGGGACACTCTGTATATAAAGTATATAGTATCAACGGATCAATTATGAATATCTTCTCACAATTCAATGAAATTGAATACAAGTTTCATTCACGGATCCTTCCGTCAAATTGTTCTTCATGTCGAGTATTTCCTTCAGAAATCTCTTCGAGAGTATCCTGAGTTGTAATAATTGAACTAATCTGAAGAACATCTTCGAAGAATCTGAATCGAAGCTAGTAGAGTTGAATCCATCACTATTCATTGATACTATCACTAATTGTTATCGAGCTTTAGAAAAGAGGTGATAGGTCAAACAAACAATCAATGCAAACTGCTGATGAAGAATCATCACTATACAACTCGTCGATAACATATACAGAGGTGATGGTAACAATAACCAGGAATTGTAAATAAAACAAATGGTATCAATAATAGGGCCTGGAAAATTGAAAATAACGAATCGAATAGAATTCAGGAACAGGAAACATCGTGAGAAAATCGAATTGAACCTAATTTGGTTGCATGAAAATTCATAATGGAGGAGGAGAAGAGTAGAACTGACAACCATTGGAAAGATCCAGAGGAATATCAATAATACCATGAATATTGATACCATAAAATTTTGGAAGATGCAAAAGCAAGTTAAGGAAAGGTATACACCATGCAGTAACCCATGAATTACTTCGAAGAAGAAAGCAAACAAGAAGAAAGGACTAATATACCTCATAATATAAATGATTTCGGGTTCAAATCAGCTGGAAGAGTCTACTCATTGTTATTGCGTAATCAATGGCCCAACCGTTCCGTAATCCCTTCCTAATACCTGTACAACGAATTGTCAAACCATACAAAATTGTATCTGATGAATGGGATCGGGTATTCATGGAGATAACTAATTCCATGATATTCATTGCTGCATTGTTCACAGGAACTGTGTACCGACCATTCTGTGATACAGATACAAGATTATGTGGCAAACGATATAGTTTCGGCTTATTACCGCTACGCAGATTCATTATGCGAGCGAGATATAGTAGATAATACCCTGTTTTGATATAGATAGCGGTTCAGTATGTTACGGGATTGAATAACATTTTCAGGGCACCTGTGTGAACTACCATCCAGTGAAATAATACCTATTCAATTATTCCTCTCTTGTTCTTCCAAGTACCTTTCCAGAACAGACAAGAACTTCTCGATGTCTTCTCGATGCCATTTTTGGAAGGAATGAACTCTGAAATTTATCTATCGAGTCGAGGTTTTCAATAATTCTCCACTTTGCCTTCAACCTATGATCAATGATTAACTTCTAGATACCCGAAGATTATTCGTTCAGTAAACCCTCATAATATATATATATTTTTTTATTTATTGCGGAATGCAAACAGGACTATCCCAGAAACCGTATTCACAAAATTATTCATAAGGTGGATAAATATTCGTACATAAAATAAAATAATAAATAACGTGTGAGTATATAAAGTTAAAGAATGAAGAATGTATCAGAAAATGATGTAATAATGGAGTAAACATGTTAATTCAACACTGAGATTGTGGAGCAAGAAAATATTTTTTCAAAGAATATGAGAATTTAGATAAAATGTCAGACAAAATATCAATATACTCAGTACTCTATGCTGACAAATCATTCGATGTTAAATGAATTGAATGAACTACCTCTCATCAAATCATTAGGATTTTCCATCATGTACACCAATATGTAATTGGAGAGCCTACACATAGAGACGAGGCTCTGCTGAACATTGGATATGTCTGTCTATCCCAACTAATATCTCGAAAATGGTGGGAGAAGGAGATCCTGAGCGACAATAGAGAAGCTCTACGTAACGCACTGGCATTTTCAAAAGATACGAACATTCATCCTAGAATATAAGGAATAATTTCACAAGTACGCGGCTTATAACCTCGTAGTTGATGCTGCACGGAAAAATGTGAGGAAGAATATGAAATATTCCACAAGATACATATTTTTCTAGATATCTCCAGAAATAGCCAAATAAACCACAACACACCTCATAATAATAATAATAATATTAATAATAATAATGTTCATTCATGAATCTACAAACTGTGTGATATTTAATATTTCAACGAATATGAATAAACAGGGTAATCACTGAAGCTGTATTGGGTACAGCTTGTGCGTGATAGATGGTATGTAGAATTTTATTCACATACAAACATATAAGGTATACATATGGGACTTTATCATATGGATAAAGACGTAATTATGAGATGTAGAAAACAGATAAAACGAAACTATAAATATGTAAAATGTAAAAGTTGAATGAATATAAAATATTAATATAAAAACATTGTAAAAGTTAAATGAGAATAAGATATACGTATAATATAAAAAATATGAGTTACGATAATTATAAATGTAAACAAACACTTTCGTTCAAAAGTGTCACATAATGATTACTAGTAGTGTAATAGAGTTCTGAAAACTGTTGAGCTTATTCAGTACTTGAGAGTGAGTCCTTGTAATTTATTGTTAACTATATCATGTATTATATATCTCTCCGTATGTCGTAACCATTTCTTCATATGACTTTTGAATGAGTTGAAGTTTTCGATGGATTTCAAGTGATCTGGTAGGATGTTATATAACTTTGGACTCAAAAATTCAATACTACGTTGCGCTTTTTTCACATTTTGGCACTAAAAAATTCTTCTCTCTGTTCCGAGTATGATGACTATGTTCGATGTGTTCAATTTTGATTTTTTTTTGGTAGATGCCAATTATGATTTTGAGACAGAAGAGCTGTCTCGGGTCGAAAAGTTGACTTTCTCTATACAGTGTGTCACTTGAGTAGGTTATTTTTTTATTGTATATAATTCTAATTATCCATTTTTGTAAAGTGACAATGTTATTTAAATGACAGTCATTTAAGCCTCCCCAACCTAGGATCCCGTACGAAAGTTGAGACTGTATCAGAGAAAAATAAATGGTTTTTGAATGAGCTACGTCCAGAATTTTTCTCAAATATTTGGAACGTGAAAGGAAGCCTCTCAGCTTATAACAAATGTGTTTTGCTTGCAAGTATCATCGTAGGTGCCTATCAATAATTATTCCTAGGTATTTCATCGACTTCTCTTCAGGAATCATGGTTTCATGATCAACAACAAGATTACCTAGGTTTGGTAAGTTATTCGCGTATGAGGTGAACGGGAGATATTTTGTATTTTCCATATTAAGGGTTAGTTCGTTGTATCTGAACCAATCTTTGATTTTTTTGAAATCCAGTTCCGCTTCAGTTTTGAGGGTCTTCCAGTCTTTAGATTGATAGAATATATGTAATAACACTCATCAAGAATATTGAACTACTGAATAAATCATAATATCTTATCCATTTAGGGAATGCCTTCCCAAATACTCGCGAATTCCTGAAACTCATTTTGAGAACGCCCTGTGTGGAAGCTCTTGGCTGAGGTATGCAATAACGTTCATACGGCATATGATAGATAACCCCATGAAGAACCATTGAATTCTCCGATCATTTTCCAAAAACCTGTGAGCTCCATATATCATTTGGAATGCTCACCCCTTCATATCGTGTGATAATAATAGCGCATTTGAATTGATTACTTTCGCCCGTCGTAATGGAACGACACTTTTTATTGATGGCCATCATCATCGTAATTTTCCTGAGGGCGACACTAATTAATTGTGTTTATTTTGTAACGTGAGGAGACTCGTTGCGATGGAGTGTGATGTAGGGTTTTCGGTTGTGGCCACACTAAGGCCAAGCGCACACAGAGCAACTGCTTTGCAACTACAGTTGCAAACCAGTTTGGCGCGCAACCTTTTGGTGACCTCGGCAATGTATTGGAGTAGGGAGACGCACACTGCGCGACCGGTTTGTGACGATCTCAAACCAGTCTGAAACCAGTTGCTTCCAATCGTGGGCCCGCGGTTGCAGTTGCGTTGCAGACTTCAGTCACACGTGATCACGGGGTGCTGTATTGTTGTTCTGTTGGTTTTTTGACGGCGCATATTGTTAAATTAATATGAGTGACCAAGAAATGAACATTAAACTAGTTGGAGCAGTGGAGAAACATGAAGCACTGAAGCACTTCCTATCTGACTGAGACAACTCTCTAGCTGCTACAAATAGCCTAGAGTTCACATTATTTCTTAAATAAGGGTGGACCCAATGCTCTCTTTGTGTTCTTCGCCGCCTTCGGTAAAGATAGTAGTTAATGACATCCTCTTCGTCTGAGTCTGATGACATGATAAGCACAAATGGTCAAGGCGATGCCTCGAAACACAGCGAACTAGGCCTACAAAATACTCCACTATTGCACATTAGACGCAACTGTGCGGACAGAAGTTTTGTTTCAGTTACAAACTAGTTGCAGATGCAACTGGTTGCCGACTCTAGTTGCAGAATAGTTGCTCTGTGTGCGCTTGGCCTAATTGTGTACCTTCCCTTCTTCCTGCAAAAAATCATGAATTCTTGATCGGAAATCTCACAGAAGTAACTGGTATACGTTTACGTTTTCTGACAGATCGAAGCAGCGGTTACCAATTCTCATTAAGCGATTTCACTTCACTAGACTAGACTGACCTTCCAACTAACGGGAAAGTTGAAAAAATCAGTTTTGAAAATGAACTTTCACCTGAAACTTAGCAATGACCTGGGCGTTCAGGATCAATTCACGATACTGGCAGGTGTTAGATTTCAGATGAAATTTGAGTAGGACTATTTGGACTTCGCGCCGGATTTTCCTGGCCAATGGACAAACTTATCGGAATCTTCAGAGCAAAAATGCCTTTTCCAAAATTGTATCCAGTTGAACTTCCATGAACAAGCCATTCCATTCGACAGTGAAGCAGATATCAAGGTATCCGACCCAAATCTTTTTTGAAAATACCCCTCAGGAAAAAACCCTCTGGAAATACAGTCTCTGGAGAACATCTTCTGTGGGAAAATTTCTCTCAGGAAAAAATCTCCCACACAAAATTATCTCTTGAAAAATGTTCCTCGAGAATGAATAGTCGGAAGCAGGTTAGGTTAGGTTTACATTCGATGAAAATAAATCTTCCTCCAAAATATTTATTTAGGATTTGATTATCTGAACAGGAATTTTAGGAAGGTGAATATATCATTAAAATACACAAAGAGTAATCGAATTTTTCATAGACTCAATAAGAAATCAGCAAATACAAATGTTTCAATTTTATTTATTTTGAAAATTCAGTTCCAACTACTGATCTTTGATTTCAAATTATGGGCTATACCTCTCAAGAAAGTGATTGTATCAGTTTCATGATAACTATCTGTTACTCTTTCCAGTTTAGCATCAAAATCTTTGTATTTCCTTTTTCGTGATGCAGGAGAAGCACCAGCAATATTTTGTTCCATATAAGTTTCTGTCACTGTCTGTTCAGATTTCAAAATTTCGATGAATTTCCACACAACCCGATGTGATTCCTGTGCTCTAACCCGTAAACAATTGTGCCATCCCTCAATAGGATTATTTGTGCGAGGTTTGCTGTTCAGAGTATTTGTGTACTGATTCCATAGTTCTGGTTCGAATTTTGGTCCGCGACGCCGGTTGTGACGACTTTTCGTTCCGATCCATGTTTCTTCAAAATATGTGAGGAATGGTGAGAACATATCTTCGTGATCAGTGTAAAACTTTAACGATTTCAGATTTTCAAACGAATCACCAACAGCGTACACAGGAACGAAAGCTAGAGCACACATCATACGTACATGAAGAGCAAAATTGCTGTCTTCGGCGTATTGGTTCTGAAGGCCAAAAGATTGAACATGCCGATAAATACATTGGGAGAAGTGATAAAAACAACCTGTTATTTCTGCATCCGGAAATATAGTCCCTACAGCATATGAAGGCAGCTTCAAAATCACATACAAATCTTTCAGGAGATAAATTCGGGTTTATATCTCTCAATATTTGGAGAATTTTTTCATATGTTTTTTTGGTATGATTAACTGTTAATGCGAAAATCAGTGGACGTTTTCTTCCATTTATGTCTGCGTGAATGGTGTATAATTGACTAAAACCGTTAGGGACAGTGGAAAATGTCCCATCTGCATACCATCTCCGTTCCAAATATCAGTATTCTATTACGATCATCAGTGTCATGAATTAGAAAGCTCTCGTTTTTATGAGTCAATTTATATATTTCTGGTATCTCAAACTGCGATGACGTCGGAATGGGAGGAAGTTCATTTTTTCTCGAGCGTATAGATCGTACGGTTCGTATCGTACTGTATGCTCGGGAGGTGGGCAAGAGCAGGAGTTGATGTTGTTTCCAAAATTGAAGCTACTACTGAGGAGGAAGGTTCTTGGCTCCTTTGCGCCTTTTTTTAAATTTTTTCTCGAGCTGTTTTTGCTTCGATTTGTGCCCTGTCTGGTGCATGGTTATGTTCAGCTGATTTCATGATTTCCCTGTTTTAATAATGTTGCTCCAAAATATGATCGATAGATGCATTTATTTTCACATATATGAATGACTATATGGAAATGTAAGTTCGAACTGTTTAAGACATGAAAATTATGGTTATGTGGCATTTCCTACTTTCTTTCACCATTTTAACTAGGAGATTATTTCCAGATCATATTTACCGAGGATTTTTGTTCCAGAAGCACTATTTTCCATGAGAGATTTTTTCCAAGGGATATTTTTCCATGACATATTTTCCTTGGTGATTTTTGCATGGGAGATTCGGTCCTAGTTTCGATATCAAGGTATTTAGTTTTCCATACGTCAATTCGAAGAAAATATGTGAATCTTCACCAGAGTCAAACGAGATGGACAAAAACAACAAAGTGATCTTTTGTGTATCTGGACATGTCAGTATGGGAAAAATGAACAAATGAGAAAAGGGCACAAGAAGTATCACAACCCTACTGACGAACGAGCCAGGACATGCTCCTTCTTTCTTCCAAAAGACGATGCCAGCCATTTATCTCTTCGGCAATTTTACCAGAGAAATATTTGAAGTTAACCACAAGAGAAATTTCGAAGCTTCACAAGGGTTTTCTATGATGTTCTATAGTCTCAAAGAACAGCTCAAGAAGCTCAGAGGAAGACAGTACTTCAGGATCTACCATACATCGAATAATATTTGAATATTTGAAATCAACAGCCGGAAAGCCGACAAACACTAGAAAATCTCTGGAGGGATTCAAAAGTGTGTGTCAGTAGCCTTCTGTTCCTAATTGATCTCCTGTAATACATATGATATGAAATAAATTTCTTTCTGATTCATTTCATGATGCTGGAACCAACAATGCGCATAACTGAACAGTGCAATATTGATATCCATCAATGAAAAAACAAAAAATTATGTAGACCGTCATCATTCAGAAGATCCTACTTATCGACTCATTGGGAAAGAATAATAATTTGATGAACATTCAGCACAGTAAAGAATTGTTCCAAAAATTCAGAGACGGAATATGGACACATTTATTAGATATTCATATTTTTTTTCCAGAAGCACTGGATAACAAGACGATAGATCGATGAGGAAAGGGCTTTAAATCGCTCTACCGCGATACTCCTTCGTCTTCTCAAAGAGCTACCTTGAGTCAATTATGAAATCCGTCGTCTATATTGGAGCACTCAGTTTTTCCATTGGTGGGAACCTAAGAATCGTCGTTGTTAGTTTCATTCTTGTATAGTTATCGACTATTCTTCGAATGGATTTTCATTCACTAGAAGGTTCTGATTCCTTCGGACCCTTTCTCTCCTCTCCTTATCCTGTAGAATTGACCTCCTTGATGACCATATACTCGTATGAGATGTCCAGTTTTTCCAGGGTGTCTGAGAAGATACAGACAAATTCCGAGTTGATTGGCATAGATGTGCTGACAGCTTTCATCAAATCCTTGTTTCCAATAGACATTCGAGCTCAGTGAGATTCTTGTCTTTCTGTAAATAACCTACTTAGTTGTCGAACTGTTAATGTATTTTTTCATATACAGGGTGAGTCAAAAATGAGTACCGAGCTTTCTGGGGGTGATAGACCATTGAAAAATAAGTGTAGTTTGATGATTAAACTCATGGCCCAAAATGCATATTGAGGGAGATATATCCTTCCAAAGTTGATAAAATTAAAATAATTTCTCCGCATAACTTCTGAACGATGAAAGCCACCTGATTGGAATCTTGAACATGAATGTATGTTGTCAAAATACATTTTTTCGTCACACTTCCACATTTCTGATATTGTTATAAAGGGTGTTTTCAGAGGGTGAGTCATTTTCCCTGTATTATTTCCGGTGAAAAAACAGGAGCATTCGATGGAGCGAAGAAAATTACATGAAAAAGGTACTCTTATTCAAATACAAAAAATTGAGCCGTTCGTGAGATATTTGAGTTTTTGTAGTTACATGATATCAGCAGATTGATTTTATTCATCGCGAGATTCATCGGTGTAACGATATTTCAGCAGCATTTGCATTTCCGAAGCACTCGCCAAGCATTAGAAGCATATCAGTTTGTTCAGAGAACGAATAACCTGCCATATTTCTTAAAATCTCAGTTGATAATCGCAGTGATAAATAACACAGGAAAACCACACGAACAAATCGACTACAACAATGTTGACACGAATGTTGATGACATGAACGTCAAAATTGAGAACAAAATTATTCATCATGGCCTGCTAAAATATTGTTACCGATGAATCTCGCGATGAATAAAATCAATCTGCTGATATCATGTAACTACAAAAACTCAAATATCTCACGAACGGCTCAATTTTTTGTATTTGAATAAGAGTACCTTTTTCATGTAATTTTCTTCGCTCCGTCAAATGCTCCTGTTTTTTCACAAAAATAATACAGGGAAAAAAGTTTTCTACAAAAAATCATGACTCACCCTCTGAAAACACCCTTTATAACAATATCAGAAATGTGGAAGTGTGACGAAAAAATGTATTTTGACAACATACATTCATGCACAAAATTGCAATCGGGTGGCTTTCATCGTTCAGAAGTTATGCGGAGAAATTATTTTAATTTTATCAACTTTGGAAGGATATATCTCCCTTAATATGCATTTTGGGCCATGAGTTTAATCATCAAACTACACTTATTTTTCAATGTTCTATCACCCCCAGAATATTATATATATATATATATATATATATATATATATATATATATATATATATATATATATATATATATATATATATATATATATATATATATATAATTGTACTCTCTCGTTGAATGGAACCAACGCCCCAAAAGTCTGAACTTGAGCGGGGTTCGGGAGGCAGACATACACAAACATCCATTTCTACGCTGGGATTCGAACCCAGGTCGCGGTGGAAGCGATTTAAAGCTGAAATTCGAACGAATGCCTTTACACTCTCGACCACCGCGATGCTGAACATCCCAACAAGGAGATAAAACTCACAAACTACATGTATATTTATAATACACATCTCATGTCATGGGTGATTGTCTCCCTGTCCCTTGGCTCTAATGATGTTCATCCAACTAGCTCGGGCACTGTTTAATTTTGAAGTTGGGAGTTGATAGTGTTTAGCTATCATGCCCGAGAAAATTCTCATCAAATAGTGCCACGAAGCGTTAAATGAAAAGCCAATTTAATTCAAACAAAACAACAGTCAACTATGGAATACCCGGGACGGTGACGAGGGAAAGGGAAATTCTACTCTGTTTTGGAGCGAAAAACAATTTTTTGTTGCTTCCGTGAGCCTTTTGTTGGAATATGAAACGAACTAGCCAGTTTTGAATATAAAGGGTCCAGTCTGTGATACCGAGTGTCAACATATCTGATGATTAGTGGCATGAGAACGAACTTGTTTTATATTCGTTAGTGGTGCGTCTCCTGAAATTTTTGTTCGGATCAATTCTGATTCCGAGGTAACTTTATGGTTTGTACGATCTTATTCTCGAGAGATGGACATCAACTTCAATTTCTGAAAAATATAAGTATATTGTGATTGTGATAACATGGGAAGTATGAGATTTCTCTTCCATGGAATCTGATGACATTCATATCCCAGGAAATATTGAATATTGCCGATTGATCTATTTGATCTAACTGATTCAATTCTCCTGAAGACAGTGATCCGCAGAATCACAGCTTTATATCACTCGTTATATTGCGAATATCGATTTCCACGTGATTTCCGTGATATGAGAAAATGCTCAGAATTCTGGCTGAAACACCTGGTATATACTTTTGGTGAATATTGTTACACCTATAGTCATATTTCGTTGAAGTTAGTCGTTCCGAGGTTCAGCTAGCTTAGTCATTCTGAAAAAAGATAAAACTCAAATATGTAAATAATTTTACTAGGATGACATGAAGATAGTAGATAACGAGTGGAATTATCTTGTAATGTTACGTCAATGAGATAATAAATTGAATCAACATATGTAAATATGAAAAATCATGAGCTGTATAAAAACTATTCATCATCTGACAAATAACTGTTCGAATATGAAGGAGAAGATACTGTCAGGTGGCGAAAGTATTTTCGAGAAAGTCACCGATAATTTAGGAACATATTTCTTCGGACAATGTGAGAAGTTTCGGAATAATATCTTGCAGGTGAGGTGAATTCAGTGTATACTATTTTTATAGCTATGTTGTTCAAGAGTCGGGTCCGAAAATCTAGAAGGTTATTGATCATATATTATGGGAAACTGAACGAAGAGAATGAGGAAAATATTCATCAATGAGAGTTGATCCTATAATCCGTATGAGTTCTCAATCAGAAGAAATTCTTTTCTTGTGTTCTCGAATATCTCATGAGAACTTCTGACACATTGATTTTCATCAAGATTTGTTCGAAATGTCATCAATCTTTACTCAGAACATACTCATAAATGATGATAGTCTACATGAATGATGATTCCTGAAATGCAGCTCAGTTACAGCGAACTTCTGGATTCATTGCGGTGCCATTCCGACCTTCTTCAACGTCTCTTGATTTCTCAGGGTCGGTTGCTCAAGCATTGTTGCCATGTAAATAAACAAATTCAATTTCCAATCGTTTGTTGAATGTTTTATGCAACTGTCCCTCGAGTTATAAAGAATTTGATTGTATTGTGAGAAACACCTATTTCTGATTGAAAAATTGAAATAGAGGCAAAATAGTAGTCATAAATGGTCCTAACATGAAATATCACATATATGGTGCGCATAAAGTCACTCTCCCGGTTGACTTTTGAACAGTCCGGATGTTTTCAATTTTTTTTTTTTTTTCGCTTCAATAATTCTTCAGGAACTGAATTTTCATTCAGGTACAGAATCTGAATCTTTCAAAATGGTGTGTCTTAGTATGTATGGGACACCCTGTATGTCTACTCATTGTCGATATCAGCAGGGGTCATGCAGGTTTTTGGAAATTCCATCGGATGTGCTGTGGAATGAGTTCCAGTGTTCTGAGTAATGGATATTTTCTACAATATTGACATCAAAGAATAGTTATTAGTTCTCGTATGTTCATATCCTGACAGTCGGCTGCGGTAAAACAATGTATTATAGTATATAGTATTTTCTTTCATTTATTTATATTTTTCATTGGTCTCCATACTAATCATGAACTTTTCTCATGATCACATACATTCACTATCAGTAATAGTGCAATCATAATTGATTACGCGATCTTGTTACAGTTTCTATATGATGAAAAACCATTGAAACCGTTGAAAAACCGATACCGGATAGAAAATTCCACTTCAATTCCACTTTAATTCAGAAATTCATTCAGCTCTATGCAAAGCGTATCTAGGACAGCACCAAAATAACTTACTTAACCACACAAGAGAATAATCAACCATGGAGTCACCCATCCTACAGACGACCTCAGCATTGTCACGAACCTTCGAATCCTATCATAATCCAGCTGAAGATGTTTGTAGATACTCGAAACATCGTGATCGGAATACGTCATTCGTTTCCTTTGCATTTCCTCACAATATTCATTCTGATTCTTATTTTTCATTACAGTTTAATCTCTTACGTTCCTGTCTTCCTCAATAATTTAATTTTACCTTCTTTCTGTTAATCAGGATCATGTTCACCGAACAGCACTCAATATTCCAACTGAATTCAGAACGTACTTTGCATTGAATCAAAAATTCCAGCGGTGGTTTCCTAACGAATAACTCGAAAGTTGTCCCCCTTGCTATGTAAATTGACGTGTTTCGCCAAATTCTCATAGTATCATCAGTTGAAGGAAAATTCTGTTGAGTTATGTGTGATACTTTTCTAACGATCATTTTCTAATTTCTCCTCTATCATTCCCTCAGAAGATTCCTCAGAAAATTTCCTGAACCACAACCATTACCTGTGTCTCATGAACAATTACTTTCTCGGTCATCTCAATTCAAAATCAGGGCGAGCTGAATTGACATCTCTACTATATGATAAAATGTTTAATATTCCAGATTCATGGCGAAACCGGAGAAACAGAAACGTTCGCGAGCGTCAAGCAGAGATCTATCAGGTTCGCCATCAGTCTCAGAAATCTCGGAGTCCGACCTGATGACATGGTCATGACATGTCTGAAAATGGGCATGGACACTATGATCCCAGTGATATCCGTCATGTTTTTGGGTGCCAGATTCACTGCCATCGATCCGATCCAACCTGGAAAGGATTGGCAACACTGCATCAGCTTGGCCAAGCCCAAAATAATCATCGTCGATGAAGAACAAGTCGAGAAGTTGGAGAAATGTGTAGCTGCCATAGATTGGAGACCAGAATTGATCGTTCTCGGAAAGTCCGAGGAATGCAAGACTTTCCATGAATTGGTGCGGCCATACCCAGTAGAAGAGTTGACTTTCAAGCCAACTCGCGTTGATTGTCATGAAGCTGCTACTATCCTGTTCAGTAGTGGTACAACTGGACTACCGAAAGCGATCCAGTTGTCTCATTTCGGTTTCATTAATCAGGAACTCAATTTCATGTGAGTAGCAATTGGTTCAAAGTTGAGATTGAGAGGTTGAGAGAAATTCCAATGTTGCTTGTGTTGCCAACCTGTCAGACTTCCAGAGTTCAAGAAGTGTTTTTTTTTCATCTATTGACAACATGAAAGGGAAACCTATAATGTACGTGTTAGCCAGCGGTGGAATTTTTTGAGAGAAGGAAGGTGTTGAAATTTTTCTTGAGAGTTTGGAGGTTGTAAGCATCGGGAAAGACTTTACTAGGCGAAGAATTCCACAACTCTGCCGTTCTATTGATGAATGATGCTTGATATAGCGATGTTCGACAGGTCTCGAGCCTGTCAGTGACCAGCCAGAGCGCGTCTGGTTTGTCTACTAGAAATTGCACGTGGTGGCATAATAGATGATATTTCCGTTGAGCACTGACCGTGGAAGTATCTATAAAAAAAAGGCAGAGATCGCCGACCTTTCTACGATGATCTAGAGAGGTCAATGATTTGGTGAGTGTTGTATCATCGACAAGGCGAATAGCTCTCTTCTGAATTGAATCTGAGAGCTTTAGCGTATGTTAGTGCAAACATCAGGCAAACATTTGCTGTCAGCTTGGGTGGGAAGAATTATCATTTATTATTATTTAGGGAGGTTTCTGAGGTATTTCATATCAAGAATTGTTCCTAATAATTGTCGAAACATGCTTCCTGAGGAGAAAATACCCCTCCAGTATGGTTCGCTCCTGATTGAAATTTTGAAATTCGGAGCTCATTTTGAACATTCATGAGATGTACCGTTGTTTCATGATACTTGTATGAAAGGTTTCGGGAATATCGAGGAAAAACAGTCTCCAGAGTACCCCATGCGAAGGAAAGAGCCGTTTCAACAACAATTCATAGGATTTTTCTCCATGAAGATTTCTCAGGAATCTCCTCACGAATTTTCCACCATTTCTTAGAAAACACCCTGTTTGATTGTACAATACCGTTCTACTGAGCGTTTGATTCATCATACATTGTTGCAAGAATATTTCTCTCTTCCATGCACACTGCGTTCACAAGGTTCCTCAGAATTACGAATACATAAATTCATGAACGTAATATCTGAAACTCTTCTTGCTGAGTTATGAGCAGCTACGTGTCACACACCTTTCTAGGATTATTGATCTCTGTGAACAAGTCCAAAACAGTATTCATCTGATTTCTGAGCATACAAGAGATTCTGCCTGACTGTAGTTATGTCAGAAAAAATGTCATATCCTGTCGCCATATAGAAGCGAATAGAATCCAGAACAGAATATTCATTGGATCCTTCTAAATCACGTAGGTAGTAGCTTCATTATATGAGATACGTCAGACAACAGATGGTTCACGAACAATGTACACGTACATAAAAAATAGCAATGTCGAAGAAATGATTGAATTGAAACCGATAAATCATATTATCGATTGAGGAACTCGTCGGTACTATAGAAACAACCAATGATGGAAAATTCTTTCAGCTACGATTCGAATTCGATCTTTTCATTTATATATTTTTTGATATATCAGGTAGGTGACACCAAAATTCTGAATTCTAATCATGATAATGATGCCGGTGTAGGCGTTTTTTTTCAAATGAAAGCAAATAGAAAGTTAAATTTTTCATCGAATTTCCAGGAAGAGCTTTATATTTGCTATAGAAATTTGACTATTCATCCAGATTCTGCCAAAAAATTATCGGTGAACTACCACAGCAGTTGTTATGAGAGCCTTTGTGGTGACATCAGAGTGAAAACAAGTCTCAGATTCCGAATGATCGTTACCATTTCTTGTTTTCAGTCCGACTGTTGACTTTACATGATTCAGTCCTCATTCTCGAGACTTCTCAATGAACATTGATCTAGGACCTATTAATTCAATCCAATGATACCTCAAAACCTCTTCTGACAACTTTCAGAGCGGCTTATTGATTGAAATAATTCGAGTGATTTTAATGGCTGACTCTGTTTTGTTGAAAAATCGATCAAGTCTCCGCCATTCCCGATTGGATTTGAAATTCGAAAAAATATATATACCTACCTACATTGCAAAGACGCGGCTTCCTCTCTGATTATTCAATTAAATAGTGGAATAGATAGTAAATCAGAGATAGTTCACTTCCAGCAATATAATGAAAGAAAAAAGGGATCTTTTTGCAATAATGCCATGGTCTGGGTTTGGAATTTTCACATTGAAAAGCACTGTAAATTCCAGCGGCATACGATTTTTCATAGTCATCCAGTATACTTCTCCCTGCAAAGATACAAAAGCCCCATACTTTGATATTCTCAATATATTGCGAAACCAGCATTGAAGGAATCTCTTTTGGATTCCCCACTTGCGAACTATCGGAAAATAATATATCTCAGTGCAATGTCCATTTTCATTGACGAAAAATGTCTGTTCGAGTCTGTTGGAGGAGGATTCTTCATTTCTTCATCATCTCGTGTACATTGAGTTGATTCATTCCGAATAGCATTGTTACTAGTGAGGGAGCTAAAGCTTGCTAATAGAGATGGCGCTGTACAATTCAAGTCCAATTTCATCCCGCTGGGATGACGTCGGTATCGAGAATGAGCAAATATCGACTACAAACCCGGGACCTGATTATGAACATGAGAACATTTCCGATGATTATCGAGGTGCCATAGGACACCAGCCGAATAGAGGTTCCTGTGAACTGAATTCGAATAGATCCGATGATTGCTTCATTATTGGTCTCATGTTCTGAAAGAAAACCGTCATAACTAACCGTCAAAACTCTCATATGATAAACTCGAAAGTGACCAGAAAGCCATGCACCAATCATTGAATTCCACCCCATCCACATTTGATTACCTTCGAGATGAACACTGAAATATAATTTGCCTATCACAATAGTTGTCTCTAGCTTCACCGAATTGGAGTATCACCATTTGCTCGTAGATTTGAAATGAGATTTGTGTTTCAAGGTTCTAGAAATGCTAGGGCCGGTTTGATTCCATCTGTATCTGTAACTTAATCGATAATAAACACAGTCGATTCAAAGATGCTATTGAAAATATTTCAGATATGGAGAATCGAATGAATTTGTTTCATTCATTTTCCCTTTATCGACCCTCTCCATGAGTTATTCTGATTGTGATCCCTTATTTTTCAGGAATTTCGGAGTTTATGATCCCAAAGTGTATCTATTGTTTTCAACTTATTACTGGATAACTAGTACGATGGCGCTGGTGGCAGTAATGATGACGGGAGGTTCTAGAGTCATTGTCCCCAAATTTGACCCAGAAAATACTCTAAGGATCATCCAAGATTATAAGGTAAATAATATCCTGCGAATTCCTAGAACGATGACGTTTGACGTTCAAATTAGTCAAAAACGCTAACGCCATTTCTTGCTATAATGGCCTAAGAGTTATGAAACTCCCCATGAGATGGTTACATTCTCACAGATTTCCGTACAAATAGTTGACGTTTTGGGTATGTTATTATGTAGTTCGATCTAAAATTGAGAAGTAACCTGAATTACTACTTCTGAATCAACATATTCATAACACTGATTGTGCAATTATCAATGATACTGAGTTTGTTTCCATTTTTGTATCGCCATCTAATAACTGACATTCCGCAATAACGAATAAAATGCTGTTATCAACTTAGCTATACGTTAGAGTTCTGGTTGAAGAAATTGAATAGGCGAATAGGCAGAATAGCTCCACCACTGTTCTGTACATCGTCATCTAAAATTCCACGTGAAGTATCAGAGGTGGAGAATAGTGTATAATGAAAACATCCATTTGATACTGATGATATTACCATAGCAGAGGATATAATTGGTCGCGTCATATTCTCTCCTCAGAAACGCCTTCATCCGTTCCATTAATTTGCTTTTGATGTCAATGAGTTTGATAATTATTATTGGATATTTCATTCCTGAAGGTAACCAGTTGTCTCATTCCACCAAGTACTACGAGACAAATACTTGCTGTGGATGGTAAAGAAGATTACGATACCTCTTCGCTACGTTGTTTTCTGTCTGCTGGCACAACGATACCACCAGAACAACTGGTAGCTATGAGGAAGCTCTTCAAGAATGCACATGTGTACAATATCTACGGGAGTACAGAATTCGGTGGTATCGCAACATGCTTCAATTTTGACAAGGAACCACGATATTCAACCAACCTCTATTCGGTTGGGAAATGTGTCACAGATTATCAGATGAAAGTGAGTATTTTTCCAGATCCACGAAGTGGTTGTGATCAAACCTGGTGAACCCGCTTTTTATCGTCTGTTTTCTTCATATATAATTGGGAACGAACACTTCTTCGAATTGTTCTCGATATTTTTTTCTGAATCCAGTGATAGAACAGAATCAGTGCTCACTCACTCCATCTAATTGAAAGTGGTATACTAACTGTCTTCGCATTGTACTGAAAATTATTGATGATCAACTGACAGACCTGAGACAAATCTAGGTTTTGCGGAAAGAGAATTTCCACATCGTCTCGAATTTACTAGGCTCTGAGAATAGTTGAAGAAGATGTAGAATTTGGGGTTTTCTCAATGCAGGAGGAGGCCTAAGCAGTTTTACTTGAGAAACTGCTCATAACATTCGCCTTCTGCAACAGATCGTGCAAGCAATACTTATATTTCGTTTCATGTAGGTGAGTAAGTATTATAAGCTCTTCGAAGGTACGACACAAATGTCACACTGACAGTTCATGACCAGATAAGGATTCTAAGACATGTATTGCCACTCTCGATGATTCAATGCATCATTTGATCGAATGTCCATTTCTTATTCGCAAGGTCCTAATTTTGCGCGAACATCAGCTTATTGTACAACACTGGATTCAGAAAAAAATCTCAAAGAAAAAACAAATGAGAAAATTTATGTTTTCATTCGACCAAAGACAACCGCAGCCGTTAGAGTGGGAGGTGAAAAAAATGTTCCCTGTTAGTACCTGAGGAATTCTGTCAGCCTGTATACATTGCCCTGTATGAATTGTTTGCGAAATAACCTTGGAAACTACGATTTCAATTTTCGATATCTTCCGACCTTTCAATTATTGTAGGATATACACAAGAGTACTTCTTCGAGCAGAAAGTTGACAGTTTTTTCAAATGAAGGAGACAATTTTCTGGTGTCGCCATTTGGAGAACTATAAATTTTGTTCCTACTGAAATATGTATCATGAGTGCTGTATATTTCTGAAATGAAGAAGTTTGTCATGTCATTCTCGAAATTTTCCGCATACACTCTGTTTGATTGGAATATTCGAATTCATCCAATTTGGCAATATATCGCAATATATAGACAACATTCATTTTGATAATCGAATCGAGATCAAAACTTGCTGGGATTTCCTCAGGTCCTCAGGTCGAAAAGAATAAAATACGTAACTCAGAATAGATATTGATCATATATTTGTTCAAACTCTCATGAAAATATTTATATTCAGTTGATACAATAATAATAATCGATAATGAAAGCATATGTATTCCTATCATATGATTTCACTCCTTTCACTCCTCGATCTTGATTACAGATTATCGATGAACATACAGGAGAAACTTTGGGACCGAATCAACAGGGAGAAATATGCGTAAAAACCATATACAGCATGATCGGCTACCTAGGCTGCGACAGTTCGAACATCGACAAAGATGGCTTCATAAAAATGGGCGATAAAGGATATTATGATGAAGATGAATGTATTTATATCGTTGGGAGATGTAAAGAGGGCTTCAAGCATGGGGTCGTGAAGGTAATGAAACTCACCAGAGCTCATTCCATAGAAATTATATTTTGTGTGTATATAACACGTCAATAACATGTTTTTTCAATCAAACTTTGCTTTCTGAACTCTATGAAAATAAGTGGAGCATATTTCCTCTCTTCCCTCACTTGTATATCATCTGATGTCTCCACAATCTGTGAAATGGAGGAGTAGGTAATTCCAATCAATTGACGTTCACTGTTGGATATGAAACCCACCAATCACAGTCCTGGCACCATGGAACCATGGAACACCATACTTCGTTCTGGAAGTAACTTATAAGTATTGTGTGATTTGAACTATCCGAATGAGGAAGTGAAGAACAAATGATCAACACCACATTCGACTAATACAAGAAGAAATCTATAAGAAGAATGAAATCATTGTTGAGAGTTAGTAATCAGATTCTGAAGAGTAGTCAATGTGAAAACAATCAGTTATTAATCGACCTCCGGAAGTTGGGAATCTCATCGTATCTGCAGGAATGAATTCTGAGAAAGGAATAGTTCACATATCAACTACTAATCAGATCATTTTGAAACGAGTGATAATATTTTGTGAAGGAAGAGAATTATTTTAATATCATGTATATCTGCATCATTGGTCTGCTAGATATATGATATATTGAAGTGAACAGTTGATTGGTGAAATATATATATTCTTGATTATACCAACAAGAATAAATGCATAGTTATACAGTTTTCAATCATAGTCAGATCATTCAAATGCAACCAAAGCAAAACTGATGAATTTCTAGCATCTTGAGGCACTTTGTATGTATATATATATTTTTTTTTGAATCATATATTCGATATAGATTCCACCACCCCAGTTGAGATTATATTTCTTCATCAATGATTGATGATTCCATAGGTTGCACCTGATTCTTGGGAATTGGTGCTAGAAGAACATCCGGCAGTCAAAGAAGCAGCAGTTTTGGGAATTCCACATAGTAGCGATGGTTTTCTTCCAGCAGCATGTATAGTACTGAAAGAGGGTGCTTCTGCTAGTGCAAAACAAATCGAAGAATTCTTCATCCAGAGGATGACAGCGCGGCATGAATTAGTAGGAGGGATAAAGTTCGTCCAACATTTACCAAGAACGCCGACAGGAAAGTTAAAGAGGATGAACCTTTATGAGATATTCATCAATGGCGCTTAGGGGTCTTTCATCCAAGATTCACGTGCATCCACGATACTGTTCAACAATGTCTTCACTCAAGTGGTTCCTTCTATATTCCATGAAACATCAAACGGTTGAAGATCATTCGGGGTACATACAACTTCGTAGGAATTTATTTCATGAGAATGGTATTTTGTATACACCGCAATTTGTAGGATTTGTAATCCATTCTGGAATATAAAGCATAATAATGTATTCACTCTCACGTGATATGCGGGGATGTATTTTTTTAGGGACGTGGAACAACGGACCATTTTTCATAGGATTGTACGGTAATATTTTACTGTATTCTACTAACTGTATTCTATCAGCGACGTATTCTATAGGAACTGTATTCTATGAGAATCGTATTTTGTAGGAGAGGTATTCCCTAAGGAATGTGCTCTGTAGGAATCATATTTTGTAGGAACTATATTCTTTAGCAACAGTATCTTTTGGAAACCGTATTTGGTAGAGACCGTAATCTGTTCAAACCGCTTTCTGTAGGAGCCATATTCTATATAGACCGTTTTCTGTAGGAACTCTGTTTTCTAGGAACCATATGCTGTCGTATGTTCATATGCTATATCCATACGAATTCATCCATGGATGTGACCTCCAGCCCAGTTCAAAGCTTCGCGGATGATAGTACACTTCATTCCACCTTTTCCTCTAGATCACCTATATCATCCAACGATGCCAGAGGTGCAAGGCGAAGACATGTCGATGCTTTAAATGAGGATCTGACAAGAATTCTGAAATGGGGATCTGAGAATCTAGTACAGTTCAATGCAACTGAAACTCAAGCTTGTATGTTCACCAAGAAGGCTGATCACACAATGCCCAATTTGATGATGTCGGGTACCACTGTTCCTATGAAGTCGTCAATATCCATGCTGGGTGTCACTACCAACAGTGCTCTCTCATGGGACGATCATGTGAGGTCCATTGCGAAAACTGCTTCACAAAAACTCGGTTTCCTTTTCCGTGCGAAGAGATACTTCACATCTCAGCAACTGCTTGTGATCTACAAAGCACAAATTCGACCTGCCCTGGAGTGCTGTTCACAAATTTGGAGCTCAGCCCCCAAACAAACGCCAAAGCTCTTAGACTCAATTCAGAAGAGTAAAGTCTTTCCTGATGCTTACAACCTCCAAACTTTCAAAATTCCAAAATTCCAAAATTCCACCGCTGGCTAACACGATGTTCCTCGAACATTACAGGTTTCCCTTTCGTGTTGTCCACAAATAAAAAAAATATGAGGTGGCACTGCATGTAATGCCGTCGACATCGTCATGGAAAATGAGCAAAACTGATGAATGCTTTTCCGGTTATTATATTTCTCCTGATCACTTGTGATCGTTTGATTCTCCATATACTCATCCAATAATTATTTGATACCATTCCAAATCATTGCTGTCCTTATGGACAATAGATCACAACCACTTCGGAATCCCACCTATCTATTGGAAAATTCATTCTATTCAGATTTGTATTCCCTTTTGATCAAGTTTTGTTGGAATAATATCGAGTGAGGGTTCGGTCCTCGAGCATTGTGTGTGTACGACTTTGCTGAATCACCCCGCAATGCAGATTTCTGCTCTCTTATGAGTCCGATGAATCATAGTTTCAACTCTTACAGATTAGGGCAACTATAGAATACGATTCCGATAGAAAACGATTCTTACAGATTACGGTGTCTGTAAAATGAAGTTCCTACAGAATAATATTCTCACATAATATGGTTTCTACAGGATAAGGCTCCTACAGAATACGGTTCCAAGAGAATACATTCCGATATTTCATATTCCTATGCCGAATATGGACTGTATAAAGAAAAATAGCGAAATCGAATGAAGCGAAAGAAAATGAAGATGAAGAAAATCTCAATCTTCTTCAAGCGTTGGGCCCGAACTACCAGAGGTACCAGGATGTAGACTGGGTGATACTGGATCTAGGTGACAGGTTGTTGCGAAACACCGAAAACACGATTTGGTGCCGAAACCAGGAACCATTAGAACACGACTAAGTGTCGAGCGAGTCCGAACTTTATGCGATTTTGCCCGTTCTGGTATAGGTGGGGCAAGATGGTTCTTCACTTCATTTTTTACCAAACGCGATAAATCCCGCAAAAACTACACATACTGAAATATTTCATAACTACCAAACTACGAGGGTTGTTCGATAACTAATTTCTTATAAATGAATAGATCTAACTGAACTAAATACCTAACTAAATACTTAATTAAATGAACATATGATGATGACGAAACAGTGAGGTACCTATAGGATACGGACCCAATACTTGACGTCCTCATGCATGTTTCACGTGTCTCTGTCAATTGCAATTATTGTAATTGTATGAAAGCATGGAGAAGAATGTACCAATATTCATAACACAATTCGTGAACTGATCACCATAACCACAGGATCAATTTATATTGTTGAGCATCACACTTCATCTTCCCAATACAGCAACTAGAATATAGGCCACAAAATTTTTCTGTCATTATTCCACAGTGGATAGTGGGTTCCGGACATTTTGAATGTCATGTAATTTGTAGCTTCCGGGTATTCCGGTCCGATGTGTCTGTTCTGATGGAATTGCGATCATATTCATCATTAGCTGTAACGAATTGAAATGAATGTCTCGACAGGAATGTATTCCATTTCGTCCTGCATGAACAGCAGGGCCTGATGAATAATTATTCATGATGAGTATGAATGAAAAATGACAGTAATTGAGCGATGTATCTCTCATGGACTGAATCAATTTCATCATTCACAAGAGAGTTATTTATTGGAATTGATTTTTTTCGAATACGTTATAGGATTAAGGAGAAAGATAATGATCGATTCATCAGGAGCTGAAGTATATGGCTAGAAACGAGTATTGATATTCTTATATTTTTCAATGATCCCGGCGGTATGCTGCTCATTATGTGTACTAGGAATCAGATCATTGGCCATGGATTTCCGGCCATTTGAGGTGAAGTAGTTCAATGGTTCCATTCAAGGTAGCATGTTGGATCAGATGTGATAGACATGTGTTTCTATATTTAAAATGGAACCTTGCAAACTGTTACTGCAAACCCACTTATAATACCCTTATATCCTTAGTCGTACAATTTTGTTCATTTGGTTTTACCAAATGAAAAAAAAAAAACGTTTTTCTTGATATCTATGTTAGATTGGAGTCGGAATATATATAAATGAACTGGAGAAAAAGATTGGACTGGAAAATTTTCGAAAATGTTCTGAATCAACTGGTCTTCAACACATGATTGGAAATACAGGGTATCTTATGTGAATTTCGACAGAAGTAATATCATTTCTGGTTGAACAGGAAGTTGTGGAATTTTGTTTTCTGCGTAACGAGATAATTATGAATCGATATTTAGAGAAATTCCAGAGAACTATCAGAGACCTGAATACCAGATATACAGGGTGTCCTTAAAAGGCCTTTACAAAAAGCTACCACATATTCTTCAGACCAAAACAATTCGATACAAGCAAACTTACCTCAGTAAAGAGTTGCTTAGTTTGGGCGCTAGACGGCTCTGAAGTTGAAATTTTCAAATCGATTTTGCTTCATAACTTTTGAACGGCTCATGAGATTTTTTTCAAATTTGGTACGTTGGCATAGACTCATCGGGCAATGAAACTCATATCATAATCATAATGAATATCATTCCATGGGCGTAGAACTTGATTTTTTCAGTAAATAAACATCTAAAACTCCTACGCCAATGGAAAAAAATTAGTTTCAATATGAAATCTAAATTATTCAACTCATTCACTACAAAAAAGGTACTCTTGACAAAAGTCGATTCCTCTCATGGTTTCGACAAAATTTTTATTCTAGTGATTTAGAGCATAATTAATAATAAAACGATTAACAGATATTTCATAAAAATTGTTCAAAATGTTCACCATTTTCACGTATACAAAGATTTATACGACGCAAAAAGTTGAGATGTACTTTTTGCATAGGTTATTTCTATTGAAAATAAGTAGCACTGTTTTTTTTTTTTCTGAAGACTATTATTATCTGCTCGAAAACAGTGATATTCACATTCTTGGTTTCCATAGTTTCATCTGTGTTGATTTGTCGAGTTTTATTGACGTTGATTGTTGATATCGGACACTTCTGATTTATCATGGCCGTACAATACACCAATGAAGAATACACCGATATGTTATTGGTATTCGGATATTGTCAAGGAAATGGTCGAGAGAGTGTGAGGGTGTATTCGGCAAGGTTTCCAAATCGTCGCGTACCAAGCCACCCAACCTTTGCTGCAGTTGAGAGACGTCTTCGGGAGACCGGTCATTTTGCTCCTAGAACTGGTGATTATGGAAGACAGCGTTATGTAAGGATTCCCGAAGTCGAAGTAGAAATTTTAGACCGTATTGAAGAAAATCCAGAATTGAGTACTAGACGGATAAGTAATGAACTAGAAGTTTCTAGGAATGCCGTTCATGAAGTACTAAGAGAACAATTATTATACCCATACCACAAGACGCCAGTTCAAGATTTATTAATCCATGATTCACAAAGTCGTCTGATGTTTTGTAGGTTCATTAATTTGCAGAGAGAAATGAATCTGAACTTTGGAAAGAATATTTTGTTCACTGATGAAGCCTGTTTCACGAGAAGAGGAATAACTAATTTTCATAATGAACACGTTTATGCGATTGAAAATCCTCATTCCATCAAAATAAACCATTTTCAACACGAATTCAAAATCAACGTTTGGGCTGGAATAATAGGAAATTTTATAATTGGTCCTGTCATACTTCCACAAAGATTAACAGGAGACATGTATTCACAACATCTACGAAATACGTTGCCAAATTTATTGGAAGATTTACCACTCCAACATCGGGTAGATATGTGGTTTATGCACGATGGAGCTCCACCACATTTTTCGGTGGATGTTAGGAATTTTTTAAACCAACAGTACCCAGACAGATGGATAGGTAGAGGTAATGATGCACCCGTGAATTGGCCACCACGTTCTCCAGACTTAACACCGATGGATTATTTTGTATGGGGTTATCTCAAGTCTACGGTTAACAAGACCCCTGTGAATACTGTAGAACAATTATGGCAACGTATCCAACAGGCGACGAATAATCTTACAGGCGATGAAGAAGTTATGCAAAGAGTACATTTCAACTTTTTGCGTCGTATAAATCTTTGTATACGTGAAAATGGTGAACATTTTGAACAATTTTTATGAAATATCTGTTAATCGTTTTATTATTAATTATGCTCTAAATCACTAAAATTAAAATTATGTCGAAACCATGAGAGGAATCGACTTTTGTCAAAAGTACCTTTTTTGTAGTGAATGAGTTGAATAATTTAGATTTCATATTGAAACTAATTTTTTTCCATTGGCGTAGGAGTTTTAGATGTTTATTTACTGAAAAAATCAAGTTCTACGCCCATGGAATGATATTCATTATGATTATGATATGAGTTTCATTGCCCGATGAGTCTATGCCAACGTACCAAATTTGAAAAAAATCTCATGAGCCGTTCAAAAGTTATGAAGCAAAATCGATTTGAAAATTTCAACTTCAGAGCCGTCTAGCGCCCAAACTAAGCAACTTTTTACTGAGGTAAGTTTGCTTGTATCGAATTGTTTTGGTCTGAAGAATATGTGGTAGCTTTTTGTAAAGACCTTTTAAGGACACCCTGTATATTTGAACAATAAATAAATAATGAATCTTAAACAAGAAAATCTCCCAGTAACCATAATGACGGAAAAATGTGAGCTCGTTGTAGTTTGTTGGTTTTCATAAACTTCGAACCCATTACAGAGAGATATAATAGTTGAGTTGAAATGTATCTGTTTCGACATAAAAATGAAGATTCGTCCTTGCCTGAATCGAATACGCAACGGTGTCCTCAAGCCTCACACACAAGACAATATCTGCGAAACGATCGTAAAAAAAAGGAAAACTTCATAACATTTCCAAATCCACTGTTGTGGCATATCCAGAATGGGGCTATGGATTCCCATCACAGAACTCATAAGGAATAGCAGGTTGTGAATATTGCTGTTACTCCTATATTGTGGCGGAAATAGTTGGTGTAATAGTTGTATCAGGAATAATTCTGCAGGCAATTCAGTTATATGTGTGAAGTAGTAAGATTTCGATATTCTCCATCCTCGCAGATCTAATATCATGAAATCAATAGGAGCATATTTTCTCATACTCTCATTGCATCACTTCGAAATATTGTTATGTGATTGAATGTGAATGAAGAACGTCTTCCGATATTATACAATGATATTTACTCGTCATTTCCACGTTTTCTTCTCCTTACCTCGCGTATCTACTACCTTATTGAGTTATATTTCCAAACACCTGACTCTTCCTCTTTCCCTTCATAATTTTCGTCCCCATAATCCATGATCTGCAGTTACCAATGCCATTGAATCGTCGATATTCAACAGTTACAAAGAGTTCAAGCTTGCTCCATACATGTGTTGCGTAGGATTCCATCTTTTCATGAATGAAAAAATGAGGTTGGTCTCGATAATATATGTGAAATAACGCTCTGTACATACAACAAAAGCATGAAATGACAGTGACTGTGAGTTCTTTGGACCCTTCACTTACTTATTGCAATGTTGTATTCAACAGTTCAAATCCAACTACCTTTTTTCCTACCGAAGTCAACACAACACTCGAAGTAATCCTCCAGGTAAACAATCAAAAATCCTATCCAAATTGGTGATGACTGGAACAGCCAAACAAACGATTACGTCAGAGCACTCTTGTTGTTATATTTCCTATATGAGTTCATGAAAGGCACTGTATTTCGATTGATAATAGAATTAATAATAATAATAATAATAGTAGACGTCTTTATTAGATTTAATGTTCATACAAATATTTGGCAGAGCGAAGTTTAGCCATCATGGCTACTCTTACGCCTAACCCTGCACATTTATAATACATAATACATAAACTCAACATACTTTAATCACTAAGTGCAGATGACTTGCAATTATTCAATTTTTCTATAATGAATTAATGTAAATAAATATAGTTTCGATTTCAAATGTATGTATGTATGTGAATTGTATGTTATGCTGTCGTAGATTTTCTTCTCAATCAGGAATGGATCAATAGCAATATATCTCTAGCAATCAGACAACATGAATTTCCAAGCAGTGTGATGTGTTGGCTCAGCTTACATCGTTTCCACCACGAAATGAAATCACCTCATGACCTTTTTATTTTCTGCTCTGGCTCGACGACTGTAACTGTATATTATCTGACAATTTGGACGAATCCAAAGTCGGTTCAACGGACGTTCAACAGGTCGTACCAATGAAATACACAGAGAAAAGCTTTTCTGCTTTTCGTACCGAAGGTCATCTGATTTTCTACTGTGCGTGATTTGAATTGATCTATCAGACAATGATGGAGATTATTCTCAAATTGTGATATTGTGGTTACGATATCCATAAGAGATACGGAATTCTATGTGAATTTTCATGATGATGAATATATGAGATTCATGAATGAGATATGAGATATGAATATCAAAACTGTTTTTCAATCCAAGGAAATTCTGTCTAGATAAGTAGAGGTTTTATTATTATTAGATATATTTGTATTTCCAAATTTTTCCAAAAACAAGGTGTCACTGACCAATAGAGAATTTCTCTTTTAGGTATCTGAAGGTTTACTTTCAAGCGCAGTGACATTTTGGGACAGATCCTAAATCTGTCCTTACTACAAATATATTGCAATAATTTTCAATAACTTCTACTCTATTTTTTTAGAAACGAGGAGAGAAAATCCCATCAAAAGCTGAAAAATGAATGTACCACCTCCTCGAAGAACATACAGACAGTATCTGTCTGTAAGTTTTTCGAGGAGGTGGTACATTCATTTTCCAGCTTTTTGTGGGATTTTCTTTCCTCGTTTCTGAAATAGAGAGTAGAAGTTATCAAAAATTGTTTCAATATATTTGCAGTAAGGACAGATTTTGTGATCTGCCCCAAAATTTCACTGCGCTTGAAATTAAACCTTTAGATACCTAAAAGAGGAAATTTCTATTTGTCAGTGATACCTTGTTTTTGAAAAATTTGGAAATACAAATATATTCAATGAAAATGAAACCTCTACTTGTCTTGGTGGACGTTTCAGGAACGAATCTGCTCCCGATCTTAACACAAGTGTGTGTGTGTGTGTCGGTTTCGACACTTTTCAGTGTCAAAATCGACAACATATTGAAAAATTTCGCGGAGAGTAAATATTTTAATTGTGTTGAGAACGGAAGCAGAATCGTTCCCGAAACGTCCACCAAGATAAGTAGAGGTTTTATCCTTATTAAATATATTTTTATTTCCAAATTTTTCAAAAACAAGGTGACAAATAGAGAATTTCTCTTTTAGGTATCTCAAGGTTCAATATCGAGCGCAGTGACATTTTGGGACAGATCACAAAAACTGTCCTCACTACAAATATATTGAAATAATTTCTAACAACTTCTACTCGAAACGAGGAGAGAAAATCCCACAAAAAGCTGGAAAATCAAGGAAATTCGTTCATATTCATTAGGGAATGATTCAGTTTGGAGTGGAACATCAAATTATAGAAACTTAAATTCAAATGAAACCATTTCAATACCTGAGGGACTCGCATCAACCGTATCAGGTATAGGTATAATTCATTACCCCACAATACTTTCGTCCACCCCTCAACTATATCTGTGTTTAAAAAAATGCTCACTCTACAAATAGGTACCCCTATCGTGAACTCCTGACCATTGCAATAGCATTTGCAGAAATAGCAACATATATTTGGATTCATTGAGCTTATACTGATTTCATTTGTACTACCAAGAGGAGAATGTTGGTGGAATTGAGTGAGGATGCAGTCCAATGGTACAACTCAGATATTCAGAAATGAACGATCAATCAAAGCAATCCTCCAATTTCATCATGAACATTGCTCACTTTTTGTTAATCTTGCTCATACTATGCATGAAAAATTTCTTCTTGATTCCACTCTTCTTTCGTTAGGCCAGATACCTGCGAATCAGCTCGACTTGAGAGGTCATGGAAAACTGAAAAAGTTTGTTGTTCAGTTTTCAGTGTACCTTCCAAGGAATTCACATACATCATACGCATGATTCATATACGTATGTATATAAATATACATATTCAATGAACGAAAGTGAAGTAAAGATAAATTTCTCATCTTTCTATGATTTCACGAATTCCATATCTGTTCTCGAAAATCCTTCAGACAGTAAATTCGATTTTTCAGGTCTTCTTTGTACAAATCATGTTACCAGGGTAGATTCGATTTCCGAAAGAAAGTAATTTATCACGTCGAGAGCTCGGTGATTTCTTGTTTGTTTATCTGCTGTGGAGAAGATTCCGCACGAACCAAGGGTATTCAGAAAATCGGAAGGATGCCGAACAAATAATGACGTTTAATTTCTATAGAAACGCCTCCGAAATGAATTTGTTATACTGTGATTGGAGAGATAGTGGAGAAGCCATTGGTGTCTCAGAACATATAGTGGGTACTGTTGATTGAAAAATTATAATACAGGATACGAATGGATGATGTAGTTTGATGCCCGCGATACACGCCGAGCCTGAATATATAGGGTGTTTGAGACCACCCGTACTCCCCGAATATCTCGCGAACAACAGAACGGATTGAGAAACAAAAAAATACGTCCAAAATATTTTTGAATGTTTTATTGAATGACACCATATGAGAGTCTTCCCCCTCAACTCCTGGAGGGATGAAGGGGGTCACTTCGAAATTTAAAATTTCTCCAGGCGCGAACTAGGGTCTATTTGAAATTTATTATTCAATAACTCACCTAAGAAATGATAAATTCTGGTCTTTTTTGAATCTGATAGTACATCTACAGGCTGAACTAGATAACAGAGTCAATCCTTTCTTGACTTGATGGGCTGAAACAGCTGGAGCAACTAGGATAATTAACCAATTTTCCATATCCAAGTTGAACTGAGTTTTTGTTTTAACACACTCATGGATCGATACATTGCGCTGAACAATAGATCTGAGTCAATAATCTCACACTATCATTTCTATTCAGATGAAATTGACTGAATATATCGTATTTCTCAGTACAGTGGCGTGCCACATCAAAATTCTCTGACAACGCCAAAAGTTACCTGATTTTTGTTCTCGCTGCGTCTCCTTCTTAGAATAGAATAGAATTTATTGGTCCCATAAAAATCCACATAGAGGGATGTAGAATATGCCAAAACAAATTTTCATACATATTTCATTCCTAACACTAACTTGGATACATATAATTTGATATAAAATTACCATCTAAATGACTATATATACATCATTTCATAACACAGTTCATAACACAGACTAGAATCATTGATTGAAATACTAAATATGTTCATCGGAAAATTCGTTGAGGCTATAAAAGGCCTCATAGAGGCAAGTATTGTTTTAAATTTTTTTTATATGTTTGTCATCCAGGTTCCTTAATATTATAGGAATTTCATTCCATATTTTTATGATTGAACATTTTACATTTTTCTGAACATGAACTGTATTTAGTTTTGTCAACCCGTAGATCATGTTTATTTCTTGTGTTAGAGTTATGACTTATTATATGCTCCTCAAAAAGTTCTGGGTTTCTTTTTACAAACATGTCAGCTTCCAGAATGTACAGACTGATTACGGTTAGAATACCTCTTTGAATGAAAATATCTTACTCTGGGTCCCATTCCAAATACATTTCTCGAACACTTCTTTTGAATACCTTATATACGCTTTACATGTGATGAATTCCCCCAAAAAAAATATTCCATATGCCATTCTTGAGTGAACAAATGAGTGATAAGCAATTAATGCAGTATTGACATCCACATTATTTGAGAGAACCTTCAGTGCAAAACTATATTTTGCCATACTTTTTGCTGTGTTGTTCAAGTGCGTGCTCATTCCAATCCCTCTCTCTCTAATCTTGATGTAGTAGAGTATGTAAAATATCATATATTTACGGTTCACTGTACATGTCATGATTTCATGTATGAATAAGTCAGTCGACAATCACTCCCAATGGAAGTTCCTGGAAAATATATTGATGAATTCTACTGCGTCTTTGATCATTCCAATCTTTCAGATCTATTAAAGAACTTTAGTTACCAAAATATTGATCGAGTATTGAGGATTTCGACATTCGTGGCACATGTTGAGGCACAGGTTGACGCTTTGCCAATATTCAACAGAGTCGGCCCAACATGTAGTGCCGGCGTCACGATCAATACTCCTGAGTTCAATGATTCATTATCTTCAATCGAACAAACTATGGAACCGACAAATATGATTCATTGACGTCGCCGAGGTGGCGATGAGCGCAAAAGCGCAGTAATTCTAAGGTAGCCACTTCTCGGTCGTGGGTTCGATTCCCACTGCCTGCAGAAATGCGAAAAAAAAAGGTGACTGGGTGTAGTATGAATGAGGCAGTGCTGTCCCATATATAATACATACATCACAAAAAGAGTCTGTGGCAAAAATACTTTGGTTTAATGCCAACCCACCCAAAAAAAAATGCTTCATTGACCATATCGGATTTGAAACTGGATTCCATACTCAAAACATTGTCACTGATTCTAATGAATGTAGCTATAGTGGACTCGCTAACCGGTTCCGCTGGGAACAACATCGAATTTCGATCACTCAACACGACACCCGATATATAATTCCATCCATGTCTATCTGATTAGGGATCATTATCGAAAGTTCAACTCTGCCAGGTAGAATGAGTGGATTTCCCATCAGCTCCATTCGATAGAACCCAAAAAATGATTCAAACTCAATGAATTTCAATTCGGAATGTCCACATGGAACAGATGGATTTCTCGGAACGGATGGTATGGAGTCTGAGAAGGAAATCTACTGACTGACATAATGAATGCACCACCCAAACTGCTGGAATAGTTATGTAGGAATTCTAGAAGATTCGACCTCTTGATGATCTCAAAGAGGTGATAAAAATTCTAACGAATTTCAGAAAATTCAACCTCTTGAGTATTCCAAAGAGGTTATATAAATTCTGACGAAGTAATTCCAATAACAATAAATCTAACGAAATTATATCGGAATATGAATATCCGAATATCCATGAACCGACGTTCAGATAAACAAAAATTCTTCTGCGAAACCACTGCGAAGAGATGTTCGAAGTTTCGCACATTTCACACAGAACATAGAATATCATGTAGAAAAAAGATAGAAAGAAATCTAAGAAGACCAAGTTATGCGCAACATCTGGCCATCCATGAAAATGAAGGAGCGAATTGAGGTGGATGAAGGATGGTGAACCAACTCTTCAATTGTTCCTTTCCAAAACAACTAGACCTGTCAAACAACCTCACCAAGGCCGCACCTATAATGACGGATATCTGACAGAAATTGTTTGCTAATGGTTCGAATCTTGCCGTCGTGTTGAATTTCGGATTCAAATCGTATTTTCCAGAGTTTACAAGATAACTATCGAGATCAGCAGATCGAGATAATATCTAGTTTTGCTCTGGGGGCGTCTTAGTCCACAACTTTCTATAGTGTCTGGGTATAGGGAATTCAAGCACCAGTCTTCATTTACATCATGGAGCGAATTCAAACATATACATACTTCTTAGTGGAAATCCACTTTCTATAGATGTTCGATGTCACTGGAAGAAAAAATTGAGGTATATTGATGAAACCGACGTATCTGATTCACTCGAAACTCTAACAAGGAACGACACTTACGCTATATTCAACAGCCGATCGCAGTTGACTTATCCGAGAGTTCTCCATTTCGTATAACTTCTCGTGAAGCCAAGCTCATTTGAATGCGTTCCATTGCGAATTCAAATCTCAGCAAGCCGTACAAGGTGGGTATCTTAATTGGTTCTATTACAATAAGGATCCGTATTGGAACGCGTATAATCGGCGAAGAGAACTACTGCTTGGCTTCAGTGAGAGGAGAGGAGATATACGGGGATGTGTCAAGAAACAACCATTTTCTCAGATAGCGTTCTTGGGACTGATGAAAATGTACAGATGCATCATCGATCTCTAATGGGGTGTCAACTCATACTCATAGGACTCATTTGATGTTTCCAATCATTTGGAATTGGGTGGAATATCGAAAATATGGGGAAAGTCGGAACAAAATATGACCCAAGAAGAACGTATACACCACCACAAGTCAGAGTTGATATTCGACATCTGCTTCCAAATTTTTCTCAATGCAATTTCATTTTCAATTCGAATCATTACAAGTTAGTGTAATGAATCCAACCATGAGATTGACTGTTAGCAGGAAGAATTATTCATTTTCGGAAAAACTCGGACTTGATTAGATCATAAAAGCTATACTAACGATGTGCAGAAGACTGGTGCAGTCACTAGTAGTGTTTTGTTTCGCCTAAAACGCTAACGGCATTTTCCGCTATAATGGCATTCAAGTTTTGAAACTCCACAGAAGATGGCGACATTCTTGCAGATTTCTGAACACATAGTTGATGTTTTGAGATTGTTATTATATAGTTTGAATTGAGCAGTAATCTGAACTACTACTTTGGAAACAAGGTTTTCGTAACATTGATTGTGCAAGCATCGATAATACTGATTTTGCTGTTTGGTTTTGTACTGCAATCTATCAACATATCAACATATAAGTGATTTTTCGCTATAATGAATGAAATGCTGTTATCAAGTTGGCTGTTCATTAGAGTAGCTGTACCAGTGTTGCCTAAATCGTTGCTATACTGCAGATTCTGATAGAAACAGCAACATACATTCTTTGCTACAACGAGGTACACTCAAGATAGAGGTTTCGAACACTGAGAGCTGATGAACTGAGATGTTTCGGATCAATGGAAGATCTGAACACCGGCGTATGGAGTCTTATAGTGGAGACAGATAAAGAATTCAAAGTTCAATAGCGTCCACCCATCAGTCAAAGTGATGGGGACGTTACAACCCATCCGAGTCATTTGTTTTGAAGGTTCGGAATATTATCACGTTCCAATCATGATTTTCCAGCTCTTTGTGAGATTTTCTCTCCTCGTTTCTGAAAAATGAAGTGGAATTCATTAAAAATTATTTCAATATATTTGTATTAAGGACAGATTTGGTGATCTGCCCCAAAATGTCACTGCGCTTGGAATGTAACCCTTAGATACATAAAAGAGAAATTCTCTTTTTGTCAGTGACACCTTGTTTTTCAAGGAAATTTGGAAATTCAAATATATTGATAAGAATGAATCCTCTACTTATCTCGGTGGACGAATCTGCTCCCGTTCTCAACACAATTGAAATCTTTATCTTTGCAAAATTTTTTCAATGTGCAGTCGGTTTTGACACTAGAAAGTGACAATTTGGTGGACGAAGGAATTCTAGTTACAAGGTGTCTCCATTATTTGATATTGAATTTTTCATTTTCACTTTCAATTTTCAGAAGTAGGTGCCAACTTCAATCTATATCAACTGAACAAGAAGCAATATTATTGTCTCCGTTCAGGATTTCGATGGAACGGGAGCAGATTCATTCCTAAAACGTCCACCAAGATAGGTAGAGGTTTCCTTCTTATCGAATATATTTGTATTACCCAATTATTCAAGAGCAAGGTGACAAATAGAGAATTTCTCTTTTAGGTATCTTAAGGTTCAATTCCAAGCGCAGTGACATTTTGGGTCAGATCATAAATCTGTCCTTTCACTACAAATATATCGAAATATTTTTCAATAACTTTCACTTTATTTTTAAAAAACGAGGAGAGAAAATCCCACAGAGAGCTGGAAAATCAATGTACCACCTACTAGAAAAACTTACAGACAATATTCCAATAATGAGTTGTAAACTATTTTGATCTCAGCTCAGAGGTTTCTTCTCTATTGATAAGATATGGCTATAGTGGAGAAAATTTGAAACTCCCATTCGATCATTCTCTACAGGTACTTTGTGACTGTGATTTTTCAAATCCATGAATATGAATAGATCAACTGGTGCAGACTGTTGATGTTGATCTCGACCATAATCATGTTTTAATGAATCCAATTTGAAGATTACTCATACATCTTTGCTTTTTTTTTCCTCGAAGAACTTACAGACACTATATCTTTGCGTTCACATCCTCCCAACGAGCTTCCAACATCATGGAATTCAACATAATCATCAAGTAACTAGGGGCTCAATCTTAACAATATTGTGAATTATCTTGGCAACCGTTGTCAAGAGAACGCGTGACACACATTGGAAAGCGCACAATAGTGGTGAAAACGTCCTTTCCTGTAATTATTCATGCTGGACCATTAACTCGCTTGGTAGCGAGCCAGGACTCGCCAGGATTCGCTGGGTACCAACAATCAGTGACGTTGGAGAGGCTTTTTGCGCTCCAGTCCGAAAGTTATGGCAGTCACGCAATGATGATGTGACCGACGCGTTCGGATCCGTTCATGCCTTTATTGTCGACTATCCATTAGATTTCGTTGGAAAGGGTTATCGTAATTATATCTCGCGAACTTGATTACCTCATGTTCGTGATCGAATCTATTCCACATGTATCTACTGGGTGAATCATGAGACATCGTCACTAATTCGAGTGATATCTGGCTGAACTCTGATATGGAATATACAGGGTTTATCACGTAACTGGTTCAGGAGAAGTTCCTGATGTTCCTATTCGAATCGAATACTGAAAATTTGGAGCATCACGTTAGTCAACAAGAACAATCGATCTGAAATGATAATAATAATAATATATGTTAGTTCACAGTGAAAATTCATGCTTATACATCAGTAGGACGTCACCTTGTACGTGGTAATCATATCCGAGTTTGAACATGTTGAAAACCAATTCAAAAACAAGAAAAACAGTTTACAATAATATATACAATAAAAAACCTTTTTCTTGTTCTATAGTGGACAAGAATATCACAATTCCGGTAAATCTCACTTATCAGGTAGAAAAATGTCTCATATCGGGTAGCTAATTATCACATATCGTGTTGGTAAATATCACGAATCGAGCTGTCATAAATAACATCTCCATATAAAATTATACAGGGTGTCCTTGAAAGGTCTTTACAAAAAGCTACCACATATTCTTCAGACCAAAACAATTCGATACAAGCAAACTTACCTCAGTGAAAAGTTGCTTAGTTTGGGCGCTAGACGGCTCTGAAGTTGAAATTTTCAAATCGATTTTGCTTCATAACTTTTGAACGGCTCATGAGATTTTTTTCAAATTTGGTACGTTGGCATAGACTCATCGGGCAATGAAACTCATATCATAATCATAATGAATATCATTCCATGGGCGTAGAACTTGATTTTTTCAGTAAATAAACATCTAAAACTCCTACGCCAATGGGAAAAAAATTAGTTTCAATATGAAATCCGAATTATTCAACTCATTCACTACAAAAAAGGTACTCTTGACAAAAGTCGATTCCTCTCATGGTTTCGACAAAATTTTAATTTTAGTGATTTAGAGCATAATTAATAATAAAACGATTAACAGATATTTCATAAAAATTGTTCAAAATGTTCACCATTTTCACGTATACAAAGATTTATACGACGCAAAAAGTTGAAATGTACTCTTTGCATAACTTCTTCATCGCCTGTAAGATTATTCGTCGCCTGTTGGATACGTTGCCATAATTGTTCTACAGTTAAGTTAAGTCTGGAGAACGTGGTGGCCAATTCACGGGTGCATCATTACCTCTACCTATCCATCTGTCTGGGTACTGTTGGTTTAAAAAATTCCTAACATCCACCGAAAAATGTGGTGGAGCTCCATCGTGCATAAACCACATATCTACCCGATGTTGGAGTGGTAAATCTTCCAACAAATTTGGCAACGTATTTCGTAGATGTTGTAAATACATGTCTCCTGTTAATCTTTGTGGAAGTATGACAGGACCAATTATAAAATTTCCTATTATTCCAGCCCAAACGTTGATTTTGAATTCGTGTTGAAAATGGTTTATTTTAATGGAATGAGGATTTTCAATTGCATAAACGTGTTCATTATGAAAATTAGTTATTCCTCTTCTCGTGAAACAGGCTTCATCAGTGAACAAAATATTCTTTCCAAAGTTCAGATTCATTTCTCTTTGCAAATTAATGAGCCTACAAAACATCAGACGACTTTGTGAATCATGGATTAATAAATCTTGAACTGGCGTCTTGTGGTATGGGTATAATAATTGTTCTCTTACTACTTCATGAACGGCATTCCTAGAAACTTCTAGTTCATAACTTATCCGTCTAGTACTCAATTCTGGATTTTCTTCAATACGGTCTAAAATTTCTACTTCGACTTCGGGAATCCTCACATAACGCTGTCTTCCATAATCACCAGTTCTAGGAGCAAAATGACCGGTCTCCCGAAGACGTCTCTCAACTGCAGCAAAGGTTGGGTGGCTTGGTACGCGACGATTTGGAAACCTTGCCGAATACACCCTCACACTCTCTCGACCATCTCCTTGACAATATCCGAATACCAATAACATATCGGTGTATTCTTCATTGGTGTATTGTACGGCCATGATAAATCAGAAAAGTCCGATATCAACAATCAACGTCAATAAAACTCGACAAATCAACACAGATGAAACTATGGAAACCAAGAATGTGAATATCACTGTTTTCGAGCAGATAATAATAGTCTTCTGAAAAAAAACCAGTGCTACTTATTTTCAATAGAAATAACCTATGCAAAAAGTACATCTCAACTTTTTGCGTCGTATAAATCTTTGTATACGTGAAAATGGTGAACATTTTGAACAATTCTTATGAAATATCTGTTAATCGTTTTATTATTAATTATGCTCTAAATCACTAAAATTGAAATTTTGTCGAAACCATGAGAGGAATCGACTTTTGTCAAGAGTACCTTTTTTGTAGTGAATGAGTTGAATAATTTAGATTTCATATTGAAACTATTTTTTTCCATTGGCGTAGGAGTTTTAGATGTTTATTTACTGAAAAAATCAAGTTCTACGCCCATGGAATGATATTCATTATGATTATGATATGAGTTTCATTGTCCGATGAGTCTATGCCAACGTACCAAATTTGAAAAAAATCTCATGAGCCGTTCAAAAGTTATGAAGCAAAATCGATTTGAAAATTTCAACTTCAGAGCCGTCTAGCGCCCAAACTAAGCAACTTTTCACTGAGGTAAGTTTGCTTGTATCGAATTGTTTTGGTCTGAAGAATATGTGGTAGCTTTTTGTAAAGACCTTTTAAGGACACCCTGTATACATTACATTGGGAATAGGTAACATACATTGAATTGGAGAATAACATACATGGAATCAAAATATCAAGAATGTATTTATCATATCACGGAACATTTCACGGTCTTCTGACAGCAGCCATTCTTCAACAACTTCCTGATATTGGTGAAAATTCCTCATAGTTTTCATATGATATAACCCTGTTTGAATATTCACCCGTTCGCAAAGTAAACTCATAGGAATACAAAATCGAAGAAGCTAGATTACACTTTCAAGCTCATTGAATTGACTCTTGAAATTCGCTACTTTAACTATATGTCTTCTATAGCTCTATCCTCTCTATCTTGACCTCGACTCTCTATATATTTTATCTTCTCCGAGATGTCAATGCATGGGCTTGAATTCGAATAGCCTTCTATATCAGAGTGTATCGAAGGTAGATGACATACTTATAAATTGCATGGATGAAAAGGTTGCATCCAGATGATCTCATTGTACCGTTATTTTTTATTCGCATTCACTTCAGGTGGAACCGGAAAACGTGAATACTATTGAATTCCCAAAATGAGGAGTATCAAACTACGATATATCAGAAGTTATGGAACTCCAGCATCTGAAGTATCCAGTAGTGAAATACTCAAATACTTCGTACATTGAATAGGGAATTTGATGGTCTACAGAATTTGTAGATGACCGAATTAACCTTCATAGTATTCTTTCCCAGTCTTGCACATGTATAGTTGGAAGTTTTCTGATGAAAGATGAAATTCCAAAATAGTTACTGTCGAGAATCAGGACTATGAGTTGAAGATGAAACGATTTCGTTATTTGCTGTGTAGAAACAAAATATTTGTGTAACTCTCTCATTCGCTCTCGACTCCAGATCTGAAGGCATTATTTTTCATATCAGATAACTATTGAAAAGTGATTATCTCCATTCCATGAATATCAAAATCACGATATTGTTTCGCTTCCTCCCCAACCCACTTCCGTCATTTGAGGCTAGTTAATTATGAGCCAATCGCGTGACATTTCCGGAATAGCTGACACGCACATCTACACCCCGACCTGAGCTATCCGCGAAATTCCAATTACTTATCTTCAGCTCCGCTGATGGATTCCGGCCGGAACATTCCTCTGCGGACTCGGAATGTCCGCAAGATGACCGGCCGAGAGAATCCGGAGTCCCAGGAGGCTACTCCGGGCGCGCAGCACATTCTGCAATTCCATGCCTGCGCCTCGAATGGTGATGATTTCTTGCCGGAGAGGGATTTCACGTAGTATGCGAAACGGTCAGTCTTCTTTTTTTCTTATTCTTCTGTTATACAGCGTGTCCCTAGGCCAGTGGAATAGTCTCAATAGGTGACTTGACTGACCGACAATATCGGATATGGTATTTTGGCTCTACATTGTCTGTTCGTCTATTATACTCTGATAGAAATTCATAAGAACACAAATTATATTTCGAACATATCTGAATCTCATTATGATGATACAAGTTCATCGAATTCGATCAAAATACTTTTTCATCGACTAAATGTATCCAGGAAAAATTCACCTAAACTGCATTTATACAACAACCTACCGTCTAGACCGTCTGGAACAACTTCCATTGGGGTTATACAAGAGCAGATTTTTTTTATCTGTGGACAGCACGAAATGAAAACCTACAATGTTCGAGGAACATCGTGTTAGCCAGCGGTGGAATTTTGGTAGAGAAGGAAGGTGTTGGAATTTTTTTTGTAAGCAACAGGAAAGATTTCACTAGGCAAAGAATTCCACAACTTTGTCGTTCTATTGATGAATGATGCTTGGTATAGCGATGTTCGACAGGTCTGGAGTCTGACAGTGTAGGGGTGACCAGCTTGAGCTCGTCTGGTTTGTCTACTAGGAATCGCGCGTGGTGTCATGATAAATGATATTTCCGTTGAGCACCGACTGTGAAAGTACCTATAAAAAACGGAAAGATCACCGACCTTTTGACGATGATCTAGAGAGGTCAATGATTTGGTGAGTGTTGTATCATCGACTAGGCGGATAGTTCTCTTCTGAATTGAATCTAAGAGCTTGAGTGTATATTTGGGGGCTGAGCTCCAAACATGTGAACAGTACTCCAGGACAGGTCGAATTTGTGCTTTGTAGATCATAAGCAATGCTGGGATGTGAAGTATCTCTCCGCACGGAATAGAAAACCAAGTTTTTGTGAAGCAGTATTCGCAATGGACCTCACATGATCGTCCCATGAGAGAGCACTGTTGGTGGTGACACCCAGCATGGATATTGACGACCTCATAGGAACAGTGGTACCTGATATCATCAAATTGGGCAATGTGTGATCAGCCTTCTTGGTGAACTACAAGCTTGAGTTTTTGTTGCATTGAACTCTCAGATCCCCATATCAGAATTCTTGTCAGATCCTCATTTAAAGCATCGACCTGTCTTCGCCTTGCACCTCTGGTCTCGTTGGATGATAAAGGGGCACTAGAGGAAAAGGCGGAATGAAGTGTACTATCATCCGCAAAGCTATGAACTGAGCTGGAGGTCACATTCAACAAATCATTGATGTGGAGCAAGAACAAAGTTGGTGCCTTGTGGAACACCAGCATTGATCGTCATTGTATCAGACGAGACCCCGTCTACCACCACGTAGAGTGATCTATCTGCAAGAAAACTCGATAGTTAAAGACACAGTTGGGGCGGCAAACCATATGACGGAAGTTTCGCTAGGAGGCATTGGTGCCAAACTCGGTCAAATGTTTTGGAGATATCCAAGGCTACAGTCAGAGACTCCCCATGTTTCTCTTTTGACACCTGCCACTTATGTGTCACATAGACAAGCAGATCGCCTGATGCAAATTACTATCACGAAAATATTGTTTTTATTCGAAATATTCATCATGGATGATACTTATAACCTAGCATAACTGTTTTTGAATCACCGTTTTCATACAACTAATTGCAAAATTATTTCTATAACTATTCTTTGTTGTGTCATCATCTATCGACTGACATGTTAGTGAATTTTCGCTATAATAAATAGAATGCATCAAGTAAGCCTAATGTTAAGAGTTTTCAATTAGGACCACCCTGTGTACTTTGTGGAAAGAATGAGAGTTCCATATGATAGAACATAGTATCCACTATTGATCAACACGAATGTCCCGATGAATCCTTGAAGTTTTAGATTTTTCTTTGAAGCTGCCTGCATTTCCGGCAAAGCCGCGAACGATTTTCAAAAATTCAAAACTATAAGTCAGCATCATTCGATGAGAATCCATATACGTTGGAAAATATAGGGTGTTCCATTCAAAAATACATGAATTTGATGTCACATTGTGGTGATCACTGACCTGTCTACAAAGAATTGAAATAATGAAAGATTCAAAGTTGTTGAGAAGAAATGAAGGAGACAAATACATCACGTATACAGGAGAAAGAAGTTATCATTGAGTAGCATATCTGAGTAGAATACAGCAGCATACACAAGATCGAGTCAAAGACCGAGCGATAGATGGAAAGATCAAGTGGAATAAAATAACGAACTTCTAAAGCTGGTTTCAGAGAAAGAGGATGAAATACACAACGCACTCTGAAATAGAAACGAGGACTGATATCTACAAGTCAAGAAAAATGATTAGGAGAGTTTCCTTAGGAAACAGCAAGGAACAATATTATATGAGTTGTACGTATCAGCTAAAAGATTATCAGTAAGAACAGTTGAACTTCAGAAATGATTCCAGCCTGCACCTGGATGACAGCTGGGTGAATCAGTGAAAAACATTTTGAGTGAATGAGAAATTCAATCCATTCGTCGATCATACTCAGATACGATGGATATATAGTTCATATTTGACTATATCATCATCTGTTTTCCACAAAAGGAAGAGGTTATACATATCACAATACAGAAGTAGATAACACCATATGAAGGTAAACAAACATTAACAAATGAAGAATTTTTCAACGATCTTATGGTATCGATGACTTCACACCAGTTAACTGGAAGCAGAAAAAGAAGGAAGATGTTGGAAGAATCTTTGCGGAGTTCAGACTTTGGAAGAAGTGTACTGGTGGAGATGACTTCGCTTTCGCATTGGATGCTATACATTATATCACTCAATGAAGAATGGCAGACCTATGAACGACTAACGAATGTGTGTTATCTGAATTTGTGAATTCCGAATATTGATATCATCACTGGTTTAACCGGCAGTTGTGAACATTCCTTGGGCATTCTTAGTTGGAGTTACATGAAGAATTGGAATTACTCTTTCCACGAATACAGCAGGGCTGTGTCCTCCTGATGAATATTTTCTCTTCATTGATATTTATTTTCACCTAGCTTCTATATTTGCAAGAATGATTAGAAACTATCATAGTTATCCCTACTATGCATCTACTGAATTCACGTATATTTTGTTTCTTTGACAAGTCAGAATTGACTGAACAACAAACTGCTTCTTGGTCAGATCTGATTGATCAGGCTGGCAGGTTCTCAGTAATGCTGTTGGATCAGGTGGGACTGTTTGTTGATTGTGTCATAAGGTTCAACAACCTCTCAACCAAACTTTTCTCGGGAAAGTTATTCTTGTAGACGGCTTGTTAGTGCTTAGAAATCGATTATAATATAGATATCTCTCCAACATACAACTTTTCTTTTTCGATAGACAGACTTCAGGCTCTTCAATATACAACGCACATATTGAATGGTTTCATAGGTAGGTCGCATTTGATGGGCCAGTAATCATTCTATTGTGCATTGATTGTCGTGGTGAATATTTTGATTTTGATGGACCCAATTGGCAACTCGAACTCTTACATACAAGAGTAGGCAAGTGAACAGTGTCAAACCAATATCTGATTCCAGAATATGCTATAAATGTGTTGGAAGTTTCGAAAGTTTTATTCAACCTCATTCTGATTATTGTTCAACTTTCCCTTTTCTACTTGGTGGAAATGGAATAGCACAATTGCTTTTGCTTCGAAATCGAGGTATGAGGTTAATATTGGGATGTAGCCATCACACAGCAATTACAGTGATGTTAGATTGTCTGAACTGGTTTTCAGTTGATGAACGTATATCATTTATGACTATGATCTTTATATTCAAGCTTCAAAAAAGATTGCTACCCCATTACTTCCGAAAGTTCTCATTGGGAGATAATGAAGTTCATGATTACAATATGAGAAGTAATAACGATTTCTATATTGAAAAAACTAACACTTAATTCGGAATGAATAGCATGTTCAATGAAGGCTCAAGTGAATTCAACAAACTACCACAATTTGTAAAATTATCTAATTCAGTGGATCAATTCAAGTCATTATTGGTGAAATATCTTAGTGGCAGCTCATTGTAATACTTAGTACTCCGTCTTCCTCTTTATATACAGGTTGTCCTATAAACATACCGACAAACTCTAAGGAATGGTAGAGGACATCGAAATTAATACACATTTTTGATCGATAAACATAAGTCCGGAAACTCTCCGTTTTCGAGATACAGGATGTTTAATTTTTTTTAAAAAAATTAAAATTGGTTTATGTGGAATTTTATTGTTAAAACAATGTTTGTTCTCGACATCAAACGTAGTTAAATCAAAAAATGTAAACAAAAGTCAGTGGTGTTCAACTGAACTGAGAGTTAATTCAGTTACTTTTATTTTATTCAAAACATGTTAATGCTTTAGCACCCTTTATTTGTCGGTATGTTTTGGATACTCATTCCAAGATATTAAAAATTACGAATGTCTTCCAATTAAATACAAAACAAAAAATGATTAAAAGTCATCAATAATAATTATTGATTAGTATGAAAAGTTATTGTGAGTTTCATAATTTTTTTCAATATTTCAATAAAGGCATTGGTAAAATGTAAGCTATAATTTTGAAGCATTTAATTTTTTTCTCATAGATGTAAGAGATATGGTTTTTATTTTTTTTCTTCAAAACGTAGATACGGAAAAATTTCGAGGGACAAAAAAGTTGCATTTTTAGTTGTTCATTTGGAAAAAATTATCATAATTACAAAAAATCTACTGGGCGATATTTTTTTTTGTGCAAGAACTATCCGACATAGCCCGTGGGCACGCCGCTGAAATTATTGGGCGAATTCTGATAGCTCCAAAAGATACCTTATCAATGTATCAATAATCTGTAAACATTTCATTGAATTCGGTAGAATCGTTTTTACGATATTAATAAAGAATCGATTTTTTAAAAAAAATTCAACACCCTGTATCTCGAAAACGAAGAGTTTCCGAGCTTATGGTTATGAAGCAAAAATGTTTATTTTGATGTTCTCTACCATCCCTTGAAGTTTGTCGGTATGTTTATGGGACACCCTGTATACATTTTTTTGTATTCTTTGGTTTGATTAATGTGATCCAACCTATCAATTTAGTGATATGTATATGATTTGTATTACTTGTTTCAATATAGCTTTTGTAAGATATTCATTCATTTGTAATTTTTTATGAATCAGGCTTGACTACTTGGTGAATAATGAATGAATAAATGGATAAATTGGTATCCCATATATTTTCTCTTGAGCATGCCTCGAGACGTATGAAAAAAACATTTTCCAGAATGAACACATATTGACCCGATCAAGTCTGAAGTTCCTGAGATCTGCTGAATTCGGAGTCGGATTCCATCCAGAATACAGCCGTAAATAATTAATCAATTTGGCTTTTGTATAGAAACGAACAAAGAGCACAATTGTCTGGTAAGGTTTCAGCGCTTCAAGGACTATACGCGAACTTAACTAACTTCAGGCTTGTTTCAGCTAGTTGTTTACCATTGTTGAACTGTTAATTAGAATGTGTATATTTTTTAATTAAAGTGAATCCACACACAAAATAGAAGGAGCAGTCCCATCAGAGTTTTGCAGGTTTTGGATAAGACAGCGAATTGGATCCAAATATATCTATACAATGAACAATTATACAGTTTCTTTCATTTTTTCTCAGATTCATATTGAAATAGATACAATTATCGAGAAGCGATTCGAAAAAAAAATCTCCTCGATTATGATAGAAATAGGGATTTCCGACAAACATACTGGGTACTGAATACTGAGTGATTTTCTGGAAACTGGAATATATGGAATCATTCGAAAATTGTACACACTTTTGAAATTGTATATTGCATATTGTATAGGGATTTTTGTATTGAATTCCGAATGAGATATGATATATACCCCCCATATTCCAAGATAATTTATGAAACTCTCAACTAGTACCTAAAATGATGAGAAATTGAAATTATAGAAAAAAAAATATAGCTTCATTTTCAAAAATATGACTCTTCGTATAATGGATATCGATGATCATCCTCAGTTGTGACATTGTCATGTATATATTCGCAGTATTTTTTGAAACTGTTATGCATATTCTAGTTGATTCATTATTTGAATCAGGAATCAGGATTACATTCATCAATCATTGCGAGTGTATGGTATATATGGTAGGTTTTCATGAAGACCTTCAAGGGACACTACAAACAACATTAACCTCACACCTCTTGAATATTGTCTGGTTGAAATAGCAATGAACTGTCATGATGTCGTAGAAAAAATGTCATATACAACATGGATTTGACCTGCTCTACATAATACGCTCACACTCCACGCTATACTCATGCAACTATTACACTATTATGGAAATTCAAGGAATCTGTATCTGTATCCGAAAATGTGATCGTTTATCCGATAATCAACATAACGAGTTGTCCAACGAGTTGAACTGTCCAATCAGTTTCTATTTCATATACTGAGGGACTGGGTATCAGTCAACTCAAAATGAACAGCAATCATGATCTGAAAAATCGAAAATACTGCTGAACAATGTCAAGCACGTGAATTTATAAAATTTGCGGAACTTCTGAGTCGAGAGGAAGTTGCACTTATATATTCCCTCGATGTAACATCCTGTATAAACAGTACAACTGGAGTCTACACGAACAAATAAAGATAAATCGAATTTGTGGAACTCAGAATTCAGAGACAAACGACTAGCCTACGTAATGATCACATCACGAGCAAGCATTTCAGAGATGTTGATATAAAGGCATATTATACCAAGTCAATATTATGTCACGTCAACTTTATGGAGATTGCGATTGAATCAATCATTCTTGAGGGCTCCTTTCCTCAAGGATCGAATTCCGAGAAACAAAAAATAGGCTGGGTTCAGAGAAATAATGAGTGGATATCACAGAAGATGATTTCACGGTGAAAAAGAAAATGAATTATGAATTGAAACCACTAGTGAAATTATGGAATGAAATGATATTCCATTCGATCCGGATTCACTGAATTATTTCTACTCTACTCGATTCATCTCATTTGGAAAAAAATTCGTGATTCCATGGACTACCAAATTATGTATACCAATGGAGATAAAGAAGGTTTGAGTATAGAATTTGGATTGCGTACCACATTTTCTATAAAAAAAAGGACTCTTGACGAGACTTCCTCTCATGTTCTTGGCGGAATTTGAATCTGAATATTCCACAAAAAATATTGAATGAAACATGAATAGAAATACCAGATAAGTCATGAGAACCCTTCAAAGTGTTCATCGTTCTTATTACTACGACAATGAAATAATTAGAAAAGTAGTAGTAGTAGTAGTTATAACATCAACTGGAAGTGATGAAGAAGATATGCAAATAGTATGATTTTCTCCTCATCGTCTGAATCCTTGTATGAATATGAAAATGAACGCTTTGAACAGTTCACATGTCATTTCTGTTATTTTCATCCATGTTTGAGAGCATTTTTTCTTTCGCGAACAACCCACACTCCAAACTATCCATGCCCAAAATATGCCAAAATCATGAGAGTAATCGAATTTCAAAGAGTTCCATCAAGACCATATATCGAATAGGAAACGGGTTATGCAATTCGAATTTCATTCTTCTTCTTCTTCCTCTTCTGCAATTCGAATTTCATTCTCCTTCTTCTTCTTCTTCTTCCAAACCTCCTTTTTCTACAAGTTCTACACCCATGAAATGATATTTATCTTCATGAAATGCATTTCATTGCTCCATCCAGGTTTGCCGACTTACCAAATTTGAGTGAGATCTCAGGAGGCCTTTTGGAACTATGACGCAATGACAATTTGAGAATAATAACTCCATACTGTGGTGAGTTTGCTCGAATCGAATAATTTGAAGAATATGAGGTTTTTGTGGAGACATAATATATAATTATATTTTATAGCAGATCGAAAATGTGACTCATGAAATAAAAAGATATATCTACAAAAGGTACACAAATACAGACTAGTGACTAGAACGTAGAAACAGTAGAAGGGTAGATAATCGTTGATGATTTCTCAAATCGATGACGTCTTTACATCTGCTGGAAGTTTGTCGAAGAGTCCAAAGTCTAGTTGATTGTTTGCAGTGACATTCAGTCTCGTATACTCCAATATTCGGATGAATAATCAGAATATATAAGATATAAAATGAAGTTAGAGTATTGTTGATATTCAAATGAGCAACAGATCAGATTGACTGTCTTGGCTGCATATTATGAGCTTCGGAAGTCGTTCTAGTACCGCTTCTACCCAATTGAATAAATAACTATTTCGAAATAGTCTCTGCTTTCTTATATATTATGAACCAGTACTCATGTCAGGAAATATTGATCCCACTTCAATAGAATCCTCGAATATGATGAAACTTCTATTCAATGTTGCAATGTTGAATACCCCACCAAGTTATCGAAATGAAAAGCAGCTCCACAAGTTGTGCGTCTCAAGTTTCGAACTAATATATAAGAGTACAGAAAACATTTTCGTTCATAAACATTGTTGTTCCACTCCCCCTTATACCAGGATATTAATTAGGAAAACTTACAAACTTCTGCTTTGTGAAAGGTTGGAAGTTTTGAAATAATTTGAGGTTATGGTCACTGAACGAACGACTTACCTAAAGGATTCCTCGTAAAATTCACGGAAGTATTCTCGCAAAAATATGGCGATACCTTTGGGAATGCTTCCGGAAAGTTCGTCCCCAGATGATATTCACGAATAGCAAATATCCAAGTGCCAGAGAGTTATTGGCATAATGGATGTTTTCAGCAGTATGTTGAGTAATGAACAGCATTCGTTCATTATAGTATATCATATACAGGGTGAGTCAAAAATGTGTACCGAGCTTTCTGGGGGTGATAGAACATTGAAAAATAAGTGTAGTTTGATGATTAAACTCATGGCCCAAAATGCATATTAAGGGAGATATATCCTTCCAAAGTTGATAGAATTAAAATAATTTCTCCGCATAACTTCTGAACGATGAAAGCCACCCGATTGAAATTTTGTGCATGAATGTATGTTGTCGTATACATTTTTTCGTCACACTTCCTCATTTCGGATATTGTTATAAAGGGTGTTTTCAGAGGGTGAGTCATGATTTTTTGTAGAAAACTTTTTTCCCTGTATTATTTTCGGTGAAAAAACAGGAGCATTCGATGGAGCGAAGAAAATTACATGAAAAAGGTACTCTTATTCAAATACAAAAAATTGAGCCGTTCGTGAGATATTTGAGTTTTTGTAGTTACATGATATCAGCAGATTGATTTTATTCATCGCGAGATTCATCGGTATAACGATATTTCAGCAGCATTTGCATTTCCGAAGCACTCGCCAAGCATTAGAAGCATATCAGTCTGTTCAGAGAACGAATAACCTGCCATATTTCTTAAAATCTCAGTTGATAATCGCAGTGATAAATGACACAGAAAAACCACACGTTACATGCTGATATCATGTAACTACAAAAACTCAAATATCTCACGAACGGCTCAATTTTTTGTATTTGAATAAGTGTACCTTTTTCATGTAATTTTCTTCGCTCCATCAAATGCTCCCGTTTTTTCACCGAAAATAATACAGGGAAAAAAGTTTTCTACAAAAAATCATGACTCACCCTCTGAAAACACCCTTTATAACAATATCAGAAATGTGGAAGTGTGACGAAAAAATGTATTTTGACAACATACATTCATGCACAAAATTTCAATCGGGTGGCTTTCATCGTTTAGAAGTTATGCGGAGAAATTATTTTAATTTTATCAACTTTGGAAGGATATATCTCCCTTAATATGCATTTTGGGCCATGAGTTTAATCATCAAACTACACTTATTTTTCAATGGTCTATCACCCCCAGGAAGCTCGGTACACATTTTTGACTCACCCTGTATATAGATATCATCTACCTCGACGATATTCTAGAGGAATCACTGATTTCGTGAATAATCTTCACGAAATCTTGAAGCGTGAAGAGCTTCAGCGAATGTTTGAGAGCTGAATATGTTCAAACATCACATCATGAAACATGTCAACAGTACAGAACTGGTCAAATTTCCACTTTGTAGATCATGTGGAGCTGGTGGGGTGTGAAATACCCTTCTGCACTGAATAGAGAGTCAAGTTTTTGTGAAGCAGTTCTCGTCCCAATTGGTGATGTTACCGACCATGGATGTTAACGATTTCATTCAACCGTCGTACCTGACTGACGAGATATGACTCTCTAGTGGAGATATCATCAATTTTCATCAATTTCATCAAACATTTTGTACCATTCGATTTCACTACAGTGAGATTTCGGAACCGTTTACTCTATAAGCATTACACACTCGAAGGATTCATATTTCGGTTCCTTCCTCTTCTGACAGAGCCTGAAGCTATCAGTTGGCAAGTCTCTCGGATGGCTCAAGTGTCTCGGACATGAGATGATTCCAGACTTATGCTTATGGAATATTTCGTTACGAATATGAATTATCATTTATGTAACCGTTGCATAAAAAATAATCTTGGAATAGATAAGGAAATAAATAAATAAAGTATAAATATAAATATAAAGTATAAATAAAAAAGACATAAATTCACTCAAAATCCTATTCGTTCTTATTCTATCATCCATATGTCTTCTTCACTATTTGAACTCGGGGATGATTTCCAATACTCCAGTACTACTCGAAATATGGATAGTATCTTGCTCTTTTCTTTCCTCTCTGGAAATTGAACCAAACACCCAATTTGTGATGAGAAAGTGAACTAACTGATCTGAAACTCGAGTTTCTAATCAGAGTCTGGCTCAAAATATATCGAGTTCAGTTCATCGAATTATCACATTTGAAAGAATATCGAAAGCACAGGGTAACTCAATATGTAACTGAAGATGTTCTAGTCATCACTCGTCATTACATATTATTATTGCATCATAATTTTCGTAATTTTCGAGGTTATATTCGTCTCCTGAGAACTCTCACACCTACTCTAATCAGTTAACTAATTGCGATCGATTTTTTTCAAAAGATGCTATGCTTTCAGTTGTTTTTCCATTGATCTGAGTCGATTTCATTGTACTTCAGGATGTATTAATCTTTGAAAACCTTGACAACTCTCATGCTCCAATCAGTGATTGAGAATCTGGATGGACCACTTCACTCAGAATGAACCGTGTATTTTTTCTCTATTCATCATTGGAGCGATCCTTTTTTGAGAAGATGCCACGTCATTTTTCCATCGATTTTGTCAGCTGGTCTCGACCCACTAAACCCCGAGTGTGGAAACTGATGGGAAACCTGACACTAGCAGAACATAAGATTGTAATTTATTGACAAATCCGAATTCACTTCCCGGGTATTATCGTGAGAGGATGAATCGAATAATTTCTGCGAATGCCATCAAGTACAGGGTGAGTAGAGTAGAAGTCACTTGAAGGTCTGTCATTGTGAAATATGCATTGATTTTGAGATGATTCGAGTGCCAAAACTAGTCACATCATTGGGAAATTTGTTGGAAATTCGTTATTCACAGACTCTCCATTTGAAAAATAGCGGGCCATTTTGAGTATGGATGGTTTCCAAAATCCACAAATAATGCGATGTGAAGTCTAGATAGATAATGGAAAACAGGAAATTCAATTATCACCTCTCTATCATCGTACAGATAGCTTATAACAAATATCACGTTGATATTTTTTTTGTCTGTTTGATAGCAGTATTCCGCAGATACATTGAAGTCAGCAAAAAATATCACGACCCTTGTCCAGGCAGAAAAATGATTTGAAAATCTTAACAAAGGAGAAACAAAACAATCACGCAATATTCGTGACAATCGGCCAAAAAGGAAATCAACCAGCAAATAATATTCCAGTTAGTGTGTCGATATGGAGAAATATTTGCGAGGCAGAAATAGTGAGGTAGAAAGTGTCAAAAACAACTTGACATCGAAAATTTTGCAAAGAAAAGTGTTATAATTGTGTTGAGAACGGGAGCAGATTCGTTCCCGAAATGTCCACCTAGATAAGTAGAAGTTTCATCCTTATGAAATATATTTGTGTTCCCAAATTTCCTTGAAAAACAAGGTGTCACTGACAAATAGAGAATATCTCTTTGAGGTATCTGAAAGTTTAATTCCAAGCACAGTGACATTCTGGGGCAGATCACAAATATGTCCTTACTAAAAATATATTGAAATAATTTTGATTAACTCTGGTACAAAAATAATCCTATAGGAAATCAGTAAATCTTCAATTGGACAAAAATGACAGCTAGAGAAATAAGACTGGATACAAAGAATGAAAGAATTCCTAATCATTCTCATTGCTCAAGCACCGTATCAACTTCAAGTGAAGTAGTAATTAATGAACAACAGTTGAATACAACCACTGAACAATTTCTTCCCAACTCCATAAAGCCTCATTCACAACTCGATGATGAGCATCATTCTCATTTTGTAACAAATCTCCAATAAAAGCTTTGGATAATGAATGAGCCACAGTGGAAACTACATCCATGTCAATGTCAACAAGAGAATCTGCATCAGTGAAGAAGCAAATGTCTACTGGACCAACTGTATATAATAAAATTGTATGACCAATAAATGTTCTTCCTGAAAATTATTCTTGTAGTTATTGTTCTTTCAGTTCGTTGAATGAAGTTCAATTGAATCGAGTTTTCTCTTCATAGAATTGTCTTACCAAATACGAGGCGAGCTCAGATCTAGCAGGATCTTTTTTTACGGTGTTCTTCTCATACTTACACACAAAAAGGTAACTCAACTCGATCTGTTCTGACAGAATCATCAATATCACGAAATCTGAGCTTTTGGGGTATTACCCCCAGACAATTGTCATAATTTGCAGGATTGCAATCGGCGACAAACAAGCAGTCATTGCTGCCTAGTTGAACAAACAACCATCCTCGTTGGAGCTCCGAAGAGAATCTATTCATCGAGATATTTCATGAGTGAACTTTCATAGTTGATCAAATTTGTTGAGGACCTCAACAAGACTCCTTTCGGAAGAGTATTCGTGATCAAGTAGTTGAATGATTGAACATATAGCAAAAGTTTCCAAACGAATATCTGATACACCTGATCCATAAGAAAACTTTGAAATCATTTCATCACCTTGAAGAAAAGTATCGATATCTCGGTACTGCCACTATATACCTATTCATTCACTATCATCGTAAATCATCCCTCATATTCGACATCATCGCTTCTCCTGATAATGCTGAAAGTCAAACTGATGGGAACTGATATTCCATCGAATCCAACTAGATGAACCAAGCCATTTTGATTTGTTTCATTTGATGAAGCGCAAGCAATTCACTTGTGTCTCTCTCCTTTGATGTGACTTCCTCTGGCTTGATTCCTCAACCGAATCGTGAATCCAAGCCAGTTCGTGTCAAAGCCTCCCGAGTCCTCCGATTCGGAATCAGATCTTCCGAATTAGGCAGCAACTATTCAAAATTGGCCCCGCTTCAAAAGTCCGTGAACACAGATGTCGGAAACGTATTGCGTTTCGGCTTTGAACTATAACTAATGTCGGAACTGATAGCTGAGATCCAAATGTCGCCGCAAAGTCGTCCGAACTTTTCAGACTACTTGATTTGTTTCGGGTCGACTACATAGTTAGGAGTTCGTGAGGAGTCGAAAAGTGCGAGCGAGGCATATTGCAACACGAAGTGAGTTTGAGTCATAACATCTCTGAGATATTGTCATGGATGAGTTCAAACGATATGAAGTCGTAAGTTGGGGAATCGACAGTGAACTTGCGGTATTCATTCTTTTCAGAGATCTGACCGTCAATGATAGTTAATGTTGAAATAAAATTAGAGCATTGAGTTCGATGTATCTTTCCTACATTTCTTCATATCACAATACACTAGATACTTTTTCTTCTTTCTTTTCTTCTTTTTCATTCAATTCCATTGAATTTTCTGAGGAATGATCTGTACACCATTATCAATGGTAGGAAGGAGAAATTACTGGATTTGACTTCGCCTCCTTGCGGCTTGCTATTGAAGAAAACCTTCATATTATGAAATAATGCATTATATCATGTAGGATTACTTGAAGCCTTCATGAAGTTTTATATCGTGCTGTTCTTTCATGGAATCAGTTGTTCTCAAAATAACAGCATGTAAAATCGGTTGATGATCGAATATAATTAGGATATTCGAAATGAAGTATGATTTGATAACGTTTTTTCATAATCAGAATGCATTTCCGCAACCAAGTCAAATTTCAAACTTCAATGTGAAGACATTAACCAACCAAAATCGAATTCGATCAAGAAAATCTGATAGTTCAAGAAGAAAAATTGGTATATGTCCTCATCGTCTGGTCTATCAATTGAATGAATGACCCAATTCATTGCGTACTCATTTGCTGAGCTTATCATTGTAATGTATATGGAACAAAATAATGGATGAACTAATTTCAGCCACTTTTGCTGATCTGAAATAATGTAGATTTCTACACACATGATGATTTTTTTGAATTTATGTTCATATTATTATGATTCTATTAGTATGGTAAGAGAAGAATATGAGGATAAGGTCGAGGGTTATTTTCACACGACCTTCAGAAGGCCAGGGTATACAGGTTCGTTCCTGATACTTTCCGATGTATAAAAATTGATGATATAGTTTAATCTCATTCATTTCAGGAATCGAATGAAATTGGAATTTCTTGCAGATGTATGACACATTTTCACTCTGGCTGTGGCAAACTGTCAACAGTATTCTTCCAGAGGTAGAAGTGAAAGATTTTTGCGAAAGTGATGAAATCAAGCATTCCTGAGATATTTATTGTGTATCAAATTGGAAAATAGACAGTGAGGCAAAGAGATAGCAGTGAAAAATTCTTCTTCTTCTTCTCCGGTGGTTCTTGGTTTCTGGCTCCCTTCGGTACCAATTTCACCAGATCAGGTAAATTGTGAAAAATTAGGCATCATTTCGAAATCGCTGTGACTTTGAGCATACAATTTCTACTACCATACAGTTTACTTCTGTACGCAATGAATGTGTGTGTGGATTTTGTCAGATCCTAGTCACATCATAAGTAGATGATATCAAAATGTTGTTGATGATTCGACTGTGATTCCGACCAGAAAATCCAAAGAGAACTTGAAACTGTAGAAACTGTAGAAAGATTATATTTTGTACATTATCATTCGAATATATCATAAAATGTCATGTTTCTGCTCCTTGAAATGTATAGTCTTGTATTCGGAACGTTTCCAACTTATAGAATATGCAATATTTCGATAGTTCTGGATAAGTCGTGATTATTCTGATCAAATACTTCTCACAGGTTCATTCGAGCGTACATCTCCATATCCTGTTCATTTGATATGTGATATGATTTGAGTTGAGTGTTATTTGAGCTCTAGTAGAATCCTTCCTTTGATCGCTGGAAAAAATAAAAGTTCTCTTCGATTCTAATCATCGGTCCAGTCCTCATCATATATTCATTCCGCAGACCCGTAAACACGTGCTCTCGTTGAGTAGCAAATACCTCCGCATCCCCAACGAATCAGAATTCCATATCGCCGAAATCCTCTGTGCCGTGCTGAATTAATTTCTGAGCTGAAAGGTTTTTTCCAGGGAGCTGCATCATCTGCTAAACGTGTTCCCGCTGGTCAAACTCAGTTTTCCGCAGGCTGACAGTAGTGGCGATGGGATTTAATGTGGCGGAAGATTATGTTGGGCTTATATTCGGAGGGCGAATGCGAACGCGCTACTTTCCGACCATCGCGGCATGGAATGCGAACTTTTCAAGAGTCCGTGATGGATAATCTCAGGAGCAGCATAGCGCGTCGACCACACAGTGAAAAATCGGTTCTTCATTTGGCGAATTGGAGGGACACAAGCATGGGATGTGGGATGGAATTGGTTCCATGTTGTGGAACATCGTCTATACACGGAAAAAAAGGATTTGTTAATTCAACCAAATATATATGTGGTTGACATTATTCGTTTGAACGAATTGAATATCATTCATTTCAATCATCAGTTATATTCATCGAATGACACCATACTATTGCATGGACGAAATGGGATTCTTGATACAATTCTCATATATGCTCGATTCGAAAATATGTTGATCAAACGAAATCATCTCTAATTCAAATTGAATGAATGATAATGTCGAATCAATAACATATCTCTTTGAACTGAGGGATTCAAATCTATCTTTCCAAGACTATAAGTATCGACCCAATCATTTATGAATTCACTTTGAACAAATGGTAATATCAATTCAACTTCAATACAGGATCGATTCAAACAACTGATTTCGCTCAATTCAAGAATATATAGTAATCAAATTGAATACGTTCTTTCTCACTTCCAGCTGATAATCATGATGAACTGAATTATAATACGCGAATGGAATGATATATGTGGATTATGTTCGATCAGTATCAGAAATTATCGACCTGAGAATCTCGGATGAGTTCGAAAACTGATTTTGAGCTACATATGTGAATAACTACTAGATTCTACTCGAATATGGAGACGAAGATATGCAGAAATAATACATTATTTGTTCTTCAAAATTCAACAACTTCCATATCCTGAGTGTATCCAGTGAAATATCTCATTCATTTAGGTACTTATATAATAATTGACAAATACTGTCTGTAAGTTCTTCGAGGAGGTGGTAAGCTGAAGAATAATATAATAATAATAATATAGTTTATTCATCGAATAGATACAATTTGATATAAATCAAGCAATAATATCAACTTAAACCTAATAAGATATGTACATCCGATAAATAAACGTAATACTCACGAAGCTGATCCTCAGAACAAAAGTTCTAAGGCCAACTTGTGTGTGAGGAAATGTAACAAGTATAGGTATATTACAAGGTGGGTATGAATATAATCAAAAAATGTATATATATATATATATATATATATATATATATATATATATATCAAAAAAGGGTAAATATAATGAATTAAGTTAATAAACATGGTAAATATAAATCAGGTTATTGTAAATAGCATTTATGATCAAGTGAGTATTTGATCTGGGAGTGCAAAGCAAGATCCTTTGGATCTATATAGAATTATTGTGTATTTGTGTGTATAATTGAGAAAACTTCATATAGTCCACTTGGTTGTAGGTGTGTTAATTATTTCTCTATTAATTCATGAATTTTAGTTCTAGGGATAGTTCCAATGTATTTTTTTGTCCATTGTTTGAATGAATTCAACGAGGAAAGTTTAGCTGCGGTATCAGGTATCATATTGAAAATCTTTGGAGATAAATACGTATAGCAGTTTTGACCAATTCTTTTATTCATGTGGGGTGGTATATATCTGTTTTGTTGTCTTGTTTCATATCCGTGGTTATACATTGTGAGTTCACTCTGGTGTTGGAATTGTGTAGTTAATATGTTATAAAAGTATAATTGTCTGGGATCTAGTACATTTGCCTCACTATAAAGCTGATCGCTAGGAAATCACGATTTTTTCCCTAGCCAGATTTTTAAGAATCTCTTTTGAACAACTTCCACTTGTTTTAAATATGACCTATATACCCCTCCCCATCCTATGATTCCATACGTTATGTGGGGTTCTAGTAAGCTGTGGTATAGGATTTTTTTGTGGCAGTAATTGATCATATTCGATACTTGCCTAAATTTGTATAGGACGCAGCGCATTTTACCAACTACGTAGCTCATGTGCTTATCCCATCGAAGATGATTGTCCAAGATGATGCCTAAATACTTTATTTTATCTTTTGATAAAATTCCTAAAATGTTATTGACGTTTATGTGCTGGTAACTTGGCAAATTAGTAGCCAAACTGCAAAAAGGAAGATAAAATGTCTTCTTGTAATTCAATGACAAAAGTCTATTATCGAACCAATCAATTAAATTTGGAAGATCATTTTCTATTTTCAGCTTCAATTCAGACCAGGTTTTGTCTTCGTATAGTATCACTGTGTCATCTGCGAAGCTGAGTAGTTGAGCTGAAGTTGTAACAGGAAAAAGATTATTTGAATAGATTATAAATAACAACGGTCCTAGTACCGTCCCCTGGGGTACGCCGCATGATATAAGTTGCTTATGACTTACTTCGCCTTTGACTTTTGTTCTCTGGTATCTATTAGTTATGTATGATTTCATTAGATCGTGCGCCGTGCCCCTTATACCAATTTCTTCTAGTTTATCTAGTAAAATGGCATGGTCCACTGCATCAAACGCTTTTGTTAGATCCAGGAATATCCCTATGGTCGGTTTTTTGTTATCAATTGCATTATAGATTTTAGTCGTCAAGTCTCTTATAGCATCTTGGGTTGATATTTTTTGTCGGAATCCGTACTGATCATCTGAAAGTAGTTTGTTTTTTTCTACAAAGCTATTCAACCTAGATTTTATTACCTTTTCTAGTATTTTCCCTATATTCGAGATGAGTGCAATTGGACGGTAATTCGACATATCTTCTCTATCTCCACTTTTGTGTATTGGTATTATGATCGATTCTTTGAATTTATCTGGAAAAATGCCTGTTGCTAGTGATTTATTTATGATGTTAGTTAGTGGTAGCAGGATGTAGTTTGCAATGATTTTGATTGTCTCGTTTTTTAAGCCATCTGGTCCTGGTGCTTTTTTGTTTTTGGAATCAAAAATTAGATTTTTTACCTCGTTTTCCGACGCGGGAGATAAAAAAATTGTTTTTTCGGAGTGGACTTTATTTTCGTTAAAATTTGCTGAGGTTTTTATTTTTCTTGCCAGGTCATTACCAATATTAGAAAAGAAGTTGTTGAAGTCATTTGAGATTTGTTTTGGGTTAGTGTTTGTATGTCCGTGCTCATTTTTAATTTGTGTGATTTCTGATATGTTTTTCGGTCATTTATAACCTTCCACAAGTTCTTAGGGTCTGGGTTTTCATTTATTTTGTTCCTATAGTATTCAGCTTTAGTTCGCAATATCTGCCGGTTAACTTCGTTCTTCAGGTTAGTATATTCAGATTTAATCTCGGCGTTTTGGAAGTCTCTTTTCAGTTTCTTGAACGTGTAATTCTTCTTGTTGATTATTTTAATCAGTGAGTGTGTTATCCAAGAGTTCCTCTTCCTCTCATTGTTTCTGATTCTTATTTTAATTTCTGATTTCTGGACTGCATCTTGTATTAATGTGATAAAGTTGTCTACCGTTACATTGAGGTCATGGATTTGATTGAACTTGGCCCAATCGATTTTCTTCATGTTATCCAGTAACTTCATCTCGTTGATTCGCGTGAAATATTTGTTATTGAGTGATTCGTTATTGTTTTTCTTATTCTTTGTTATTATTTGTAATAGCGTTGTGAAGTGATCGGTTATATTGGTTTGTATAACGAGTGGTATTATGTTCTGATATGTCTCACTTTTTGTCTTTATAAAAATGTGATCTATGCAGGTACCTGAGTCGGGTCTTGTGGTAGTGTTAATGGCGGATATAAAACCATGTTCACCTAATAGGGTAGAGTAATTTTGTACATCTTCCGAGTTCTTGGTCAATAAATTTATGTTAATATCGCCTATGAATACACTATAATCGTAATGCCCAGGATGATTTTCCAATACAATACCCAACTCGTTTAAAAAGTTCTCAATAGTTTGATCTGATGGCGATCGGTAAAATGCGTGTATATAGAAGATGGTATTATCCAGTGCAAGTTCAATTTGTAGTAGGGAACTGCCATTTAGTGGTATATTAACATGCGAGCGGTATAGATTCGTTTTCACGAAGGCTATAACGCCGTCATTCTGACTTTTTTTACCTAGGTTATAGAGTGTTTTGTAGCCATCTAAGTTATACACACCAATATCGTCTACAATTCTGGTTTCAGTGGGAATTATACAATCAATAGAAGAGTCTAGCTCACTCAAGAATATCTTGAATATCTTGAATAATAATTGACAATCATATTTCAGCATATCATTTTTTTTGATAGTGAATATATTGAGTATACCTGAAAGAATATAACTTCATCACTGTGAAAATGAATGGCATATGCATAAATCATTAGGGTGAATGACCCAATATATATAATTACAAAACAAATCCAATACCCTATGGAATACCTGAAAGTACCCACCTCATTAGATCTATATGAAATTTCGATCATTTCTTATATCAGTATTACAATAATTCAGAAAAGAATAAGGAAATCAAACGTAAATTTGGTATATTGGATTGAAATACATATATTACCATCATAATACTAGATGAGTACTATTTCGACTTTTCTTCTGAGACTTGCGTTGAGTGCGGAGAAGTAAAACTACTCGAAATCCTCATTGGCAGAGGAAATGTATTATGTATTATGTATCACAGTAGCTGTAGACTATTCCATGCAATGTGAGAATCCGTTGCTATTCTCTCTATCTCTATTATAGTGTATGCTCTTTCACCTTTCAGATATAATTCAGCTCAGAACAAAAAAATTAAAACTAGTACTTTTTGAACACAGATGAATAATTAACTATGATATAAATGAACTGTCTCGTCCTACAAACGATTTGTGAACTGTTAATAATTCTTCTTTTGTTAGAGATATTGACAAAATAGAACATTTTGTATTGAGTGCGTATGATGAGTGTTCTCTCAATGGCAGATGAGAGTTTCGATATTCTTCCTAATCTTTCCTGATAATCCTTCCAATTTTTCTCAAGAGTTCTCTCAAATGTGCAAACACGAATTTAACACACGACATACAAACAAAATTTTTTATACAACTGTGAATCTGCCTCCGTAGCAGAAGCACAAATAGAAGATAGTTTGAATAACAAAATTGAGATTTTGAACAATATATTGACTTGTCCATCTTTTTCCAAACAAATCGAAATATCTCATGAAATTTTGGTATCAACTCTTCAAGAAATATCAATCGTTTCTATTAGCAGCAACATGGAACATCTTCGGGAATTTATGTTGGAAGTAATTGTTCAAACTTCACTATCAATGATCATTTCAATAAATCAAGTTGTTTTATGATGAATAATCAATTGATAATTGACTCTGTCAAGATTAAATCTCATCTTTATTTCGTGAATTATTTTGGCAGTGGAAAAAAGTCTATTTTTACGGTGCAAAGAGGACTTTTTTCACGGTGAAAAGAGGAAATATTCATCAATCAATCAATAGAGTTGGTTGTTTTGACAGTTGTACAAGAAATAATTCAATTTCCTATTATCATTCATTATTGTTATTCAATTTTTTTTTGTATAGTTCTTTCTTTCAAGTTCAATTAGGAATTATTTGATAAGATATGATTGTTCATTTTTGTTGTTATCTGATACGAAGCTCGTATGAGAAAATGTGTTCCTAATAAGTGCGCATAGTGCCTTTTCCGCACGCGAAAACTCATACGAACTCCTCTTCGCCTCGTTTGCCTAACTGTATTTGAGTGAGGAAAAATAACACTTTGCGCACTTGTTAGAAAAGTAACTATAGTTCATCTCTCCCTTTGCACACTCACATGTTGAGTGAATGTGTGGAATTGAAAATCGGCTGGAATTATTCGAAATTCATCCTCACACGATTTCGAAGGAATGATATAGCGTTAGCATTTTTTTTTTTTCATATGTGGACAACACGAAAAGGAAACCTATAATGTTCGAGGAACATAGTGTTAGCCAGCGGTGGAATTTTCCTTGGAAGTTTGGAGATTGTAGGCGTGAAGAGAGACTTCACTAGGCAAAGAATTCCACAAGAATATACCCATATTCTTGTTCAAATAGTGCAACTTTTGGAGCCACTAGCAAATGATGCGTCCTAATGTCGTCTCATGAATATTCCACTATTCGAAGCAATTATTTTTGCTCCAGTGTTCAAATATATGACTGTGTAGGCACCTACATAGTGGAGGTTATCAAATAAATTGACCATCCAATTTCAGTGTTCGCTCTCTGGAAATTTTATAGAAACCGCCCACTGCGGATATATGTGAGAAAAACTTACCGGCAAAGTTATTGGAGCTGAGTTTTATGAGGTATTTCCTCAACTATACATTTTACGATCTGGAACGATATAATTGAGAAATTACTGTAACATTTGTGAATTGTTAACAGAGCTGCTGGATTTATCGGGTTTCAGTTCGAACAGTCTCCAATATTTTTCTCCATTCTCAATGTTACTCTAGATGAGAAATAACATATTCAAAACTAGAAAAATGGAACGTGCTGCTGATCAATTAAGAACAGAATATTTTCACAATAAATCTTAGCTATAGAACTTGATTTATTCACTTCGATCACTGCGACTCGATAATGCTAAGCAATTATATCACTGAATATTTTTTGTCATTCACAATTTGAATTTCTCATAACAATGAACGATTGAATGACCATTGTGAACTTTGATTCTGAGTGTAGTGGCTTTTTGAAAAATCGATGATTTCTGCAAGTTCATAGATATGTAACATCAGCATACCAGTAGAAGCGCCCATGGCAGAGAAAAGTATCGAATGAAAAATTCACCAACAAACTCAGACGCATAGAGAAACAATGTATATAAATCCCACCGTGAAATCATCACAATATCCCATGATATCATGATATTATATCGGATCATCATGTGATTATGAAAATCTGAAATATTCAAGAATACAATTGCAAATGATAACCAGAAGAAAGAGACTGGTAGTGTAGCAGAATGCTAGAACACGCGGTCCAATAAACTTCTGATTCAAGATCACGTATATCATAACTTTGTCATCGTTATGGAAATTGGTATCATTGTTATGGCAAAGGTTATTTACTGCGGTTTACGGTTGTGTTTGGTAATCGATATTTTTGAATAATATATATTTCTAACAGCCTTTGGTCATGATTGATAAATTGGACCTGGTGTTAGGTGAGTAGTCATCATTGTTAATGCTGAACAGCAAATCAAATTGTGTTTTATACTGTCTGTAAGTTCTTCGAGGAGGTGGTACATTCATTTTTCAGCTCTTCATGGGATTATCTCTCCTCGTTTCTAAAAAATAGAGTAGAAGTTGAAATTAAACCTTTAGATACCTAAAAGAGAAGTTCTCTATTGGTCAGTGACACCTTGTTTTTGAAAAAATTTGGAAACACAAATATATTTAATAAGAATAAAACCTCTACTTATCTTGGTGGACGTTTCGGGAACGAATCTGCTCCCGTTCTCAACACAAATATATAAGTAAAATATTTTTCTGTTCGCAAAATTTTTCAATGTTTTCGTTTTTTTTTTCGACGAGGAGAGAAAATCCCATGAAAAGCTGAAAAATGAATTTTGTTTTCTCTGTGTTAGATGGTCTCTCAAGAAATATATCGACTGTCCAGTTTCCTGAGTCATTATTGTGAAGACCAATATCTGTACAGTAAGGACTTACAAAATCTGAAGAATGCGGAGCTCTCCTCAGTAATTTCAACTGAAACATCAAGATATAATCACTTTCAAATGGAACTGTTTCAAGATATCAACAGTATTTTTCATGATTGAGATATTCGGATCATACCAGCTGCCTTTGAAAGAAACACTGCACAACAGTCACAATTTGGAGGTGCTGCTTTGAACAATATAACCTGAAGAGAGTAGAATATTTCGTCAACTCAACTATAAACAACAACGGAACCAGTGATTATCCATTTTATAAATTCGAAATCCATGAACCAAAACTCACTATGAGAGATAAAACTTGGAGTATTCTATGAAATATACGAATGTGATGAGGAAATATTTTTGTCAAATAGCAAAATACTAATTATTTAGACAATCATCAATCAGATAAATATCACTTTCCTACTATCGATAGAAGAATGACTGACCTTTATGGTAACGAAACAATCGACATTCTTCGAGGAATATTGGAGATTGAAGAATTCAGTCGGAACAATAGACTCGAAAAGTATATGTTCAACTCAGCAATCGAGTAGATTTATTGACTTGGCTGAATTCATGAGATCGCTATGCTCGACTATGAACTACCAGCATCAGCATTCAATAACCTATTACTTTTTTGCCAAAAGCATATCCAGTTCGCTCACTTTTATCCGTTCTTGTAACCGAAAATGAGTCATTGATTCTCAATAAAAAATTTCTTTGCGGCAATACATCCACAATCCAGTGTTACCAGTATTCTGTGAATTAAATGGAGCGGTACTTTTTGGAAAGATTCCACCTGAATCATTCCTGGAAGAGACGAGATGAAAAAAAAAACGCATCATTCGAATTGTTCGAAACTTGGCAAGAACAAAGAATGCAAATTACTTAGGGAAAACTTTAGCGTTCACAATATTCTCAACATAATTCTCCTTAATAATTCTTTGCTGGGAAAGCGTCAATGCAGAATGATTAAAGGTTGCCATCTGTTCGGAATAAAGAAAGTCGTGTGGCTGAGTTTGAAAGAATGGAAGATCTTTTGTCCCTGCGGTCCCTAATTAGAGAAAATCCACGAAGAGATCTCTGGAGACACTTTATCTCGTCACACTTCCAAATATCACTTTCTCTGTTGGAAATTGAAATGATTCTAGATTCAGAGATTTGGATGGTCAGTGGATGAACATGTCAAATAGTCGTTGTCACCATCTTGAAACCTATTTTTAGTATCTGAAGGTTAAATTTCAAGCCATTCAGTGGCGCTGAGTCGAGCCGAACAATTTTTTTTCTAGCATAATTGATTCACATCAACACTAACATGGAAAAATCACTGAGGTGTGAGTCCTTGTGTGGTATTGAAGTTCTCAGAGCTGAAAATGTACCAAAAAAGCTTACTACATTCAATTCAGAAAACTTTTGAATTCGGGACTCTCCACGAATAAATGGAATCGAATCTACATTAACAGATATATAATACTCATTCAGTTCGTATGCTACCATTACTTGAATTGAGAATTCCCAGAAACATTTCGGGATTCTTGCCCATCACAACGAAAAGCATGATTACAGTCCCAACAAAATAACCAACCGATTCGATGGTGAGATAGTTTTTTTAAATGTGCATCAGAAATAAGTACAGTTTTTCTTCCCTCTTTCATCCTTTCATGAAATTGCTATAACCCTTCTCTCAATTTCCGAATCGACGCCCTTGCTCAGCTAGGAACGTGGCCAGTAATTCAGTGATGCAAATTTCCTACGAAGATCCATTCAACTGAATGGCCTGAACATAATTCCTCTGACCCAATTACTCGATTCTTTTTTCAAGGAACTTGGGTAATCAAGGCGAGACCATCTGTTTTAAATTAGGAAACTAATGAAAAAGTGAAAATGAGCTGGAGACATTCGATTATGCTGTTATAAATCTCTCAGTGACTCGAGAGACGTAGTCTATCCATTATATTGAATGTGACTGCCAGAGTTAATTACGGAGATGTTTTGTTCAAGTGTTGTCTTGACGAGCATTCCAGGAATTCCTTCAAGTTTCTTTCGATTCGAATTATAATGAATATGACATCGAGTTCACCTGGAATTAATAAGTAGGTACAACTATGAACAATCGCATTCAGAACTTCACTGTAACTACCTGTGGAATATAGTATCGAAGGGTTAAAATTTGCTCCATTTCAAATTTTAATACCTTGGGACTATTTTCTCCTTATCATCGACCTGTATTTTCTGTAATTGAGCATTTGTTCATGATTCTAGTTTCAAAATCGAATATTGTCACTAGTCGTAATCTTGAGAGTGGGCAGAAACTGTAGTCTTATTTATGTTCTTATTTTTCAAGTGACATATTTCCAGGGTGTTGATTAGGGCTATTAGTACTCCATTACTCTCTTCATGTTTCTTGATTACACTTCTCAACAGATATTCATAACAATTATAACCAAATTATAAATGATATGAATGAATTTGATAGGTGAATGATATGAAATATTCTGTCTACTAGCAATTCTGTGATTTTGGAACCTAATCATCTGAAGAAAAATTGCAGTAAGTATTTCCATGATATATCTTCCAATTATATGATTGTTGTGAGAATATCCTTAGTCTTCCTGATCAGCAACATCCAAGTCTGAGGATATTCAATTTGAGGATATACCTACATCATCTCCTTTGAAAGCATGAAATTTCAATAACCACCTTCGCGCTCTCTCAAAAATTCCATTTTGTGGGTGATATGGTGTGGGCAACAAATCACAGATGCTAGCTAGCTCCGATCTAACATAATCATTAGAGAAAAGTAGTTTATACAGTGTGGAACAGCCAAAGGGAATACATTCGACAACAAGTAAATGAGGGTGTGTTAGGAAAAACGCTTGGACACCTCGATTTGTATTCTTGAATACGCATTTTTTTCAGCAAAATTAAATTATATAGAGTGTGTCATGTGACAGTGGCCAATAACAACTCTCTTAATTCAAATGGAACACCCTGTATTCCATTCCATTTTTGAATTCTTACTGAAGAGCTGATTTTATCGATACATCACACTTGGGGTCTAGCGGAGATGATTACAGAGATATAGGGTGTGAAAAATCGAGATTCTTCAGCGTAATGATTTTTTTGTGTCGAAACTATGCATTATTGGTCGGAACGACTAACATGTCTCTATCTTAATTTTCGACATACTATCCACTAACATTTCTTTGGGACAAATACAAGATGATCAATTTTCTGAATTCTGCACCACCCTATATTTGTTTCAATCAAATGAGAGTAGGTAGTGAATCAAAAGTTGGGACAGGGACATGTAAGCCGTTTCGAGCAATAATGAAAAGTTTCGACACAAAAAAGTCATGAAGTTGAAAAATCTCGATTTTTCACACCCTATATCTCTGTAATTATTTTCGCTAATGGAAAAATGGAATGAAATATAGGGTGTTCCATTCGAAATAAGAAATTTCCTATTGGCCACTGTCACATGACACACTCTAAATAATTAGAATTTTTGGAAAAAAAATGCGTATTCAAAAACACAAATCGACGTGTCCAAGCGTTTTTCCTAACACACCCTCATTTATTCGTTGTCGAATTCATTCCATTTGGCTGTCCCACACTGTATATCTTCTCGAACAATGAGGTGTTCAAGGGGCCCGTCATGATATCTGTCCAAACAAAGACAATACGTTGCGAGTATGTAGTAGTAGTAGTAAGTATGGCCTGGGGCTTAGGGCGACCAAGACTGCAACTCCGCCTCTGACACTGACACTCGCCTTTTTCATCCTGTATGCGACATTGTGGTTTGAATAATCGATACGGAGCTTGTTCGCCTCCTCCGACCGTATATCTCGTTCTTGATGAAATACCTGACAGCGGTTAATGTCCAGGAAGGCGCGACGAGGACGAAACAATAAAATCCACCGTGGCTCTCAATATAACTTTTTATGCGCCTGCCCTGTCGTAGCACATTAATTTTTCAAAAGGGCGCAGCCCACGGAGGGCATAAACCCTCGTTTTTACCGATTCGCTGTTACGTGATGTTCTCCTGCGAGATGAGGAGGCGTTCGCTTCTCGCCTCTTCTCACTGCCACCTTGACCCGGAAAGATCCCGGAAAATATGAGCCATTAGGTATGTAACGATCGCCGTTGGGATTCCGTTTTCTTTGTTGAAGGTATATACAATTCGAAAATCCAATGATTCGTTCGAGAAATTCAGCACAATTGAAAATTATGACATATCTGTAATACTTTCATGACATTCCACACATTGATTTATTTCCACCAATTTTATCCGAATCCAATGTAGATGGAATAGTTCGTGCTCAACCTCCAAGATGATACATGGAAAACTATGAGTTAGGCGAATTCAAAAATATGGTGGTTGATGGTGGCAATTGTACCGGAAGTTGATATCAACTTTCTTCATTCGAATGGGATATTGATTATCAGATTCGTCGGAGATTTCTAGGCAAGTTCCGTGTATATTGTCTATACCTAAGTCTAACTGTTTGTGATATTCTCCTATATGGAATTCTCAATTATTGGATTATTTGATTTATTGATGGAGATTTACTTGTCGTCTTCGATTGTTTCTAACACAGCTGCGGGCAAAATGGTCAACTGAAACTCAAGAAAACGCTATTTTCTGGAATAGAAAGATGTTAATTCACCAATCATTTCGAGAACTACCAATTTTTGGAAAAGACATGCTTATGCAAAGTTACTCTCATTCTCAATGCTGAATGATATTGAATTATAAAAAGAGGTACTTTTCACTTGAAAAAAGTCACTTTTATCAACGATTTTTCCTTTTTGATGTTAGTTTCTAATCATCCTGTATTGATTTATTATCGGAATATCAACACAGTACACTGAAATATATCTCATTTTACAAGAAAATCCGCTCAAATCGAATAATCAGAGATTTCAAATTGGAGAAATTGATAGATATCTCACAACATAATTGTTTAAGCCTGCAAACTTGATTTTTCACAGTTTCAATTATATAAAAACGCTTCGACTTATAATTAGGTATAGAACATTGAACGTGAAACTTGGCTAGAAATCATCGTAGAATCTTGAATTTAAATAATTTATATATAGTGTCTGATATATATTATGAAACATGAAATATACAAGTTGATATCAACTTCCGGTACAACCGGAAATGCATCTCCACCAACATTAGTGTGTCAAGAAATTCTCAAATGCTCATAGTTTCCTATGTATTGATCGATGTATCCTTCAGGATACATTGAGGTTGGGAATAAAAAAAGCGTTTTTATTGAATTGCCGAAAAAGAACTGCAGAATATTCTAGTGGATCATAGAAGAATCTTCACCATTGTTCAGTCAATATGACTCCCAGCAGTGCAATCGGCAGAATGAATAGGTATAAATGATTCATCAGAAATATGAAAATGATGAATTCCAGGAGACTCGATGCGCGTTGTCCATTCATTACAATCATTTTGTAGTAGGTTCAGTTTTGAATTCATGAAATTTCTTCGGTTACATACCAAAAATGATTTGGCTGCGAATGCTTCCATGCGAAAAACTTGATACAGTTAGATTAATATTCTCTTCATACACCGTGTCTCGGAAACAAAACCTTCTGTGACCTATGTTCATTGATTTTTTTCTTGAACTTTACATGAAATCTTGGCTATTTGAACTTGCCATGCATTCTAGACTAGATGATGGTATCATAATTCCATTATGTGCTGTAATATGTGATGAAACTCACTCAATTGATGAGTTCAGTTACTTATGACAATGAAATATTCTGAAATAACCTTCTTCCAATCGCTCGAAACTGTATACCTACTCGTATGTACAGAAATACCAATCCACAAGAGATAATAACTTCTACATTCCACATGTTGTTCATGGAGTGAGTTGATCCTGAAATATTTAGTCTCCAATGAAGTGTATGTTATCTAACTGGGTGAAAATAGTTTGTTCGATCGCATGATCATTTGAACACATATTTGTTGAAGAAACACTCTATTCATATAAAAGGATTCCACGAAGCAAATTTTCCGAGAGAATTTCATGGCATCGACAAAATATGGTCTATATGTAAATAGAAATGGGATTCGACAGACTCGTATCGTGTTTGTTTATTTCTCTGGAAACTTTCTAGTGAGAATGAAATGAGTTGAGGGAAATACATAATCCATAACACAGCGATTCGATTTATCAAATCCCGGCTTTTTCAGTTTGACAACTATTCACGAGAGTCTTTCAGGAGCAAGACAGTGAAATCGTTTTTCCCATCACGACATTCACGAACGTATTTCGTCTTATAGAGTAGAAGGTTGGATGAATCATTCGATTTCAATACTCTACAAGCACGGGGGATTTGTTTCAGCTCGATTACGAAGATATACATCAAGGTACAGGATGTTCTCGAGGGTGAGGCATTTTTCGACTCACTTAGCACGATGTAGACCTCATCGAAACGAACAATATCACCAAAAAATACAAACATAGAAGTTGAAAAGAGAACAAGTTTTCATCTGTTCGAAATACATCTCAGTCGATATATTTTTGTGGTAGCAATAATGGTAGCGATATTTTTTTTCATGCCTTTATGAATCTTGTGAAATGAAACTTTCTTAAAAAAATAGCACAATTGAAAAGAAAAACTAATGAGCACAAAATAAGTATCTGATACTCAGGTGTCCCCTCTTGTCTAACAGGAGGTGATAATGAATAAAATCTCTATCAATGTATGTGTAATCACTCAACTGAAATGAATATGAAAAATTTGAAATCTGTTGATAGGCTCATATTTCATTTAGACGCCATGAGATTCCAGCTCCTCAAAGTTACATCGGTATGGTGATATACCAGGTATTCAAAGAAAAATGACTTGGAAAATTCAACTCCAATTCAATCCTTGTTGAGTTATTCGTAGCAAATATTCTAAGTGGTTACTTTAGAGTCAACCGATTGGTCACATCAAATAAGCAATGACCGTATCAGTACATCAGTTTTTGGAGAGTTTTTCAACTTCGTTATTGAAACTCTAATACAGACGACTGTTTTCAATTTTTTTTTCCAGTTGTGAATATATTTTCGAACTGCATATGCGAACACATTTTGAAATAACTGATACTCATCAGTCATCCTCAGACAGCATGTCAAGAGGTAGGTTATTCCCCCTCAACAGCTCATTCTATGCAACAAAATATATTCTCTATGAAGTCTACCCAAAATGATTCAAGACGTCAATTCTTCTGACCATTGGTTTCCCCAATATTCCTGTAAATACTCTCTATATAAATTCTCTATATCTTTGACATGCATCCAGTGATCCTAGTTCGAACAATCGTAGTCGATTCAGAGACAACAAAGTATATGATAACTTACATCAGGAAAACAGATACGATTATTGTCAATGTTGGGTACATGGTACTACCCGAGAAACCTATACTATCCCTATATAACTATCTTTATTGTTACATGATCCTCAAAACCGTATTTATGTATCATATGAACTGAATCCAACTATAACTAAGGGATATTACACAAATTCCAAGTCATGAGTAGTCAAATTGCATGAAATATATGTTTCCAAAGATAATTGCTTACCATGTGAAGTTTCATTAGATCATGGAGTTTGTAGAACCTGCAACCAAAGGAATCATTTAGTACAATCTCATTCATGAGGGATGTCATGGAAATATCGATCAATCGAAGGAAATATTGTCATCCCAAAAATATTGATACATTTCCAGTGGAAGTTTAAACGAAAGAGAAGAAATAATATATTTTTTCTAATTTATAATATGAGAGGAGAGAATATAAACATATGGAAGTCAATGATGCCGACAAGAAACGTTTCATGATCAGTATCATTCATTTCTCTACATTTCTCTAGAATTTTTTAACAGTTGAAATCAACAAATATGTGCTGAATATGTGCTCATTCTCAACTATTCTTATTGAAGTTCGTATCAGTTTGTAGAAAAACATGAATATTGAATTCCAAGTTGTTACACTTGTCAATTTGATTTGTTCGTGTCATAATTCGAATATTCAAATCCACATAACGTTTGTTATGAGTATTCAGTGTTAAAACTACTCATCAGAAAATGATATTGATGATTTCGGTGTCGAAGTCCGTATGACATGACGAATTATTGTATTTCGTTCAACAGCTCGAATATAAAAGAAAAATTCTACGAAGGGCACATGTTTCATTTATGCTCATTGGTTCAGAGTACTTACTGTCACTGTATGGACCATCTCCATAAATTGACAGAATTTGGCAAATAAACCTAAGCAACCGAGGATTAGTTGGATTGGATGCAACGTGATGAGAACCTATATCTATCACTATTCATGACCTTGTGTAGTAAAATATATTATGATATATTATTCCTAAGTTATCACACTTGCTCCAACGGAAGAATCAAGATCAGTCCATGTTTCATTTTTGCTAGTGTGAAATTGAGCTGAGAGTTCTATTCGGAATATAATCTGAATGATGAAATCGAAGAGGTTCGAACTTAGGAAGGGAGAGTTCTTATTGCTATTTCATTTGTCGTGGGAGGATTTGAAACTGTGATTGATTGACGGATCCTGTTCGTGAGAGCAGAAATCGGCAAAAAGATCATGAATGAAGGAATATCTAGACATATTCGCACGCTTGAAGAATTCTGATTCAGTTTCATTCCAGTTTGCCAGGTGCGACAAAACGTGAGCGCAAATCAGAGCGAATTCTATTTCACGTCCGCTTAGAATTACACGCCAACAACCTCGCCTAGACAGGATGTGCCATAGTTCGTTTTTAGATTCTGCTCTTTTTGCGACCAATTAAAACACATCTTGGCGCAGCTACAATGAGAATCTGTGCGGTTCGGACATCTGCTGGATTCTATCCAGTGTTCTCCTTATCCATTCACAGCGAACAACTAATCACAGTCTTTCGAGAGAGAAGATTATTTTGTCTTCGTGCTTTTTATTTATAGCCTGCTTCAATGCAGTTATTTCGAGAACTGAATGACAGAATGGCCTATTCAACTTCTGTACTCAACACCTCGCCATTATTTATCGAAAAAAGTGACATAGCTTTAGGTTCTTTGATCAACTAGCGACTAATTCCTTCACGTCAGCTGTAATCCTAAGAGAAAAAGATGAACTGAACAGCAAGAAGCAGCAATTATGCACTACGGAATTGATTATTATTCACGTACTCCAGCGTCAGTTCAAATAATATCGTGTAACAGATCTCAACCCAGTTGACATGAGCTATTTAATACTGCAATACTGATCAGCCCCTCGGAGATTATCTTTCTCAACCTGGCCTATCTATATCGCGAGTAATATGACCTAATTCATGCACATTGTGATGATAAGATTATTACAACCTCCGATGGTCATAATAGGGTCTACTCGACTATGCCGTGATCAGTGCAGGCGATGTTTCTATCAACGCTCTAGGGCTCCAAGGTATCTCCAAGCGATTGCAAGAATTCTTGTATTACAATATGCTGAGACCTTCAAAAAAGAAAAATTCCAATACCTTCCTCCCCTCCTAACATTCTACCGCAGGCTAACACGATTTCTCGAACATACTTTAGGGTTTGCTTTCGTTCTTTCCTTTTTTTTCTGCACTGCATCGCCTGAAGAAGAAAATCACGCAGAGCTTTACCCAGCTGAAGTGAGACACATGCATTTTCATCACCAGGTACCGCCTTCATCGATTGAAATAGAATTCTCCTCCTCCTTCTCACCGCGAAGTTTATCCGACCTTTTTCATTTTCGTATATAATGAACGAAAGATTCCTGCAGATTTTTCGAAAAATGAACTAGATACATCATATTCAGCATGCAGGCTCCACATTGTTTAAGATGCGAAATATATGTCTTCACTCCTTCTATCCATCTAGAGAGTCGAAGTCAAGTAATGGATCATTTTTCATATCATATGCAAGATATTTTTCTTTCTACGTTACCTATGGAAACAGCGCTTCCAACTTTATTTTGTTATTTAGAAAGTAGCCCATTCCACTATAACAACAGAAAAATCGAGATTGAAACGCACCAGTGTGGAACTATTTGAAATACGCACGCTTGCAGTGATTGATGAAGTAGATTATATTTCGCCTGGAAATTTTACTGCTGGTACTTTCAAATATGGTACTCATATCTATGATTGATTATTCACATCTTATCTTCTCGGAAAATGATTGAATCCATTACCCTTCCTTCTTCTCAGAAATGCGTCTAGTTATGTTACCATGACTTCCTTTCTGTTCTGATCTGATCCCTGCGGATATCATGAATCCACTAAGTATCTCAGGAGACAAACAACACAGTTGACGTTAAATCAGTTGAAGAGTGAAGTTGGTTACCAAAGATGACAGCTGAAATATCCGAAGGTAGCCGAACTTAAACAATCCATAGGCGTACACATTTATTTTTATGAAATTGATAAAGGTATTGTCATAGAATGATTGTTGTATTGTCTCTCCAACTATCAAAGGGGTCTCCGCTTTGGTTCTCTCGTTTCTTACTGATGTATTTTGGGTTGAGTGGTAGCTGTCGAAATCAGATAAATTGATCCTGATTGCGTATGCCAAATGTTATGGCCCAAGCTGTATTTTGCAGTTTGATAATGCAAGATCATGTTGCAATTATATAAATTGTAAGGATAGTTCTGAAATTGGCCTGCCTGGTTACTAAATCAATCTATCAATTGACCCTAATTGTAAAATTGTGAAATTTTAATGAATGAAAATGGACAGTGGGTGAACAGTGGAAGTGGAAGAACAAGTTACAAGAGGGTTTTAAATCACCTTGTAATTTGTAATTTATATTTTCCTGTAAGTTTTCTTTTTTCTGTAACTGAAATCGGCGATGAAAGTGATAAAGACGTTTATTATTATTATCATTATTATTATTATATACATGGTCGTACATTATACTCGTTACATTTCTGCACTCGCCGCTACACGGCTTGTGCTAAATATCTATTCGTGCGGAATATGTTTTTCTGTCCATCTGGATAGTCAAAGCCAGTTGATGGATCATTTTTCTCATCCTTCTGGAGAGCACTGAGATAATGGAAAATCCAATATGAATAGTCGTGATAACCCACTTCTCGTTCAGGAATGAATCATACAGAACATTCCCTAGCTTTCATGAGAAACGAGCAACATAAGTGAGCAATGTGACAAGTACTTGCTCATTGTACAGCTGGAACGTGCGGGCCATGATGCAGCCTGGATTGAAAAGAAGACTATCCATCAAGCGAGCGCGTTCTGGAATTCCTGGTACGGTGTATATCTTGATAACCTGCACGACAAGAAAATAATATTCCCGCTGCACGTGTATTGTTCGGCGTGTAACCGGCAGCGTTAGGGGTTTGAGCGAGGAAAGGAGTAACTGGGATCCAGTCGAAAGGATGCGAGAACGGTATGTTCAAGAGAGCCCGACAGCTGGGGCGAACCAAACATCCATCACCGCCCGCAGATTCACAACTAATTTGGTGTACGATGTTCACGACATACTGAATTAACTGACTATTGTCTAAGCTGGGGAATGGGTCGACTGTCAGATGGCGAAAGGTGACGAACATTAAAGTGCGAACTTGGCTAGCGGTGCATGATTTCGGAATTGAACATTCCTGGATCTGGAGGACAGGCAACATTTCGAGCGATCTCCCTGATGATGAAGGTGGTCATGCTGTCTGCATTCGATGAGAGTAGTTCATCTTATGCAAGTTCTGCTGTCACGGTTGGAAACAAGCATGAGTGTTGATGATGATGTTAGTGATGATGAAAGTGCATCTGTGGATATCCTTCGCTTGTCAATTTTATTCTTATTGGTAAGTAAATGAATGATCCTCCAGGTATACACATGAAACAAAACAGAAATGTCATTCTCAGAACGTAGGAAGATCGCGTGAAATACTTTGCGATATATACCATCCATGATACTCATCAACATGTTAGACATCCAGACCACTAACCGTGGCAACTACTGATTTGCACTCCGGTGATGTCGAATTCTCCCTGCTCTTCATTAGACATCTTCTGAGTAAGCTCTGAATCTTCAACTCATATTCATTCCATAGTTATCTAATCTCTTCCATCTCTATTTTCTCTATTCCATCTCTCCTTTCTTTCTTGTCTTTTATCTTGTATGTGTTCTCCATATATCTCTTCTGGCCCTCTTCTGTTTCATCTTCCTTCATCTTCTTCCTATTCCATCTCTTGTATCTCTCCCAACTCTCATACCACATATCTCACTCATTTATGAATTCTTTCTCTCCAATCCTTCTTCCCTGAACTTTCTCATGTCACACCATATTCAACAATGTGATTCGCACGAAGTTCCCGGTTAGTTTTCGATCAGGTCTGAAGGAATATTTCATAGCTGTTGGTAGCGAAAGCATTATTCAATTCGATAGGAATACCTGAAGATGGCTTTCTAAGAACTAACGTTTTGTAGATTTGATCAGTTATATAAGCTATAGCATCCAAAGATAAACGACCTTCCTGATCTCCAGACTATTTTTTCGAGATCAAATTGGAACGGCACGATTTTCTCAATAGTTTTTCATGAGCTTTATATGAGTGATTCTCTCGGAATGATAATATTCATCAGCATAATGCATACATAATATTTCAAGTTATAGCATCGACTGAGACTGAAGATGAACGTGTCGAACCCAAAGAAAGTTGAATTGTGTATGGGGTATTGATGTAATTGATAAAGTATTCCTCATGTCCTTTCGCGACCTATAATCGATAAACTATATGAATATATCACGCACTTCCAGTAATACAAGAAAAATAATTTGTATTCTAGAAAATTAATGAGTGTCGACCTCATTCACTTGCAATGACGGTTCATATATTTGTACTGCGTCATTGGAATATACCAACTGTAGCAATGTGTTTCGATCACTTTTCATTCATACAATCTCTCTTATAATGAGTATTTGAATATATATATATATATATATACATCTGAATGTGAGATAATTTCAACTAAGAAAATCCTACATATATTACAATTCTTCGATGAAGAGTATTGTTTTATTTATGTAGATCGATATAATTTTTTCGCCTCATTTCAACAGGTATAGAATTATACTTCTTGGTTCAATGAATTTCTGGGTAAGATTTCCTTATACTTTCGGAATCTTCAATGCATATCTGTTTCTTGTAATGTATTGATGATCGATGTTGATTATTATCTCTTTTTTTATTTTCTCTCAATAGTAGTGACATTTGACATGTCAATGTTAGAGCATGATACATGATTTTCAGTTATTTGATCATTTCTGAATTGTATTTGGGAGTTCCGAGAGTAGATAAGACTGATCCAATTCTCTGTAACAATTTCGCAATGTATAGCTCCCGTTTTAAGTGGTCATCGATAATCATTCCCAGGTATTCAATATTTTCCGTTGGTAGAATATAACCTAGTCTATAATTCAATATACCTATGATGATCGATACAAGTATACCGAGTTTCCTTCGACATTTCCGATAAAATCTATATTGGAATACTTCCGCTTGCTCTGCCAAACTCTTTCATATACTCCTCTCATTTCTATATCTCCTCTCGAGTATCCATCCAGATATCGATATATTTTCGGAAAATATTGAAATATGGAAATGTTCTCTGCATATGTCAGTTGCAGAAAACTTCAATGCAAATCATCAGGAAGAAGAGTTCAACATATCTTGTGCAACATTCCCAAAACCCTCAAGACCGAACATGAGATACCAATAAATATAAAAATAGAATATAAAATTCCACTCACTGAATTATCATGCCAGAGAACTGGTCTGTCGAAACATGGTCTCACGAATCCTACCTATCTGTTTCTTGTTGATTTTTTAGTATTCAGAGACATGAAACTGCATTTCCATGTCACTAGTTTCTGAATTATGCCAGCTCATCAGAATGAAAGAGATCATGTGGTAGAACGTTCTCTTAACTCTGTTTATAAGGTGAGGCGACGGTGGCTCAATTTATCAATGTTTTTGAGTTGATGTATCGCAGCACTACACAAAGCTTTTCTACACAAATCCCGAGAAATAATGGCCTGTACAATGTACATATTTAGAGCGCTGTGAACACGAAAGCATAGAACGTTCCCAAAGACAAACTATCCAACAGTAATAATCATTTCCCCGAAACGTACGATAGGTACTGGAGGAAAGGTAAACTGTGACCTATATACTTGGGGCGACGCATTCATCACAACCACCCTCATATTCCGAATGGGGGTGAAATAAATCTCCGAATGTTTTCCACTTAATTGAATCCAGATTTATGAAGGAGATTAGTCAATTCGATGATGGGTTATTCCTCGTGGTGACACAAGATGTGTGTATCTAGTTATTCTTTCATTCAATCAACAAATGAATCAATATGATGAATGAAGCGAATTAGAATCATCCTTTGTATTCATCATACCTTCTCAATAGTGGGTGAAAAGAATCATTTTACCGGAAACTGGTCAAAATGTGAACTGAACAACAAAGTGGAAGTTGAAAACAAAATTGGAACTGAGAGGAGAGAACAAACAGTCTGTCAAATCTGGAGCAAGATATAGATTCAATTATGCTCAGATGAGAAAGAAGAAATACTGTGAGTTTCATTTTATTCACTCATTTCGGATCATTCATCCGATCGAAGTGAATTACACGATGAGAAGATATTGAAAACATGATCAAATGATTGTATATAGAGAAGACAACACAATGAATCAAAAATGAATACTTTCATCGGAGCATAAAAAATATGGTGGCTATCGAATACCTGGAAAGAATCAACAGAGGTATAGTGGATATGGTTCTTGGTAAATTACGATTGACAGGACGAAAACAGGGAAAATGAGGAAAACAAGATCAGGAAGAGATAACATAACAATATATGTACTAGAGGGCCTGTTTTCGTCTGATGTGAAACATTGGAATTGGAAATCTTCAGACAGAAGAGAATAAGAAGGAGAATAACCAATGAGATTGAGATCGAACCATAATAGTCTGTTGAAGAATGAAATGTGATGCATATACATATACTTGTTGGTATATGAACCTAATGCTCTAGATTTGAATGGACATCGCGACCTGGGTTCGCCCTGGATTATTTTATCCGAGTTCATCAGAAAACACTCGAAATAGTGTCCTGGAAAGGGGAAAGCACCGATTTTTTTTCTCTTCTATTTTTCATTCCATCGGAATTTAGCTAGTTGGGAATATCACATTTCGTGATCTACCAAAATAGTTCAGTTAATTGCATTACCAAAATCCGTCAACAGTTCAATAGCCACTATTTCAAAAAGTGTGCGGTACTCTGCTTTATGAAAATGAAATATCACGGGTGCTAGAGGTTTAATGCAGTGGCAGAAGGATATGTGGAAAATTCCTTAAATTGCCACGGCTACGGCCAGACGAATCAAATCACATCCATTATACGAATAGAACTTTGGAAATGAATATATCTAATTGTCGAAATTGTGCTATGAATCGTTGATATAATTTGTAGCTACTGATTGAATGTTATTCTCCTATATTTATCTGTAATGAACATTTCCACCATCTGTTGCTCAATATCTCTCATCACGTTACTACTTTTGTGTTCAGTCAATTTGTCATCGTCAGTTTCGAATATATCGATACTAGTACAATGATGTCATAATGTTAATGTAAACGCATACTAGGTCATATAACAAGAAATGAGAAGACAAGCAATGATAATCACCCAATATAGATTTCTACATAAGAAGGAATTTCATGAAGGAATTTCAGTGGCTTAGCACAACTCGATATTCCACCCAAGGATCACAATAGGTTGGTTTCTGGGTATACCCATTTCAGGAGAATTTAAGTAGCATATCGAACACCAGCCAGATCAGGCAAATTTAATGGCGTCTCCAGAAAACTTTCAACGTATAAATTTCCATCTCCTCCGGGTTTTGGAATGGGACATGAGTTATGCATTGAATACGAAATGAAGCTACGTATTTCCGTCCATAGAATACAATTCATTGAAAGGAGTACGAATTTGATGGATCCGACATTCGGGTTAGGTCATACTTAACTTTGTGAAAATATAACAAATGATTCGATTGGCTGAAATGATACAGGGTTGAAATGCTGAAGCAGAAAGTAGTATTTCTTTGGAAACATTTCGATTGTTCACAATAGACTTGACTTCACATCTGGTGGAAATATAGAATGTGTTCTGGAATATGTTGTTTGGGAAAGTGCGTGGGTGATTGTTCAACAGGGCGACTTTCCAATTCTATTGTTGCGCTCATTCTGTTGCTGCAAAATTCACATCGAAATTATATTCTTGCTGTTCAAAGAGGTGATTGGAACAAGTCTCACAAATAATGAAGATACTCTCAAAACGTTCTTCTCGATATGTGATGAATTGATACGGTGCCATGGGCGATTATTGTTACAAAAGAAGACAGAATATTTTTTTTCTCAATTCAACGTTATACTCAATTTGGTGGGACCCAGACCACTTACTGAACGAATTTTTTTCATCACCCTGTGAATCACCCTGTACATCACTACTCTAGCATATATTCATCTCAGACCATATACTTTGTTTATGTAGTAGTGGAAAGGACATTTTGTTATTCTTGTCGAAAATAAGTTCGAGTGTACTTCACTCTATACTTTTATCAGCGTTGATTATCGATCTTCAGGTATTTTTATCAACTACAGGAAAATATCAGAACTACATGAGTGTTCATATTTCTACCTCCCTATCGTTGGAAATTTACTTTTGTTCCGTAATTATTCGCTCCTCGGTACACAAAAATGATTGGGTCAATCAATTTACTGCTTCAACTGTGATGAATAACAAAAAATATACTATTGAATTGAATATTATTAAAAACCAAGGCACAACTGAACGCAACCTGAATTACCTGATCCAGAAGAATATACTCCCCATGCATCACGTATTTTCGTAAACATTATTATTTCACATGAAAGTGATGAAACATACTTCGCAGACAAACCCAAAGAGATTTCTAGTTTTTCTTCTTCGTCCCCTCCTTCTCCAATGATTGACATTTTCTATTGATTGCATATCTGTTGTAGTAAAATGAGCAGTCGAATACATTCATTCGAATTGTGAGACTAGGCACAATACAAGCATATTCTTATGCTTAGGTGTAATTCTCAATTCAGGGTGAATTCAAAGAAAGTACACCATAATGAAGTGATTTTTTTTTATCTGTGGACAACACGAAAGGGAAACCTATGATGTTCGAGGAACATCGTGTTAGCCAGCGGTGGAATTTTGGGAAAGTAGGAAGGTGTTGGAATTTTTCTTGAAAGTTTGGAGGTTGTAAGCATCAGGAAAGACTTCACTAGGCAAAGAATTCCATAACATTGCCGTTCTATTGAGGAATGATGCTTGGTATAGCGATGTTCGACAGGTCTCGAGCCTGACAGTGTAGGAGTGACCAGCTTGAGCTCGTCTGGTTTGTCTACTAGCAATCGCGAAAGTACCTATAAAAAAGGCATAGATCGCCGACCTTTCTACGATGATCTAGAGAGGTAAATGATTTGGTGAGTGTTGTGTCATCGACTAGGCGAATAGCTCTCTTCTGAATTGAATCTGAGAGCTTTAGCGTATGTTTGGAGGCTGAGCTCCAAACATGTGAACAGTACTCCAGGACAGGTCGAATTTGTGCTTTGTAGATTATAAGCAGCTGCTGGGATGTGAAGTATCTCTTCGCACGGAATAGAAAACCAAGTTTTTGTGAAGCAGTTTTCGCAATGGACCTCACATGATCGTCCCATGAGAGAGCACTGTTGGTGGTGACACCCAGCATGGATATTGACGACTTCATAGGAACAGTGGTACCCGACATCATCAAATTGGGCATTGTGTGATCAGCCTTCTTGGTGAACATACAAGCTTGAGTTTTAGTTGCATTGAACTGTACTAGATTCTCAGATCCCCATTTCAGAATTCTTGTCAGATCCTCATTTAAAGCATCGACCTGTCTTCGCCTTGCACCTCTGGTCTCGTTGGATGATAAAGGGGCACTAGAGGAAAAGGCGGAATGAAGTGTACTATCATCCGCAAAGCTATGAACTGGGCTGGAGGTCACATTCAACAAATCATTGATGTGGAGCAAGAACAAAGTTGGTGCCAAGACAGAGCCTTGTGGAACACCAGCATTGATAGGCATTGTATCAGACGATATCCCGTCTACCACAACGTAGAGTGATCTATCTGCAAGAAAACTCGATAGTAAAAGACACAGTTGGGGCGGCAAACCATATGACGGAAGTTTCGCTAGGAGGCCTTGGTGCCAAACTGCGATAAACTGTTTGTAATCATTATATCACATGGAACAAACTTCGATTTGATTTGATTTGATTGAGCATTGACCTACTGACAACAGTAAGACTTATGTTCCCAGATTTATGTACAGGAAAGAGTCATCATCCTCACAGAAATCGCATGGATAAGTGGCTACCGATGTAAAAAATAAATAAATAATAATGGAAAATCAATTATGTAAAGTGATTCATCAAGTTCTGGAATACGTTGAGATATCCTAGGTATCTTCAACAATTAGAACATTATTATTGTGATGACTATATGAATTATATGTAGTTGTTCTTCTTCCACTAGCCATAGAACCTGCCATTATCTGCTCTTTTTCAATGCATTAAGGAGCTTTTCCTCACCAAGGTAGTTTTCTACATTTTATGAACTAGTAGCCCATAAATACGAAGCCTCCTATCATTATCAAGCTGAATTGACATCATTGTCATGATAAGATATCTGCAGTAGTGTCATTCTAATACTGTGGAGCGTATTCACGGAGTGAAGAGAAACATGTGATATACAACTTGGTAGTGAAGTTAGTAGCACGGGACCTCATATCATTTCATTATGGTCCTTGTGTCATAATGATATTCTTTATCACGTTGGTGTATGGATGAATACTATTATCGGACATGGTCAATATGAGAGTTCATCAAATGTTGTTGCTTTGTCGTTATTTTACGAAGAAATCGTATTCGGGTGCCCTCAAAACTCCAATTGTAGAAAAAACTTTCTTTTATTTCGTTCAGCGTACCCTGGAACAAGGCCCCTCTGAATGAAATATGTGGAATCCAATCGATAACTGGAAACCGAGATGAAAACCCTACGGGTAATTATTGATGAGGTGCAGATGATGGAACTGCCAAAATACGATGTCCGATGAATACATTCGATGTTGCTTGCGTTGCAACCGTGTTCGATTTTCCACTTTCCAGTCAACCTCATTGGTATGCATTGCTATCGTCTGGTTCGATGCCTTCATACCGTAATAACCTCTGTATTATTATGTTGAACATCACATGCTACTGATGCACAAGTATGTATCTACATCAGCTGATGATGAATGAATGATTTTTTTTTCTGTTGGAATCCAAAAAATTCTCACGAACCTTCAAAATCTAATTCGATATTACTAGCCTGTGAATTCAACCGTAGGTCACATGAAAGGGGACGATTCGATCGAAATATCAACCAAAAAAAATATTGTGAGCTTTCCTTCGCAACTCAGATCCAGAATGATGACATATTCCACTGAATTTCAAGCTTGTGAGTTCCAAGAAGCACAAATTTCATTTCAGGAAGTTTCGATTGTAATTCAGTCAATACATGATCTCAGAAAGCATCAATTTTACTCCAAAAAATCAGATCTGACCAAGATTATTCGATCTCTTCTCGAAACTAGATACCACGATGATTATCGTGTATATCTTTCCTATTGAGGAATAATGTAAACTACTCGGATTTATGTATACGCATTGATGGAATTGCAACTGGTTTAGTCGAAGTTTAGTTTATCGAATGGAATGGATTCAATGAAATCAAAATTGAATAATAATGAATTTAGTCGTTCTCAAGAATGCAAATCTTTTGCATTCATAGCCTGTATGCATTATGCAAATGCATGAAGGCTAATGTTTCGAATTATATCATATATATAATTATTTATTATAATTATATTATATATAATATATAATACCCGATGATTATATATTATAATTATCGGGTTGTTCCTATTTTCGTGATGATCTATATATTCTCAGTAATGAGAGTATATCAAGAGTTTCCCATCACAAGTATATTTATCGGAAGAACACTTGTCTCATCTTTCAAATTATCTATCAGTTGAAATTGAAAGTGAAAAAAAGGGTGTCTAATTCTTTCGAGGGAAGTATTCCGGGTACAAGAACTTCGTGGAGTGCCAACATTCTTTCCTTCCAGCATATAGATTTCTCAACATGAAACAAATGTACACTGTTCTGACACCTCATTTCATCCGCCATTTCACCATTATGACTGAATGATGTCGTTTTCCTGTACTCACTCACACTCAGTGACAATTAATTCTAGTATTTTGCTCGGCTTGTATGGCTACCTCTTTGCAATTTCTGTCACACTCGACATTGTCGTTTCTTTAATCTCGTTCTCAGTCTCAGCTCCAGTTTATTTCTCCACTTTACTGCATTCCGGGTCTTTCTCACTTGGTGCTAGTAGGGATCAAGACATTTCCGGGAAAGTGACTTACCGAATAAACTTCACCTGCTCTTCTAACAGATTATTTTCAAAATGCACTAGTGACCTGATAGTCAACATCAGACTACTGTAGTAGCTGGAGCAAATCGTGATACCAGGATGAAATCCTCATTTTGAAGGTGATTAATATCGTGATACAGTTTTTTTTTTCACGATTTGAATCAGAAAATTCCTGATTTGAGCATTCCCGTCGAGAAGTAGAGTATTTATATCTTTGGTATTAGACCGACAAATTCCTGTAGACCATTGTTCATTCAATATGGGATCCCAACTGTATACAATCTTTTCATTCTAGAAGGAACATGTTTCTTCTCAACAATGCTCATGAATTATATGTAGCATCTTCCTCAATTGCTCAGATAAAGTAGGGGTCTATTCATACCTCGATGAGGTTATTCAACCTGAAAACTTCACCCAGCCACTACATTGCTAGGAAATATATCAACTAGTTTTCAGGAGATGAATTGTTCTATTTATTGGAGGAATGTTCCACTGACTTGAAAAGGATCAATAAGCATCGTATTAAATATAGTTGAATAACTGTGTCTTTGTGAGTAATCTTGAATTTGTTTTGTTGAGTGGCAGGGAAAATGAACCTTTGTGAAACATACTCTATATGTCTAATACATGAACATAATGAGCATGGAATTCATTTCCATTCATTTTCATTCATTCCTCCTGTTAACTACTTCTGCTATCTCCTGGAGCTTCAAATTGAGAATGGTACCAAATTGAAAACTATTATTGTCGTAAAGTGAAGAATAAGTTCAGAGGAAACTGGTCTCCTATATACCTAGTCCACTGCGAGCTAGATCATGACCACTGATGGAAGCTTTCTGCTCTCGATTCACCCCCTATAAGTTCTTCAAACTCCACACTTGACGCACTTGCTGGGCCTTCGCACTTGAACGAAACACGTGTATTTCGGTTCATTTGTATTCCTGGCAGAATCTTCATAGTGAACCTTCTATGAGACCCATCATATCATATCACGTCTGTCTAGCCTAGAATGGCCTACTATCGGTCTGATTGTTCTTCGCTTATATATTGAGAGGTCTGCCGTCGATTTCGTGGATTGAGCTACGCAGCAAAATGATTCTAGCCCAAGAAGCTTCCGATAAAACTTTTCTCGCCAGTGTCGGCACGCTCTGTACATGGGTGTCCCCAAAGATAATATACACCAATTTTCCTCATGACCTGGCAGCCTAGGTGGGTTGCGACAACCTAGTTCAGTCAGATTACAGTGGCTTTGAACAAGACAGTAGCGACAATGCACTGTCAGCGTTTTGATTGGCTGACGCCATGGAAAGGCGAATTTCCCATGAGCTTATATTGAACCCGAGGAGTAATCATTCGAGTATATCGTGTTTTTTTTTCATATATTCTCGAGTTTCTTCATCAAATGAGTTATTCTTTATGACCTAGAGTTGATTTCATTCTGAAATTGGGTGGTGTGTATCCACATTTGCTCGAAATCATTTCAAATTGGGCTTAGAAAGGTTCTGATGATGATGAAGGTCCGATTCCAATATTGACGCACTCATTGCCTGCGCCCCCAGGAGGCAAATAAGAAGCCTATTGTCGCCACTGACGGACTCAACATTGGAAGATTATCCACCTTCACGAGTTGGCTTGGTATTGTTACTTTCTGGATTCGTTATGATTTGACTAGGATTATTCATGAAATGCACTGTCAATGTAGCTCATCCGATTGAAGCTCTATTTCTGACAATATTCAGGATTAGGAATTTTCTCGTAACTGCACGCGCGATATTCTTCCGAACAACGAATCCGAAGCTCTCGAAAGTGGTAAATGCAGCGTGCATGCTCGAGAGCTCGTCATAATCGTATCTGTAGTGGTGTTTCGAAATTGAATATGAACCGATCTCGTTTATCGACGACATGGACGTATATCGAGAAAGTTTATAAGGGCTTCCTCTTAGGGCACCACTCAACCGGAATGGCACATATTTTTCCTATCCGCCAGTCCTGCTCTCATTTCAGTCGAGCACACTACACGCCGAGAAGTCGGGCTGATTGGCGAGGCTTTTCAAGTTTGGATGACACGATGAAGACGACCAGATCAATATCAGACCAGAAGTTTATCTCCATAATAGAGCAGAGATTGGGAGTAGTGGTTGAAGAATTTCGCGGATATTCGTACAGATTTTTTGCATTGCGACAATAAGTCACGTTTGATATTAGCTGTAGGAATTAGAATATTGCGGGGTCGCTTGGCTTCCCAAAGCCTTTGTTACTTCGACCAGTTTGCTATTTGCTCTTGCGAACTTTGAGATTCTCCTGGGGGCTATTGGTGAACTTTCGGCTGATTAGCACTTTACATTCACGAAGTACATGTTCGCGTTGGTTTCCGTGCCTGAATTTTGTATCTTCTTTGTAGTTATGAAGAAATCTATTGATGAAACCGAGACTCCTGGTCTTGATTCTTCCATTAATTTAAGAAAACCTACACTTTTTCAGTTACTCGTGATATTCGTGTTGGTTATATATGTATCTCAGTTTTCGCAGCATACATAGTGATAATCCGCACATGTCCATATAAAATCTATTTTGATCGATTCTTGTTGTTCAATATATTTCAATTTCATATAGAGGCTCGATTCCAACAATTGTTCATTATCTCTAGATTTCTCGAAGGATATCTTCCATGGAATTTCTGTGAGGATCAAATGAAAATATTGTAGATTTTGCTGAGAATTCCAAATACTCCTGAATAGCCTCATTTTTTTGTCTTGTCTCCATGAACCAGGTGACACGGACGATTTTCTCCCTTGTTGTCATACCTACATTGCTGAAATCAAATATTCCCACTACAGGAAAACCCATGACAACTTGGTGAAACACAACTTTCATGGAACTTATTAAAATATCGAACATTTCGACAATGGAAGTTATGACGTTATTCAAAACTTTCATTTATTTACTTTTTTGAAAAAAGAAGGAAGCATGTCAAATCATGGCTTTGATTTGAAGTGACATTTCAGATTGCTGTATCAGCTCAATCACTATATTTTGACCTCACCCAACCATAATGAAAGCATCATTCCTTCAGGTAACGTGAAGAAGAATAATGGAGGAAAATTTGTTCAATCGGATATCCAATATATTTCATTTTATTTTCCATTATATTTTTATTTCATGTCCTATATTTTTCTGATTTCGAAAAAAGATATTGTTTGGTACGTCTTACTGTCATAGTTCCTAACATTTGGAATCATTCATATGTCAAATGTTCAACTCGAATGGAATAATATTGTCATTGAATTTATGTCATTGTCGCGGAATGTCATTCTTCACGGGTATGAAGTTGCGGTAGCAGATATCACATCAAGACTCAGTTCTATAAAGCACTTCATAGCTACTCGTCAATTCAATTCAATTCAATCCAATTCATTCATCAATAGTATCACAATACAAGAAAAACAAACATCATTCGATTCATGCGATGAAAAAGATGGCTTACAGAAGTAGAGTCACATGATATTATCCTTTTATTCTTCCATTCGTCTCCGGAAATCAATCGTACTACTATGCCAATTCGAAAATAATACAAATATTCAGTTCTATATATATATATATATATATTTATGTATGTATATGTATGAATTATCGATTTTATATCATCGAATGATTTCGGCCTCTGGAATAATCGATGAAAGCCAAAGGCGAATCCAGAGATCATGTTCATTATTCATCACTTGAGTGATAAAACAATGTGTTTGGAGAGTACTCGTTCCATTCTTAAATATTTTATATGCTTGGCGTTGTTGGAAATTGTATTCCGAAGTTTCACTCCATCAGAGCCACTGTCGGCTCATACCGAGGCTCGTAGATATATCATCGCAATTTCGATATTGAATTATTTAGGTGTTTCATCAACTGCTCAGACACAGTGATGCCTCGACCTGTTGGACTTTATAACGATGTTTTTTTTTATCTGTGGTCAACACGAAAGGCAAACCTATAATGTTCGAGGAACATCGTGTTAGCAAGCGGTGGAATTTTGGGAGAGTAGAAAGGTGTTGGAATTTTTCTTAAAAGTTTGGAGGTTGTAAGCATCAGGAAAGACTTCACTAGGCAAAGAATTTCACAACTTTGCCGTTCTATTGATGAATGATGCTTGGTATAGCGATGTTCGACAGGTCTCGAGCCTGACAGTGTAGGGGTGACCAGCTTGAGCTCGTGTGGTTTGTCTACTAGGAATCGCGCGTGGTGGCATAATAGATGATATTTCCGTTGAGCACCGACCGTGAAAGTACCTATAAAAAAGGCATAGATCGCCGACCTTTCTACGATGATCTAGAGAGGTCAATGATTTGGTGAGTGTTGTATCATCGACTAGGCGAATACCTCTCATTGAATCTAAGAGCTTGAGCGTATGTTTGGGGGCTGAGCTTCAAACATGTGAACAGTACTCCAGGACAGGTCGAATTCATGCTTTGTAGATCATGAGCAGTTGCTGGGATGTGAAGTATCTCTCCGCACGGAAAAGAAAACCGAGTTTTTGTGAAGCAGTTTTCGCAATGGACCTCACATGATCGTCCCATGAGAGAGCACTGTTGGTGGTGACACCCAGCATGGATATTGACGACCTCATAGGAACAGTGGTACCCGACATCATCAAATTGGGCATTGTGTGATCAGCCTTCTTGGTGAACATACAAGCTTGAGTTTTAGTTGCATTGAACTGTACTAGATTCTAAGATCCCCATTTCAGAATTCTTGTCAGATCTTGAAGCATCAACCTGTCTTCGTCGCCTTGCACCTCTGGCCTCGTTGGATGATATAGGGGCTCTAGAGGAAAAGGCGGAATGAAGAGTACTATCATCCGCGAAGCTATGAACTGGGCTGGAGGTCACATTCAACAAATCATTGATGTGGAGCAAGAACAAAGTTGGTGCCAAGACAGAGCCTTGTGGAACACATGTAGGAAACACATGTAGGAAATGCTGGAGCAGCTACTTTATCTTTCTGCCTAATTTCATCTGCCAGGACTCTAAAGTTCACAGCCTACTTGGTAACAGCATTTCATTCGTTATAGCGAAAAAATACTCATGTTAGTTGTTAGATTATCGATAATTGCACAATCATTGTTTTGAAAGAATTGATTCAGAAGTAATAATTCAGGTTACTTCTCAATTGATGATCAAACTACATAAATACAAAGCTCATAATTGATTCATCAAGAGTAGAGGGTTGCTATTTGAATTCTTCCAGTTTGGTTATTTCCAGTTCTTCCTTCCTTCTCTAGAAATTTTTTCGGCATGGAAAATCATAATTGATCATCTACTTTGTTGCTTTCCTAGAGGGCGCAACACAAGCCAAATGTGTACCATAAATGTACGCTGAAATTTCGTTGTCTTGAAGTGCTCATTTCATTTGAAAAAATCGAACTTCCATCATTTGAGAAAAAAAAAATTGTGCTTGATATTACTCGTGAAACAAACAAGGTTTCGAGATGATCACATTTCAGGATATAGGTGCATGATTCATGGTGGATTTACGCAGCAATTATAAGAAATAAGTCCTAAGTCGTAGGTTTCAAGTAATAAGCTTCAAGTCGTAAGAATAAGTATAACATATATGCAGGAATTATGTCATGTCATAAGGATGACTCATCGGTCAATTTGAGTGACAGCTGATGTTGTATGACAAATTTCACAAATCACAGAATTTGAAGTTTCAACGCATGCGCAAATACAAACAGTTTTTAGCTTCAGTCGTGAGAGTTCAAAGTTGGTCAACTTTCTTGTGACTTGAATCTTATCACTCAAAACTTAGAACCAACGCGAGAAGTGTATAAATGCGAACATTGAAAACCAATGATTGAACTTCTCACGACTTATTACTTGAAACTTATGACCTTAAACTCATAACTTGAAATTGCTGCATAAATCCACCATCATAGTAAAAATGTTGACATGACGAAATATTTCCTTACAACCACCTATGAAAACAGCGCTATCAACATTGTCTCATTGTTCAGAAACTAGCCTATACCACTGTATATTGCAACATGTAAGTCGAAAGTAAAACTCACCAGTGTGGAAATATTCGATAAAAGCACGCTCGCAGTGTGATGGTAATTCTCTTGGAATCGACTGCCTCCCTTCCATCTGCGAGATACTTCTGGTTATATTACCATCACCTTGTACCTCTTCTGATTCCGATGCCTGTGGATATTATGAGTTCGCTACAATATCCAATTCAAAAGATTCAGTTGATGTCAACCTAGTTGAGTGAAGTTGACATAGGTATTGTCCCTGGAAACTATTGAAAGGGTCTGCACTCAGGTTCTCTGGCTCCTGTATTCAGGGTTGGACAGTGAGTGGAACTTAAATAATGATTCGAATATTAATAATGCTCCTAGGGAAAATAGTCAGCACTCGTTATATTTCCGCACTCGCCGCTAAACGGCTCGTGCTGGATATTCAATGGTGCGAAATATGTCACTTCCCACACTAGTCATCTAATATACTTTGGTCACATCGAATTGACACCATGATCAGATATGCTTCCTGTTTTATTCGGAGCACAAATCCAATATCAAGATGAAACTCCCACGGAAGTCATTCATTACGAAAACAAGAATGTTCGGCTACTATTTCCAATTTCCATTCATTTATTTATTTATTTATTCATTCATTCATTCAGTAGTACATCATTCAACAGTCGAAGCCATCAATTACAAGCATAAAAACGCTAATGTAAAGTTAAACCTAGTGTGCAGATTGCACATTACACAGAGATGAATATGAATAATTATGAATAGTGATAACAATGATAAAAATAATAGAAATGATAGTGATGATGCGTATATGAACTGAAAAAAAAAACTTTGTGAGAAAAAAGTTCGTACACATCACCATAGGATTCCTATGCTTGCAAGATAGATATTGAGAAAGATTAAGTCTAACGCATTCGTCCATTCGAAATTGCTATTGAGCGTTTGTTTCTATAAAAGAATCGAACGTTTCATATCCAATGATGGGAATTTCATGAAGAATAGACCAACGTAATGAAGATAATACAGATGTAGATACAGAAGACTAATGTTACTCACGTGTTCATTTAACGAGCAGAGAACGATGGAAATCCTACGGTATTATCTCCACATTGAACATCGGAGCCGGAACGGTTTCAAATAAATACAGAAGTGGACATACGGAAAGATCCAATTAAAAATTTAGGAAGCATGTGAGAGCGGATACAGTCCAATAATAGAAACGTATTCCACAGAAGTCGACGGTAGCTTTGGATAAATGTTGATTGAACGTGAGAGTTACTAGAGCAAATAGGAGTTATAATGTCGAACTCCAGCAGAACACAAAGTAAATATCGGTGTAACTGGCTCGTGTATATCAAGTAATTGTTGATTTATCTGATAAGCTCGGCATCGCCAATTCACTATCACATCGTTCCAAAGTAATTATGTGGCTCTGGGCCGATTCTATATCACTCTGAAATAAATTAATAATCACTCAGAGTGGGGTTAGCGTAACGATGAATCACATCATGGCAGATGAATTGATTGGATGGAGTCCAACTATTGAATGGAAATATATGTATAGTTCCGTTGATTATCATAACTTTCTTCATTACCATCTAGAAGTATCAAATGTATGTTCACAAATACAAATTCACTACACATTTGTCAGATAGATATCAACGAGTCGAAGTAGGGGATGAAATCTCTGATGGCATTCTGGTCTACTAGGGAGTACCTCAAGGTGTACTAGGTCCTCTCCTTCATATATCTCATTGCAAGTATCACATGTTTGCTGACGACACGCAAATCTACTTTCTATTCGAATTGGAGAATATAAGGAGAGCTAATTTGTAAATCAATAGAACACGTGTCCACTACGTGGATGAAGCACCTCCTGAAACTCTGCTATTTGGTAATGATGCGCAGAAAAATGAAGCTTTGACTCACTTGCAAATCAATGCTGATTTGATGATGCTCAGTCAAAGCTGCAAGAATTTTGGTTTGATTGTCGATATGGAACTGAGATTCAGAAAGCATGTTACTGAAGATCTACGAAATTCAAGTGCTTCATTGAAACTGATATACCAGCAAAGATGATTTTTCAGTGAGTAGGTGAAAGAATGTTGAGTGACTTTTGTTATGTCTCGATTGGTCACATTTCAACCATCGTGATATTGTTCATTCGTCCTGTATCGATTATTCTGATATATTTGGAATTCAAAAAGTACTGAACTGTCTTCGGATGATATACGGTATGAGAAGAAGAGAAAGAATTTCACACAAGTTGAATGAAGCAGAATGGCTCAGTATGTTATGGATTACTGAAGCTCAAAGTACCAGAATATTTTCACTCAAAAAATCACTTATAGAACAGCTATGAATTATTCGAATCTCAGAGAAAACACTATGACCTATACCACTATACCAGCGCATGATGAAGGATTCCATGAACGGTCATTTACTCATCAAATTTCTACCTGCAAAAATTATTATATGTTTTCTTATATAAATTCCAATGCTAGCAGTTCAGCAATAGGAATTAACAGATGAACAATTCATAATATGATGGGTGCTTGGATATAGTTATTTTCTAAATTATTTTTCCTTTCATGGTTGATGTGAAAGAATTGGTCTTTGGTCCTAACTTCAAACTATTTATTCGCCACATTTTTTTCAATGGAATTGAATAACTCTTATGATTTGGTGAAAAATGAACGATTTCAGCATAAATAATAATAATGATATCATCATCGAATGCGAAATGAAATTTCATTTGCATCAATTTTCAATTCTCGCATCATTCACGAATGTTTCCATTTCTGAATTTCACGATACCAGTTCATGATCGGAGGAAAGGTCTATATTTTCATATTTTGTTGGCATCTTTCATTTCAAATGTTCTGAACAGACCGTAGCTTTTGACATTTGGGAATCTGGGAACGTTGTAGGTGAATCGATTTTATATTATTTTCCATCCTTTATCCGTTGATATCTGGACATCAAATGTGGAACCTACGAGGTTAATTCATAATTAATTTCATTTCCCTATGTAATGACTGAAGAATATGAGTAATCGGAATAATCTTATAATAGTTCGTAAAAGCACGTTGCTAATACGAAGCCGGAGGTGGTTGCCCCGAGAAACGTGTTTGAGCGATTTGTGTTTGCCCTTGAATCGTAGTTGCAGGTTTACAAATCTGTATCATTCCATCGCTTGTGTATTTGTGATATGGACCCAATCATTACATTCAACAATATTTGGATTGTGAATACTGATTGACGTCAGAAATGGATCGATAAGTGCCCATAAAATTTATTATTGCTGTAATGTAATGATAATAGGCTATATACAGTGATTTGATGTAGGACTGACGTCTCATTCAATAGTGGTTCAAGGAATGATTTTCTTAACGAACTTCACGGATTGACTCGCTTTGAACAATATGCGCAGCATAAGAAAGTGTGGACTTACACCTGGCTGAATATTTGAAAATATTTCCAATTAGTCGAGCAGGAACAGACAGGCTTGTTTACATACATAGGATGTCCAGATATTTTGGATATTCACTGGATTTTCTGATACTGGGTGGCCCGATGAAAACAAAACAAGGCCGATCCGACATAGTTATCGTTCTCAGAAAAAAAAACGCTCGATTTTTATTTCGAGGGGGAAATATTTTGTGCATGTTTCCAACTTTTTCACTTCGAACCCCTCGGAGGAGTGAGCTCCAACCCTCGAATCTCAAATGGGATAAGGGGACAAGTGATACATCATTTTGAAGGTAATCGACATCTCTCATCAACGCTTCCTTGTTCCTGGAATCCAACGCATTAGTTCTCGAGAAAACACGTTCACGAAAATATTCGGCTAGTGATGGAAAGTAACACTTCTTCCCTTTCATCACTATTTCTCATTTTGTAGTTAGAACGATGTTCGTCTAATAAGAGCCTCATGTGGTTTTTCTCGGATACTGTCCTATCATTCACTTTATTGCCAGTTCCTTGATCTCTCAGTAACATGCATACCTTGTTTCGTTTTCATTGGGCTACTCTGTAGTATCCATCCCATGGATTTCCAGACGTAGTCTGAGGATATACCGACAAAAATTGAATATGATTTGGATGTCCATAGGATATCCGGTGTTACATGGGCAGGCGCCTTTGGTTTGCTTACAATAGTTTTGAAAACTCTGGATGGCAGATGGCACCAGAAAAGAAAGGTCTTTGATAGATTCTCAGAAACCCACTTTAGATCCTTTGCCGTTAGATGGCGTTAAACATGCAACGCCACATGTGATGCCCAGATCGACTTATTGTTTGTTTTATGAAAAAGTTGTTGAGGTTACCATCAACAGAGTCAGGGCGTTATGAGCTTTAACTCCTGCAAAGTACGCTCGCTGATGAAGTGAGCATTTGTATCGTTGTCTGTGAATATGATTCGATACTAACATCATGTTTCTCTCAATACTTTTCTATTCGAATCATATTTACTGAATCAAATAACGAATGATTTGTGGCAACTATAATAGATTGAAGTCAAAATATGATGAGTGTCAATGTCGCAGACGGCTCAATCAAGTGAAATCTCATGCAAATCAATCGAGGCCCTCTGGCTGGATCAATCTCTCTCCTTTCAGTTATTTCCATCCCTACGACACAAGTAAACTATATTCTCATGGTGGATGGAGATCTATATTAGGTGCTATCACTGTCTGGTTTCGACAATAAAAAGGCACACTTCATAAAAAAATGAACATCATGATTTGCTGTGAAATGCATACTTACTGAAATTAAAACTCGAGATTGGTTGTCATCGTATCTCAGCAACAGCCAATCGATATGAATTCTTCTGCTTCGTGTCGGAAGATCAATTTCTTTTCCATTATTCATGCAGTTTGTGACTCAAGAAATTAATCGCTGACAACATAGTTGTTTGATCATAATATCTGCTCGAGTATTGACGAAACAAGTCGTTTAATACTCCTCGACCATGGAATATCGATGTATTTGTTGTTGATGTTTGAATGACAAATCATGCTTGAGGCTATGAGTGGAATGAATCAATTCAAGAGTGGATTTCTTCCTTGGCAGAGATAAATTATTCTTGCGTTCAGTTTTTTTGCGCGACATTTATCGAAACGAAATGATCCGAATGAAAAGCTGTCCCATCCAGTGACATATTTCATTATGAATTTCAGGAATACTTCAGACAACTCTGGATCACGCGATGGCAAATACTGAGCTGATATTCGGATAATAAGAACTTTTTCTACTAATGATTCCGTGACTCAGAGTAATAAGTCGAACTCACCGAGAACGTTAGACGGGAGTACCTATTCTGAGGTCGGCTATTAGTGGAATCAATTACCAACCACCATTCCTGATGAGTATATACACAGTGCAATAATCGCAAAAAAGCGGTTGCAATCGAAATTATTCTGGTAGTTCCAAGTTCTCAATGTTTTCACAGCCTGGCATCCTTATACACTGTTGTCAAGCTTGCTGACGCCACAATTTCTAAAAACTGGTTGGAATATTCAGAAAATCTAGTTGTTCCCTCTAGTTGTTATCTCCTCCTCATTCAAATTTTGGTTTTGATGGTACGTACTCCCAACGATATGATATGATAATGATTTTCAAACGACTTGTTGTTGTGCTGACTAATTGTTGTTTCAGATTGATAGGATGCGCTTCCACTTCCGACGTGGCTCAGACTAGGGAGGACATGTCTCGTATGAATTCAACAATGCAACAATGAAACTGGACACAGTGAGCTCCGCTTTAAATCAAGCGCCCGCGGGATATTCCAGGATTTCGTTTCACTAAACTTTTATTCTCTTTATATTCAAGAACGTCCGCATTTTGTCGATTCCCAGGAATAATTCGCTTGTTGAAATATTCGTTCCATTGGCATCAGTGTTCACTCTTTGTGGTCCAGAGCTATCATCTCTCCTGTTTTGGTTATTCTCCGATCGAGTGGAAATTAGGAAGCATCATCTCAAGAATATCAAAGGGGCTGTATCTCCTGGACCGTATAATATACCAGCTTCCTTCTGAAGAGACAACATCTTGTGCTCTATCACAAAACTCGACCCAGGTAACGTAGTATTCTTATCTGTCAAAATCATAGCAAAAGTAGTTACTCTACTACAATTTCTGCTCGAATTCCGAAGAGATTCCTCTAGTCTACATGACTATATACCTGGACGACCTACAATAACTTATCACTCGCTCAACAGCCTGAATAAACGGACCCTGGTCTTTCAATTCAATTTATAATTTGTCACGTTGTCTGGGATCACCCTGTATAATATCTGATGAGGGCTATGGCAGGGCCACATCACAGCCTTTTACCCCATTTTTTCCTCTTCATCTTCGATGGGTAATTGTATGAAACTGTCATAATTCAATTATCATGACCTAACCTAACATTTCCTGATGTAACGATTTCAATATTTCTTTCATGCCCAATCAATTCTTCATGAGCACAATTCAAAGAATATCTATCGAAGATGTTCTTCCATGAATCCGTACACTGTCACCGGGAAAGAAAATTCACGAGCGTTTGCTGAAGTATCTGAAGTAGTCGTTTGAAGAATTCGATGTTCAATTTCATAGTCGAATAATTTGAATTCATGTTCCTGATATGTCATCGCTATTCAGCATGTATGCTCCATTCGGTAATGTATGGGCACAATGTCGAACTGATACTGGCTTGATTTATCGCCTCTCAAATGGTTTATTTCGTGCATTGGTAGTTAGTATCCTCCATATCCAACAGCACGAGTTTGCCAACATATACCGGGTATTTTCGAAAGTTACTCGTCATCATTCGATTTTTCTTATTTGTTGGAGATACGAGAATGAAATTTGGTGAGTAGATATGTTCAGCAGCATTTATGACTCATGATGTTCAGCATGAAAGGCAGCCTTTGAACTTGGCTCTGAAATAGACCGACAGCTGCAGAAAGATTTCAGGATAGGATTTCAGTTCAACATTTATACATATTATAATGATATCTTTTCGAAAGCGTGAACCTGAGAGCGTAAATCTGAGTTATGAAAACAGTGAAATAGGTATGAAATACAGTTTTTCTTCCATTTCAATCAATTATACTCATCTGCAGGACAGGGACTGATATTTCATTTCAGAAGTCTACTGGGGGACTCAAATCACTCTGAAAGCATTGACGCTTGTGAGAATGTTGCATTAAGTATATCATGGTGATTTGTGTCCTTCAAATGATTGGTTACTAGCAACTCATTAGATCTCCGAATTCATATTCATTTACGACTCTATTTTGTTGTTTCCTGGAAACTCAAAAAGGAAATATGATGATTATTGGGATGTATCTATAGTTGGGACAGATCGATGATCTACCTGAAGTAACTGCATTTGAAATTCAACTTCTAGATGCCTAAAATTCTTCGATTTTGACAATATGCGACAAATGTATACAGATGAATATTGATTTCTACTCATCTACATAGAAATTGCGAAAAAAAATTCGCTTCCATCTTCAACACGAAATAATAAAATGATATGATCTCCATTTGGTGAATATCAGGAATGATTCTTTCAATATTCCCTTTCATAATACCTCGAAATTCGAAGGATGCTTTTCATTTTTGGCCCCTTTATACTTGAATCAGATATAACCTTCACTGGATCTTTCGATTACTCAATTTAAAAAAGTTTTGAAATCACAACTGACTATTTCCTACTGGAGATATTTTCCATTGTCTATATAGATCATCATCTTTTCACAATTCGTATATTTCCAAATAACTCAGGTGTGAATAATGTTATTGTTTGTCCTTAGTCAGTAGCCTTATTACTCCTAGACAACATGATCAGTTTTTTTTCTTTTTTCCTCGTTTTTTCTCTTTTTCTATTCTTACTTTCTTCATTTAATGCATTTGATCTGATTATACCACAAAAATACATGTCAATTTTGGGAAGGGTGGAAGATAGCTTATGGCTAACCCTCCTTCCCTTCGTGTGTAAAATTTAATTTTGCTGCAAATATAGGTGTTGAAATACTTATTATATTCCATATTTTCATTCTCATTGTGCTCATGAATTATGGCCCTGAACTGTTGAACAAATCAGTCAAATTGCAAACGTTGAATATTTATTGTCAAAATAGTTTTTCTTCATTCAATATTTTCAGTATTCCATTTCCTACTATGAATACATATTGTTGAAGGATGAGACATTATGTGCACAGACCGCACTTCTTTAGACACACTTTCACATCAACACACACACGATACACAAAATTTCATTAAAATTCACTGCTATATCATAACGAAAATCTAATCAGAAAGAATGATTTCAATCCGTGATTCAATCTCGAATGATAAATAGTACATAATAATGCCTGATATTTTGTTAAAGCGCTCCTTCACTTGCTCGGCCATGAAATTCTATTTCATTCTTTTATCGACGAATCAATCTGGCGTGTTAGCTGAGCCAAGTTGATAGATTACTAGAAAATCATTTTTTGAACTACACCAACACCAATTAGTTATTGGATCCTCGCTCGACCATCAATCACTCGATGCAGAACAAAAAGATGGAATTTGTCAGCTAAAATCAAATTAATGTATTTTGGAACTGCAGCCTCGGCCTCAAAGAACGTTGAAGCGTAAATCGCTACAAAATTAGACTAATACGAGTTCCTTTCATCTGTGACAGAATATTTTAATAAATCGTAGCTTTGGACAGCCGGAATTATGAGTTTATATTTAGTAAGTACTTTTGATGTGCCACGCATCAAAGGAAATATATTTTCATTCTGATGTCATTAATACTGTCTCGATTTTTTATTGTTGAAGCTTATATCCTGATATATGAGGGGAGTTCTTGAACCGAGGGAGCCATAAAAAAATGGCATTTGAAGTTTGTTGTCATAGTCACGGAACATATAAATAAGCACCCTTATTTTCCTTATATGTTTGGCGCTAGAGTTTATTTCCATTTTTATTGATTATTAGATTGCCTGGATGGATTTGACAGTTTTTATATCATCCAGGCACTCAATTATCAACACCAATATACAATTAGTAGTAATAGTTACAGTCGATTAACAAGGGGAAATTTTCCATGACCGTTATATAGTTATATTGTCAAGTTATAGAGCATAAAAACTTCTGAATACATACAAATCTGTTCTTGTTACAATCCCGATTTCAATAAAAAATATTTCATTCCATCAGCGATTTCAAAAACAGGAAGAACGCTGGTGGAATATTCCACTATCAGTCTCTGAATTTATGCAATTCACCTTCTGATCAGGTTGCACATATCAGCATATAATCGGAATAATATATTGTCATTATTGAACTTATGAACGGCAATGTATTTCATATAACTCGATGAATGAGCCTCTCGAAATTATTAATTATGGATGACAAATATGAATGTTTGACTACTATGGAGCATCGTCAATAGCACAGTTGATTACAATATCAATTATGGAGTTCGAAAGCACAGAACTCCTTTATTGATAATGCGAATAATACCTATAACATGGAATCAGTGAACAACATCATACACTCAATACAGGGTCATTCCAAAACGTTATAAGGGTACTGGAGAATCACAGTACACAGTGACCAGTACGCCATCTTTCAAATATTCTTATTGATCAACAAATTATCGACCATAACTGTGAACAAATTCTCAAACTGGTATCAATATCAGAACTCGGAATACTTCTGTTCGAAATGTTTCCCGAACATTAGTTTTCCATTTGTGTTGTCAAACGATAAAGAAATGTGATATCGTATATAAAAATTTATTAATTCGAAATACCACTAACAGCAGTCTTCACAGATAGTAGGAACAGTCAATTCATCTCGACAAAATCATCGGATGGAAATTTTCCTCTCGTGAGCGCGACTCTGATAAACCAAAGAAACGCTTAGGAAACCTAAGAAAGTAATTGCCTTATTCTGGTTCATTCACTATATGAAACCTAGTTCGTTTCATTTAATTTTTCAGTCATTTTCCTCTGAACAGTGAGAAAGATGTTCATTTATGTTGCCATCATTGACTGTATCTTTGATGTTTCCAGTATGAATTGATAGCGTATAAATCCCTTAAATTGATTGAAACCAGCAATTGGAACGAAACCATTGAATTCTCCAGAAAATTAATGTTACTCTGCTTCCTGTTCGTTTGGAATTTTGCTACGAACTGCAAAATAAATTGCGGCAGTGAGAAGATTACTCCGGGAAATATGAAATTAATGAGTTTGGCCATAGTTAAAGGGATGAGTTCAAACAAGCGTAATATTGGCCTAGGGGAAGCGCCTTTAATTGGATTGGATGGGTTGATGCGAACTCCCATTCGGAAGAAGAAGAATGGTTAGCCCACATGTTGACGAAATTGTTATCATGATGGTGAGAAGAATTCAACGATATCTGAATTCAATTGAATTCCATCCATTTTCTATCGATAGTATTATGGTACTCATCGCTTCGGGTGGGAAAGCTGCCTTCATGAGTCCGTGGAGGATTCGTGCGAGTGTAGGAGGAGATCTACAGTTCATACAAGTGAAATCTAAACCGCCTTGGCATTTATCTTCATGATATACACTGTGAAGAGCACAACAATGTATAGAGCATGAACAAACCCAAATTCGAATACCTGGTTGCCTGTGTGTGTACTAGCATTCATAAATCAAATAGAGAGATTCTCGTATTCTGAACAGAACTTTCGATTTCTTATCTGGGGTTGCCTCCGAACCATTGCCTGAATTTGCTGATATGTGATCGGTCGATGTCCCCGTATGAGTTTTCAATAACTTTTTTGCAAGAAGTCGACTGGAGACGCATGGGAAAGTGTTCCCAAATGATTCAGGTGATATTCCTAAGAGTAGGGGACTCACACACATTACATTATTCCTCATAATCATACATATTTCTCATAATAGTGGAAAAGTCGTGACATGGATGCCCTTCTTGCAGGTTCGAGCATTGTATACTTCATAGGATCAGTAACATCAAGGTGTATGTGTTTTTTTTGTACATTGTTATGATCCTCATTGGAATAAACCTGTATTTTTTGTCATCTATCAAAAACACGAAAGAGGAACCTATAATGTTCGAGGAACATCGAGCCAGCGGTGGAATTTTGGGGAAATAGGAAGGTGTTGGAATTTTTCTTGAAAGTTTCGAGGTTGTAAGCATCAGGAAAGACTTCACTATGAAAAGAATTCCACAACTTCTCTTTCTATCGATGAATGATGGTTGGTATAGCGATGTTCGGCAGGTCTCGAGCCTGACAGTGTAGGCGTGGCCAGCCTGAGCTCGTCTGGTTTCTCTACTAGGAATCGCACGTGGTGGCATAATAGATGATATTTCCGTTGAGCACCGACCGTGGAAGAATCTATAAAAAAGGCAGAGATCGCCGACCTTTCTACGATGTTCTAGAGAAGTCAATGTTTTGTGGTTAGTGTTGTATCATCGACTAGGCGAATAGCTCTCTTCCGAATTGACTCTAAAAGCTTTAGCGAATATTTGGGAGCTGAGCTCCAAACATGTGAACAGTACTCCAGGGCAGGTCGAATTTCTGCTTCGTGAATCATAAGCAGTTGCTGGGATGTGAACTACCTCTTCGCACGGAAAAGAAAACCAAGTTTCTGTGATTTTGGAAATGAGAGAAATTCTTTGAATCCGCCTATAGGGTCATTATCTACTGGTAGAGCTTAAATTCAGGTCACCCCCAAGCCTATGTTTGTCAAAATATCACTGTTGATAATATTATCCAATAGAAATCAATTTCCAGATACACTACAAGGTACGAAATCATTCCATATTTGATAATTCAAATTTCGAATTTCATAAACGAATCCAATATTACATATCATTATATATTCCATGTATAAAAACCTCATCACTACTACTTCCATTATTACGAGCCCAAAAATACAACTTCATCAGTTATCTGCAATGGGAATATTCATTTAGATTCGCACGTATCATTTCGTGAACTGATCAAGTAGTGATCTGATTATTCGAATTGATATTCAAATAATCTGCTTCTATTTGCATATGATTATAGTATGCAATATTCGATATGATTCAATATCCGGTAATTTGAAACTGGGGTTTCAATTCGAACTGGATTAAAAAAAATATAATCGATAGAATATCGATGTGGTCTGAACAGAAAAACTACTGCACAATCAGCCACAGTGTCATAATACTCCAAGCGATGGTTGATTTCATCACGACAATGACTTTATGTCACGGATGAATGGAATATTGATTCGCTTGGCATTTCAAATCGGACTCATTATTTACCATTTATTTTCATTTTCGAAATCATTGATTGATCCTTCAGAGTACATTTTTAAGGGGGTCAAATGACCAAAAATGAATTATATCTAGACTAATGCTTGCAAATGGAAATATAACTTGTATCATAAAGAAATTATCAAATAGATCCCTACAATCATTTTCCAGCTTTTTGTGGGATCTTTTCTCCTCGTGTCTGAAAAATGAAGTAGAAGTTATTGAGAAATATTCCAATATATCTGTAATAAGGACAGATTTTGTGATCTGCCTCAGAATGTCACTGCGCTTGAAATACTCCTCATTTTTTGGAGAATCTAAATAACATCCATCTCGATACAGACGATATTTCAGTAAGTAGTGAGTTTATTTACTGATGTTCCTGTAGAGAAAACTTCACAAATAGTGGAAAAGAAAGTGGAAGATGATGAAAGACTCATTGAGAGAACTGAGCTGAGTGAAGAAGGCGTTATAGTATTTTTGGAACTATGTCTCAAAACAACTTACTTTAGTATAGCCATGGAAGATTCTGAAGAAAATATTGAGGAAAAATTCAATAAACAACCGAAGACTTGGTGGAGATATGTAGATGATATTTTCATTATTTTGGCCACATAACCGTATGGAACTAGATAATTTTCTGAATTATATAAACAATATCGAACCCACAATCAAATTCACTTCAGAAATCGTATCTTATAATCAGCTACGATTTTTAGATGTATTCATTTAAAAATCAAATAATATCCTGATAACAAGTGTATATCGTAAAGATACACACAATGACAGATACATCAATTTTCAATCAAATCATCATACGAGTATAAAGAAAGGAATAATCAAATCACTTCATGATAGAGCCAAATCCATATCATCGGACCACCAAATTTTTAATACCGAAATGAACCATATAAGAGATGTTCTACAACTCAACACTTATCCGAAACATTTCATTGATAAAACAATATACCAAATTGAGAACAGACAGAATATACAACAACCACAAAGACAACCAACACTGATAACAAATGTAATCCCATACATTCCCGGAATATCTGAAAAAATTAAACGTGTTGGTGACAAGTTCCAAGTGGAAACAGTGTTCAAGACAGAAAATAGAGATCGATATCGACTCATACAAAACCGAAAAATGAAGAAGAATCATCAAAAAATTGTATTCATAGTATACCATGTGTTTGTGGAAAATATTTTACCGGTGAAACTAGCAGGCCTCTATCAGTAAGGATGAAAGAGCATGAGAACAATATAAAGAAAAAGGTATACTGACAAATCAAAATTAGCTGAACATATCCTCACTGGAAATGGACAACATGTGGCCGATTGGGATAATATTAAGATCATAGGAAAAGGAGACAACAACCAGAAACGGAAAATCAAAGAGTTTGCTGAGACAACAATATTGCTTCTTGTTCAGTTGATATAGATAGAACTTGGCACCCACTTCTGAAAATTGAATATGTAAATTGAAAATTCAATATCAATCAATGAAGACACCTTGTAACCTGAATTCCTCCGACTACCAAATTGTCACTTTCCAGTGTCAAAACCGACAGCATATTGAAAAAATTTTGCGAAAAGAAAAATATTCCAATTGTGTTGAGAACGGGAGCAGATTCGTTCCGAAACGTCTACCAAGATAAGTAGAGGTTTTATTCTGATTGAATATATTTGTATTCTCAAGTGCCTCAAGAACAAGGTGTCACTGAGAAATAGAGAATTTCTCTTTCAGGTATCTATTTGGGGTAGATCACAAAATCTGTCCTTACTACGAATATATTGAAATAATTTCTAATAACTTCTACTTTATTTTTCGAAAATGAGGAGAGAAGATCCCAAAAAAGTTGGAAAATGAATGTACCACCTCCTCGAAAAACTTACAGACAGTACATCCCTACAAGAATAATGGGCCCAGGAGCCTGAAGAATCCTAGATTTCTCCAGAAATGTCATCCGGAATATAGGTGTAATACTGTACGACGTTTGTACGATTCTATTTCTCTGCCTATATTCATTCATCATTCGGTAATGCTGTACATATTCATCGGTAACAGGGTGAGAAACTCCGAGTCTAACTCACTACCACAGGAACTTATTTTGGAAGAACATTGCAAAATGGACATGATCGATTCTTCGATATCATTCAATAATAACTTTGCTGAGTTCAGTTTTCAGTGGATGCAATCAGAAGAAAACAGTTTTCTACATTCCAATTGAGGATTTCTGTGGAATTTTGGGAATTAATACACAATAGTCGGATTGAGATATCCTATAGATATATAATAATGATATATTCGAGGATACATTCAATATTCCAATCAACTCCACGTGAAATGGAGAAATAAACAAATATATCAATAAATTCGACCGAGGAGTTTCACTGAAGGACGAAGGAAAGATGTTCTCAGACTGGTAATTAATAATTTTAATCTCCTTCTGTTGTGACTCTCCTACAAATATATTGAAAGTTTCCAACTGAGTTCCTCTGATATCTCTATTCATGAGATGAATATCTTTCCCTCTTTTCAACTTCAGATTGTTCTGACAATGAAAATTTTCACTTCGCACCACGATCTGTAATAGATATTCTGAAAACGTGCCACATTTACAATTTTCTTCATTACACGTATTTCACTTCTTTATCTCATATCTAGTGGGTCAACGAAGTTTGGGGTAGTCGATAAAGCTGCAGAATGTCAAACACTGGGGGAAATAAAGTGAATATCTCGTTGTGACCCACTTCGTGTGAAAAGAACAAAATGGAATTTCAAATTCAGACGAAGTTGGTCACTCTTATACTTTCTGAGCAGTCGAACTTGATTGAATCAGACCTTGTCCATCATATAAAATAAACATTTCCTAACAGCGAAATAACTGGATACAAGTTTCAGTCTTTTTCAAGTGAGGTCTCTCAATGCTGCCAACAAAAATTTGAGTTTTTACCCATACCGTTGAAGTCGAGTATACCCTATTCTGTCCTGTGTGGAAACTCTGTTGTCTTTCAAAAGTGCGCCAAAGAGAGCAAGTAATCGTTAGTTCTGAAATGATAATTTCAGTCATACAAGGTGATTCAGTGACTATATGAATTAGAGGGCTTATAGTCAATAACCGAAGCACCCAGTAGCGTAGATTCCGTAGGCACGTGACACCTTTTTTCCACAAAATAACTGAATAGGTTTTTCCATCGCTCATTCTGATTATTACACTGAATTGTTGTATAAAAGGTATATACTTTGATTTTTCATGGAAATAGAGAAATAAAAATACCGATGAAAACCGCTGGTAACAATTTTGATTTTTTATAGAATGAGACTAGTTATGAGAAGAAGTGATGAAAAAAAATACCTCCAGAATCTTTTTTGGTGAAAAGGTGTCATGCGATCTCGGAATCTACGTCACTGGGTGCTAACATTGTACCTGAAATGTTCCTCACACCTGATTATAGTATGAAAGAACATATACAGGAAGAATCAGAATCATTTGTACACTCTGTGAAAAGGTATAATGAAAGAGCTGTTTCGTCATCCGACACACATTACGGTAAAACTACATTTTCACAAAGGAATTTATTTGAACTTCCGTTATGATTCATCTCCGTCTACGAGAATCTGAAATAATGGTAGTTGCTACTGGATTACCTTTTGAAAAAAAAACCTCAAATGATTCAGAATGGGAAATGACAACGAGAGATCATATTCAAAACTCAACTAAACAACAACTAAAACATCTAATGGCATATCTGAATCTGAATATGACGAAAATTCCTTGTTCGAAAAATGAACACTGGCTCTTATACAGTTGATCTTCCATTGGTCATGATATGGTATTTATGTTGAAATAGTACATGAAGAATTCACCTTCTCACATCTCAATGATCTACAAGTTTGAATCGTGTGGTTTCAGCTATCGCAAAAATATCTGCTGAAAGATATCTCCTTATCTTCTGATTCTATTCTAAGGATGTTGTCAACAAAAGAAACCACTTCACCGATTTGCTTTGCGAATTCAAATCGTATGTAACATCCAACTATGAGAAGTTGTTTTCTATTTGCAACATGTTTTCCAATCAACTTTCATGTATTTGAAATTCAACAGCACCTCAAATCAACAATTCATCGGTGATGAAACGATATCAATAGAGAACAGCACATCGCGAAAACTGATGATGATTATACAGTAGATTATTCGAGTTCTGTGTGGATCCCATTTTCCAGATCCTACTCAAGTGAAGATACTGAAGAATTGATTGTTCTCAATGTGAACTTGACAACACAGGATCAAGTACGTACTAACATATACGAAATAGATCGAATCATGTGCCTATACTGTTCTGCTCCAACAATGGTTCCCTAACTCTGAATGTAATATAGCAAGGAACTGAAGTATCTGAACATTTTCAATATGGTGAGTGATTCGTAAGCGAGTTCAAATCTCAGGACCCGAGGAGTTGGAGGTGAATAGTTGAGTGCTAGTCCAATATTCATCATGAATCGATCGGATAGAGCTATATGCTGTTGCTTTCACTCCTATTTCATCCATCCATAAATGTATGTTCATGTTCTCACCACAGATGGTGAGCTTCACTCTTGCTATCCTTGTGCCAGTTTTTGAGCAGTAGGATATTGGATTTTCCTCGCTTGTTGTAGCACAAATCATATTTCCATAGATCAGTTATGATTCAACGACATGGATATCACCTTCAATGATAACATCTTCAATGAACATGTACTCGAATAATTCCCTAGAGAACTGAAACCAGTCAACATATCTGATATGGCTAAATGATATGGATCAACTGATGGTTAATTGAGTACATCAATAGATCACCATGAAGAACTCAATATGCCAGAGAATAGAATTCATCCATGCGAGCACATTCAAACTGTGTATAATTTCATAATGATAGGTGATAGATATTATCGCAAGTTATTCAGTCGATCGAGGAGGCGGAAATTACGCAAGGATAGCTGATGGAGAAGTTGGAAGGTCTCCAACTGACGTCAGTTTGAGCATTGTCGATTGAATCTTGATCTCCGAGAGTCTCCAGCTCACCAGATCCTTCTTAACATCTATTCCAGGATACTTTGATTTGTGTCTTATTGGGGTGAATTTGCCATGTTCTGCACAACTATCAGAATCAAATTGGATGTTCCCGAAACGTAATTGAATGAAGAAAAGCAAGAACACATTTCTAGGGCAAAATGAGCAGGTTGCGGCATTCGTTTTGATATATGCCCAGATGTCGTGTTCACTTGTCATATTAATTTTATCAAGCTTGAACGACTGTACTTCTTATCTGCATCGAATATCATGTTGATTAAACAGTAGAGAAACTTCAGGTGGCCCATTCGTGTGTTCAGTATGTATTTTATATATTATCTGATGTATCAAACAGGAAAATGATGAAATAATCGGTGTTGATCTCTGTTTTGTATTCAGGAATTATCCAAAAGGTGAAAACAATAACTCCTCGTGAAAGAGTATAGTACATTCTCGGGAATATTTTGTCATTCCATGATTTCCATATTTCATCAATTTCAATATACAGAGTCCTCAATGAGGGACAAACTCCTTTTTCCAACAAAATTCCATTTTGTTGTTCCTTGGTCAGCAAGCTTTTTGTCCTTCTTGATGACATCACCACCAGTCTTCTGTTGAAATCTGAGGGCCAGAAGGCAACTTAAGGGATGAGTCTTGAGATGAGACAAGTTCAGAGTCTTGGAAGAACGCAATCTGTCTTCAGCCTGATAGGAATAAAGAACACTAAAATCGTTGAAATATTTTCAGACAATTCCATTGATGAATAAGAATTATTGAGGTAGTAGTAAATATTTTGTGTCTCGTTTGTATTGTCGGTTGAATACATGTGTTATAATTAGTTATGCCGATAGAAATATTTACACGGCTCGGCTGAACGATATGTTCGAACTTCACTAGAATGATGTTTGAAACTCAGAAGCAATTTTCTGTTTTACCCGAAACGATGAAGTTTAGTGCCTTGATACGCGAATTCCAGTAGGTTTGTCAAATATATACATCATACAATTATCGAATCCTCATTTCATCGGTCATCTTGAATCCAAATAGGCTTGTGCTTGCGCTCCCATTGTTGCCAACAACAATTCAGCTTCCTCCAGCCATCAAGAATCGAACCCAGTTTGTTGAACCACGTTATATCTGCAGAAATATCATCGATGAAGCGGAGTTGAATAGGTATGGGATTGAAAGGGCACGAGTTCTTCTTGGTCTGCAGCTCTTGGAACAAATTCATAACATCCTCATTCCTCCCATTGGAGGAGGTATATGATATGCCACTGCAGTCGATGCAAAAAATAAAGCTGGTAGATTTGGAACCTCGTTCCGTATAACTCCACTTTATATTTCACCATTCTCAATGTTCTCACATCATCAACAATGAAAAACTCCGACTGGCAACATCCTGTTGATTCTTCCTTCAGAAGTGAAATGTACCGTCATCAATCGGAATCACAAGAAGTTTTCAGAAATATAACAGGGTTCTTTTAGTTCTTCAATACTGTTTTCGATACAAATCTGCATGTAACGACCAATCTAGACTCTAGAATTGCTGATCATTATTCTGATTGCAACAGATCCGGTCTGTAAACGACGATTTGGAGAAGATCGAAGAATGAGGCAATAGGAACCTTCAATACTCAACGCGGCCATGTCATGAACAACGCCTAGACAGTTCAATAGGGTCTAGGAGGAGCTTGAATTTTCCTATGTCGAAAATACTTCATATAACCCACGCACAGGTTTATCCTTCTGTGGAAATTCTATATATATTTGTCGTTAACCAAAATTATTGTATATTTCAAATTGAATGGCAAATAAATATTATTATTATCATCTACTACGAATATTGAATTGAAGGAAGTAGTCCATTCTTAGTAGATTAGAGTAGGAAAACTCAAAGTCATCTCCACAATATTTAATGCTGTGGTTGGATTGATTGTAAATGGTGAAAATGGTGAGACATGTTTCGGACATATATATGTCCATCTTCAGTCTTAACAATCGGCGTAAATATGGTTAGAGATGAAAGTCAATACATTAAAGTTGAAATTTTGAAATTATATAATGAAATGGGATTCAAACCCATCTATACGAGAGCCCCATTAGGGGGGTTGGAAATTGAGAGCACTCTTCAGTTGGAAGGTTTGAAGAATCGAGTGATACGAATATGTTAGGTCAGAACATCACGACATTGATATGAGTTTTGTGATGATAAACTCCACCTCAACTAGTCCGTCAATAAATCAAGAATGAGTATACGTCCAATCCTTGCAATGCTTACCTTGTTGCATGCTTCTATATCATCAGCTATTCTTGAGTTAACGATTGACGTTATCGGTATCAGATGAGATATTATACGATATTCGTATCGTGAATTCATATTACGATAATCGATGGGTTCTCATATCGTAATATGAATCTTTACGACACTCATATCGGTGATGTCTATTACCTCGTCACAGAAATAAACTCTCTTGGGTATTATTGGCATATTTGGGGGGCAGAAATATTTCCCTGATTTGCAGGAACATGTCAAAATGAGAGCCATTTGACACGCACACTGACAAACTCTCATTGAAGTAAGTTAGAAGAAGTCATGGACCTTGTTTATCACAACCTCAGGCAGAATTGAAATACCTAGAAATATCTTGTTGAACGGATGTCTTCCGCTTGAGGAAATCGTTATTCTTCAAAAGGATGAGCTGATATTCACGAACTAACAATGAATACTTGTTTTATATCAAACATCAGGACCATTTTCGATATCTCCAACATCCTCTGAATTCAAAACGAATGAAAACTCCATAGCAGAATTTGAGTTTCATCAGATCATTTTCATGTGTGGAATATGATCCTAGATCATTGGATAATGAGATAGAAGTGATTCAAGACTATCAATCACGAGGTCTATGTCAAAACCACATATAGATGTGTGAAGTAAATCAACATTTCCTCGAACAGTGAAGTTTGAATATTTGGGCGCATTAGGAAAAAAGTTTTCTGTTTCTCCTCATGAAAATATTAGAATCTGAATTTTCATTAGTTCCTCCTGAGAACGAGGGAGGCGAGGCTGAAGAGTGTACGAGGAGGAGTAGAAGTAATTCGATTTCACAGAATGATCCAAAATCGGTATGTTGGGAAAGCCACGTTACTTTTGTCCATTGGGAAGAACAAGTATCTTCAATGAAAAGACACAACAAAACTCTCCACTTCCAAGTGTAGAGTTCCGAAATTGGAGTCCTACTGTGCTGTAGCCATCGCATGAAACAGTGCGTTTCAATAGATGGTAGCCACAACTGAGAAGTGAGAATAATTGACGTTTGTATAGGGCATTTCAAATTTGGATACCAATCATTTCAAAATTGGCCAATCACTATATGTTCATCGGATAAAATGTTTCCTTTCAGCACCAACATGAGATGGTGAAATTAGTTAGAATTTGAGAAATAGAAGAAGCTGATCTGATTCCTCATCGTGCAATAATCGGTACAGAAAATGGTTGATTGAATTGAATTCCATGACTTGGTGTATTCCCAGGACTCTACCTCTCTTACATACCTATCATCATGACGATTCGCCAGTACCAGCACCAGCACCACCGATTCGAGTGAATCACGTGATAAACAAAGTCACCACTCAATTGTCACAATACGCCAACCGTGGCGACTGCCATCGACAACCAAACGTCAACGGAACGCGATCGAGTCCTGGACGTATCCTGGCGGGAAGCGACGCGTAACTGACCGCCACAACGTGGAAGGACGCGGCGTCGATCTCTGCGGGAAACTGGGATAGTGGGACTACGTTTCGTGTCGGTGCGGCACAGTTGGCGGCAAACTGAGAGCGACGCTTCGCGACGACAGAGACGACGACCGTCTTTTTTCGCCTCCGAAGCGACGCCGTTCGAACTGTAGCTAGGAAAGCTCAAAGTTACTCGAGTACAGGCCGGATCCCGGTCGCATTCACCACATGTGAATCAGCAGCAGCAAAATAGTCACCAACAGTGGGCCAGTCACCAACAATGATCCAAGATCCACTCACCGTGTGTTAGATTAGGTAGGTGTCATACGGGTAGAACGTGGTGAGGCCGCCTTTCCACTGCGACCCACAATGGGTCGCAGTGGATCACAATACAAAGGATACACTTCACCACACAGTCTAGTTCTTCTCGCAGAGTTGATGGTTGCTTGAAATGTATGATGGTTGTATGAACGTGTCTGAGCAAGGACATGAACAAAGTATGTGTTCAGCTGTTTTGTCTTCCACGCAGCAAAACCAACAGTCCGTTTGTTGGCTCAGATATTCAATGGATATGAAAATGGATATGGAAGGAATTAAACAATAATGCATTTAGGAAACTCATGAAGAGACATCTACTCACAGAACAAATTGATGCATGAGATACATGTATCTGTTCGTTCGTGTGTGTACTTCTTCTAACTCGCTTCATAGGACTACTGATTTAAGAGTGCCGGAGGCACATTATTTAGATTGTATGATTGAAATTAGGAATATTTTTCATATAAAGATTGTTGTTATCTTCTACTTTTCTACTCATTAATTTTCCTGTTGTTGCGCTTGAGAATAATAACAGAGGTTTCACGCATGTCCATGAGTGACACCATCTGATCTTCGGCGTTTTTCTAGTGTACCTACTCTGTACTTCTCGAAAATAAAGACCTATTATTATTATTATTATTATTATTATATATCCTTCCGAGGTGGTATCTCAGACGGTAATGTCCGGAAAGCAGAATCCGCAGGTCGTTCCTACTCCATTTCAGTGTATGATCAGTTGTATTTTCTGAGGATTCAAGTAGAATCACCTTCAAATATATAACCCGTTACAAATCAGACTAGTTCGTCAGTCTATTTATTTCCGTTCAGTGTTGTTGAGAGCACCCACAACAGAGTCGTTTACACCAAGCAATCTCGAAAGTTCCATACAAGCTCAGAATTTATCTCAGTGGAGTACAGTGTTTCAACAACAGCATGGCTATGTCTGAAATAATATCGATATTCTTGTTCACTAGAGGTATGTTAGTTAGCTGTCTTGCACACAATTCGATAGCGAAGATTTCGGCCTGAAAGATTGTAGCATAACCAACAAGGTTGATTGATATTTCAGTCTTTGGTTTTCAGCTGGGAAAACCGGATGCTACTCCATCTGGGGTTCTAGAGCCAACTGTGTACTTGAAGTATTCAGTCTGTGGAAAGTGGATTGTCTACCTCTCTCATTCAAAACTCTCTTCAAGAAGAAGACTATGAGAGACATCACTACATGTATTTTTGGAGCAACCATGTCCGATAACTTCCAGAGCATCTGACGATTCATTGATTTCTGCACGAGTATGTAAGTCACCAACATTCATCGAAGGTGTGGAAGTCATCATCACTCTGAAGAAAATCACGTGCTCTCTGATCAACTCTTGGAGTATGCAGCATGAATTTGGGACACAGCCGTGTCATACGAACAGTTTGACATCCGGTAATCGCATATACAAATACCTTGATTATTGGATTATGAAATTCAAGGTTCGTCAAGGATTTCCCTGATTTCATGAATTGTTTGTCAGATTTATGTAATCGATTCTACTGCTTATGGAGAAATTTGTTGTTTACAAGGCTTCCTCAGAAAAGATTAGTATGGAAGTCGGTCACGACGGCTGGCGTATGCTAGAAAATTTATTAAAATCGTAATGGAAATATGATTCAGGAACATCTTTGCATTCAAATCATTTTCTTCTTTCAGTTCGAAGAACTCATCAATCCAATCGTATCGGTACCATCCTCAAATGAAAACTTTGGAGAGTTGATAATATTAGTGATAATGATAATAATAATGATTCGTCTTCATTTTTCATTGATAGGATAAAATGAATGGGAAAAGTTCATAAGGGAGGCGGTATTCAACAAAGTTGCTCTTCCATATAATCCCCTCAATTACCAACAACTTCAAGCAAAAAAAATTTAAAAAGCAACGAGGAATTTCAGTATCTACTGATGTAATGATAGTATTACCGGAATCACTGAATTCATGAGTACATAAAAACAACACTAATGATAATAATGATAGAATACATAATGATAATGATAGTAATAATAGCAATGATGGTATGATTGATATTCATTGAGAGTTGGGATTTCTGAGTCATATATACAGGATTCGACATGTGTTTTGAAACTGTTGAGAGTCTGTGCAGATCAAACGTTGGAAGGTAACGAGTTGTATGTATGAGTGGATGTACATGAAAAACTCTTCTGGAACTGGGCGGAATTATATACAGTATACTTTTGAACAAGTCGACCTGTCATGTATATCTGAGCCCTTCAACAGTTCATTGAATGAATATGAAGGAGAACTTTCTTCATTTATTCTGAATACCAGAGCTGAAATATGAAGCTTGAATCGTTCTCTCAAAGTCAACTAACCAGATTGCCTAAAGTTGTTGCTGAAATGGTCATATTCACGTAGATTGGATCAGAACTTCAGACATGAGCTCTGGATTCTTTGCAGGGATTCTTGAGTTGATAGTGACAATATTTTGATTTTCAAGTTCGATGCTATTAGGAGGGCTCTTCAGGACTCAGGAACTCAAGAAGTTATAAAGGGTGATGCAAAAAGAGTGACAATTCACAAAAGCATCACTAATAGGAACATCCTGACTTCCATTATCTTTTCATAATCTGTGATTCCTTCCGATAGTGTTATAATACGTACAAATAAATGATCAATTCATATTCAGACATCTTTCAAGATGAAATTCCCCCTTTCTGTTGTTAACCTCATGATGACAAACATGTCAAATAAGCATCAATATATACTCTCCTTCCATGATATATAAGGTATTTTTCAGGCATGTTCTGCTAGGAACGGACAGGTGGCATGAATGGCGAGTCGGTTGCAATATCCTGTAGGCACATATCAAAAGTTTGTGGGGTGGAGTCTAATATAGGACATTCTTGATTCCCTCATCTGGGCCAAATTACATCATTCCTAGTCAAAATAGAAGATACATTCAAGCTATCAAGTGAAATGAGATTGGCCAATGTTCTTTATGATTTCCAGCTAGCAAACATGATGTTTTCGTCGGGAACATTTTGACGGAAACTCAATCAAGCAATCTCAATTGCATACACCGGAAGTCAAATTTGATATTTTTGATTCGATGGGAGCATGAAATAGAATATTGGATAAGTAGTGTGTGATATGACAAATATCGTACAATTTGATATTCATCACAAGCCGTATAGCGTCGAGTGCGGAAATGTAACGAGTGCATGGAATGAACTTTCCAACGAGTTATGTACACTATTACTTTCACAATCATCAAATCATTGTCAAATCTCACTCGCATTCGAAAGTTATCATGAGGTATATGAGTCGACACCTACCACGAAACCCAAAATACAGCAGTCGGGAACGAGAACCCGAGCGGAGACCCTTTTGATAGTTCCGCAACCTTCGGATTATTCAGCTTCCATCTTTGGTAACCAATTTCACTCACTCAACTGAATCAACGTCAACAGGTTCATTTGTCATTGTCATGAATGTATGTTTCTTGAGCATTCGGAATGAATGAGATACTAACTAGGATATTCATGATATCCTCAAGAATCTGAATCAGAAGAGGAAGGAGGTCACGGTAACATAACCAGACGCATAGGATAGGCAAGGTAAGAATGCAAAATCTGGATTCACAGATGATGCTCTGAATTTTATACAATCCTATCTATCCGATCGAGTACAGTATGTATCATACAATGGCTCTGTATCAGACAAATATTATGCTACATCTGGTGTACCTCAGAGTTCTAACCTATGTCCATTATTGTTTTTATTATTTATCAATGATTTATGTGACACAATCACTGCTCATCATTTGTGTTATGCTGATGATCTAAAACTATTTTCATTAGTTGATAACTACGATGATTGCCGTACTCTTCAAAATCAATTGAACCTTGTTCATAGATGGTGTGATAAGAATCAACTATGTTTGAATATTAAAAAATGTAAAGTGGTTAGTTATACAAGAAAGAAAAACGTTATTGAGTATCCTTATGGAATCAATGGATCTATATTGGAACATCTTGAACATTTCAAGGATTTGGGAGTGGTTTTTGACCAGAAGCTTACTTTTAATGAACATATACGCTCAAAAGTTGCATGTGCACTCAGATCGTATGGATTTATTGTTAGAAATAGCAGGGATTCAACCAATTTGAGAGCTATCAAACTATTGTATTCCACATATGTCAGAACAAAACTTGGATATGCTAGTATAATATGGTCTCCATTTTATGAAGTCCATATTCAAGCCGTGGAAAAGGTTCAGCGTAAATTCATGTAATATTTAGTATTCAAAACTGATGGTACTTATCCTCGAAGAGAAATCACCAACAGTGATCTATGTGAGCGTTTAAATATGAGATCTTAAGAATCCAGGAGAGGTTGTAACTCGCTAAAATTTCTGTATAAACTGTTGAATAATTCAATCGACTGTATCGATTGAATCAGCTGAATTTTAATGTACCTGCTTATCCCAATCGCTCTTCGGTAACTTTTAGAATTACCAGAGCTAATACGAATGTCATACTCAGTTCGCATATATATGTAATGTGTAATAACTACAACCGAATTGCTGCCAACTGTGACATATTCAATTGTAAAGTGAATTACATGACCAAGATTGCGAACACTGTCTTGTGGTAAGAAATGTGAACATCCAGTGCTTATTTACTACTCACACGTTTGTTTTTGTTCATTATATTCTGAAAAATTGTCCTGTAAATGGGTTTCTGTTGTACAATAAAGCTATTATTATTATTATTATTATTATTATTATTATTATTATTATTATTATTATTATTATTATTATTATTATTATTATTATTATTATTATTATTATTATTATTATTATTATTATTATTATTATTATTATTATTATTATTAATATTTTTTGAGTATAGTATCCTCTGAATTCAAATACGCTCTTACTGATAATGAGGGATATCTGACAGCAATGGAAAGCTAATGGTTCAAATAATACATTCATGTTGAATCGCAGATTCAAATCGTATTTTCCAAGTTTTCCAAGTTAACCATCGAGATCAGTAGAGGTTACACCATCAAGTTTCGATCTTGGGAACCTCAGCAAGGTATATTGAAATTCAACATAATCAAGTAGGCAAAAGTCTACAACTTCTTCTAGTGGCTGGGTATATTCACTTCACCAGCAGTTAAATTTTCAGGTGAACTATCATTACATTCATATCAATTACTGCAAGCAATCATTTTTCAGATACTTCCATACTATAGTGCATTTTACACTACAATTGAATCGGAGTGTCAAATTGGGAATGGTTTAAAAAAAAAGGAAGTAATTCATTCTATTGAATAAAAAGAGCACAATTCCTAAGAAGCCATCCAAAGAACCGTCTGAGGTTTCGGAATTATAAATATACTGAAAAGCACCACGATGAAAACAAGGTGTTCCCAAAATCAGGAATAATTGATTGACTACGAGCACAATTCCTTCATGCGAAATCTTCTCAACACAATTGTTTGTTTGCTCGTCCTGATGTTATCATCGTGAATATCACATGCACTTACATTTCTTGAATGAGCTGATAGATGATTTTTATTCATCGTAGAAATGTCATGCAACCACTAAGATCGTCTATAAAAGCACTAAAAACTATCACTTTTCCCTTTTATAGAACAATCTATCATTCCTTAATTCTATCACATTTGCATATTTCAACTCGGTATTCTTCTTTCTTGGGATTATTTATTTGTAGGTTTCTCATTGTGTTCAATTGTAGAGTATTATTTTATTCCAGAGCAAACTGAACAAACTTTCAACTGGTGTCTGTCAAATCCCATTCCGACATCGACAGAGAGAGTTGGATGACTTTGTTATTCTTATCATTTCAAAGAGCGAGCCGCAAACACGTGTTCATGTTGCGAAATTGCCATAGATACGATATGATTATTGGAACGAAAAATCAGACTAAGCGATATCTGATGAATGGCATACGATACGCTACAACTCAAGCATACTATCCGCCTCCTATATGTCTGGGTACCGAGTAAAAGCTGTATACTTCCTAGTTTCATATACTTCTCACCTCATCATTTTCCCCAGTTCCCTCAATATTTGAATACTGTAAATGTGCATGACCGAAACATTTCATGAATATTGAATCTGTATTTTCTACTTTGCATCCATTCGTACTCTTTCGTACACAAAAAGTGGAGTAGTTGGGGACGTTGACGTTGACAATTAGGTCTATTGCCAGTTTGAACTGGCAATTATGGCTAATTGCCAATTCAAAGTGGCATTGTTAGTTAGAACTCTCATTTATCCCTGATTGCCAGTTTAAACTGGCAATTAGCACTAATTGTCAGTTTGCACTGACAATTAGCCTTGATTGGCAATTCAAAATGCAATCAACCCCAATTGCCAGTTCGAACAGGCAATCATAAGAGTATATCATCATGTTCGTTCAGCGCTAAACAGACATCATTCATTTTTTTTTATAATTGCCAGTTTGAATTGGCAATTAGTGCTAATTGTCAGTTTGAACTGAGAATTATTGCTAATTGTCAGTTTGAACTGGCAATTATAAGAAACACATCATCATGTTCGTTCAGCGCTAAACAGACATCATTCATTTTTTTTTATAATTGCCAGTTTGAATTGGCAATTAGTGCTAATTGTCAGTTTGAACTGAGAATTATTGCTAATTGTCAGTTTGAACTGGCAATTATAAGAAACACATCATCATGTTCGTTCAGAGCTAAACAGACATCATCTTATTTTTTTCATAATTGTCAGTTCGATCTGACAATTAGGGTTTATTGTCAGTTCGAACTGGCAATTATGGCTAATTGTCAGTTTGAACTCACAATCAAGGTCAATTGCCAGTTTGAACTGCGTCTATGGCTAATTGTCAGTTCAAACTGACAAAGAATGCTAATTGCCAGTTCGAACTGGCAATTATAAAAAAAAAGTCATGTTCGTTGATCGCTTTCGTGGTTTCAAGATTGACCAATTACATTATAATACATTTTGTTCCTAAATGGGAGTGAAATTCCAAAGTTCCGCAAATCATTTGAACTAGCGATATTTCCAAGTCTCTCCGCGGTTTTGTTATCCTCACGTCTCGAAGCTGATCATAAATCTCGAGGTGTAAGTTTCTAAGGTCGACTGACGTTGTCTCTCCTAATAACAACCGCACCCAGTTCTCCCGGAGGATTAATTTCTCCAGCTTGTTTATTTTCCGGGTGCCAATCATGATGGATCGCCTTCTGTCTCCATTAGTATTGACGTTCAGCGATCCTCGAGAAGTTCGGATATTTCGACCCGATTCGTCAAAGATGTTTGATGAGCTAGTTTCTCGCACATGGTTATTCTCATTCATTCCTAGAGTTTATGAAAATTCATCTCCCAAATTTCCACTAGCATCCTCTATCTACGGAAATATTTGAGGCCGAGAAATAATAGAAAATATTGCGCCCATCTTTGCTCTTTCATTTTTGAACTAACTCGTGTTGAATTTGTCGCCTTTGGCATCTGGTTTACCATTTCGTACTTGTCTTTGATAAAATTCAAAGAATCCATTGCGAATTATAGATCATAAATGATTCAGAAAACAGTGTATTCGAACTCAAAAATTAGGTAGAATAATTTTCAAGAAACTAACACAGAATAATCAGTTAAGATTCAGAATCATCATCCTAATCCAAATCAATTGATATGCTTGTATATTGAACTACATGAATTCATAATGGAATATGAATATCATGGACTATTCACCATTTTTTATCATTCCACTCATGCTATGATATACGTCTTTGATTGGTTGAAATAGTTGAATCAATAATCGAGAACACCAAGTTTTCGATTTTGTATCTCGGCTAATTTGGCCAATTTGTATATTCCTTTGTTGTATATCCATTCGTTTCTGTATATTCCGCTTCCTCATCGATTTGGTTAATTTATTTAAAAAAAAAAGACTACTACATATCTTCATGATATAATGATAAAAATAATGAAATAATGATAATAAAAAGACTACTACATATCTACATAATATCTTCCATTTTCCTGATAGAACAATGACACTACACCTTTCAAAAATTCACCTCAAACTGTGACCTGTGAAGAATGTATGAAAATACCTGGTTGAAAATTGAATTCACTTCATTCTATCAAGCATGAAGGATTATCAATACAATAATCTGAACAAATACAATTCATGTTATTGATGATCATCGTCAATTGCTTCTCTCTTTCGAAACAAATCGAAGGAATTTCTGTTCCCATAATCATCAATACACTTGTTTTATCACATACGATGAGCTGACAGGTTTTGTGGTTATATTTACTTGCCATTATCGTATATCGATCACATTCACGTAATATATAACAGCTTTTCGCTTCGAAAATCATGCATTATGGTTTTTCTGTTGAAATTTCAATCATTTCAATCGGACTCTATGCCAGTTTGAAATCTTTGACGAACGTTTCTGCTTATATTGGGGTTTTGCGATTTCTAATTGGCTGTCAAAGGATCAACAACAATAGCTGATTCAACTTATAGCACCATGATTATAGTTTTGCTATACTCCTGAAAGATTTTTCTATTTCATCTATAATATGTATAGATTCACATACGACATGATGAAAAGATATACATCACAACGATTAACAAAATGATTGTGAAAATATGGGCGGTCTCTGCTTGCTATGTAGTTATTTCCATGGTAGGTGCTGAACGAAAATTTCGTCTATTATGCCACGAGTGTCGACAACCTAGACGAGCTCAGCCTGGTCAATTCCATATTTTCATGTTCGAGACCTGTCGGACATCACTCCCAAACATATTTCATCAATAGATAGGCAAGTTGTCGAAATCTCAGCCTTATGATTTTGAAAAAATTCTGCAAAGAGAAAAATATTTCAATTGTGTTGACGTCCACCAAGATAAGTAGAGGTTTTGTTCCCATTAAAAGAATTTGTATTTCCATATTTTCCAGAAACAAGGTGTCACTGGCAAATAGAGAATTTCTCTTTCAGGTATCTGAAGGTTCAATTTCAAGCGCAGTGGCATTTTGGGGCAGATCACAAAATCTGTCTTTACTACAAATATATTTGAATAATTTTCAATAACTTTTACTTTATATTTTTCAGAAACGAGGAGATAAAATCCCACAAAAAGCTGGAAAATGAATTATTCTTCCATGTTCTCGAAAGATGAGAAAATGAAATAATCTGATTGTAACATGATGACACATAGTCAGTTATAATTTCCTGAACGGAGATTTTCCGAAGCCCTGATAAAAATCATGATCAATAATATGATTGGAAATTGATAGCAATACAGCCTCTTATAGCTGTCATAGACGATCTATATTCTTCACAGTAGAAGTGGAGCATGAAGAAGAAGACGTAAATCACAGTCTTTTATTCCACCAGCAAAATGTCTTCAATTTCGCTCTGAGTAGCAAAAATATATTATCATCATTTTGAGTCGTGGAAATTACGTGAGGAAATTAGGCTTCGAATTGGTAACCTCTCTGTTATTCTTCCCTTTTTTCCATGGGGTAATCTTTGTTATATTTTCTATTTCAATTAGTAAAATTATCAAAATCATGAATGAATGTCTCGTCTGTTACAACGGTTGCAAAGTTGTGGAATTATTGCCTAGTGGAGTATTTCCTGCTGCACAAGACCTGTGAACTTTCAAAAGAACTTTCAATACTTCGATCTCTTCCAACATTATACCGCTGGCAAATACGAAATTCCTTGAACATGAAGAGATGAAAAGATTCTCAGAGGAATGACCGGGTCCGAGGTGGATGACTTGTATTTTCATCATAAATTTCCACTGAACTTTCTACCTAAACTTCCCAGAACAATGATTCTCATATTCGAAGTTGATGTTTCCGAAGGCAAAAATTCCAAGAGGATTACTGAAACAGTCTGTGTAAAAGTTAATCGCAGTACTTTCATCTCCCACGATTGCATAGAGAGAAGAGTTTCCTTTGTCTCCTGGAAAATTGAATTCCTCGTCGCTCCCCGAGCTATTTGACTACAAGCGAAAAGTATTTTATTACGTTAAAAGCTTCAGGATTTGTTATTTGTGGCGTAGTCGGTTCTGGAAGAGTGGGATCGAATTCATCAAGAAAAATTATTGTCGCACTCAGGACAAACAACCAGCAGATGGAGAATTTATGTCCATAATTCAAAAGGGCAAGTCATTTAGCGAAAGTTTCCTCGTTCACAGCTCGTTTTATCTCATTAAAACTTTGTTATTGGAACGAAGACAATCAGCTGTAATATATGTAACATCACTGAGATTGATGATAGAGAAAAAACCGCTTACAATGTTCAAAAATGAGAAAGATCAAAATATTTCCAGTGAAACTGGTCGTCTAAGAGTGATCTTTCCGTTTTCATGAATCCTCCTCTTCTTTCTTTTTCGTACATCTCGTTTTCAGTCAACAGATTGATGAATATATCTTTATTCATTTATTCATTTCGCATGTTATATAAATTTCTACAAGTTCCGGAAGATAAGAGCATGTGTCATTTCACAAAAAATCAATTGAGAAATATAGTTTTGATGCTTGCACCACCGTTGAACAAAGTTATAAATTGAAGAATGTGCTAAAAGCTTTTGTGATAGACATGCGGCTCCGATCGTATTCAAAGTTCAAAAATCCTACGATTTATAGTTTCTTCGTTATTTTTCAACTGTTAGCCACATTTCTGGAAGAATATTTCATTTCATTGAGTATGTTGTATCAGAATACCTCAACTACGAATAAGGTTCAAAACGACATTATATTCATCAAAATTGGCTATTCGCCATTTGGAAATTTATCCATCTCTCACCCAAGTACAATTTTCAGCCACATGAATGAAAATATAACTCAATCAGAGAATAATTTCATGATAGGTGTTATAATGGGGTATTTAGAATTCGACCCCAACCAATATGTTTGATGTAGACTCTCACTTGAGGAACTCAAAGTGAGTTTGACCTACACCTATACACTAAAACTAGAAGAGCTAAGCATATCGACGTTCGATATTATTTCATACTCGAGAATTTTACAGGAGAAGCGATCTACACAACGATTCACAAGTTTGAGGAGGATTGAAGAAATGTGATCTTCGATTCATTTTGATTTGTTTTCATCTGGTATGTTGATATTGTTGAGGAAAATATGTCAATACATTATTTCATCACTATCAACTCCATTGAAGTATTTACTTCCTCGATATTGCTCACTGTAATCTCAATTGTTATTTTCAGGGCCTGGGTATTTACTTGAATCTAATGAGCCACCTGACTGTTGTTGCAGATTGTGTTAAGGATATCTACTTGGAAAATAGTTGGATAGTGGCCTGTAGATTCTGGAAGCGTCTAGAGCTGTACGATCCTCAGCTAAGCAATTATGGTCACTCCAAATTTCCCCGAGGAGTTGAACATTGTTTCAACATTCCTGTATTCTCAAAGAAAATATGACTCGAATGTAGATCTGATATATGGTATAGGATGTTATAGGTCATGATTTTGAGAGAGTTTCACTTGATCATTTCCACAGCTGGAACACGAATCCAGAATGTTGGTTGGCACAAGTCATTGAGAAGAATTGATAATCAGAGAAAATTTGTTGGGAGGAAGCACTACTTGAGATAGTCATGAGCGTTTGAAAAAAAACATAGTAGGCCTACAATATTCCGAATGTCCATATCTCATTGACAAAATCTTCATGAACTTCAAATCGAGTATCACAATTGTACCTCATCGATATTGATAAGCATGATTTGGTGTCTGACGATCTCGAATCTTTGTATGCGTATATGGAGAAGAGGTAGAAGTTTTTCCGGAATTATTGTCTGTTAATGCGATACTTGCATGGAAAACTTGGCTATCTCAAAGTTCCAACTATGTTCAAATAGTAATCGTACACCTTTCGCTAATGAAAACTCAATCTTGATGGAAGTTGTTCGGCGTGAGATGCAGTGTCAAAAGTTAGAGCCTTACGGCTCTCCTTCCTACAGAACACGCTCTCAGATTTAATATTTGGAATCCAAGCAATTTCAGCATTTAAATTGGTTCTATTACCTCTGAATCGCGTACACCTAATTGGAACTGAAATGGATAATTGTGGAATGAAATATCTCCCTGACGATGAACTCATTCGCTCTGATTATTACCAAGTTCATCTTCATAGACCGTATATTAGCATTCGATATCTCGATTCACCCATGCTTTCATCTATAATCATGTTGATTATCAGGTCGAATAGGATGACCCGATTTGAAATGTGAATTTCTAGATATTCGATATGAAGATGGTATACAAGACACAAAAATCTTTTTTGTACGACTGCCACAGTCAAAATAATTCACAAAATGAACATGAAATACTAATTTTTGAAGGAGTCATTTCCGAATCAAAGGATTATCTATCATAAAACAATTTCATTCATTGGAATAATAATTGATTGTGAAGTTTGAAAATTACTTCCAACATATATAATTGAAGAAACCTTAGATATCTTTCGAAGATTCGATTCCACAAATTTATTAGAGATTTCAATTTATTTGGAAGGAGATGGACAATTCAATATTTTGTTAGAGATCTCAATTTTGTTATTCCAACTATCTTCTATATATGGTTCTGCTATATACGGAGGTAGATTTCACATAATTATACAAAAAATGTTGTTTATATTACGTGTGTAAATTTTGTGTTTTCATGACACATTCGAGAGAATAATCAACACTCTCATGTGTTAAAAAAACACTTACATAGTTGAAAAAATTCAACTGATATATACAAGACAAACATATTCTACAATTGTAGATTGGTCCATCATTCCACAAATCATTCCAGGTTAGTTTTCATATTCATAGGTGGAAATAAAATAAATCATAATATAATAAATTCTTCATATGCAACTGAGCCAATCCTTTGGACAAGGCTAGTTTTATCTTTGAGAACCTAACTATATCTTTTTAGTTTTCCATGGGATAAAAAAAAATCGAAAACTGGTATTGCATGATTTTTTATATGTTATCCATCCATTATGACAGTGTTGTCATGGAACATCCTATATATTTTGTTCGATATATATTCCTTGAGACATCTTGTTCTCGAATCACTCATATACTACATATCGTGTAAATGGTTCCAGTAGTTTTTCTCAATTTTCTTAATTTCGTGTCCTGTATACTTGCAGAGATATAACAACTCTGTCAAGACGGATGAAACATACATGGAATATCATGGAATATCATGAGAAATCATTTTTCAAGTATGTTCATTCTATCCTCCTAGTTCTTGAACTCTGGCACTGTTTGTGATACTATGCTCATTGAAAGTCTTGTTTCAGAGGTCTCGATGGAGTTTTGGATATGAGTTCTATCTCTCGAAATGTCAGCGTAGATAGTTCCTGATGTGATCGTTTCCGTCATCTAACATGAATGTTCCATCTGAATTTTCGGGGTGACAATGTAAAGGAATAAAATACAGTGCGGCAACATCGCTACAGAATCAACTCGGCGACTGGGATCTTTTCAGCGAATATTGATAGTTTTTAGTGTATGAAACAGTAATGCAAGAAAACTCCTGATTTATCACAACATAAATTTCGACTATGTTTTTTATGTCATACTTATAGTTTCTGACAGAGATAACAATCACTCTTTTATGAACACGGCTGGCTGGAAACGGCACGAAGCGTTGTCAACAGTCTAACGTCTAGCGGTTACTACAAGGATTTAAACGACACCAGCAGGATATTAACGTCACTAGTTTGAATGGGTTTTCGGATATTCGAAAATAAAGCATGTGATGTAACTTTCAGAACGAATGATGCTGTTACATGATGTTTTTGTATGAGAACATCATTACAAAAAGGTGGTTTCAGTTGGGAATTCGATAGGTTTGTACACCCTCACTGCGTGTTGACACTTTGTGATGCACTTTCGGAGTTAAATTTTTTGAGAGAGAATTATATTTCTGTTCGCTTATTTTTGAGACGAAGCCGACGGTTCTTGCACGATTGCCAGTTGCCATATTGATGAAAAAATAATTATGATACATTGAACTGTGCTTCCGAGTGAAATTCTTAGTTGAGAAATACTAGACCTGAAATTCGAAATATATCTTCTGCATGCGCTACTCTTTACGATTTCATATAGGAGTTTTTCCGACCCGAAAATTCTATCGTTACACAGAATTATGTTTCCTAACTGATTACATCAAGAGCAATTTCAGTCAGCAGATGGAAAGGAAAATACGTTAAAGCAACTGGTGTATGATTGTTATTAGGGAAGAATCTCTCTCGCTATATTTTTTCAGACCGAGTGTTGTATTTCCGTGAAAATGAACTGAATCTACAAATCTGCAGAGCAGCGAGAAACTAGAGCGATACCCGTTCATTTCTGCACTCTTTTATTTATGATCGGACGCACAATCCATTCTCGTTTTTTATCGCCTTTTGTGCCGAAAACAGGAAACAGCATCCTACCTATATATTCTTTTTTAATATAGGAAGAGATACGAAACTCATTCTCCGCTGTTTGGCTTGTAATAACGTCGAAAACAATAAGTTATTACTTTTCATATAGCAGCCGTCTAGATTACCTTTTCGGTTCGCAATATGAACATGGCAAGGATAACATTGCTTTTAATTTAGCATTGTGGGATAGGTGAATTTTACAAAGAGAGTTTCATTCAGTTTTTCCATAGTTCAACTTGACCTCTTTGTAACCTATCATCACTCCGACTAGCAAGATCTCTTGTGGAAACCCTGAATGCTAATCGAATTAATATTTGTGTTTTTCTTGGGGGGTCAATCTGCAGCTTCATGTTTTCTATTTTTGTATTTCTGTGAAATTGGGCGTGTTTTGAGGTAGTAGCTTGGCACTACTCGGAATGAATCGAGAACCCGCCGCAAAAAACAACCCTTCCTATCGAGTAACCGATTTTTTTCCCAAATGTTGATACTCAGGAACCGTCAATATAATCTGTCAGTACCTTTCAGGCTAATTCTATCCATCTATCGCATTTGGCGTTACAGATCTATCGAGAACGTTATTATTCTGACATTCGTATCAGGAGAGCAAAAATTCGATAGGGTATATCGTTTCAAACCCGCTACGAGCAAACGAAAATTTCAGAATTCAATTTCCGAGACGGAATCGGGAAATCAGTATTGGGAGAGCAAGAACGTCTGGGGGATTCCAATACCAATCAGGTATCGATTTGTTGATATTTTGTTATTGTTGTACTACTCTACGTCACATGGTTCATTTCTCCCGACATTATTGTCAAGAATGAATCGAAATTATAATAATTTTATTGGGAATATTTGAAATTCTCATTTCATATGAGAACAGTACAATAACCTAGTCTTGATCATATTCGTAGAATTATTTAGCTTACAGGATATCAGTATAGAGAATTACGATATTCAAAGGAAATTCTAGTTCGGATTTCAATTTTATTATTATTCAAGTAATGTCGCTGACGGGCAGAAACTGCTGGTTTTGGATTTTTCCTAATCGAGGTGAATACACTAGTTTTTATGCTGAATCAATGACCACTACCAAAACGGACATGAAAAGGTATTAGAGAAAAAACCGGCAGTTGTGGTTCGGACAGTGGACCGTAAAGTATAGTTTTTCAAATTCGCAAACAAAAAGTAAATCTTAAACATTTTGCATCATGTCTAAACTTCGCGAGTGGCAGTTCCAATCCTCCAACGAAAAGCGAGCCTTTCTGTAAGTACCCTTTTTCAATATCAATAGTTTTAGTTTTCTTGTTTTGTTTTTATTTGAGTTGGGTGTATCTTGCTGGCAAATTGGTAAATTTATTTCATGCCCGAATTGTCTTTATTCAAGATGAATAAATTTGTTAAGTGGAAATAAATTCTTTAATTATAATTTCCATAAAACCTCTTGCAAGCGAGTAACTTCGAGTTGCGATTGTAGGGGTGAAAACCCACTCGTGACATTATCAAACTACCAGAACGTTTGTTCATCTGAATCATTTCCTTACAGTGACATAAAAGAACGCAGCCATATCTTCGAACCTAATATGTTACATACCCGAAGAGGAAAATTTTTATAATTGACATATGTTAATCACATAAGACACGAGGTTAGGTTAGGTTCGACTTTCGAACGTTATGTCTATATCGGTATCTCTGAAGCAAGCATAAGTTTGATGCTATTGCTAAGATCTTGTGTATCTCTCAAGTGCTGTCATCCCTAAGAAAAAAAGTTCCACTTGCATCGTGGTTTCATTAAACCACTCAAATTCTGCAAAATTCAGTGTGGAGTGAGAAAAAAAATGATAACTAGTACCTCATTCGATGTTTTGCATTACCTTGGCAGATCACTTTTTCATTTCATTCTTTTTTGCATTCCTGTACCTACCGAGTAACAGCTGCAAACCAAAGCTGAATGAGGAAAATGTATACTTGCAACAAATAGTATACTATATAGAAGACTATATTATTCGATTGGGGTTGGTTTCCTTGTAGAAGAAGATCTACTCCAGTGGACTAGGATGAATCAGCCAGTAGTTGGATAGTTAAAACAGAGGGGAATTACAATTCGATCACTCTAGAATTTTCAGTTTTAGAGTAATCGTTTTCGAAGTTTCTCCAAGTGACCGATATATTGAGGATTTGGTTGGCTAATGATAGAAAAAATTCCACAAGAATTTTCAGCAACGTGAAAATGAAACGGGTGCATTTTTGCTGATACGCGGAAAGTGTATTGTGATTTGTAGATGTGTGTGATGTAGATTTTCTACTCCAAAAACCAAGGTTGGTAACACACTACCAACCATATGGTTTCTCAATATCTACTCTATCATCAACATGTATCACAATATCTAATATATAGAATTCCAAGTCCTCTGAGAAAAAATCATAATTATTTTGTGGATTACTCTATCAAAGCCATTTCCATTCAAAATATTCTTCTTACCTAAAAACATTTTATTGATAGATCATCCTCCTCACAAGTCCAACCGCTCATTGTGGAAGACGTTCTAGGGCCTGAGTGATTATATACAAATTTTTGTTGCTTAGCAACGTTACTGGTCACCCCTATACTGTCAGGCTCGAGACCTTTCGAACATATACCAAACATCATTCATCAATAGAACGGCCAAGTTGTCGAATTCTTTGCCTAGTGAAGTCTTTCCCGATGATCACAACCTCCAAACTTCCAAGAAAAATTCCAACACCTTCCTCCTCTCTCAAAATTACACCGCTGGCTAACACGATGTTCCTCGAACATTATAGGTTTCTTCTTCGTGTTGTCAACGAATAAAAAAAAAGATTTGGATATGGGTATCAGGTTCAATTGCAGATTGAGGGATTTTTTCAAGTAAAATGATAAGATTATCGACTATCGATACATTTCTACAACGAAATTAATCAGTTGACAGTAGTATAACCTGTACCAGAAAGGTTCTCTATTCGCGCTGCAAAAGTATTCATTATTATCTGAGCATTCGCTCTATATATTGTTTCAAAATATCAGGAATATCAGATGGTTGATATCTCTGGAAGATGAAGATTCAGTTTCCGGTCTGCTAATTCGTCTGAGGAAAGGGAATGTTGGTTCATATAACTAAACTCCTTTCACAGTGTCACAGTTCCATGAACAACAGTACAATAAATATTTGCTAACAAGCTGGAAACCCCTGGAATCGTATACTCACAATGTATCCCAGACATATTTATGTAACCTGACATCAAAGTTTCTTGTTGGCCTGTGGTATATGCGAGAAGTTTGATTTTTCCACTTTCATGGATGAAGTCTACGCTGGATACCTCCGAAGTTTTGTAATCTTGTATCCCCCGGGAGAATACCGGCCATGAAAAGTCAATGGTGAAGTTGAAGCCGGTTCATAAGTTGGGCCATTTCCGCACTAGCTGCAATTAATGAAACTGGGCCTGGAACTGGCAGAATTACTTTCCAAAGATATATTCGGAAGGCGTTGAGCTTGCAAACATCTTTATAACGTCATTGAAGGATCTCTCGAGAAGAACTTGATGAGTATGTTTAAATCATCATTCAGCTACACGGTCAGAAGAATCTAGTGACTTCAGCCTCAGCTGAATGATTGTGAATATTATCAAATTGTAATTATCAATGATCTTCGAAATCAACTTGAAAACTGATAGGTGGCGGTTATACAAGTGATTGATAAGAATCGATACGATAACCATTCCAAAATGGTTGAAATTAGTCATTATCAGTTCATCATTGGCTCCTCTATAACTTCTTGGATAGATAGAGGGGTTTTTCAGGTTCTGAAATATTCCGAAGAATATAAACGGTGCAATCGATATGAACGAGGAATTCGAAGTAATATGACGAATATTATAGGAACCAATTAGGAATATTCGATGTGGATTAGGTGATCAGTACTGGACGAATGATGACAATTCAAACATGTTTCCATAGTTCTCAAATTCAGAAGTAGGTGGCAGTATTGATGAATAATCATGATTCTTCAATATCAATTTCCGTGCGATTTGAAATATTGAAAATTTTGGCTGTAGTATGTAAGTATCTCCAATTGTAGTTGTTGTTCATTCACATTTTTGTATTCATGTTATATTGTATTTTGTATTGGTGAATAGACCTCATTATCATCATCATTGTTATCATCATTATAATCATGATGATTATTATTGTGTCTTGTACTATTTTGTACTGGATGACATCACAAGTGATATCACCATATATTTTCTATCGAAGCCAGAGCATCTTCCAAGATGAATTAGGCTGCGTTCATGAACTCAAACTGAATGTCCTTGCTTATCATGAAACGTCGATAAATGTACTCTGTCAGTATGGACTATGAACTCACAATGGTTCAAAAACTTGCTCAGAGTAAATCACGCTTACTTTGCTTCTTGAGAGAAATGTTGTGAATATTTTAATATATATAATCTACATCTGAGTTCATTGGAGATATAACATTCTTATTATTACATTAAAATAATGACACATCATCATCCATAATAATTGTTTGTCCAATGAAGATAACCTCGAAACAAATAACCTCGTTTTATGACAATTGACATTCATTCAGGCAGGTTCATGAACGGGTGTACTCTGAGTAGCCATTATCAATATATTTCTAATGAAGTGATCATCCTCTGATCAACTCACAAGAGTGAGTTGATGAACAGAGCTCAGGAGTTTCATAATTCATATTTTTCTGCAGATAGTCCTTATAAATATTGTATCACCGACACCGTATACAATCAGTCTAGCTAACAACGTCATAAAACTGTCACCAAATCCCATACTACTCCATGTTACTCGAGTCAACTCCTATTGAATCGTTATATTCTTCCTCCGATTGGGTCATCGAGAAAAATGTCACAGAATTCTTGCCGAGATAATCTGCCAGCAATCATTGTCCTAATTGCTTTTTTCGTTACGACAACCCAATGGAGTGCTTCCCGAGAGACCGTCGACTGGATAATCCGGCAGCACAATAAAATTTTCCAACGGAAGTTTCCACCTTCATTTCGATATTTTGTTAGCAGCATGCGATCGAGAAAGATATTGAATAATGAAATAGAAGAAGGGAGAAATGTATTGACATCGTTTAAAAGATAACGATGAGAAGTTGTGATGACTTGTAAATTATCATGGATCAGTTCGAGGAAAAATGACGATGCAACAAGAGATAAAATGCTGGGGGAGAAAAGGTGTCCTAGAAGAGTAGTGGAAATTTACTGAGACTGTAGAAGACAACGAGCTGAAACAGAGATTTGAAATAGACTTTAGCTGAAATAATGATGTTCAGAACACTGGAGGATCTATTCTGCCTATTTGCCTATCTAACTTCTTCAACCATAACTCTAACGTACAGCTAACTTGACAGCATTTTATTCGTTATAGCGGAAAATCACTCGAATGTCAGTTGTTAGATGGCGACACACGTATAATAATAAAATCAGTTTTAATGATAATTGCACAATCAGTGTTATAAAAATCCAATTTCAGATCGAACTACATAATTACAATCTCAAAACGACAACTATTCGTACAGAAATCTGTGAAAATGTCACCATCTTCTGGGGAGTTTCATAACTATTAGGTCATTATGGCGGGAAATGACGTTAGCGTTTTTGACGAAACAAAACACGATCAGTGACTGCGCCAGTGTTTTGTACATCGTTGCTGAAACGCTGGATATAAAAAATTGATCCATTTGTTCTAATTCTTATCTGGGATTTTCTCTCCTCGTTTCTAGAAAATGAAATTATAATATAATTATTTCAATATACTTTTAGTGAGGAATGATTTTTGTGATCTGTCCAAAAATATCACTGCGCTCGAAATTCAAACTTCAGACACCTAAAAGAGAAATTATGTATTGGTCGGTGTATAATTAATAAAAACAAAACTTCTACTTCTCTTAGTGGTCCTTTCGGGAATGAATCTGCTCCCGTTTTCATCACAAGCGACTCAAAACAACCAAATATTGAGAAAAATTGCGAAGAAACGATGAGAGGAATTCCCACACCTAATCTAGACATCACAGACAGTATCAAAAAGAGTTTATATTCCGAATTCCATACATGTACAATAATTTCCAGATATTGGAAATAACACACTTATGGCCTGAGCACATCTGGTGATATAATATTCATGCAATCGCTTTGATGCCTTAGTTATGAGTCATTGTGAAGTTCAGTTCATTAGCACACAGGAAAATTGCCGATTCCAACACTGTGAATGAGTGGAGATTATCAAATGAATAACCTAATAATCCCGGAAATATTTGAGGACGTAGTACGGTGAGAAATCACCGGAGGCGACCTTCACCATTGTGAACCTCATTCTGTGAGTATCCTCATTGAGCACAGCACAGCATAGACTATGATAATATTGCAAGGAATCAGCCACTGAAATGGGCCTGGGATCATGATTTGGAACTGTGGGATAAACATCGATAATTTTATTTATGGTATGACCGCAGTACACTACGGAAGTGTATAATATCTCAGCAACTTCAAATACCTCCAACTACAAAAATTGATCTGTTTCTGAACTCGAGTATTTTCCCGCTCTTTGAGATATTCGAGGTTATGGGTTTGTTGTTCACGAAAGTATACACGAGCAACACAACGACTTGTTGGAGTAGTATCATTGCACGACATTATAAAAATTGTGTAGGCAATTAGAGATATAATAGGAATATTTGTTATTAGATTCCAAATCCAAGAAACTTGACCACCATATCATAGTACAGCATTCGATGGAATAGGTTGATTTCTATTTATTTAAGTACATTTCTAAAGTCCATTCAATTCATCTGACAGTTCACTATGCATCGAAACATGTGAATTGGAAGCTTAGTACCAGCCATGTTGATATACACTAATGAATAGTTCAGGTACGGTATGAAATGTAGTTGCCGGGATTCTGAAGTTTCCAACTCGAACAAACTAGTTCTATCGCTAAAATACGAGTCTGGTGCATGAAGGGTCATGTGAATAACATTGGATATTGATGAAGAGCAATGATGGCCCAAGTCATTGAATTTCTATGTTTCGGTATTGTTGTAATTATTGAGCACAGTTACAAATGAAATGCGCTGGGAATGTGCAACTTCTGACAGAGAACCCGCAATGGTCAGAATGAAAAACCTCTAGGAGTCTGAAGATTTCCTAGGTGATCACCAAGTCTAGTAGCAAAGATTCCTAGTCTAAGACGAATGAATGATTTCTAACAAATCTCTCTCACTATCTATTCATGTTCTTGAAGCCAGATAAATTCGTATCTTCCCTCCGAACAACAAACCCACTAGAAGGATCACAAAACAAATATTCTGATGCTAACATGAATTCCCAGAATTATCATAATATTGGTACCCAATCGTCGCCAGTGTTGTCATATCCAATCATCAAAAAGTGATGAATAGTCCATAATATTTAAAGTCCTTTATGAATTCATGTAGTTCAATGCACAAATATAATAATAAATTTGGGTCATGACGATTATGAATCAGTTCTGATTAATAGAAGATTGCTACATTATTCTGAGACTCAGTAATTTTACTTTCTTGGGGGCTCGAGGACCAGCATGGGTATCGTGAATACTTTTTGCTCAACGTTGCAACCCCGCAATTTGATATTGACAGTCGACGGCGATTATTGCTTTGTTTGGTATCTGTCATTATTTACGTTTTGATTTATCGATATTATTCAACTTGTGTTCAGTTTTGTGTACTCAGAATTCATCAGAAACTCAGTTTATTTCCTGTTTTGGTGATTTGATATAATGGTGAGACGTCGTGAGGTGTGTTAAAGACAATTTGAACCGGCGATCAAAACACGTCATTTCAAAGGTGAGTTACCATTGTCGTATCATTCGAGATTTTGAAGCATTTTCCCAAATGGAACGGATAAAAATGAATTTAAATTGATTTGATTAGATTATATTGATTATACCCATAGGTCAGCTGCGACAGTGTCTTGTCATTGTTCACTTTCCCACCAAGAAATGCTGAAAAAGTACTACTGAAATTCTCACGGATTTTCAATTTGGTTTCATCATGAATTAATAATAAATTCGACCCCCTCTGACAACACGGCACTGGTGCTGGGAGAATCAGCTCCTGCTATCCTTGCTTAGACAAAGATAGATACTATAGATGTTGCTTCCAAACAAACTGTATTGCCAGGGCTGTGGATTACTTATCTAGTTTGTTCAATGATCGAAGTATCTTCTGATGTATCAGTAGCTTTATAGTGGAAGGCTACTCGAATTCAAGTGAATAGATCGATTTTTACATGAGGTGCTTGGATTCAGGAATCTAAGTTCATCTTTGACAAGTGGCTATTTATGCTATCCCATATGGCATACAATTGTTAGATTTTCAACTTTTCAATAACGGCAATTGTATTTTTTCTCAGCGCGTTATTGTCCAAATACATAACAGCCCAATATAGCAAGTCATAAGCAAAAACAATTTTTCATCTTCACAGGAATCTTCAGAAGAAATGGTGAAAATCCAAGGTTCTAGCATAGCCTTATCAGATCAATCCCATCAATATCAATCATCCCAGAGGGTCAACTTAAGGAAAAAATCTCACAATCAATCCGCTTATCCTGCGTTCATGTGTATTCTCATGTATCTCACGGATTCCATCATCGAGAGTACCATTACAAAGATGAAAAACATCCGAGTCAACAGTCTTCATCAATAAATATTCCACATCACAGAGCTTTTCAGAAGAAGATAATACTGACTTTCAAACCAGAAAATGGTTACTTAGGAAGTTTCAATGTTTTTTTTATTCCTGTCAAACAATAGACTTGCTGATACCATTATTCCCATCTATCAAGAGATTTAATCACACATCATCCAAACTGTACTGAATTGGAAATATTCAATATTGGTTCCTGAAAAATGTAGAGGTATGAATGATATATCGTTGAAACGGTTGAATATTACTGACTGAATACGAATGAACGAGACATCGCTATATCAACTGTTTCGCTGGAACTGTATTTCCATGATATTTTATATCTCCAATTCACTACCGACAAGAGGTTACTGTTGAGGGTCGATCAAATATCGACGTTCAACATAATATCTACCAGGCAAGAGTTTCACTGTCCACTTGACACTCGAAACCAGAGCCGTTTGATGTAAATGTACAATTTACAGGGTTATTCGATGTATGTCGACTCCCTCTCAACTATTTCTTCATTGATGCTATACAAAGAGGTACGTATCCACTCCAAATTGTTCACATTGGGTGGTTGTGTATGGCTGCATGATGAGTCCTACACGCAGAAGTGCTCTTCTTTAAAACCTCAATTGTTCAAATCCAAGTTCAGATACCCCTTCAAACTTCCCAACCTGTCAGTTAGGTGAGAGGTATTCGTTTTACCTACCCTGTTTATGCAACAGGATTCTTGAGGATTTTGCATACTCTCCTCTATCTTCCACCAGAGAGAGTTGAGGAAGACCTAATGATTAGCAAACCTATATGAAATGTGAATATATGATTTTCTTCTACAAATTTATGCGAACATTTTGAATTTCTCCATATTTCATGATAACATTGTACTATGGAAGTTGAATGGTAGTGAGCATCGTTCAGTTCTCTGTTATATTCCTCTTCCTATATTCATATCCATATGAGATGCCTCATATTTTTTTCCATTCCTCTTTTCCAGTCCCTATATGTGTGCAGAATCCTTTCACACGTTTGGGTATTCATTCATAAATACTCAATCAATTCATTGATTTTGATGTACATATAGTTAGTGGAATAATTCAATCTTTCGACAAAAGGGACTCATTTTATTTCAATATTGATATTGTTATCATCTTATGAATGGATTTCAGAATATGATGAACGATGATATAGCAGGAAGGAAACTGAAGACTCGAGGTGCAATATGAATGTATAATTTACGAAAGCGCTGAACGGACATGATGACTTTTTTCATAATTGCCAGTTTAAACTGGCAATCAACCTAAGTGTCAGTTTAAATTGGCAATCAGCCATAAATGCCAGTTCAAACTAGCAATCAGCCCTTTTTTCATCATTGCCAGTTCGAACTGGCAATTAGCAGTAATTGTCAGTTAGAACTGACAATTATGACTGAGTGTCAGTTTGAACTGGCTATGATTTTGTGACACGCTCTACTCCAAATGCTATTTTCTCTATACATTTTATCCGCTCCACTAATTAACTCCCTTGATGTTTCATTTACCATATCGACAAATCCACAAGCCTCTTATCTAAATTCGCATCTTGTCACGATGTCGCACCTGCGAGTTATAATTATCCTTGGCTGGTGAAAATTGTGTGGAACAAAATGGAATGTATCCAGGGAGATAAAATCTCCAATTTGGAAGTTTCGAACGAGCTACCATAAAAGGAAACACGATGTGATCGTTACTTTAATTTACTAGTTTAATTATTACGTCGAGCAGTGCATTAAACTCATTTAATAACTGTTGTCGAATTGTTATGTCGCATTTCATTAGCGTGTGTAATTTGGAACGAATTCATTTTGAAACATTCAACTAATAAAAATCCCTTCTCATAAATTGTACGTGGAATTCAATATCGCAACTAGTATTTCCATGGCAACCATATTCCATATTGTAACAAATATTCACACTTTTTCTATTATGTACTTGAAGAGGTACACATACAAGGTGGAATATATCGATACATCAAAATGAGATCACATCGATTACCTATCAACTTAGCTCATTTCGCAACCACTGTTCCATCAATTTCCGAGCGAACTCTCCTTCATGAAATGTAAGGGAGAATTACTCTTTGACCTATACACCTAAGCAGGATACATCCAGATGGATTTTCTCTCCTTGTGCTTGAAATTTAACCTTCAGATACCTGAAAGAGAGTTCATCTTCTTGCCAGTGACACCGTTTTTCAGGAAATTTGGAAATACAAATATATTTTCTCAATAGAAACAAAACTTCTCATTCTACGCAAGTTTTGTTCATGTCTCGAATATGTATGAAAAATGAATCCTGCCTTTTGACAAGAGTTATGTACTGGGTATGAACTTGTCAATAAGAACAATTATTATTAGTATCATTATTATCTTAGTGGACGTTCGAGAACGAATCGGCTCCCGTTCCGAACAGAATTCATATATTTTTGCCTCCGTAAAATTTTCAAAGTTTCCTTGTTTCGAAAATGAAACGTGGCAGGTTGTCAAACAGAGGAACTTTGGTTACCATCAATTGATATTCAGTTCGCCATTTTCATTTCAGTTGATGCCAAGTTCTATCTATAACAACTGAACAAGAAACAATATTATTGTTTCCTCCACGACTGCAAGAAGAGTATTGGATATATATGTGTGATTTCCAAATTCATTGATAAACAAGGTGTCACTGACGAATAAAAAATTTCACTCTCAGGTTTCTGTCGATTTAATTTCAAGCGAAGTGACAATTTGGGGCAGATCACAATTCTGTCCTCACTACAAATACATTGAAATTATTCAATTATCACATCTTCAATTTCAATTTCTGAGAGAAAAAGAGAAAGATCTAGGAAAATAAATACACTACCTCCGCGATCAACCTACATACAGTAATTCACTGAATTTTGCTGGATCTAGAGCCTCGACTCAGATTATTACATTTTCGTTTTCCATTCATTCACTGGATGAGCCGGGTTTATTTTTGTGTCGTTTGTTCATTTTCTGATTCTTCAGTTAGCCACAATCAGTCGAGTAATTTGGGAATAGTTAATTCTTCCTACGAGCTCCATGTCAGATAACAACGAAAATGAAAAATTATAACTTATTGAATAATTTTCAATTAACCTTGATTGAACTTCCATAAGAAGATGAATTTGATCAGGTGCTTCTTCCTTAAATCTGGAAACATCACTTTTGTCAAAAATTTTAGACTTTTCCGGTCGATATCCCACACTTTGCTTCTTTGAAAACGATGCTAGCTTGGAATATTGACTCAAATCCAAGTTTATTTTGACTTCAAGAACACTTTCCAACATAGAGTACTTACTCCATTGAGTATTTGGCTGAAATGTCTTTCGTGAATTTGCAAATTAGGCTAGAAACACTTCCTCTTTGATACTGTTTGTTCCTTTGTTGTGGCACCAGTTGAGTTTGCGGCCTCTAGGATGGAATCTGGTAACTCGTCGTCAGAACTGCTCATTTTAACAGCTTTTGAACTTTTTTATGATCGAATAGAAAAGTGCTGTCAAACTGAGGAAAATTTGACATCATGTCAAAGTTGACAAAGTTGACAATATTAAATATAATCTTCCATCATTATTCAAGATACTTAAAATTTCGTTTCTGTGTTTCAAGCTGAAATGCGAATATCGGAATATACGGTTGGAAGGTGAAAGGGAATACACTTGCAAAGAGTTCTCGCACTGAGTGCGGATAAGTGGCACTTTGCGCACGCAAATGCGTGCGGGAACGTACTACTTTGCGCACGCTCGTAGGAAAAAAAATAAATTCAAAGATGTAGATATACCTATTATTGCGCATCGCGAACTGCTGAGGTGCGGACACAGCAAAGTTCCAAGTGAATCGTCTGTTTGGGAAATGAATCAGTAGTCGCCAAAACTGTATGCCAGATTTCCTTGAGAATCTCATGAAATGTTTAATTCGTATCCTCAGATAGCTCAGATCTTTCTCATGATATTCGAACTCGCCGTTCATTTTCCCGTTGGTTTATATGAACCTCAAGCCGAACAATAGGTCCACGTATGAATGGCGAATGAGGCAGGGTGATACTAGAATATATTTAGTGGGATTTGCGAAGTTCTCGACCCACTGGAGGAGCACACACGTTTTCGCTGGCATAATTTCCGAGCCACATGGATATGGCGAATTGCATAGTGTGGCAAGTTGACGATTATGGGGATCTTGGGAGGTCGACGGATGCTTTGGCACTCAGCGACTCGGATATTCAAACAACCATACACGGCAGGAAATTTGTCAGGGTTCAGTGAGTAATGTCAGGGGCTGAATTATCGAAATCATGACTCCCAAATTCCGTTGGAAAGTCACTGTTACCAGGAAACCATAGATATATCAGAACAACGATGTACAAAACACTGGTGCAGTCACTGATGGTGTTTTGTTGCGTCAAAAACGCTAACGTCATTTTCCGCTATAATGGCCTGATAGTTATAAAACTCCCCAGAAGATGGTGACATTTTTACAGATTTCTGTACAAATAGTTGACGTTTCGAGATTGCAATTATGTATTCCGATCTGAAATTGAGAAGTAACCTGAATAACTACTTCTGAATCAACATTTTTATAACACTGATTGTGCAATTATCAATAATACTGATTTTGTTGTCATTTTTGTATTGCCATCTAACAATTACCGTATGAGTGATTTTCCGCTATATTGAATGAAATGCTGTTATCAAGTAAGCTGTACATTCTGGTTGAAGAAATAAGATATGCAAATAGGCAGTGTTTTGTACATCGTTATCAGAACATATCAGTTCATTTCCTTCATTTATTGAGAGTTCGTTGTTGAAGAGTGTTGTTGCTACAGACGAAACGAATTTTTGTCACAGCGAGTTGAACAGTAGATATTAATCACGATGGAAACTTCACTCATGCTTCATTCCAGCATATATAGGCTCAACAAAATCTATGAAGATAATATTCTCATCATATCAGTTGTATTCCATGTCAACTCTCCTGCTCCTGAATTAGCTTGTTGGCTGAATTTCATTTCACCTACAGTAACTTATTTTTCTGGTCTTGTTTGTGTGGAAAATTCTCGTGACTTGATAAATAATATTTCTAATTCCAACAGTCCAAAGAAAAAGTCCAGTGAACTCTATTTTGGTATCATTTGATGTATCTATCCCTTTATCTTCTATTGATCCTGAAGAATGACTACTGTTTGTTCGACAACTCTTCAGCTATTCTAATTCACCACTCACATTGCCAGAATATTTCCTCAAACTCCATTCATCGGAGAATCGATTCCATCGATTATTCCTTTCCATACTTTCTCATATACAAATGTTCCAGTACCCATAACTCATTCGCTCCTTGGAACACTTATTTTCATCATTCCATTTTTTTCCACTGGTTATTCACAATAATACTTGAAGATTTCAAATCATAATACCGAACCCAATTCAATCGAAAAAATTACTATCAATTACAGTTTTCCCATCAATTCAATCGATATGTGACAGATTTACTCCTCTGAACTGAATCACTCCTCTTGTCATTTATATCATAAATTGATATCATGGTTTGAACAGCGACACATTCTCAAATGAAGTCAAAACCAATTCAAACAAAATATCTTCCTATTCAAAACTTCCAACTTGCGAATGGAATTTTTCCAATCCTAACTGTAATATTTGCTTTTATTGGTCTAACAGAGGTCGCGAAATCGAAACAACAATGAATTGGATTGATTTTGAATTGAATTTGAATTGAATTGAATTTTAGTTTAGAAATTTTATATTGATGTGAAATGGTGAAAAATTTCGAAAATTTCTCACAAAGATTTGAAATGAGAAATTCCATGAAAAATCCTATAATCAACTGTATCGATTGGACAGTCTTGACTGAACTCTGAGCTTGAATTTGGATTCAATCATGCTCTCATTTTATATCTCATATTTCCCCGAGCAATAGAGTCTGAATGTTAGACTAGTTTAGATTCCACTTGTTCGAACTGTAGTTCGAGTCACCTTAACTCGCACAAGCCCTTCAAGTGCTTCTGAAGGTTACTTTGGTGAATGAGGTAATCCGTAAAACGAATGAATGGAAACAATTGAAGAAGTACCCTTCATGTCATACATTTCTAAGTTAAGATAGATGAATAGATGGATTATAAATTGCCTTTCTGTCATGTCACCATATATGTAATAATATATGCATGTCACAAGTAGGTTTGTCAACTGAACACAAAACTATACTGGATATTTATAGTTCGATAATACATTAATGTATAAAAAAATCCTGGCTGGCTAGGGACAAAGACGATATAATGTGCAGTTAGTTACAAGTGCTGTAGCCATGATACAATCGACATTTGAAGATGATACAGGGTAGTTATTTTGTGTGTAGTCGAAAGACTACAGTTACACCTGTTCGCGCTATTAAATTGCATTGCATTATATGACAGGAAGGTGTCTCGTTTCGTTACCAGTTCCGACAACTTCGAGATAAAATACAAGTTACTGTACCTCGTACAGTAAAAGTACCTCATTATCAATGCTTGTTATCTTGGAGAAGGTAGTAGAGACTGCAATTACAATGTTTATTCAGCTGAATAAATATAGATATTGGACCGATTCAAAGCGACTCGGTTGATGTGTCGTCGTCGGAGTTGAGGTTACGTCCTCGTTAGTAGCGGATTCTGGCTGATCCTGATCCCGGGTACCGAGAATTCCTGGAAAGAGGCGGCCTTGGCCTCGTGGGCAGCAGCCTAATGATCTACGTCGAGAGAAACAAATCTCCAGAGATCATTGGGTCGCCAGGCACGCTCGCAGGACATTTCATTTTGGGAGTTTAACTCGACTGGCGCTTCTCTTCGAATCTTAATGACGTCACATGCGGCAGAGGTGACCAAAGGGCGTGCGAAAAATTCGAAATTCAAGTCACACTGGAATGCGAGATGAACGGAGTTGGTCGTTCGCAAGGGAAATTGGGATATTAGAGAAAAAACGATTACAGAATGATGAGGAAATGTCATGCTCTAGTGATATTTCCATCATCGAAAGCATAGTTCGAATAATAATTCATCAGTTCCGTCACTCTCCGTACACCCTTTTTGTTTTGAGTAGACAAGAGTTCAAAATGAAGTGACCTTTCCGGTTGAACGTTTCGGATTCATTCTTGCCTCCAATTCAATTCTCAGAATACGACTGCCGTTTCGGCGAGTGGAGAACTTTCGTAGATGTTAAAAAATATTTGGAGAGTTTACTAGGTTTTTTGATAGCTATCTTCGATAGTCGGATTATCGTTATCGGTCTAGCGTTTTCAGCGGTGTCAAAAAGTATTTCCAAAAATATCATTGAAGGAAACAGTTCGAAAACAATCCGAATTTTTCAAAAGTTAAACAGAGGAAGGCATTCTATGGACACAGTGTAAAAGTTCACTACGCTCATTCGTTAACTGCACTATAGACGAGAAAAGGAAAGGTAGCGATCAGAATTTCGGAAAGTGCATATAGGGTGATTCATCTAAAAATGGTGTTGTCCCTACCGAATGTGAACCGAGAAGAATTGAAAAAAAGAAGGAAATAAAAAAAATATTATGTTCGATAGGCAATGATGGTTCCCATGATGGCAACCAAGTAACGAAAAAAATGATATTCATGCAAATTCGCAAGTGAGTACAATGGAACAAAATGCATCGGATGTACATTTTTTCGTAAATGACATACTTCCGGTTCAACCAGGGATGCCATCAACTTCTTCAATTCAAATGGGACACCCTATATATCTTTACACATTTTGATAGAGCTTGTTATTTTGAATTCATACATACTGAGTTTAGTGTAGAATGATTTGTAAAAACGAGGAATATAGCACTTTAATCAACCTCCTCTGAGTTTTTTCATACCATGGCTTAGTGCCGAATTTGTGATAAAAGTTTGAGTTGATTCTTCTGAATCGTTTGCAATATTTTGTTGAACAGTTTCTTTCGTTGCAGTCCGCGATCTTTCAGGTTTCATCAATTTTTTCACCATCCCAGTTGAATTAAAACGTTGTAATGTTTCAGTAACTGTTGAGCGTGATATAGGATTTCTCTCCGGATTGAAATTATTAAAAATATGACACACTTCTTCATGAGTTCTAACACGATCACCATAACCGATCAACATTGAAATTTCAATACGCTGTTTTTCACTTAATTGAACCATTTTAAATTGTTGAATTTATTTCCGTCAATTGACACTTGGAGAACAAAAGACGTACTAAACAGTACTCGTTTATTCATCACTATGCATACAAACAACATCACTCAGTTTATCTAAATAGTTTTTTGCTCTAATGCAAAAAATTCGAAGGAGGTTGATTAAAGTGCTATATCTCTCGTTTTTACAAAAATGTTTACAGTTCACTTGGTATGTATGAATTCAGAATAACAAGCTCTTTCAAAATCTGTGAAAATGTATAGGGTGTCCCATTCAAATTGAAGAAGTTGATGGCATTTCCGGTCAAACCGGAAGTATATTATTAACAAAAAAATGTATATTATATGCATTTTGTTCCATTGCACTCACCTGCTAATTTTGATGAATATCGTTCTTTTCCTTCAAAAGATATTTACTTCCATACTTTATCCCAACCCTGTATATGTGTGCACAACTGACTCACTTATAATTTGATTCCGAAATTTGTCACTTTCTAGCTGTGAGTCACGATATGTTATACAGGGTGTCCTTAAAAGGTCTTTACAAAAAGCTACCACATATTCTTCAGACCAAAAAAATTCGATTCAAGCAAACTTACCTCAGTGAAAAGTTGCTTAGTTTGGGCGCTAGACGGCTCTGAAGTTGAAATTTTCAAATCGATTTTGCTTCATAACTTTTGAACGGCTCATGAGATTTTTTTCAAATTTGGTACGTTGGCATAGACTCATCGGGCAATGAAACTCATATCATAATCATAATGAATATCATTCCATGGGCGTAGAACTTGATTTTTTCAGTAAATAAACATCTAAAACTCCTACGCCAATGGAAAAAAATTAGTTTCAATATGAAATCTGAATTATTCAACTCATTCACTACAAAAAAGGTACTCTTGACAAAAGTCGATTCCTCTCATGGTTTCGACAAAATTTTAATTTTAGTGATTTAGAGCATAATTAATAATAAAACGATTAACAGATATTTCATAAAAATTGTTCAAAATGTTCACCATTTTCACGTATACAAAGATTTATACGACGCAAAAAGTTGAGATGTACTTTTTGCATAGGTTATTTCTATTGAAAATAAGTAGCACTGGTTTTTTTTTTCTGAAGACTATTATTATCTGCTCGAAAACAGTGATATTCACATTCTTGGTTTCCATAGTTTCATCTGTGTTGATTTGTCGAGTTTTATTGACGTTGATTGTTGATATCGGACTTTTCTGATTTATCATGGCCGTACAATACACCAATGAAGAATACACCGATATGTTATTGGTATTCGGATATTGTCAAGGAAATGGTCGAGAGAGTGTGAGGGTGTATTCGGCAAGGTTTCCAAATCGTCGCGTACCAAGCCACCCAACCTTTGCTGCAGTTGAGAGACGTCTTCGAGAGACCGGTCATTTTGCTCCTAGAACTGGCGATTATGGAAGACAGCGTTATGTAAGGATTCCCGAAGTCGAAGTAGAAATTTCAGACCGTATTGAAGAAAATCCAGAATTGAGTACTAGACGGATAAGTAATGAACTAGAAGTTTCTAGGAATGCCGTTCATGAAGTACTAAGAGAACAATTATTATACCCATACCACAAGACGCCAGTTCAAGATTTATTAATCCATGATTCACAAAGTTGTCTGATGTTTTGTAGGTTCATTAATTTGCAAAGAGAAATGAATCTGAACTTTGGAAAGAATATTTTGTTCACTGATGAAGCCTGTTGCACGAGAAGAGGAATAACTAATTTTCATAATGAACACGTTTATGCAATTGAAAATCCTCATTCCATTGAAATAAACCATTTTCAACACGAATTCAAAATCAACGTTTGGGCTGGAATAATAGGAAATTTTATAATTGGTCCTGTCATACTTCCACAAAGATTAACAGGAGACATGTATTTACAACATCTACGAAATACGTTGCCAAATTTGTTGGAAGATTTACCACTCCAACATCGGGTAGATATGTGGTTTATGCACGATGGAGCTCCACCACATTTTTCGGTGGATGTTAGGAATTTTTTAAACCAACAGTACCCAGACAGATGGATAGGTAGAGGTAATGATGCACCCGTGAATTGGCCACCACGTTCTCCAGACTTAACACCGATGGATTATTTTGTATGGGGTTATCTCAAGTCTACGGTTTACAAGACCCCTGTGAATACTGTAGAACAATTATGGCAACGTATCCAACAGGCGACGAATAATCTTACAGGCGATGAAGAAGTTATGCAAAGAGTACATTTCAACTTTTTGCGTCGTATAAATCTTTGTATACGTGAAAATGGTGAACATTTTGAACAATTTTTATGAAATATCTGTTAATCGTTTTATTATTAATTATGCTCTAAATCACTAAAATTAAAATTTTGTCGAAACCATGAGAGGAATCGACTTTTGTCAAGAGTACCTTTTTTGTAGTGAATGAGTTGAATAATTCAGATTTCATATTGAAACTAATTTTTTTCCATTGGCGTAGGAGTTTTAGATGTTTATTTACTGAAAAAATCAAGTTCTACGCCCATGGAATGATATTCATTATGATTATGATATGAGTTTCATTGCCTGATGAGTCTATGCCAACGTACCAAATTTGAAAAAAATCTCATGAGCCGTTCAAAAGTTATGAAGCAAAATCGATTTGAAAATTTCAACTTCAGAGCCGTCTAGCGCCCAAACTAAGCAACTTTTCACTGAGGTAAGTTTGCTTGTATCGAATTGTTTTGGTCTGAAGAATATGTGGTAGCTTTTTGTAAAGACCTTTTAAGGACACCCTGTAGATTGGCGCAAAGCAAACTTCATGTAACTCTATCAAGAGAAATCCATATCCAATCAAATGGCCGTGGTAGGTGAAATTGGTTGGATACATGTACCAGCCAATGTTGAAGGGCCACAGGGTTCCATTTGAATACATCAAATCTGTTATTCGAATGAAATTTCCGAATCGAATGAAAACTATTCCCTGAACTATGCATACGATTTCAGGAAGCATACAACACGATGAGTTCCGAATTTCTTGAATACGCAATTTTCTAATTTCGCTTGACATTCTGCACAAGCAGATGAATTATTGAATTCATATGCCGGAAAGTCACGAACAAAGTATATAGATCATTTTCTCGCTCGAGAAAAACTGTCTCTTTGATAAATTAATACCCAGCACAAATTATTCTCTTTCCTTTCTGTTCTCTGAAAAATAATACAGTATTTCGTGCTTTTGCACGTGGATGTCATCCTCTCTACATACATTACCAGTTTACTCAAATCCAAAATCCTCTTCAGCAAGTTCAGAAATATTTGTGAGACTACTACGGAAATACAGGCCGTACTTTTGGTATCTCGGAAACAGCACATGATACTGGGCTGGTTGGAGGAAACATATATATTGCGTATTCCAATAAGATATCGTTTTCGAATCGAAAGTATCATGAATCATTTTTCAAATAACACGAGGAAAAAGAATATTTCCGGTTTTCCTCTCTTTGTCCCCAATTTTCAGGAACTCTAGAATGACTAGAATGACTTGTGATACATGATTCTATTCAGAATGACGACGCCATTCATCAGTCAGTAGTAAGGATCCAATTGAAATAGGACGATTGAAACATGGTTTTGAAAATTGTAGAATTGTAAATTGTGGAGAATTCAAAATAGATCCTATATACATATTTCCGTATTTCTTGAAATAAATGCGCTAGAACAAGTGGAAAACTGGTTATTTTTGTTCATTGTATATTGTATATTGTATATTGTATATTGTATATTGTATATTGTATATTGTATATTGTATATTGCATTATTTATTGTATATTGTATATTGTATATTGTATATCGAGCCCTAAAATACACATTCAAGTCACCTCGTATCCATCTCATATCATTTCCTAGATACCCAAAAGTGATACGACCTATAGTAATATGGCCTGTACACAGGGTGGCGGAAAGTCCATTATACAGGGTTTTACAAGACTACGGGATCAAACTTCTACGGGATATTCAGTGCAACAGTAGAAAACATTTGAGTAGTGGGTCCCATGTCCGGAAAAGTTTCACTACAGAACTACGGCCCTAAGACGCGTTTAAATTTAGGAAGACGATGAATAGCCTAAATAGGATCCAATTCATTCAATATTCGCCTTTCGTATAGGATATCATCACAACAATTGCTCAAAATATCTTTCTCCAACCTGAATACACCGATTTAAACGTCGCACATGCTTTCGGCGGACTTGACTGAAAATTTGTAATTCGTAATTTTGTAATTCGTCCAGTCTTTCTCTTTCTCTACTGGAGTTTCGTGGACCGAAGTCTTCACACAAGGAAAAATTTAGCGTCGTTAAATCGGGTGACCTAGGAGGCCAAGAAACTGCTCCACTTCTGGCATTCCATCGGTGCCCAAACCGCTGATTCTTCCTGTGTGAAGTCTTTGGTCTCAAATGTTTCCTACTGTTGCACTGAATAACCCCAAGAAGTTTGATCCCATAGTTCTCTAACACCCTGTATAGGTTGCTTGGAAACCTTAAACGCGGTGGACCTGAATGTGGGAGCAGAGCTTCTCGACCTTGGTCGTGCTTTTTGCTACTGATGCTCAGCCTGACTCAGACAGTGTCAAATCTCATCACTCTCTTCCTATACTGGGACACACTTCGAATAACGACCATAATTCATTTGTAGTCACACTATTCATGGGACTCCTGGTCTACTAATGGTACTCCTGGGCTATAGTGCTTACGTGTGTGGTTCGTCAGTTTGTGTGTGATTGATGCAATTTTATCGGCCTTGACTTTCTTCGTTGAAGCAGATTATCAGTCACCTGATGAATTTCACCTTATCCAATTGCCTTACCACTCCTAATCAGTCCTCCAAGAGTTGCGTCTTTGGTCGTTCAAACCTCTTTCTGAAAACAGCTGCTAAGATATGAGGACTCTCTCATACCTGGGATTTTTTTTATATTCTCGCTTCACGACGAGTATTTCAGTGTTGTAGTTTCATTCTTGGAGTTATGCTTTCCGTTCGATACTTTTCAAATCACGAAGGGTAGGTAATTCAGTGTGGAACTTTCATATATGATTACTCCAATTACAGTCAGCTAAATTCGGCGTTTTACAATCAACCGTCGTTGGTGGTAACGTCCTTTCATTCGTAATTTTCATTTGATAATGAACAATTAATCGAACAATATAGCTTCCATTTTTATTCATGTCGGATTACAATTCAGTTCTTCTATTGAAGGTCAAGAGAGTTCCATCATTCACAAAATATATATTTGATCATTCCAAATAGGAAATTTGGAATGTTAATCAATGCTATTATTATTGGAGTTTGGAAGATTTCATTGATTTTATATTTAGTTATTATAGGTATTCATAGAATAAATTTCTTTGATTGAAAAAGGTGAAATTTCCGTCAATGTATGTATATGAGGAAATATACCTCACCAATGGAACGAGAGAGAATATGAAAAGGATTTGATCCATAACGTGGAACTATATATTCATGGTGTCTCCTGTACAATTTCCTGCTAATGAACTGGCGGCATTGCCAAATCATTACGTCCTTTCATTTGTAAGTAAATGTTCAGTTTTGGTACCTAGTGGAGAGAATAGTAGCTATCGTCGCTATATCTGAACCCTCTATTCTGGAAGTCAGAAAGACTTTGCATACTAATTCTCCGGAAGCGCTAGAAATTTACATGAGAATTTGCATATTCGAAGTAGGTGAAGAAGTGTTGGAAAAAAACGTGCTCATTCTCTAAGAGGGTCGAGACTGAATTCATCCAGACGAGTCAAATGGAAAAAATAGAGGAATGAACGAAGACTTTTGAAGGTACTATCCTTTGTCGTTCCTCTGAAAATTCTCAATCTGACAAGCACGCGGTGTCAACTATTCAATCAAAATTGTTTTGCACTAATTCGGAAAGTATCAAACTATTGAATAAATAGGTATTTATTCTGAAACTGGCATGTCAGCCAGTTAAGGAGAATGAAATAATGAAAAGTGGAATAGTATAATAACATCTAGGGCAAAAACTATCAGATACAGTGACATAAGTGATGAGAACCATAATTTGATACTTTTCAAAGCGATTCTTGGTGGAAACAATGGATCAAAGAAATAATAGAAGGAAGAAATCAAATTGAATTCATGTCATGAGGACAATCCGAACAATATTAAAAAAGCTATAAATAATTATAGGATTACCCATATGAAGTGTCCGAAATGGAAATCAACATTGAAGCTAGTATATTGTGATAAGAACAATAATATAATGATCAAATGCAAGAAGACACAAGAATTATTTTACAACTTACATCAATGAAGATGAAGGGTGAATGTTGTCCATCTCCAGTGAAGAAATGTTCAGTTAATTTTGACTTGTCGATATACTGGCCCAATGAAAATAAAACAAGGCCGATTTGACATAGTTATCGATCTCAGAAAAGAAAACGCTCGACGATTTTTATTTCGAGGGGGAAATATTTTGCGCATGTTTTCAACTTTTTCACTTCAAACCCCTCGGAGGGATGAGCTCCAACCCTCAAATCTAAAATGGGGTAAGGGGTCAACTGATACATCTTTCCGAAGGTAATCGAAATCTCTTACCAATGCTTCTTTATTTTTGGAATTCAATGCAGTAGTTCTCGTAGTTTCACGTTGGTGCAAATAATCGGCTAGTGATGGAAAGTAACGCTTTATTCCCTTCCATCCAAGAAGTGTCTCATGTGTATTTTTTCCAATCCTGTCCTATCCAACATAACATAAAGAATCTTTTATTTCAATGATCTCCCAGTAAAATGCATACTTCGTTTGGTTCTCATTGGGCCACCCTGTATATCTTTACTTAGTATTAGTCTTAGGTTCTTCCATCCTCACTGATGGAGGTCTACTAGTTTCACCTGTATAGTATATTTTCACAAATACATGGTAATCTGCAAATACAAATATTTGACGATTGTTTTTTTCTTTGGTTTGTATGAGTTAGAATTGATCTCACTGTATCTTCTTTTCACCCTGAACTTGTTTTGTATTCTGTTTGTTATCAATTTGGTGTAGCATTCTATCAATGAAATGTTTTCGATGAGAGATCAGCTGTAGAACATTGAAAACCTGATGGTCAGGTAAGGATCCAGCTCTGTCAGTTGAATGAAAATTTAAGGATCTGTTGACTCGTGTATTTTTTCGTTATCCAAATGACGATATCTTATTCTTCAATGAGTATACATCTGAAGAACATAAAGACTATTCTGCTATATAATGTCTTACCAGTGATGAAATCACTCAAAATACTCTGCATACAGGACGAAATCAATTAAATATTAATAATGAAAATAAATATAGAGAAAGTGCGTAGGTATGAATCATTTACAAAGAGGCCAACTGAAGCCCTCCACAATGGAACTGGATTGTTTTGTGTAAGAAAACTATATACTCAACAATGCCTACTATGAATGAAAAATAATTCCATACGTCATATCAGCCATTCTCACAACACACGTGGTGATTTTGAACAGGAAAACCTGTCTTCCTCTGAGACTCACTACACAGAATTCATATCATATTTTTGGCCGAAATTGCTAAACTCAGTCCCTTGGAAATAGAAGAGAATTTAATAGAAATTAGACTTATTCCCAACGTTATTGGAAACCAAGATTATCGATAGCTCAAATTTGTATCTGATACAAATCAAAACTCAACAACAAAAATCATTTTTCTCAACGTTGTTTTGATTCAGATTATATGCTGTTGAACGTATTCTCACCTGAATGAATATCCTATTCTATTCTATGTAGCTATTCACCCTAGACGACGATCATTCAGGGATCATTACGATGACGAAAAACTTATCAGGTAGGTATTCATTCCCAGATACAAACAACAACCAGAACTGCTGAATAATTTTATTGCTTGTAAAATCATTTACATTACTTCACAAGCTCTTAACATTTTTGTAATAGAAACAGTTGAAATACCTAATATTGCTCACTAATAAGAATCCAACAGTTCCAATGATGACGAAATAAATAGTTGAATGTCTATTTACAAGAAAATCACACAAAGGAAGGCTGTACAGGCACCATTACCATAGAATCGTCATCTTCATATTTTCTATTTTCACATAATTTTATCTACGGGTTCTTGATATGAAACACATATAATATATAATTTAATTATTATCAACGACTCAAATAGCAAATTGAAAATCAGTCAATCAAATTATATCGTGTGGCGAAAAATATATCAGGCTTTTTTTTTCAAACCTAGCATCTGCACATTCCAGATCCAATCCCATCAAGTATTCCTCAAATTCATCCCTCGAATTTTTCTGGTTAATCAGGGATAAAGTGTTCCATCACTCATTATGAGAAAATATGAACTGTATTTTTCCACGATTACCGTCTTGGTGGAAACTTTTCCACCCTCCATCTCGGTTCAATACATGAATTTGTAAGAGCGGTTTCATACAGTAAATAAAATAAAATGAGGAATAACATGAAATAAGACGAGGAATAAGGATAAATAGGAGAAGTTTATACAGATCATATAAAACAAAATAGCAATTAACAATCAACCAATCAAATCACGGTTGTTGGACAATGACTCATGTCATCTTCTGATAGATGACAAGTGACAAATTGGATTGGAAATAATGATAGTTAGAAGTTGAATAATCTCAGGTCTCATCTTGTGGAGTTCAATATTAAAAATAAAGAAAAATGGATGATGGTCTATTAATAGAGCAAGTGTCAGCATTCCCACAGTTACGGAATCCAGAGAACACATTAATGAAAAGAACTGAATAACTGTTTGTCACAACTATGCACTTGCGCATATCCATTTTCATTTAAAATAAAATAAAAGTCAAAAGTAGATCAACTTTTATTTTATTTCTTATTTCTTATTTTATCTTAGTTCGTGTATAAACGCTTCCATGGTAGTACGCATGTTGAACTTTCTCAAATTATTTTATGCTATTCCTTGTTTTATTTTATTCACTGTATAAACCCGCTCTAAGGCGACAGAGTTCATGAGTTCAATCAGTAAAGAATTCGTGAAATGAGGATGGAGATTATGGATTTGGTGATCGAGTTAACTCAGGTCAACTTTCATTTGTTTCAAGTTCAATCAGCTATGCTACACGTAAATCTCTCAGGAACTGGATATCGAGAAAAATGGTGGCATGAGTTATGCATTTTGAATGAATCGTAGGTATAACCTATTCGAATCCACTCACCTGCATCGGGGATAGGAATTAGAATATGTGAAATTCTCCACCGAAATTACTATTCTTTAACATAACTGCTCTGCTATGATTGAATATTAAAATCGTTCCTTCTTGTTATAATAGGAGACGCATGCTTCAGATGCAGTTGATGAACTGATTGTGTTGAAAGAATACAAATGGAAGATGATTGGATGACTGAATTGTATCACTTACGAGAAATTATCCATCAAATAATGCACATTGGTCTTGGACATGATGTGAATGCAGACTGTTGTTCCATCTCCCTATACCCAGCCACTTGAAAAAGTTGATCGAAGATTTTCTTGACATGATTCGAATTTGATATTCGACTCGGATGGAAATGTTTAACCGTCAGAAATCCGTCGCTGTCAGATATCCGTCATTATCAGTAAAAGCGGATTTGACTTCTTAGGATCGACGATCGCCATCTATACTCAATCAGTGCGGCCTCATTGAGGTTCTTTGACAGGTCTACATGTTTTGGAAAGGAACAATTGAAGAGTTATTTCACTATCCTATATCCATATTGGTTTTAGACCTTCCTGATGTTCATTTTACTTGTGAAAACAGATATTTTTTCAATGTATCAGTTTTGGTAGGTAGGTTGAATATCAGATATATCGTTACCTCAGAGTTATGGTAGTGTATGTACTATAATGTGAGTTGTGCGTGAAATAAAAGACGAAAAACAGTCCCAATTATACTGGAACATACCTCGATCTATGACTGAAAGAATATGATTTCAGTTGTCACCTTGAATACGGCTGGTTGAGATAGAAATATGTCAGAAGATCGACATTTTCAATTTAGTCATTTCATTGTTGAACAAATTTATTAGTTCCGAAACATAACACACACAGTTCTGTATCTCAAAACGACCTCATAATCTGTATTCTATATCGACGACAATCTATCATAAGTTGTGATAACGATGTACAAAACACTGGTGCAGTCACTGATGGTGTTTTGTTTCGTCAAAAACGCTAACGCCATTTTCCGCTATAATGGCCTGATTATGGAACTCCCCAGAAGATCAGAAGATGGTGACTTTTTCACAGATTTCTGTACGAATAGTTGACGTTTTGAGATTGTAATTATGTAGTTCGATCTAAAATTGAGAAGTAACCTAAATTACTACTTCTGAATCAACATTTTTATAATACTGATTGTGCAATTATCAATGATACTGATTTTGTTTTCATCCTTGTGTCGCCATCTAAAAACTGATATTTGAGTGATTTTCCATTAGAGTTTTGGTTGAAGAAGTTAGATAAGCAAATAGGCAGAATAGCTCCACCAGTGTTCTGTTCATCGTTGATGCTCTTAGTTGCTCATCTTGATACTATATCGAACATAATTTTGGTTTCATTTTATTGTTCAGCTCCTCTAACTGCTGAAATGGTACGTCTAGCCAAGAAACACACAGCTGTATTGAGCTGCATTTCTAAAATATCATGTAGATGCATAGTTTCATAACTGTCATACAACTGGATCATTCTGAAATTTTATTTTCACCGATATAAATTGTGCATTTCTAGTTGCCTATGCCATAGCCTATAATTTACAACATTCTTCTTATTCCATATCAATGAAATTCACGACTTCTCCCGACATATACATTTTTTTTTTCAGCTCAATAATATCGAAAAGGAAAGAAATGTTACATACAGATACATACAACACTGTAACTCTGAGGTGACGTTATGTATATGAGATCGACTCATTGTCTGATTAGCTAGTAAGTGATTGATGATGCCTGATGGATCATCCTGTACACAGCTGAATATTTTTCGCCACACCCCCTCCGATCACACCCAAGGAAGGCAAGAGGGCGTCCTACCGTCCCTCCCATAATAAACGAATGGTATCGAATACCTCCTATTACGTCACTTCGGCCTAGGAGGCGGTTGCGGAGGCGTGGTCACAGAGAACTGTCTCGGCGAAATCGTCCTACTCGGGATGGGTGGGGGTTTGCCGGTCGGCAACGACAGTTGGCTGGTGAGGATCCTTGCCCCTGGAGGCGGCGCTGGAGGCGCCACGCCCGGTGGCAGCGCAGGGGGCGGGTACTTGGGCGGGCCGCCTACGGGTGTCACCACCCCCGTTGGTGGGCCGGACGGCGGTAGAAGGGGACGTTGTGGGGGTTCATCGGGGGAAACGGGCGGTATGAGGCACGTGGCTAGGGGAAGCTGGGAGGCAGGCACCGATAGCGGCTTCTTGGTGGCGTTGGTGTTGGTTTTTTCGTGTCCTGCTGCCACGTAAGAGAATACGCACAGTACTGAGTAGCAGATTTGATCCGCCTGGAAGAAGATATCTGGCTTATTGATGTGTGAATTGTTGAACAAAAATATACCGAACATAGGTAATATTACTATAACGGATGATACACACTCTTCGTTTCAATAGCTATTTCTGTAATTCGCAACATCGAATAGCATGCACTGTTCATTAGATTTCTGAAAACTTCATAGTTTAGTGTCAAATTATTCATATCTGGCTTCACAATTTCATCATCTGAACACACTCTATTTTTGGCACAGATAGATAGTCTTTTACCCCTTGGAATTACTCCAATTCATCGAATTGTACAACAATAGTATCCTATATATATAGTATATTATGAAGTTTTCAAAAATGTAATAATATAGAGGGTATTCAATTTGAATATCGAAAGTTGATGTCATTTCCCGAAAGATTGATAGTTTGAAGAAAATGCCCTCTAGTAAACATATTTTTTGTTCCAAATTTCTGAAAACTAGCAAGAAAGACAACAAAACAAAAACTAAACAAAAAGTGGCTTGCGGCTTGTGTGGTATTCTTGAGCTGGACTAGATTCTGAATCAGAATGAGAATAATGAGAAGCTCTTTTCGATTTATAGTACTGCTAGTCAAGAACAAACAAAAGACGTCAATCATTATATCTGTGTGAATCGAATGAAATTTCAGATAGAAAACTTTTCGTGGTTTCAAAAAAATTCGAATACCGCCAACCCGGGCATTCAGATTTCTCTAGGAAAATTCAATCCTCAGTTTCATTTCTACAAAATACTAATAACAATCATGATATTCAATTCATTTTGAACGATATGATCATGAGTCAAAAATGCCTGATCAACATTGAGCTCGAAATACCTCAACTTCAGAAATGAATTCATTTCAAAATGGTGGATTGAAACAGATTGTTGTTCAGTTTCGTACCATCACTATGTAGGTATTAAGTAACCTAGTAGTTGTACCTACCTAACATACTATATAGATCTAAAGATTGAATTTCATTACAGGAAAAAAAAAAGTTCGGCAGAACTGAGGCAGAAGCAGTTCCAAAATTGCAAATGGCAACCCTTAGAACTATTGCGAATCGAAATCTTTCGTATATTGAGCACTGTATTAGTTCATTAAATCAGTTCAACTGTACGATCAAGTATGGCTTGCATGAGATTGACTAGAAATTTCACTTCTACCTGCTCTGTGAAAAATTGGAAAATGGTGGTTTCCCCTCTAGCGAAAGTTTCCCCGAAATTCCAGAACTTTCACTTGCTTTGCAAATGCCAAGCTCTTTTCTGTACGTGGTCTCACCAATACCTCAGAATTCCCAGGAAGCTGATGCTTCTCACAACCAAATTAGATAGCATAAATGCTACATAGCCTTTATGCTATATAGCTCAAGAAGTTTGAGGATTTCAAGAGATCGCTCTTATCTTCGATAAGGAAACTTGTTTTTCTTCACTCATTTGAATTGTTATTTTGAGGATATCTATCACATCCTGGGAATCATATATGGGATTCCATGAGATGAAATGGAAATACAATGTGCACACTACATCACCTATATCATTTTTGCTACAAATTCTCCATAGAAAATTACTTTCCGTACGTATTTACTCCTACTACAGCGAAATTATAAATTAATTAGTGTCAGGAATGAATTATTCAGATTTTCACTTATAGATGAGTCATAAAAAGAAGGGAACGTCAAATACACTACTCTGAATCAACTCCTTGCTCCAAGATGGGTCATGCAGTGGGGCTGAGTGAACGCTCTACGATTTGATGTGCCATGCAAATGGAAAAAATCCTGAGCAAAATATGCAACATGTTGGTAGCCTATAAAAAATGGAAAAATTAATATAATAACATGCGAATATAAGAAGAAAAATGAATGAATCGATCAATCTTTGAGTTCTTTCAATAATAATTCATGATTATTCAACGAGATATGAAAGCTTACCATTGGTGATTTATATCTCCGCTGGATCACATGGCGTGTTTTGGGATCTGAAATGATCGATATACCTAATTAGTTCGAACTCGAATATATCAGTATGAATTGAATGCAATTACAAGAAATTCCTTGATTGTGGTGATAAACTCCAAAAAGGTTCAAGGGAAATTGAAGGAATCTACCTTGAGTTACTTGAACAAGAACAACTAATTGAATATATGTATATCATCAAGGAACTTCTCTTATGGGTACCTGAGAGTTACCCAAAAGGACCCTACACTGCATGGAAGGGTGATTGGGTTTCGGTAAATTTGCTCTAATTTCATATAATTTGGAGAACTCGTGATTCTGATCGAATGTCCGAATTACACTAATGGTTTCAATTCAATAGTTCAGATTATGTGTCTCAATGATTCAGATAGCATATTACCTCTCCTGAATCTGGCCCCAAAACTGAGCGGGGTCACGGAGGCATACATACACAAACATCCATGTCTACGCTGGGATTCGAACCCAGGTCGCAGTGGAAGCGATTTAAAGCTTAAAATCGAACGAATGCCTTTACACTCTCGACCACCGCGATAGACTAATGCACGTGATGTTATATATCTCATGATACGCAACCCGTGATGAATATTGATACTGCAATGACTGAAATCCATAACAACTCAGTGGAACACTCGATAATTTATGATCATAGTTAACTCGCTGGAATGCGAAATATATGGGGTGATAATAACAATAATATGTGCCATTGCTGATATTCTTGAAAAAGTCTACTTCAGCACCTTGTATAATCCACAGCATTGGTGCAATGGAGACGTTCGATCAGCACCATCAGTTCTACAAAATATCAAATACTCTCTTATTCATTCACATTTTCCACCAAAAAACTACCTGAGTAAGTTGAGGAATCTAGTGAACCTATCGAGAATAACATGTTTCGGAAACAATTCGATGAAAGGTACTCACTGAACTCTTCGATAACGAATATGTTTCCTTTTTGGGTGAAACACTTCCTTATATGAGCGATTCTGACGAAAAACTGAAACATACCAAATAATTCATCAACAACGATAGCATCTGTGAAAAGTATAAGGTCACGGGAAAGAAGATTCTCAGTTGCTACATTCTGCTTCCGCTCCAAATTCCACTCAAATGATATAGATATCTCTCATCGGAAGGATAATCACATGATAGCCGAGGATTTTCGAGCTCAAAACTAACTTTTTCCACTAAACTCTGCTCATAATGCGCTTGCTAGCTTTATCACGAATCACAGAAATTAGAAAGAAATGTATAATATGATCAAAGTCTGTATTCTGATCTGATCCCTTGTTGCACGTATCTATATACCTATTTGAGTATCTATCACATAAGTTTCGACGAATGATTCATTGCACGTTTGCCATTCAGAAACAGAATCGCAACTATAAATTTCATTTCAGAGCAGCAGTACATATTAGTGCGACACAATAATAATAATTTTGTATGTTGAGATATCACACAGCCTCGTTGAAATAATATCAGTAAGAAACAAATGGAAAAAGATAAAATGCATGAATTCTCTGAAATGGAAAGGTCAATATCCAAAAATTAGAGGATTCAGTTTTGAAACTAACTGAGAGTATCTGAACCTAAATAAGAACGAATCTATTTGCTCCGATACATTTGTGAAGAGGTTAACAATTTCCGTGTTCAAAGATGTTAAAAAAAGATAAACTAGAAGAGCAAGATGGGAGTTCGATCATATTCTGTGGTCCCAAACTTACTTTGAGTCAGATATACGTAATGTACAAACATCTGTGAATATTTTCAGGAAAGTGATTCCATATAAAGAAGATATTCATTCAGCACTTATACTTCATCGCAAGCCAAAACGAGAAGATTTCCTACCAGCACAGATACTGATGTCTTCATAATTGAGAATGTCATTATCTCACAAACACAAGTTTGATACATTGGCCTACATAGTGCAATTTCATGGTGTTCTCAAGAATGATCAAGTAGCATAAAAACCAATCGAATAATGTGAAGTTTTTGTACGATTCAATCAAATGAATTATTCATGCACCAAGTGCTTTATGTAATGTTGGGACTGTCCAGTTATATATGAAACAATTGAATCATTATTATTGTATGTCTGAATTCATCTATTTTGAATGAATGGACATATTACAACATTGACACAACTCGTTAGCGCTAACCATAGAACAAATTACAAGTATCCAGATATATAAACAGAAAAACATCTCATAATACCATTATATCGAGTGAAAAATCTGATATCCACGGACAATAACGGACCAACTCACATCGCATGGAAAATATTTCAGTTCTATCAAACTCACTCTGCAATGATCTCAAGCGTTAACAGAATATATCATTTGCGAGACCTCGAAAAAAAATGATTTTTTTGTCACATTTGATCAATCAATTGATGAAAAGTTACGAATCTTGTTGCGTATAACATGAATCCAGCATGGACAAATCAGGTAGGTACATCAAGCTAAAATATATACTGGTATGAAATTGAATTCTACAACTTTCAGCAGACCGTATCGTGTTGGTCTTCAAGATGACATAACTACCTAGCGTATACTCTGGGGAAACTCTGTAAACATTGACCGAATTTTCACAGCACAGAAGAGAATAATTCGAACTAGGTTCAAACTACCTCCTAGGGAGTCATGTAGGCCCTACTTCATTTTTTACGAAATTTTAACATTCCCATGCTTGTATGTTTTCAAATGCTTATTGTATATCAAAGAAAACTTCCCCAAATTCAAGACAAATTCACACTACCTCAAATATCCTACTAGAAATGGTAATCTTCTATACATACCGAAACATAACAAAACGAAATTTGAACGATCTCCCACCTACCAGGGTATCATATTCTACAATCACTTGCCTGAATCAATAAGAAAGCTGGACACAAATGTGTTCAAACGCAGAGTGAAGTCATTATTAACTTCCAGAGGTTATTATAGCCTCGAGGAGTTCATGTCGGACTATAACTTCGATGAATTTGTTTGATGGAGAAGTTTAATGTTTCATATTTATTTTCTTTCGTTTTGTTTTCGTAACCTTAATGTATATTTGTATCAATCAAGTTGTAATTCACGTTCCGTGTATATGCTCTGTCCTATACATTCCTTGTAATGTCTGAATGAATCAATAAATTATTATCATAAAAGCGATTCAGATCGTTGCCAGAAAAACTGTGCATGCGCTCTTGTAGAAACTTATAGAAACTCGAGTATCCAGCACATTGGCAGTTCTCACCTTCAAATGCAACTGATGAGAAATCTTCCTTCTACGTGACCTCGAACGAGACAGGAAAGCACAAAGCAAAAAATAAACCATGCGCCAAAAGCAAAGCCAAAGCCCTATAGGCAACTTCAGAGATGGTTTGATTATGGACCTACTTGGCAAATAACTAACAGGTGTATGAGGTGTAAACTGTGTTAGAGTGGTGTCAAAAACTATTGTGCAATTCGGTGTTAGTTGCCATGCGGCGTGATACCGCAAATAAGCATTTATCAACGCACACTGTCATCAAACTCTCGGGTCCTAGAAACCGACCCTCGTCAATCAGGAAAGTTGATATTAGGGCTCAAGTGTGTCTACAATGTGTGGGGGAAATCCATTCACAGCTAGTCTGAAGTGAAGGCAAAATTTACAAGGACCTCGATGGGTGTTTGAAAGGAGAATCACGATTAAATTGTGAACACACTCTCAGGATGCATTAGCTGAAATCTACAGGAAAAGCGGCTAAACTAAACAAAGACTATTCACTAAATCTAACGACCAAAGAATTAATAGACCAATTTTGTATACCTCAAAGTCCTGCGAGCGGCATCGACGTAGACGAATGAAGAAAAATAATCACAATTAGTAACTTTCTGATAGAAAGGACCATCTCAAAAGTTCCTATCAAGCCATTCGTTTAGGGAGCTTTCTCGATGTTATTCGCATGGTGATTCTTCATGGAATGAAAATTGGTTACCCCTTCCAGGATACAGATCAATGCTGCAGAAAGTTTCCTCATAGAAAAAAGTGGCCGAGAGAAAATTCACACCTCACGATTCCGAATGTTAGTTTCCCAATGTTATTTTCAACTTCTTGTTATACTGTTATGGTAAATAAATACGGAAAAACTAGTGAAGAGAGTATGTTTTGTCACCTCTTCATTTTTCGGGATGTTTTGGTTCCGATCCGAGTGCTGTCGTGTGTCATTTTTATTCAGGAAAGGTATGGTTTATTATTATCCAGATAATTTATTGTATCTTTCCACTGAAGAGAATTTGATTATTGCATATTCCAGGTGTTGATCAGTATGCTTGAGTGCTTCCATATCTAGAACTAGTAATAGAACTAGTAATGAAAACTGGTATCAGTGAGGAATCCGAATGTTCACTGAATGTGAAGTAATTCCCTATATTTTCATCATTTTCATCCCAAGAAACTTCTGCCTGGAATTACAATTACTTTTCAAATGTAGATGCCTGCGCTTTTATTCTATATCTTTATAGTTGATCGAGAAACCACAATGCTAGAAGAAGAAAATAACAAACAAGAAGATAGATATCTGGATAAAAAAAAAATATCATTGAATATACAGGGTGAGTCAAAAATGTGTACCGAGCTTTCTGGGGGTGATAGAACATTGAAAAATAAGTGTAGTTCGATGATTAAACTCATGGCCCAAAATGCATATTAAGAGAGATATATCCTTCCAAAGTTGATAAAATTAAAATTATTTCTCCGCATAACTTCTGAACGATGAAAGCCACCCGATTGAAATTTTGTGCATGAATGTATGTTGTCAAAATACATCTTTTCGTCACACTTCCACATTTCTGATATTGTTATGAAGGGTGTTTTCAGAGGGTGAGTCATGATTTTTTGTAGAAAACTTTTTCCCTGTATTATTTCCGGTGAAAAAACAGGAGCATTTGATGGAGCGAAGAAAATTACACGAAAAAGGTACTCTTATTCAAATACAAAAAATTGAGCTGTTCGTGAGATATTTGAGTTTTTGTAGTTACATGATATCAGCAGATTGATTTTATTCATCGCGAGCTTCATCGGTAACAATATTTTAGCAGGCCATGATGAATAATTTTGTTCTCAATTTTGACGTTCATGTCATCAACATTCGAGTCAACATTGTCGTAGTAGGTTTGTTCGTGTGGCTTTTCTGTGTCATTTATCACTGCGATTATCAACTGAGATTTCAAGAAATATGGCAGGTTATTCGTTCTCTGAACAAACTGATATGCTTCTAATGCTTGGCGAGTGCTTCGGAAATGCAAATGCTGCTGAAATATCGTTATACCGATGAATCTCGCGATGAATAAAATCAATCTGCTGATATCATGTAACTACAAAAACTCAAATATCTCACGAACGGCTCAATTTTTTGTATTTGAATAAGAGTACCTTTTTCATGTAATTTTCTTCGCTCCATCAAATGCTCCTGTTTTTTCACCGAAAATAATACAGGGAAAAAAGTTTTCTACAAAAAATCATGACTCACCCTCTGAAAACACCCTTTATAACAATATCAGAAATGTGGAAGTGTGACGAAAAAATTTATTTTGACAACATACATTCATGCACCAAATTTCAATCGGGTGGCTTTCATCGTTCAGAAGTTGTGCGGAGAAATTATTTCAACTTTATCAACTTTGGAAGGATATATCTCTCTCAATATGCATTTTGGGCCATGAGTTCGATCATCAAACTACACTTATTTTTCAGGTCTATCACCCCCAGAAAGCTCGGTACACATTTTTGACTCACCCTGTATATTGATAGTTTCTCTCTACCGAACAGTAAAACAGTCAAAACCATAACAAACACGATTCCTCTGATAGAATCACTACAGAAAAATGAATGAGTGCGAAAAAACTGATAAAGTGGTTCCTTTTTGATCGTCGGACGTTCTTTGAAGGGAAAAAATCATTCGCTCGTTTCTTTTCTCGTGATGAATGCCAAAAAAAATCCTAATGATTTTCCTTGAGAAATCATTCAGGTCAAAATAAGAAGAGATTTTTCTTGTGCATGATGGATCAAACTGAGAGAAAATTCACGTGCGAAACAAGTTCTAGTGGTGTTTTTTCTCACACAATGAATACCCGAGGGATTGATCAACAAATCGTCCCGGTGTCTCCACATTAGCAGAAAACGTCAGAAAATTCTCCCAACTACTATTTCGAGAGAGAAGCGAATGTTTTTTTTTCCAACCTCATCAATCTTCAATCACCTGAAAATACTTCTGGCATTCATTCATCCACATTCTGATGCATATACTGTTTCCTAGAATACATTTTGGGGTATCAGAAGAAATCACCTTGTATGCGATCGAATCAAGATAGCTCCGTTTCGTTTTGGCCTCTTGGCAATCATGACCACTCAGTCTGAACATAATTGAATATTGAGAAGAAGAATTAAAGTTAGAAAAAACATTCAGCATTCAAGATCAAAATTAATGAGATATATAAATTGCAACATGTCACATTGTACAGCATGCATTATCAAACAATACATCACCAAGATAAATATGAAAATAATAAACATGAAACAAAAAGTACAAACCCATATTCAGACCGCAAATTTCAACATTTTCGAAAACTATCAATTCTCGAACATTCTTTATTGCCGCTTCAACTATATGGTTGGATCTAATTTTATATATTCAATTTCATGAAACTTTGTCCGGTTGGAGTGGCTGTATAAAGAAATTGTGGGTATTTCTTGCAAATATACATTTCATGAAAACCAAAATATTGTGTCGTGCTCAAAGTGTATCGAGAAATTTCAGGAGCCGCCCAGAAGTATTGAAGTTGAGTACTAAAAAGTTCACCAACGGATTCAATCCAAACAATATGATATTGCTTCACATGAAGTCTAATTAAACTATTTTCCTGACCTCTTCATGATCATGTTCATAGATGTTCACAAATAAGCTGCTATAAAAAGGAATAATTCAAAACATAATGGAATACACTATGAACAATCGTCATCAATCACCAACTACTATCGTAAGTAATAATATACCTTTTTATAGTTTGAACGAATCATTTCAATTCACTATAGGATTTTATCAATAATCATTCGAGTTATCTATATCCATGAAATATAAATTGAAATTTACGAATTACCAATGAATAAACTGAGAAAAGCTTCGCAAACTTGTAGTAACAATTGACCATATACGTTTTATATACAATAAACAGTGATCCAAATAAAAGTATAAGTTGGACGACTCGTAAAAATCATGGAAAACTTCGAATTTAAATAATTTGGACGGTAGGTTTCACAAAAAAATCAATTCACATGGAAACAAATAACAAAAATGTCATGATACTTTTTTTTAGGTGTGCAGAATTTTCGTGCATTCAAACATTTACACGACAAAAATAATGAACATTACTCTTCGCACATGAAGAATAATTCACTTTTAATTGAGACTTCTCACGAACATCCCATTTTCTTTCCGAAGTAATACAAATAATCTTTTTATCACCTGCTGAACACTTCGAACAATGTTCATGAATTATCAATAGGTATTTGTAAAGACATTTCAGGGACATCTTTGTGTTCATGTTGGTATTACATCTGACGATTGAATCGATTTTTTTTTATATTTCTTGTGATTAATCTAGATCTTTCTTTTCATCCTCGAATGTTCATTGAACAGACATATTTGCTTTTCATTCCATCGATTATTTTCACTCTTACTGTCAGCAGCGTGGACATCAAACTGAAATCGGGAAGTGAAAAAAAATGTCAACATCCTAAGACACATCCTTATAGAGAAAAAATAATATTGCATGCAAACACCACCCCCTTGAAATAATCGGGTGCTGAAACAGTTGAAAAAAGTATGTAAAAAATTATACATGAGAAAAAGGTAGAATGGTTCTCGAATTTGATGGTCGATGAATGTATTACAGATCGGCAGAAAATTAATTTTCGGTTTTACTTCCTGTATCCGTTAGTCTCAATTCAGTCAGTCAGGCTATGACAAAAGGCAAGATCACACAAGCGTGAATCCAGTTCCAATGTAAATGTGATGAGAATTCAGTTGATGAAATGATATATGTTTGTGTAATGTTCAAAACAACATATACTGTAATATTCCGACAAACGCCATTAAAAAACCACTGGATGAACTCCCATAGTATTGACCTGGAAATGCACCCAAGTCACAAAACACTATCAATTTTTTGAAATGTTGAATTTCGCGCAGTTTTTTTTTTTTTTCAGATAAGCGTCGAACAATTTCTCGTAAATCCTGTAAAGCGTTGAAATTTAACTTGATTTATGTTCATTTGGTCTACAACAAAACTATTTCTGCATAAATAGCGTATGAGTTTGTTGAAGATTCCTTGAATCCAGTGTACGATAAATGAAAAATGATCGATTTCGATTTGGTGAATGACTTTTGCGTGTTGTTAATTCACCTAAATACGAAGTAAATGATGTTCAATGAGTCTGTTCGAAGAACAAAACTTGAAATTGAAACAGTCCATCAAATCATTGCTTCATTCAGTAAGTTTCACTTATATTCAATTCAGTTGAATCAACATCCATATATAAAGATAATCGAGTTCTATTATATGTGCACCATGGTGAGTAATGTATAATGATAATCAATGATAAAAATGGAAGGCTTAATGAAACGCAATACATCTTGCAATCAGAGAAGAATGAATGTGAGAAAAATATAATAGAAGACGGAGCTACATTCAAGTAGATAAAAAGTTAGCACTCAACTTTGGAATTACTCAACATATCAGAGAGGCTGTTGCTTTATTACTATTAAGTAATCGAAACTACTCATTTCTACCCAGCTTGGTTTTGAATTTCGCATCCTTTTTGAAAACCCTGTCCTTGACAGTTCTCGAGCGCTTCGCAATGATTCTTTTTGAAGAGCTACTTCAAATGAAATATCAAAAAAATAGTTTTGCGACTCTATTCATCGTAATGGAGGTCGTGATGCTTCGTTACAAAAATTTGTGGTCTCGCATATTTGTCACACTGACTGATAGGATGGGAAAAATCGTAATTTTGCCCCATCTGTGATGTATGGGATGTTATGATCTCCGTATGATGGCGAACTGACAATAAAACTGACAGAGATCGACAATAAACTATTCACAACACAGAGCATACAGACAATCCGAAAAAGTAATCTAATCTAGATATCTGTATGGAAAAAAATATGTATGCATACAAAAAATTGCAACCGAGCGAGTGGCGACAGCAAATAGGAAAGTTTGAGTGGTCCTTGCAAAACAAATGCACAACAGCGCACCAACGACAATTAACAATATTTTTTTTTGTACCGTTATTGGAAATCAACATGTATTCAACCAATGGAGGACTTTGTGATAGATTACGAATCATGACATATCGTTGAATATAATTGAATTCATCAATCGTTCTTTCATGACTGATGTATTTTCGTAGCTGGAATGACAGTCTTCCATTGGTTATTTGAATATCCAATATCAATTATTGAAAATATAGAAATCATCTCATCTGATCGCTATCCATTCATTTGTCATTCCATTCATTTCTGTAACTTTCTCATCCATTTCTCGAATCATTCCACGAAGGACCTCGATTAGATTCTTTCAGATTGACCAAAATACCAATGGATACCAATCAGTTGAATTCGTTGAAATGAGAAGAAAAAAAAAAGATGATTCGTATTTTCAATGTAAAACGCAGTGATAAGCCAGAATATATAGCCTACGAGTACAGAAGCCACATTTCTGCCGGCACCTTTGACGTTTTCGAAGTCAATTCAAATGACCTTCAACAGAGGCAGCCATTTTGTGGATAGTATATTACGCGCGAAATTCAATAAGTGAATCTGATGAATTGCAAAATTTGATTCGCGATAGAGATGGAAAAAAGAAGAACAAAATCGTAGATGAACAAAAAGAGCGTAAAAAAATACATCACCTTGTTGGATCTTATGGAAAGCGAAAGAAACTCATTTTCTCACTACCATTTGTAGAACTGTAACAATTTATATCTGTACAAAGATGTCCATTTTGGTAGCATCGATAATGGATGATTCGAACTGAATTGTATATATGTCTGGAAATGTGATGTGATTGACTACTGTCCTGAAATTTACATCATCTATTTCTGACAATGTCTAATCTATTGTTCAATAGTGAATGAGGCAACAAATAATCTATCTATTGCTTCCTTTAGTCATAACAGAAAAAATCTCACAAATTCATAATGGCATCTAACCTTCAAATTACAAACGGCGCCATTTTGCTAGTTGGTATTTCGGCCATTTTTGTGGTACGAATCTCGCGCATGCGCATAAAAATTCGTAATCCTAACAGCTTCTGTTCCCGTAGGATATGTATTCTGTGATTTAACTTCTTCAAAAATACATATTTCCAATTAGTGACTATTCAAGTTTGGAATATCACATATACGAGTGCATTGTTCAATAATCATTCTTTTTTCTCTCCTCTCCAGATCACCTGAAGGTTCAATAATGTCATTAAAATTCGTCGAATATAAGTAAAAAATACCTTGCTGTTGGCAAAGAGCAGACCTACGCCTTCCATGCAGACTTGCAAGAGGCCTCCCTCCCCTGTTGCCATATCTTGCACCGGAAACTCACCACCGAGCTCTGGTGCTGTGCCAGCAACACCGCCACGTTCCATGGCCTCCTTGATGCAATAATAAAGTTGCTTGCACTAGAAATGAAAAACGATCTTCATTCGTAGGTAGAAAGGAGAGCAATGGAATTGGAGGTCACTGCGTCATACCAAGTCATCTTCAAAATTCGAGAATTGATCGATATATTACCTTTTTGGTGTAATACTTGTGCAGCTGTGTTTGCTGACCGTTCCTCCTCCACAAGCACAATACCTTATTCTTGGGACTGTAAGTCATGTTCACTAATCTCTCAAACCACCATCTCTCTACTATAACTCCAGTTACTGATCGTAGGACCAAACCGTCGTCTCGAACTTCCATAAACCTATAAATATTATCATGAATAATAGTAATAACTAGAATAATATGAATCCAATAACGATGGATATCGATGCTAGATGAATGATGCCACTGAATACTTTTGGAAGATACTGTGGAAAATATAAAAAATATGCTGAACCTTAGGAAATGCATGTAAAGATGAAGTGGGACATATTTGGGAGGAACGAAAATCACTTTTGTTGATTTGTCTAATAATGAAGGCCTACTGCATGGAATAAATGGTAATGAATTTATAGATAAATCAAAATAAAGCAAGAAAATAATGTTTCGAATATTATTCACCGAAATTTCAATAATTATATGTGTTTCCATTTCGGGTGCTTATTATGTTTTTTTCTTCAGAATTTCCTGCAAAGTCTCGTTTTCATTTTACCTACTCCTAATAATGACAGGTATTGAAATCAAATCAAATCGAATCGATTCATACCCCCTACAAATATGATATAGTTTTCATAATTTTCATAATAATTGACTCGTTAACAATTCCAAATGATATGTATTATTCTCAGAAACGATGGTTTCATATTTAATAACTTCTACTTTCTCTAGAGATCGGAATATTCATGCAGAAGGAATGCCTTTAGGACTATGGAGAATCCAAAGTAGGCTGATTTGTTCATGTTTCGATTCAAGTTCAGGCTCAAAAGGCTGTAATTGAACCCTATTTTGATAAAGTTCAGATTTGTTTCCCTTCTTCTCTTGATCTCTCACCAAGTTCCAGCTCTACTGATCAATTCCCTTTTTCTTATTTTGACAACATTGTTTATGTATATGAGGAAAAAAATATGCCCTAACATTATTCCTTGGAAAACTCCAATGAGTAGAATTTCTTCAGAGATCGTTTTCCTACTTTTATTCTTTGCTTTTTGTTTTTCAAATAATCTCTGAATGAATCCAGGCTTATACATCTTGTGCCTTGGTAATTGGGTGTGTGTGATTTTTTTGTTTATTTTCTTCAATAAATCTTCATTGAATGAGGTCTACATAATGATGAAAAATCGAAAAACCCAGACCTCATCAATATGTTTGGATCTGAAGGACATCTGCCATTGCAGCATACGGAGAATTGCCACAAACCGGAGGACAAGATTGTGGCCAGAAAATTTCCAATAATATCAAGTTAATCAACTTCTGTCACTCCCTTTCAGCATTCAATAGGAAACTCAAATTGTTTCTGGAATACTATCTCTGAAGTACTTGTTTTACTTTTCTTCTTTTTGCTACACCTAGATATATTCGAGGAGCAATGTCCTCTAGTTCCATGAGAAATGTCGAGCTGATCGTTGTTATGAAATGAATTCATCGAAGTATTATATTCGTTGTTAATTCGAAGTGTTTTTATGCAAGATTCTACATCGCAGAAATGTTCAAAATTGAATATTTTTTTGAATACGTTAGAAAATTCCTTCAACCGAATACCTACCTACAACAATTGAAAACAGCGATATCCATGGTTAGAAATGTTTACTTCCGTGAATACGTTAGAAATCTTCGCTGAGAAGATATGGATCTCCTTTTGTGAGTGACATGAAAAGTTTCGTTAGAGGAAATCTATGACATCGTGACTCAGAGCTAGAAAATGGCAACGTTTGGAATCCAATAATTAGATGTAAATTACCCACATCACGTATCGCTCGTTGCCGCGTGCATTTTCTTATAATTGAAAGATTTTTCTGTTCCTGTTTTATTTTTCACTTGTTTTACACTTCATTCGGTTGAGATAACACACTGAATAAATCCCTACATAATCAGGTGAATCAGCCGGTACTTATGAAAACTCATTGGAATACATATCGATTTTAGATCATTCAAGAATGCTCACCTCAATTCTCCTGTACAATCAACTCCTTGATGGACAGTAAAACTCTGTCTATGTAACAGTCGAGAGCCAAGAGGTTTCAAATCAATATCATTTCCATTCTGTAATACATAAAAAATCCTCGTGAGATATGCATGGAAACTGCAATCATTTTTGATGAATTTCGAAGAAATGCTCCGAGCAATATTTTTTCTGGGCTGATTCAAACGAAACCAACAACCATTATCTTACCAAGTTCTGAATTTGATCGAGTAGTTGGTTGACTTCCTGGCTGTATACCATACCGATGTGACTTTTTCCCAGTAATCGCCTAATTTTTCTCTTGATCTCGTCTTTGTTCACGTGCAGCATAACATGAATCGCTGTTAAATTGTACAACTGTGTTGCTAGTAGTTTGTCTTCCTCGTGTTCCAACCTCTTCCTTTCCGTATCGCTCAGGCTTTTATAGCGCTCCATCATCTCCCGCGGTCCCTAAGGAAACAAGTTCAATCTAATCTTATTCAAAAATAACGACAATGAATATATCTCACTTGATCCATCCCAATCATGTCTCGTTCTTGAGACACGGCATCCAGGAAGGCGTCCTCCCAGAACTGCATCTGATCCCACAACGATGATCTTTCCTTGCCCAACAGTCCTTCGAAGAGGTACGTCCTCGTCGCTTCCGGACTCATTTGGGGCACCGTATTGACAATATGGCCGCCGTGGTACCGGAAGCCGGTACTCAGAGAAGATTTACTGGACCACACGCTGGATGCTCGTTGCTTGGGCAGTTTAGTGAACTGAAAGAAAGGTGTCGAAATGAATGTCGAAAAATTCTTTCGAAATTTCTCCCGCTCTTGAATCTGATATTATACGCCTAGCGAGGTCTGAGAAGGATTCCGAAATACAGAAATTTGATTACTGATAATGATCATTCCTGAGAAGATAACAGAATGTGAGATTGGAGGAAGGAGGAGAAGAGTCAGACCTGAAGTGAGATGGATGGACGAAGTAACAACAGTCACAAATAGGATGGAAATCAAAAAATGGATAAAGCTAGAAGGAGATGGAGAAAAGAAATATACCAAGCTATGGGCTTTCTATGCCTGCAGTGCTTATCATATATACATATTGAAAGAAGAATATATATGGAATCAATGGATATTCAATCACAGCTCACCTGTAGCGTTTCCACTTCCGTATCAGAAACCGTGGACCGGAAGGAAGACTGATTTCCGCCCCTGTTCAAGTTGCAGGCTGGCCCCATTGTGATGGATCCTCCAGAAGGGGATACGTTGCCACCCGAACCGAGGGCGTTGTTGTCAGCCTGTAACAATAGAGTCTTTCACGAGTTTCAACTCAATGAATCAGTAGGAATTGAGATCTCTCGAAGTCGATTGAGCAAAGAACTAGATTGCAGTGATGATGTTCCAAATGAAATGAGGCAAAATTGGTATCGCTTGTGAGGAATTTCTCGACGTAGGTACTCTGCTGAACCATCAGCTGAGGCAAGAAATCAAATATTCAATTTTCGAATACCTCATGCAACCGGCTTTGAATCTTTTAAGATATTGAGAATCAACTAAACTCAAGACTGATTCCTGTGAATTTTTCAATGCTATCCAATAAATCACTCACATCAGAATCGAAAGATGTCAGCTTGTTGAAGAGTATGTTTTTCTTCTGAGTAAGCATATCTTTGAGCATATCCGTCGTTGAAGCTGACTGATCTTTCTCAAGCAGTTCTTCGCCAATCAAACGAACTTCTGGTGGTTCTGTGTGGAAACAAGAAACGAATTTTTATCTATCAGCAAAATCAATAACGTCATTGGTGGTTATCAAATCATGAGCTTATCAAACTAAAACAATTACCCGTTTGCGAAGATTTCCTTGAGACATCCCAATCAGAAGATTGTAGAGAATATCTAGGGCTTTGTGGAGATCTTGGGCTCGAGCTCTGTAAATACATAAATCATACTTCAAATGAATTTTGCAATGGTTCGGCGTTGAAAATGGAACCTATCAACTGTAATTTTATTGATGATACATTTTCTTGATTTTTTCTCAATTTTCTTGATTTTCTCATCTCGGTTCCCTTAACAGAAATGAGAAAATTTCTGTTTATTGATTTGAGGGGTTTGATACTGTAATGGAATCAAATGATGAGATTTCCGATAGAAAATGATCAGGAAAGATCGAAAAGTGATATCATTCCTCCCAAAAAAGATTAATTGTTTTTTTGTAGACTTGGCTCTACACGTGTTCAGGATCGAAAAACTGAAACCTGATTTCATGAAATCTCACCTCTGTGAGGTCATGTCCACATTCACCCATATCCTTCGACCAGTAATGTGTATGAGCGATCTCACACAATTGAAAAGCTGATGCCATACCTCCTAAACCATAATTTCCATAAGTCACTTCCAAGCCATGGACGATGGCCTGAACTACTTTCAACATTCCTTTCCAAACTGGTTTAGAGATACACTGGAAAATACAATCGTTGATCAAGCAGAAAATCAAAACGTGGGCATTTCTTCGAGTGATGTTGTCAGTTATATACTCACCACATCATCTATGTGATCATCAGGAGCGATTTTTCTATCTAGAGTTTTGTTGAGTTTGCTGAGAACGAAGTTTCGGTAAGATTCATCTTCCATGAGCTTTTTCAACCTATTGAGTTTTAGCCATCCTACTCCTTCACCGTCCAACACGCTAGTTACCACCTGAAAAGTTTTTTTTCTTCGATTGAATCGATCACTATGATCATAACACAGAAAGAACGTTTACCGAAATTGAATGGGAAGGTGAATTATATTTTATTCATACGGCCTATTCAAGGATTCTACGATTTCAAAACTATGAGTATCAAACACATGAACGTGCAACATCAAGACTTGCTTCAAATCGGATACTAACATACGATATGATACGATTACTTTCAATTGTGTCGACGCAAAAGCTATAGATACTCAACAATTGGAACTTCCTGGGGTATATACCATGTTCATTTCGTATTCATTTATGGTGGCTTTATAAAAACTTTTAACATTTAAAAATCATTCAAGCTTTGTAAATACTGACGTTTCTTTTTATTAATTGAATAATAAATTCCAAACGCCAAAAGCATTAAAAAACTGGTTAGAGTAATAATACCCATGACAAAAATCTGCAAAAATCCTGAAAACACTGACAATATTCTCGTACAGTAGAAGATAACCTCAATACAGTTTTGAACAAAAGCGGGAAGCAGAGGTGTCACTTGTCGACACTCCCGAAAAACATCATAGGCGAACATGCGCATATCTTATTTTCATTTATGGCCATTTAACAATAATTTCTTAAGTTGAAAGTTCGGCAACTTCTTGGAAATGTTAAATGGAAAGTCTTAAATGGTTTTATAACATGAACAATAGTATTTCCATGTTCTATCTGTCCTAAATGTGAAGTCTTGAATGTTAAGTGGTAAATCTTAAGTGATAATTTTTTTTATAAAGCCACCATTACTCTCAGTATCCATTTCAGCATCTTACTAATCTCATTTCGATTCCAGTTTCGTTCTCAAATTTCAGCTTGATTTTTTTTATTCATTCGTTTCAAGTATTATATTACTTACAAGTATTATATATTTTCACGTGTATCATAAATTTCGCAGTTACTTCTATCTTATCTCTTCTTATTCTTTGATAACCTTCTCTTTCAGTGTTTTCATGCAATGGAAATCGAAGCAACTACTCAAAATAGGTTTTGCTTTGCTGAAATATCAATGAAAGGAGTTAAAAAAAATGGAATTGATGCGATTCGAGACTGTTGAGGTAATGGATTCTGAAAATGATTCATGAAAGAAATAAAACGTTCCCAACAAATTATAAGTACAAACAGGAATATCAGACATACGGCAGCTATTCAAAAAGAGATCAGTGAAAATACAATGAATCATGAATATCCTACTAGATATACACTGAATTCAGTAGTGATTCCTGAGTTGAAATAAAAAACTGTCCTAAGGTCATCATTTTATTTATGACCTAAGCTTTCCAACCAAATCAAAAGTGGTCTGAGAAAAATCAACTCCGTAATAGGTCCATTCCAGAAGAAAGTTGAGAAATGCACCCACGGAATAAGATCACAAATATAGTTTATTGAATCTACTGATGTTATATGAGAACTGAGGATAATGATAGATTGAAATGAAATGATGAGGTGGTTGAGTATTCGATTTTTATATTGCTGAATAACAAGTTCCTGCATGTTAGTCATATTATTTATATTTAAATTTCTACATTTTCATGCTCTTATATCTGTTCATTTGAATATTCGTATATGTTCATCATCATATAATCTGTTTGTGTCTCTCAAAATCATTGTAACTTGATATCACTCTCAAAATTCTGTATTTTTCAATTCTTAATTCGGCTTTCATTCTCAATGTTCGAATACTTCAATATGTGAATCATTGTGCATATTGTTATATTTTTGAGTTTATATTTCTATAGATTCTCAAGTATCGTTCGTACGCGTTGATATCGTAAAAAATTTCATAACAATTGAGGCATGTACTGATCACAGAAGCAAAAAAATTACATCTCTTCAATGATTGATAACTTCAACATCCACTAGGATTTGAATATGGTCTGAGCAGAAATTGTTGAGTAAATTGTTCATGTTCTACATGCTCAATCACTTCATCCACGGTATTCTGACCTAATGAAGCCTGGAATATAATTTTGAAAAGTCGAAAAGATTGATACACAACTTCACATCTTCGTGATACCAGTTAGGTTTACCCAACGGTTCATCTGAACAAACTCCCAGTAGTTATAATACGTTTGTAATATCACTAGTTGAATAAACTCATTATTGATAAATTGATCGGATCAGACAACAACGACATTCCACCTACGAATATCAACAATCAATTCTCCTCCTTACATCTTTCAAGAACGCTTGATTCTCGTTATTCGTCGCATTCTTGTCCACAGCCTGCTTCCACTGGTCGTCCTGCTTCCGGGGCGAGTGCTTGATCAAGGGGCTCTTCTCGGCCAGCCCCTTCGGCCCCCTGTTGAACGGACCGAACATCCCCTTCGCGGCCTCCTTGGGCCTCTGCTTCCCGTGCTGCGATTGATCGGTCGCCTTCTGGTGCTCCTTCTTCGAGCCGAACAGGTCGGAGAAGATGTTGCTGGTGCTGGTCGCCAGACCGTTGATATCCGAGCTGATGTTCGAGAAGAACTCTCTGCTGGCGTCGGTGAGGACGTGCGAGGAAGCCACCAGCGAGGTGTTGGTGTTCACGAGGTTGTCGGATTTCGAAAAGGAGTCCCCCTTGAACATACGATTAAAATGCAATCGAGAGATAAAATATGCAAAAAAACGGGTTACATCACAATTACATTGCAATTAAATCACAAGGAGTTTGAAATGATATCATGGATAATCATGGTATACAATTATTCATGGATTCACAGAAATGATTGAAACAATTCAACTCATATATAAACTAGAAGCATATTAGCTGCGACTTTTACAGCGAATAGTTTGAAATGTTTGTGAATAATTTTCAAGCACTAACAATGAGTCGGTTCGGTGAAATTTCACTCGAAAAACTGTCAACCTAAAAACGCTCTACCATGGGTGTCGCGTTTTTGATAGTTGACAGTTTTTCTGGTCTGATTGCTAGGCAACAGTTTCTCATGAAATAACAAAAATTTATCTGATGAACCACAACTGAAAGTGTACGTGCAATTGAAAGTAATAAAAAATACAAAACTAGTGAAACGAGGTGACATTCCAAAAACTCACAATATGCTATATCCCAAAAACGAAAGATGATATTAAAAATACCTGAAATCGTTTCTAGAAGAGGAAAGAGGAACTAAAATGATATAAGATAAATTCGTAGCTCAACAGAAACTTCATTAAATTTTGCTTTCAAGACAAAGTGTCCATTCACAATCCATAATTATAACTTATACCATCCAATAGCATTTTTTGTACGCTTTTCGATAATGTATCACGAGTAGGGGTTTGCTAATCGAATTGTTTCAGTTGGGGGTGAGTTCTCTTTCATGTCAGTTTAGTCAGATGATCATTTCTCGTTTGTTAGATAAAGCCCATTGGAAGTTCTTGAATTTTCACTGTACGTATTGTTGATTTGTTCTGATGGTGTCATATTTACTATTGAGTAATATTTTTGGAAAATTCCCTATAAATCTGTAATTCCAAATCAGTCATCGATGTTCAGAGTGAAAGGTGCTTCGGTAATTTTTCACTAATCATGCGATGAATTTTTTCCATTTTTTTTTTTTGGTACTCACGTATTTCGATCTCAAGAAAACGAATTTCACAATAAAAACGTGCACAAACTCATAGCTTCCAAAATATTCCAAGAAAAAGTATGAAAATTACTCTTATTATTTTGGCCTGTTTCGTGTAGGCACCATAGCCATTCGAAGTTTCATTTCTCACATAAAATACTCTCTATGTCTTGCTTATACATTCAAGATGCTGAAAAGAAGGAGAAACATCCTGTGAGAAGTTCAATTCATCGTCTTTAGCATCTTTGAAGAATCCTTCTTTCATATAGACGGCGCTGTCAAATGTGCATCTGTGATATTTTGACTCACAGAACTAGTAATTGTGACAGCGCCGTCCATATGAAAAATGCTGGATCCACCTTCCTCTAAGATGCTAAAGAACGTTGATCCAACTAATTCGAGGATGTTCCACCTTCTTTCTGACTTCTAGAATGTTCAAGGAAGGTATAAAAAGTATCCTGTGTGAGAAAAGAAACTCCATTCCTACCCAAAACAAGCCGAAGAAGGAATGTTAATTTTCATACTTTTCTGTGAATACCTCGAAAAATATAAGTGTGCGCACGTTTCTTCGTGAAATTCGGGTTCCTGAGGTCGAAATACCAAAAAAAATTGAAAAAACCCTTCGCATGATAAGTACAAAATTACCGGTACTTCTATCTCCACGAAATAAAAAAAAACAGAAATTCGTGATACTTCAACTGGTCAACTCACTCGCATCAGTCCTTTTTTAGTCACAACATCCTTAGCACTCTTCGTCAGATCACCCAGTGTCGTTTTCCCAACATACGTCAGATCGTCCAAAGTATTTTTACTCATAGCTGTAGCTGTCCTGCTGGCTTCCATGGCACTCTTTCCTGCTACTTGCACGCTTTTCGTCGCTTCCTCTGCCGCTTTCTTAGCATGAGACGTGAGCTAGAAAATAATGCGCATTGATATTGATAACTAATGTGAAATTATCATCAACGAAAAGACAATCACTTACTATAACAACTAGAATATACGAAAACTGACCTTATCCAGTGGTGCAAATAAGTGACTTTCTTCTGCTTCCGTTAATTTTTCTTTGGCATGTGTTTTCAACTGTAAAGAATATGGTGTTTGAGAGGTTCAAAGTATCGATCGGTGATCCCATGGTTTGTTTTGTGTTTTATGATCGTTTCATTCGTGATCCACTCGGAGATTCTACATACATAATTATTGCATCATGCTTTTTTCTTCCATTGATAACACAACATAAAACACACAAACATCAATACATAGTCACCAATTTCATGTACGTACAGATTTATCAATCGAATTTGACGTTTCCGAGTAACTTGTATGAATTATCACATTGACACAAGACATTATCTTATTGATATCTACCGAAATATCTGTAAATTTCTTACGGTATTGTAAGGCATTCGCCTAGCATCAATTATTGCTTGATCAGCAATTTCATGAGCAGTCTGTATTCGTCTGTAGAACGATGTACAAAACACTGGTGCACTCACTGATGGTGTTTTGTTTCGTCGAAAACGCTAACGCCATTTTCTGCTATAATGACCTAATAGTTATGAAACTCCTCAGAAGATGGTGAGATTTCTGTACAAATAGTTCATGTTTTGAGATTGTTATTATGTAGTTCGATCATTAATTGAGAAGTAACCTAAATAACTACATCTGAATCACCGTTTTCATAACATTGATTGTGCAGTCATCAATAATACTGATTTTATTATCATGCATGTGTCGCCATCTTACAACTGACATTTGAGTGATTTTCCGCTATAACGAATACAATGCTGTTATCAAGTTAGCTGTACGTTAGAGTTTTGGTTGAAGAAGTTAGAGGCAAATAGGCAGAATAGCTCCACCAGTGTTCTGTAGATCGTTGTCTGTAGTTATAGTTTGTTCCATTATTTCCATGGTTGCCACATTACAATTCTTCTTGATGAGTACTGCATGATATTACTAGCATGCGAAATACAGATAGCTCCAAGATGAAATCAGGAGTAAGTATAGATATGTGCCGGATTTTTGTAATTTCCGGAACTCTCAATAGAGCCAGGTTTTACTGAAGCCTCTGAGATCCTATATCAGTCCAGAACTTCAAAGAATCCCTGAATCAACAGACAATTGCATTTTCTCAACACTCTCGTAGAATCTGAACCCATGCGTCCATAGACAATACAATAATACACCTACAGACGAAACACACGAATGAGCATGCGTCAACTAGATCTTGGGAGCGATACCTTGTCCATCTGAGCCATCAAGCTGTCTTGACTTGTCTGCCTCGTTGTTTCTCTAACCAGCTCTTTCGCCTGGGACGTGAACTGTTCGAACAAGGATCCTTGAGAGTTTTGGCGCGTGAAGCCTACGGAGGTGGTACTGCTGGCCGAAGACGGCAGTACCGGACTCTCGTTGCCAGAGGAGCTGATACTCGATCTTCGGCCGAGTGACAGTACGTTACCGACGCTCGGCTGTTTTTGCAAGGAAGGCGGCATCGGCGGGACCTTGAGGAACACAATCGTATTAAATGTTTTTCTGAATCTAATGAAATACGAGCATCAGGTACTCTTCCCCTATCAGTAAAAACGTTTTTCATCTACGAAAGATATTTCGTGACGTTGGAGTAATCGTTCGAATATTATATTCTACAGCTTGCTCTCCATAATCATGACCATGCGCAGAGGTCGAAGATATGGAAATTCATGGAAATAGCGAGTTGAATGAAGAGATTAAGAGGAATCAGTATTTAAATTATGATCCTTCTTACGGATCTTTAGTTGCAATTCATTCAGAATCATACTCAACAGAATAGCAATGAACAGCAGAAGAGTGTGAATCCAAACTGACGAAATGAAAGTTCAATTTCAGTACAAAACCAGATGGAATCCCTACTAGGTATACCATCAATCAAAGTAGGGAAAATAGTTCGATTGAAAAACCAATTAGGAAATTCTGGAATATGGTGGAAACTGAAATGAAAGTTGGAGATAGACGTGATAATGAGATTCTAATGCCAAGTACTCGAATCCTGGTGAGAAATCGAAAACTTCCAATGGTACATTTTAAAGAGGAATCTGATTCTTCGAATACTATCTGTAGGTTGATCGAGGAGGTGATATATTGATTCTTCCGGATTTTTCTGGAAATGAAAATGAAAAAACTTCAAAATTGGTGGAGAAGTATTCGTCTTCCAATTTCTTTCAAAAAAAGGTGTCACTGACAAATGACATCTGAGTACATATTTGAATATTTGATCACAATAACAGTGACATTCTGAGATATGAATCTGTACTTACTACAAAAATATTGAAATTATTATTATTATTTTCATTTTCACAGAAATGAGGAGAGAAAATCACAAATAATATGGATTTATTGGGGTCCGTTGCTTTCAAGAGCAAAGTATTCTTTATGATACGGGAGGATATGTTCTATTGAAACTAATGAAAGTTATCGAATTATCAGTAACTTCACCATTTCCTGTACATTCTTCGATTTCGATTATGAATTTTCAACATACCGGAGTTATTGATCTCCTTCCCTTCCTAGGAGTACCAGGTCGGTCAGTCTCGCTTCCTGGGGATGCCGGCCTAGCAGCGGTCGAACTCACGACCGTTTTTGGCGTGGTCGTCGAATTGGAATCAGACTCGTTCTCAAAACTCCCTGACTCATCGAAGGCGCTCTTGATGGCGCTCACCTGCTCGTTCTTGGCCCTTCCACCAAACTCCAACTCAGAATCCCTACATCAAAATAGTATCATTCGGTGAAAGTGAAAAATTACATTGATTCCTATGCGTATCTACTTGCTGAGAAGCTGTGCTCACCTGTTAAAAGATGGCGAACTGAGATCCGAGTCACTTGATGATGAAGACTGGGGTGACTCTGATCTAGCCACTGGTACTTCGCCCCCAGGATACTGTAGCTCAGAAGGAGGTTTGTAGACCTGTCAAATACATGATTTGAGGTCAGAAAGAAGTTCTTTGAGGAATAGGAACTCTCTAGAATGATTATTACATCAAAAGGTACTAGAGTCAGAAGCATAATAATAATATCTCCATTGGACAACTGAATCAGAAAACAACTGGAAAACAAAATTAGTACTCCTCAAAATGTAATGAAGGAATGAAATCTACTATAGATACATAATATAGATAATCGAAGATTACAATATAGATCATCATATAAACACAATGAGGATTCAAAACCAAACCACATAACCTATGGAAAATCTCGAGAAACTTCTCCAAAATCACTTACAAAACCAGTACTCCCCAAGTGCAATGAATGTATGGAATTAACTTGTTCATGGAAACATAATGAAGAAAATGAAAATGGAAGATAATGACATAAATTCTCACATGAACAGACTGAGCGTTCAAAAATAAATTCAGAAACTAGAGTGAAACTCAGAATGAATCATATCCAGAATGATGACAGTAGGAAAGAGAAAACAAACGAATGAGTAACCAGAATAAACAGAAAAGGAATGAAATGCAGACCATACAACTGATTGGTAGGGTAATTCCTAGTCATATTTCATGAAAAAACTTAAACATGAACGTGTGTCCTAACTTGCTTTGTTTCCGAGTAACGACGTGTCAAAGTGTTACTATAAAATACTCAAAAGTCTTGATGCTGACTTTGATGAAACTAGGTATGTTTGTAGTTGAAAGAGACTTCTTCTCATGAAATTAGTTCATGGATTGAAATTCTATTTTCGTTACAGAGGGTTAGCTCAATGACATTCATGGTAGAAATCGGTGGAAACAAAATTCAAAATCTAATTTCATGACAAGAAGCATCGTATAACAAATAAAACACACAAGAAGTTCAATCGAAATCGCCAAAAAGAATTTCGAGTAATTCATGAAAAACGATTTTTCATCAAACTTTGGACACCCCGTTACTCAGAAAAGGAGCGAGTTAATGAAGACACACGTTCCATTCAAGTTACATCTTGTATAGAGACGAAAAAAAGAGATGGTATACATCAGGAGGTAATCAGTTGATTCATTATGGCTGCGTGAAGGTAATAGTTGTGGAAAACTCTCCAACATACCGTGCCTACGTCAATACTCGAAGAGAACGACATGTTGAGCGCCGAAGCCTTCCTCTGCTCCTGGTACGACGAATACCCCGGCGACAGATCGGAGGAGGCCATCTCCGAGACGAAATCGCTCAGGGAGGAGTAACTGGAGCTGGTGCTATCAGCCTCTTCGGAATCGGACCCGCTCTCGTCGGTAGGTTGGTTCTCAACGTTCTGGACGCTCCGCAAGGCCCCGTTCAACGAGCTGCCATCGTCCCAGACCACGAATTTGATCGGCTCCAAGGTGTGCATGAACCACTTCGCCTGCACAAACAGACCAATGGAAATGTTCACTAAGTTTTCCTAAACCTATAGTAACGTTAATTTTCCAGCTTTTTGGGGGATTTTCTAGAAAATAGAGTAGAAGTTATTGAAAATCATTCCAATATATTTGTAGTAAGGACAGATTTTGTGATCTGCCCCAAAATAGAGAATTTCTCTTTGAGGTATCTGAAGGTTTAATTTCAAGCGCAGTGACATTTCGCGGCAGATCACAAAATCTGTCCTCACTACAAATATATCGAAATAATCTTTGATAACTTCTACTCTATTTTTTAGAAACGAGGAGAGAAGATCCCACAAACAGCTGGAAAATTAATGTACCACCTCCTCGAAAAACTTACAGATCCAAATTCTTTATTTCGATGTGATTACGAGCAGAACCTGAGAGGTTCTGCAAACGATTCGCTGAAACTACTCCTCAACCTATTTCCAACGCTTTCCTTGCTTGTTTCGAGAGTCAAACAATGTTTTGATCTCTGCTAAAAGTCACATCAAAGTAGATAATTTATGGATTAACAAAAATACCGTTGGAGATAGGTATAGTGGAAGTTGAAGCGAATCGATGCAGAATCAAATTCATCAACCGACCATTCAATGAATTCGAGATGTCACATTTGGAAGATCGAACTTTTCAAACTTCGAAACTGATGAAATTGATCGTGCAATTTTGGATACTCTGTATGCGATGAATCAGTTGGTAATGTGAATTTCGAAAGTATCATTCCTATCTACCTAAAATGAGGTATGTGATATCATAATTACTTCCGTGTACAGATCTCCAAGCACTTGTCCCATACAATTCAATACAGAAATCATCAGATATTTAGAAACAATGAAAAGCAGTGACATACAAATAATCACAGGTGATATAAATATAGATTTATTATCGGAATACGACTATGCAGAAGAATATAAAAATATAATGAATGCACATGGATTTACATCTTATATAAACGATGTTACACGACCTAGTAGTGGATCTTGTATAGACCATTATTTCATAAAATCTAAAGAAAGTGTTAATTTCAAATCCTATATTATACAAAATGGAATAACAGATCACTTTCCCATTGCTTTGACATTCAATCTGGTGAAACAAAAGTCCAATCAAATCGAAAAAAAAAAACAGAAAATTTATCAATTATAATAAACTCAGGCAGGAATTGGGGAATGAACTATGGGTCGATATATACAATCAAGATGATATAGAGTCAATGGCCGGTGCATTTATTAAAATATTGAAATTCTACATTGAAAAAAATACTGCCACTGTGACTGTAAATAAAAAAAATCGCCCGAGAACCAAATGGATAACACCTGAAATAATAGCAATTGTTGATGGAAAAAATGATTTATATAAAAAAGTGAGAACAGATCCAGATAATATAGAGCTTTGGGAAGAATACAAACATCTTAAAAATCACCTGAATAAGATGATACTAGCAGCTAAGAAAATATATGCCAATCAAATAATAGAAAAAAATAAAAACAGTACAAAAGGCCTCTGGAAAACTGTCAATGAAATCTGCAACAAATCCGGAAACATTACAAAAATAAAAGGAATAAAACTTAACAATGACGTAATCATACATGATCAATTAGAAATTTGCAACAGATTCAATGAATATTATAGCAAATTAGGCGAAAATCTTGCAATGAAAATAACGGAACCTTCAGATTTTGATTATTCTGAAAACATAGTAGACAGCACTATGTACGTATTCCCAACTGATGAAAATGAAGTCAAAGAGATAATACTGCAACTAAAACCAAAAAAATCTCCGGGTGATGACGATATTCGATCTGAAACTCTTAAAGAAATAGTAAATGAAATCAAAGGCCCACTGACCCATTTAATAAATCGGTGTTTGGATACAGGGTACTTTCCGAAAATCCTGAAAACAGGACTAATCAAACCACTGTATAAAAATGGAGATAAATATGAAATGGTGAATTACAGGCCACTATCACTTATCTCTAACATATCTAAAATCATAGAAAAGATATTGAAAAAAAGAATATTGTCTTTTCTGAACAAACATCAAGTTCTCTCGGATAAACAATATGGATTCAGAGAAGGAAAATCGACGGAAGATGCAATACTCGCTTTATCATCCTATATTTATGAAGCACTGGATAAAAAAAAGGCTACCTTGTGCATATTCGTTGATCTTTCGAAAGCATTCGACACTGTTTGCCACAATACATTATTGAAAAAAATATCCTCATATGGACTAAGAGGAAATATTCATAGGATTCTTAAAAGTTATCTGACTGATAGAAAACAGAGGGTGAGCATCAATGGTGAAACCAGCCAATACGAGAATGTTTCATATGGAGTCCCACAAGGTACTGTACTGGGACCATTATTATTTACTATCTATATTAACGGCCTACTCGACATGAAAACACAAGGAAATATTCTGAGCTTTGCAGACGATACAGCCATACTGTATAAATCCAATACATGGCCGGAACTGAAGGATCTTGTAGAAACTGATTTTCTGAAAATAGAAAAATGGTTTAGAGGTAATAAATTAACACTGAATTTTACAAAAACTAAATACTTGCCTTTCTGTTCCTACACAAATGGACTACCAAATATGGGACCTATAAAAATAGGAGAAAGTTATGAAATACCAGAAGGAAAGTCGATGAAATATCTCGGCATCCAAATAGACCGGCATTTGAGATGGAACCTGCAAATTGACAATATAGTAAAAAAATTGAGGGGAATGCTATACAAATTCAAATATATGAGAGATTTTCTGGATACCCCAAATTTGAGAATATTATATTTTGCATTAGTTGAATCGCAATTACAATACGGTATAGTGGGATGGGGTGGAGTAAGTGATAATTATTTGGGAAAATTGAATGTCTTACAAAAATATATAATAAAAATTATTTATCATAAGGTTCACACTTACCCAAGTGATAACTTGTTCAAAGAATCCAGTTTTCTCGATATCAGACAACTCTTCTGTTGGAATATTTTGAAAAATGTCAAAAAAGGAAATATCATCTTAGAACATCCAAACTACAGTCATAACACAAGAAATAAAAATAAAAGCGTAATACCGTGCTGTAACAAAACCATAGGTCAGCGGAATGCAACATACCTAGGACCTAGGTTATATAATATGGTACCGGATTACCTGAAGAATTACTATAACATGTCCAAATTCAAAAAAAAAGGTAAAAATGTGGATTGTGGAAAATGGGAGATCACCTTTTCATGAACTTGTTAATCAAAAAATGTATTGATGATTGAAACATAATTTATACCATTGGTAACAATATATGTATGTATATGTATGTATATATACATGTATGTATATGTATGTGTGTATATATGTATGTATATATATTTGTCTCGTCATGATGCATAAGTCTCAGTTACTCATCAATTTTGCTAGTTTTGGTCTTTATTATTTTTTTCCACAAAAACTCAGTGAATGTAGGTATATTAACACAATTTTTAACATGGTGAATGTATTTTAATGAATATATCCATTTTTAACTGACATAATTGTTGGATTATTTTATATGATTTCAGCTTAGTTTTTTGAACTGAAATTCTACATTTATTGTTGGATTATTTTATATAATTTTACTTTCGTTTCAGAGATTTTATTACATTTATTATATATATTTTAGATATTTTTAGATATTTTTTAATTCAATAATCATTGATAGTGTCATTCCTATTTTTAACTGTAATCTATATTGTTCGTTCATTTACATATATTTATTTTGTTAATTTATATATTATGTTATTCCTCAACTAACAAAAACCTTCATAATTTCTTTCTGTAATAATATTTCAATGTGTAGTAGCATATATAGTCACGCACAAGTAGTATAACAACTCATAGTTGTTATACACTTCTGTGACTCAACCATGTTTATTGCATTTCACCTGAGTGTAAACATTTTTTATTTATGTCAATAAACATTATTATTATTATTATTATTATTATTACCATCTACCCTAGAAGAGTTCAACACCAGTCAAAAATGGGTGGATGGCGAAGTGTTGAAAATAATGCTACATCTTCCAGAATTCTCGAAATAATCAAGATAATGAGAAACAGTTCAAAATAGGTATAAGAAAACCTCATTATTTTTTTGTATATTTCCATCTGTTGAAAATTATTGAAAATAATGCTACATCTTCCAGAATTCTCAAAATAATCAAGACAATGAGGAACAGTTCAAAATAGGTATAAGGAAACCTCATCATGATATATCAGGGATCCATTTTTTTTTGTATATTCTCATCTGTTGATATCACGAGAGGAGAAACTTCAATGTCCAAGAAACATAGTGTCAAATGGGATAATATACCTGGTTCTCTATTTGAAATGAAAAACTTCAAGATGAATCATCCAATAAGACCAGAAATATGAGACGGATGCAGGCCGATGCTTCAAATGAAAATCTGGCAAGAATCCTGAAATTAGGATCTGAAAATCTAGTTGAGTTCAATGCAACAAAAACTCTAGCTTTAATCTTCACCAGGAAGGATCATACAATGCCTACTATGACGATGTTCACTGTTACCATGAAGTCGTCAATATCCATGCTCGGTATCATCACCAACAGTGCTCTGTCATGGGACGATCATGTGAGGTCCACAAAAACTCGGCCCCAGCAACTGCACACGATCTACAAAGCTCAAATTTGACCTGTCCGGTCACATGTTTGGTGTTCAGCCCCCAAACATTTGCTCGAGCCCTTAGACTTCGCCTAGTTGGTGATACAATACTCACGAATTCATTGAACCTGACTAACACGATGTTCCTCGAACATCATTGGAATTCCTTTTGGTGTTGTTGGAAGATGAAGAAAAAATTCGGTATACCCGGCAGTGGTATGACTTTGGAAATATTCCAGAATAAGAGGTAATGCTGAATACCCCTGAAGTCCGCAAATTCAAAATTCAAACAACGAAACCCTCCAACTCTCGGCCACCGCGAGAACCCCTGAACATCTATGGATACCTTGTCGCCGATGAGGGCAGGATCGAACACTCCGGTATGGACCCTCTGGAAGGCCACGTTGGTGGGCGTGAGCGACCATTCGGCGAGGAACTCGACGGCTTGAGTCCGAGCGAACTTGTTGAGGAACTGCGAGGCCCTGGGTCGGGACCTGAGGAAGCTGTTGATCTGGAAGGCAACCACGGGCCGGGGATAGAGGCGCAGCGTGCGCGTGTGCTCCGTGAAGTTGGCCAGGAGGTTCTGGGAGTTGAAGAAACGTACCTGCGAGGAATGGGAGTGGTGAACATCATTGATAATAATAATAATAAGAAATATGGCTAATGGCCTTGGTAGCCGATGCCCGAAAAAAAATAATAATAATAAACTTCTTTTGCCACTGCGGTACAGTATGTAGATCAGGTATGTCAATAATTCATAATAAATATGGAATTCAATGAAAAAAGGATGAAAAATGAATAAAAAAATTATTGAAGGTCGTAGTTAGCACTTGGTGGCCCAATGGAAATGAAACAAGGCCGATATGACATAGTTATCGTTCTCAGAAAAAAAAAAACGGTTGTACCGGTCGATTTTTATTTCGAGGGAGAAACATTTTGGGCATGTTTCCAACTTCTTCACTTCAAACCCCTCGGAGGGGTGATCTTCAACTCTTGAATCTCATATGGGACAAAAGGTCAAATGATACATCTTTTTGGAGTTAATCCAAAAAGCTTTCTTGTTCTTGGAATTCAATGCAGTAGTTCTCGAGAAAACACGTTGGTGAAAATAATCGGCTAGTGATGGAAAGTAACACTTTTTTCCCTTTCATCACTATTCCTCATTCTGTAGTTAGGACGATGTTCGTCTAAGAAGTGCCTTATGTGTTTTTTTCCAATCCTGTCCTATTCCATAGAGCTGGAAAGTAGAGCTTTTTTCCCTTCCATCACTATTTCTTTTTTGTAGTTAGAACGATGTTCATGTAAGAAGTGCCTCATGTGTTTTTGTCTCAATCCTATCCCTATTCAACTTTACATGAAGAATCATTTATCTCAATGTCAGTTCCTTGATCTCTCTGTTAAATGCATACCTTGTTTCGTTTCCATTGGGCCACCCTGTATATACATATAGAAGTCGAGCACAGAAATTACAAAGTGAAAGAAATGGAACGTAGACAAGTTTGAATACACATAGAATAAGAGGAAAATCAATAAAACAAAATATGGAAGTTATCATCCAGGAATTCATCACAACTATAGTGATATTCCAACAGCAGAAGTCGCTTTACTCTGCCTTGAAGAACTTCGTAAGAGGTACTTCGCTTGATCTCTTCTGGTAATTCATTATACAGATCGATTTCATTATACAAAGGGGACTTTTCATATTTCGTTCTCCTGCGATTTGGAATACGCATACGATTACCATGAAAGGTGTTATAGTTGTGCGCCATTGCATTTGTTTTAAGTTTTTGGATGTTTGATCAGGCCAAGGTGGATATAGGATGGTGAAATAACTCTTCAATTGTTCCTTTCCAAAACATATGGACCTGTCAAACAACCTCACTGAGGCCGGACCACTTGAGTATAGATGGCGATACGATCGTCGATCCGGTGAAGTCAAATCCGCTTTTAGTCAAATCGTGTTTCCAGCATTTCCAAGATAACCTTCGAGATTGGCATAGGTGACGCCACCTAGTTTCGATCTTGGGAAGCCTTAGTAAGGTATTGAAATCTGACAAAATCAAGTAGGCGAAGGTCTACAACTTTTTCTAGTGGCTGGGTATAGGGAGTTGAGACACCAGTCTTTATTTACATCATGGGTCATGCCAAACCTAAACTCTCGAGTATGTATACAGAACGAACCGATGATTATTTTCTCCTAATGAAAATTGGTTAACAGCTGTCTCTGAATTCCAAGTTGAAAATCAAACTAACAGTACTACGAACACTCTGTTTTATTCACTACTGCAACCCCATGCTATGATATTGAGCGGTATATGTGAATATGCCATAGTGAAATAGATTTCCAGTAGACCTGCTATTGATACATGAAGTACAAAAAAACTGCTGGTTAACACCTAAGCATATATTGGGTCATTCCAGTTTGTCAGGTTTCAGTTTCAAAATGATATATGTATCGTATGTATATACCCATAAAAACTATCAATGCATTACAGTCTGTTGGAGAAATTATGTGAGGAACTCATTCTGCAAGGAAGACATACTAGGAAATAATAGGAAATTGTATATGCGATAAATTGCAATGATAAAATCGATTCTCTATCTCTTCTCTAACATTCTTCTCTAACTCTTGCCGGTTGTGATTTATGAACGGTAGACTCCAAATGGCCCCAGAGAAAAAAGTGAAGAAAGGAAAGATCAGGAGACCTTTCAGGCCAGCACTCGATAGATCCTTCAAAGGCCAATTTCCGAGGCCAATCCAGTGTCCTCTAGAATTTTCGTATAGAAATTATTGAACTTACAACTCTGATTTGGGTATTTCCATCAGGAAAACAGTAGTCTATTCTCAAGATGCTGACGAGCTGTTATTTCGTTATCGATGAAAATAATAAGGCAATATTATATGGTCATGAAGAACTCGATGAGACCTTTAAAAAGTGATATGGCACGACCCCTTTCCCCTTCGCAAATGTTGTTCACTCACCATGTACGCTACGGGGGTGAAGAAAGCTGGAAAATAGATCCTTTTCAAATCAAAAATCTTAGTGTTCGAGCTTCTCTCAAAATTTTGATTTCGAATCGTATTATTATTATTCGTATATTATTCGTATATTATTAATCGTATCACATTAGGGTGGATGTTGGCTGTGTGGAATAGTAGCGCCTTCGCCAATTCAAACTGTGAATAATTATTGTTTTCATCAGTCTTTCTATCGCAAACAGCTAGCAGAGTGATTTATTCAACTCAATGATTACCAAACATCTTCCGAATCTCATCATTCGTAGGAGCTAGGTAACGGATCTGTGAAAAAACAAATAATGGCGGGTTCGCAATGGCGCATTCGCCAAAATGAAACCGCCAAAATCCATCATGAGAATCAATCTTGTCATGATAATAATTGTTCAATATGCCTACAATTTCTCAGAATTGGCCAATCAATCAAGCGAATAACTGCTACCAACTTTTTCCAATGATTGATAAATACGCACATTCCTTCCAGACTACATGGACTTTCTCATCAAAAAGAAACTTTCGTATCCAAAAATGAAAATAGAAAATACTATGATTATTTCTCTCATGGATTGTTATGCATGTATATATATTCATCCATTTTTCAATTCCCTGTTATGAATAGTGATAATTCTTGGGATAATATTCAATAAACAATGAAAATGATTCAGTCAACAATCTTTGAGAAATATTGACAAAAATGACAAGAGTTGCAAAATACAGCGGGAAAGCTTCTAACATGGAGAGAGCTCGCTGAGCATTGTCCTTTCAAGAATCCAGACCATTTGCAAACATTGAAAATAAAATTGTCTAGTTTGTGTTCAGGTAATAATTATAATATCATCAATTGTCGAAAATCCCTCACTCATACTCACCATCGCGACTCGAGTAGCCACGTCCACAGAATCGATGTCATTTCCGTAGATGAACGGATTGAATCCAGGCTGATTGGTTGGCAATCGTGGAGGGGGCATGTAGGGTACTTGCGGCGTGAGTGAGAGTCTCTGTTGGGTGTTAACGTGCACAGGAGACAGGTTAGGAGACACGTCCGATTCTGGCGATCTACTCTTGGATATGCTGAAAACAAAACAAAACATTGAGGTTATATACAGTGAGCATCCAACTCTTTCGTGGGGGAAATCACCGAGATACGTCGAATTTTCATTCCCAATTACACTGACACTTACACTCAAGATGGTCACAGCAATTGATGATACAGCAATTGAGTATTGAATCCGAGAACCTTGAATCGAGCAATTGAATTCCAATATTATTCTTACCTTGCAATTCATGACGTTCGAAGGATAACAATGAGAAAAGAATCACGATTCTTTGGGAAGAAGTTGGTATGGTTTTCTGACGAGAATGTGTTCTGATTCATCAGAAATAAATTCGTTTTGTTCTGAGCATTGCATTTATTTATGCTTCATCCCAAATAGGCCGTTATGAAATCACTCCTTTCACGACAATACATTGCTGTGGACCCTCTCGTATGGGAACCAAAATAAAACAAATTACTGAACATCTACAGCCTGTTTGTTCTTGTGGAGAACGTGTGAAATTGAAGATATCGCTCGGTCACGTTATCGAAGGCTCACTTGAACTGAGTGAATGTTAACGTCTTGTTTCACAAACAATGATTCTGGGTCGAACACATATGGTTCCTTCTAAACTCAAAGGTTCTTGGGGAAATAATGGCAAGCAGATCAGCCAGAGGAATCTTGAATTAACTCCATTCCTGAAGAGATGTACTGATAGATATCGCGTTCTTCATTACTTCGAGTGGTACTTATAAACCCGTTGACAAAATGATCGGATCAGATCTGGGTAAATAGGCAACTTCAGAGTCTTTGGATAGATCATCTGGTCGAATAAACTCAACGCAACTAGTGAAGCACACAATGATGTGGCTTCCAGGACATGGAAGAAATGTAAATTCACCGATCACTGAGACCATCATTATGGTGGTAACCACCCAGCTATAACACCAAACAAGCTGAGCTGAAAACAAAAGCCTAATCAGCATCAGATATCTGATATTCCTCTCACAGGAACCTATGTTTTTTTTACATAACGATCATTGTTATAGTGGAAGGAATAACAATTCATGTAGAATTTCTTTCAGGCAAATATGTAGATTCATTTTGAATAACAGAACCATGTTGTGATAGTTTACTGAAAAACAAAAAAAAATGGGGAAAAATTTCCATTTGATCTATCACCTGGCATTATTGAATCCATTCATGGGGTAGGAGCAGAAATTGATTCATCATTTTTTAAATATTTTGTGATCTTTTAATTTTTAATTTTTTTATTTTTTTTGGAGTTGACTGAAAGCATTGGCTCCTGCATAGCGGGGAGATTTTTTAAAACTCATTTGATTAAATCGTCTGATGTGGAGGTTGAGACCTGATCGAGTTGAATACTCATGTATTTCATGAATTTTAGCGAAGGGATATAAGTTTTGATGAACATAAATTGATATATTTTATACGGTACCGGTCGAAGTAAGAATTTTATATTTGTGAAAAGTTTCCTTGCAAGACTTGTAAGAAGACATATTTAGGATCAGCCTCAAGAATCTCTTATGAATCATGAATATACGGTCCACTCCTATAGATTGTCCCCAAATTGTAATAGTTGTGTTCAGCATTGAGTAAACGGATGAATAATAGGAGTTGGGAATGTGATTCCTATTGAAATTATTTTTTGAGGTCATGAAAGTGAAGTATGTTTCATTCAATTGTGTACAGAAGAAGTTTATGTGTGTGGGAGTGGAATTGACACAGTGAATCGAGAGTCTCCTCTCATTTTCATCTTGAAAATGCAGAATATATTGTCTGAAGCCTCTACATTGATACTTCACTACTTATCTACCTTCGGTAACCATTTTCTAACACTGAAGTTCTTCTTTCTTTTCAGACCAATGTGATACCTTTTACTGTCCATTCTCATCTTGGACACAGTGTGAAACCACCGAAAACTTTTTTTTCAACTAATTACCATTTGATTTCACTACTCACCTATGAATAATGATAGATATCATTAGGAAATCCTGGTGACTTACCCATATAGTCTTCACCACCCATGATTTGTTTCAGAAAAAAAAATTGTTTACCTGAGAGTATTTGGTGACGCAAGACTCTCCCTCCTCGAAGGCTGAAGTTGCTGTGAAGTTGTACTAGGAGTTGTCAAATTTCCGATAGCCTGTGAATATTCAAATAGAATGATAAGAGTTCAACAAGGTGTCCCATTCTTCAGGCTCACAAAGCGTATTTTGAAAATAGTAGGAAAGATGAGTGTGACTAATGATAGCTAGAGAGTGCACTGTAATTTCTTGTGGAAGAATGTCAGTAATATACGTACTCATGTTCATTGTTGAGTTATTATTCGAGTATAAGGTTATTGGAAATAATCAATCAAATACTTGAGTGATCTTAGAGAAGTGGTTTAGAGCGACAGACAACTTTTCATTTGAGATCATGTTCCAAGATATAATCTCGAATATCATCCTTGTTTTCTGCTATCTATCACTAATTGAGACAGTGGATCGCTCATTTCGATAGAACTGTGATATTGATATAATAAAACAACTAGCTTTCATGTACTACGCAAATAACACGAAACTACCTACCAAACCTGACCTAACTCAGAAGCATAAGCAATATATGCCTACTTCTCCAAAATTTCCTACTGAAATTACGTATTTGTACCGTTGAAAGCAAAAATCATACTTTGATCATGCGAAAGAGCTTCGAGTTCGATGAACTGAAATGATTCTCAAACTATCTTGTGAGATCTTTGAATTGATTTGATTTTCAGATCATCTTCATCCAACGTTATGTCTTACGAAAACTATACTAGGTCGCTGTTATGCAGGATGTCTCATTGATGTTGTAAAAAAAATCCAAAGGTAGATTGATATCTCGTTCCATTAAATTCATCCTAATCTTGCTCAAAAATCAAAGAATATTTCTCAGAAACTTTCTCCAAACTTCCTTCAGAGACCCGTAGTTCCCGAGATACAGGGTATCAAAATTTGGAGAACAAAAAAAACTGTCATTCAACAATTTTCTGAAAAAACTGTTCTCTTGATTTTCTTGAAATTCGTGGATTCTTTCGCAACCGTTATGAATGATCATGAGAATATTCAATGATGGATGAAATGGGTGATCGTTATAGATTGTTCATTCTCTTTGATATTCTTATATTTTCATCTCTGAAAAAAGCAAGAAACGCGAAAAATTCACAACACAACAAAGTTGTATTTCGAAATGCGCAACCTTGAAAAAATATTGAACTTCGAAAAAAATACAGTATGGTCACCTACTGAAATTTGAAGGAAATCGGAATTATTTTCTCATAAATTGGAAAAAAAACCGTTATACCGAAAACTACGTGTCCTTGGAAAAATGTTTATGAGAACTGATGTCTTATTCCCACCTTTGGATTTTATTACAATATTGATTAAATACCCTGTGGATAGAAACATGTCGCAGAATCGACTCCAGAGAAAATCATGATTCTAGTTCTTATGATACTGTGGGTAACTTTTTATTTTAAATGGAATCCCCTATGAATTGATCGATTATATAGACTCTTGTAATGTTAGATATCCAAATTCAATATGATAATTGTAACAAGAGGGTTCTTTCAGAAAAATGCACCCACAGTATCATGAATTGCAAATGTCAGCGTTGAATCAGGCATCACCTTCGAATTAAATTGTCACGACTCTCAGCGACTGTAAACTGTGAACTGTAATCGCATAATTGATAATAGATCAAGCATGCTTAGCATTTTGATCATAGATCTAGTAACAGCACTCGAAAAAGCCTCGATTTGTGAAACATTCTACATGCATAGTGCTACTGGTCAGGTTAGAAGTATAGTGTCAGGACTTCTCAGCTTTTCATGTATTTTTCAGCTCCAAGCATAAGGGAAGTCAATAGAAGAGTCAGTACATCATGATGGTTCTGGATCATTTCAAGGTCGTACGACAGATCGAAATGATGGGTTGACCTTGATCTTGAAAGGGATTGATCATGAATTTAAATCCATGTGTCACTCTCAAGTTACTTCCAAACCTCATATACAGGTGAATGAATCAAAATAACATTCACACACTTTATGGTAATCTGTATGTGCATGTGAAAATTCATCCAATCCATGTCTTCGAATATAATCAATTCATCATCGTAGTTTGACCAAGATGTACGACTGAAAAAATATATAGGGTGTTACTCAAATGATGTGATCAATTTCAGATGATTGCTGTCATATTCAATGGAAATAAAAATAAACGTGTGCTCTGATTTCGAGTGAGGAAGTGTCCAAATTTCAATGAAAAATTGGTTTTCCTGAACAACCCGGAATTCTTCCTGTCGATTTCGATTGAACTTCGTGTGTATCTTATTTTCGATACGATGCTTCTGTTGTGATCTTCAGTGTTTCAACTACTTTACTCAGTTGAATACGCCACGTGATGAAAAATTTCGACTGCAAAAATGACTTTGATCAAATTCAAAATTGACAACTTCAAGAAACTGTTTATCGACATTCGATTATCCACAGGGTGAATCGGTAAAAGAAATATGAATTCACAACAGGGTGAATTCATAACTTCCAACAGCTTCTTGTCAAGAAATTACATTTCGACTTTCCAGTGGTGTCGCAGAGGGTGACCTGATTGATATTTTTGATAATGAATATTATACGCTAATGTTTCCGCTGAGTACGATATTATTTGAAATTGATAGCTGAACAGTGGTGTAGAAATGGGGGGTCACGAAAATACCTAGTTTAATCAAAATCGGCGTGAAGGCTTCCAGTTAGGGCACACCTTTATATCAATTTTTTTCATGAAATATGGCAAGGAATCACCCCCCCCCCCTCCAAAATTAATGACATAATTTAAGCTACACCCTGTATAATATCGACATCATACTCCCAACCTGTATAATATCGTGAGTTTCTATAACTTCTACTTGTTAGAGGTTCGAACTGAACCACTAAGCCAATAAAGATTCAACGAATGAATAACCATCTGGCGATAAGGATTTGTTAAATTTCACTATTCAAACATACAGGGTGTCCCTGAAATGTCTGTACAAAATGATATCACAGACTACTGAAACCAAAATGAGATTATTGAACTAAGCTCACCTCTATACTAGAATGCTTCGTTGAGTCGCTACAGGGCGTTGAAAACGAATATTTTTCTTGGATTTATTTCAATAATTCATTATTCTCGATAGATAACGTTCTGTAATTCAGTAGGTAGACTGAGTAGATTATTTTGCATGAAAAACATGTCATACCATTTCGATTGACTTAGAAGGTGTTACATATTTTGAGTACTATCAATTGAAACATTGATGGAACTCTTTCTGAGTACGCTACTGACCGGGTCTCAGTGCTGTTTTATATTATCTCATTCGTTACTCGACTTCCAATCTTCTTGAGAGTTTGTGATATTTCCTTTGGTTTGTAAATTGACAAAATTCAATTTGATGCATTTACAAATTTTAGTGTGATACCTTTTCGAGATATTCAATTATTGTAGGTTAGTACTTTCTCTTCTTAGGAAATCCATATTGACACTGATCATTTTTCAAGATAGAAATCCTTCATCGATTCTGAAATATAAGGTAAAATTTCCAATTGCATCAAATTGAATTTTTTCAATCAACTCGCAAACTGAGAGAAATATCACAAACTCTCAAGAGAACAGAAAGTTAGGTCATGGATGATAGAATATAAAATATCATTGAGCTCTGGTCAGCCATCCAAAATATTCAATTTAAACACCCTGTAGCGACTAAACGAAGCATTTTGGTAGAGGTGAGTTCAGTTCAATAGTCTCATTTTGGTCTCAGACATCTCAAGGACACCCATATACCTGCACAAGATCTATGCAAGAACTTCAGAATACTTCAAACTGATTTCACATTACTAGTCATTTCCATTAATATTCACAATATTGACTAAATATTCCTTCTATTTCAACTCTCATGAAGTTAGAAGTTTGTTATTACTACACCTGAAATTTTCGAAAATGCTGCCTCGTGAACTCTTATTTGAAATCAGTTCAGTCCGACCCTAGATACATGCCAATTTATTCGATATTTTATCTAACTTCCTATTGTGCATAAACATGATAGATATTTACTCCAGTGCCAACTTGATCCATGAGTTGCATTGCCTTTATCGAGAAAGCATATTAGGATAAGAAATATTTCAAAAGAGAGAAAAGTAGATGAGATAACTATGAAAAAATTCCTCACCTGCTTCAAGTGATTTTTGAGTATGGTTCCTTCTGGCTCCGGAAGAGGAGGAATCTCTTGAGGAGATATTAGTTTATTTGAGTCCAAATCAACCAGCCAAATATCGTCAGGTAACCTGAAAAACGCATCGAATTATTCAGACCCAGAACGTTCATTAGTATTTATATTGTCATCGATCATTCACTAACATTACAATTTTCCGCACAGAGGTGTTCCGAACTTTCCGAACTATGGATGAATTAACTAATCTCAACTTGCATAGCCTGTCATTCGTTTAATACTGAATTGAAAGGTTGTTACATAACATTGAATCCAAATTTTTTTTTTTTTTTATCTGTGGACAACATGAAAAGGAAACCTATAATGTTCGAGGAACATCGTGTTAGCCAGCGGTGGAATTTTGGGAAAGAAGGAAGGTGTTGGAATTTTTTTTGAATGTTTGGAGGTTGTAAGCATCAGGAAAGACTTCACTAGGCAAAGAATTCCACAACTTTGCCGTTCTATTGATGAATGATGCAATGAATGGAATGAATTCGTAGTCAAATTCTTTCAAAATACCAACTCTCATTGAAAACCATTCCTTTCCTACATTTTCTTCTTTGAATCATGTCGTTAGGTGCATTCTGTGTTATTCTCAAGAGCGAAATGAACTGTTCACCGACAAATCACTTCATACTTTATGAAATGATATTCTCTTATTTTTTATTTCAATATTCATTTTATTTTATTCCATCACCTCAATGTCAGTTCATCAACTCAGTCTATGAGGCTATGAATCTATCTATGAATTTATGAATCTACAAATCTCTGAATCTCTGAAAAATGGGAAAATGAAGTAATGCCAACTCCAAAACAAACCAATTCCACTGTGCCTCAAATTCTTTTCTTTTACTACCTATACCTTTCGCTCATTCCCGTCATCTTGTCTAAATCGATCCACTACTTTTTTCATGGCAGAGCCATAAAAATGAAGGATTCTTGAAACATATTCATGATTACGTTCATTTTCAACAAGAGCTTCCGCGTCATCTTGCTCACTTGAAACCACGGTAGAGGTACAGATCTTGTATAAAAAAATCACTGTCAGACCGATTTTAGGTTAATATACTACCTCATGAAAAAAACATGAACCAGTGCTCCTGAAGATATGAACAAGAAATTGGTTCTTAACAAGAATTGATATCAGTGATTGATGAGTGTGTCATTTCAACTACAGTGCACTTAGAAAATCATGGAAATTGAACTGAATATGAGAAAATCATGAGACCTTATATTTCACCGAACATCAACTTGTTCTGGTTTTTGCATGCGAGTGTAGATGGAAATGAAAGGTCAGCCGAAAATAAGAGCTAATAATGTGATGAAATCAACACAGTGTACTGATTTAATGAGTATTAATATAGATTTCGAATGTAACTGAATGAGTAATATATTCATCGGCTACACGAATGGGTTCCGTATTGAATATTTCGATTGAAATATAGATTTTTCATCTGATATTTGAATCGATAGGTTGTTTTCCTGATCCCAATCCAAGAACATAAGGGAAACTATCACGAAAGACTTGTCATCTGAATGCTAATAGTAATTATGATTATTTCAGAAGTTCATCGAAGTGTAATAAAGAATGAATGAAAGAATTGGGTATAATAGTATCTTGATCCTCCTCCTAAATTATCACAGAGATTCACTTGAAGCATCATTCCCTTTGGAAGAATTCACCTATTTTAAGACTGACACATTATAACTACAAAATACCTGAACCAACTCACCTGAAATTCTTCTTATACAATAAAAAACTAGCCGGCAGACCAATAACAAAAGGCGTGGGAGCGAGTAGGAGCTGTGGAAATATCATAGTCATCATCAAGTTTGAAACTGGTTTGGAGAAAAATCTCACCTGTTCTGCGCAGTTCATACATGTAGGTAGTAAGGGAATCACCGGGAACATGTACTCTAACGGGTATATCATCGTAACGAATGCAATCACAGACATTGACAAAGCATTGTAGTCTCTCGATTGGAATACAATTTTGTTTTCGAGCAATATTATTGTTAATACTTTCAAACACGTTTCCACCCCTGAAAACAGAAATGGGTGCTAATGACAATTCAAATACTAAAAGAACAACATGTTATATCTTGACTCCAACATCAGAAATCGACGTTAAAGTGATGAATAACATTCTCAGTTTTCGATGATGACAAATGTTCAAAATACTTTAAAAAATAGGTAGTTCAAAACATCACAGTTACCTTTCATTCAATATTAATATATCTCGATTGTTAGTAGAGCTTTTATCGTATCTGATATTGAAAGTATAAAGGAAGTTTGTTAGTACTTCACGTGATGAATTCGGAGATGAGATATTTACAGAATATTTACAGAAGAATTCCGGCCGACGCCGAAGACTATTTATAAAGTTATCAAGTTCATCAGATCAAAAGAGTTTTCGTGATATTTCATCCTGTGTTCAATGACAATTTGGAAGCAAATTGGATATATAGAGGTGATGTTTAGATTAGCTTTTCAACTACAAATGAATTACTGACGGATTCCTCGAAAGTATTCTTCCATTCTAGTATCCAACTCACTACTTGAATATCCATAGTTCGTTGGAGTTGATGAATCAATCAACACAATAATTCTTTTTCTCTACTGTACATTGTACTAATTGTATTATATTATTATTATTGTCACTGATGATGAATGAACATCATCATCATTATTATTATTATTAATAATAATAAAGTCAACTGTCAATTTGAAATTGAGCATTCCATGAAGTTATGCCCAAATATGCTTCAACCTAAAGATACATATCTATAGGGAGACAATATGGTAAATTCATATTCCTGATACTATTGTTGACATAAAAGTATCAACTCACCAAGTAACTCAAGAGGTAGATGTAACGGAAAATCGACTAAACTAAACCTAGTATGGCTTGGTAAGGCAAACACGAGAGGATCGTATACGCTTGGCGACAGTACTTCAACCTCAACTCTGGAAAAAAAAAATTGTTGATCTCAGGCAAATTCGACATAGTAAGGTACTTTACTACAATAGACCAATGATGATAATCAAAATGTAGCATTACTGGATATAAGTGTAATCATATTATAAGAATGCATACGAGTGGCCTGACAGACATGAAACAGAGCCATTATCGAAATTATTTTAGAGACACAAAAAATATGTTGAAAATTACGTCATGGTTACATTTGATATATTTTTCATCCCCAAACCCTCAGAGACTGCCACTTGATTCTTCTGAATGGATCGCTCTATTCCTTGATTTCATTCCGGTTATTTCATTTACAGAGTTCGGTGGTATTCTCGAAAGACCATTACGAGACAGGTTATTGATTTTTCTTAATGCTGCTCGATTGTAATAGAGAAACTTCTCAGGCGGTCGACATCTGATAATCATCAAGGTAGATTCCCTTATAAATTGGAACAGAATTCAAAACTTCATCATACAAAAACGGAATTCGATGAAAATTGTTCGTTCGAGAGTGTAATTGTTATTTCTATAATCAGTATTCTATAGTCAACGGTGTTCTTGCACCAGGGCCCTGTCATGACTTGCTGCGTTGCGAAGAACGTCAATACAACTCGAATTTCATACAGCCAGCTCGATCAGTACCTATTTCATCACTCGTCAGTACTGCCACAGAAAATGCCTTCGAATTGGCTGCACCTATACCACTCACTTTGTTTTTCCTGGTATTGGAACGGGAGACGAGAGTAATTTCAGAATCCAGGTCTCGATCTCTTTAACGTCATGGAGAACGATAGAGGAGGTAGAATCCGTGGCATTTCCTGTCAACACACTCCATACAGTGTCCCTAGAAATGAGGGGAATTCTTTGATATAGGTGTCAGATATAAATCAAAAACGATGTTTGGGAGATGGACTCCCAGCTAGAATACCATTTCAATGTAAACTTATCAAGTACAAGAATCTTGTGACCTATTCGTGACTATTTGGGTCACAGTCGACATTGATATCACTATAAACATTTAAGAAGAATCAATATCAACGGCCATCCGACAACCTTCCACTTGAAATGAATATCTATTAGGTTTTCGATCTGAAACAAAAATAGACTCCTTCATGATCCTAATATGCATAATAATATGACCTCTTCATTATTTAACATAGGTGTGAGATGTAAATCTGAAACAATGTTTCTGGAGATTAGATCCCAAGTGGAATACCATCACAATATCAGCTCATTTCATGGAAGAATCCAGTGACCTATGAACAGACTTGGGTCAAAGTCGACATTCATATGACTAAACATTTACAGAGAATCAATATCAAAAGTCGTCCAATTGATATCTACTATACGTTTTGGATCTATAACAATAACATGCATCTACAAAAACGTTTTGAATGCTTCGAAATAAGTAAAGGATCCAATCAGGATTGTAAAATATCAAAATTCTTTCTAGTTCTTTGATAGCAGATGAAATGAACATCGATATTATTCGAACAGTTTCAATCCATGGATATTCTGAGTAAACTTTCCTTTTTTTCCTCACCTAACAGAACATATTCATAGAATTTCTCCTTGAAATATTCTGAAGGACCATAATTTGCAAGAAAATTGCATCAAGAAACTGCGTGGTACTAATTTCTCAATTGAACATCTTTCATACTATTTATAGACATAGAAGCTGCTTATAAAGAACGCCAATCACGTTCCAATTTGTTTATTTTTGCAGCAATTATGGGGGTTGTCAGTGAACACGAAAAGAATCGTTCTCATAATTTTCAGGAAAGCACATGGTAGAACAATTGGACAGGCATCTTCATTGCAATGCTGATAAAAACTAGCTAGTAGCTACTTTTTTGAGAATCATTATCCATTGGAGTTATCAACAATCTCTCGCGACATATTCAACTCTTTCTAGAAAAGTTATCTATCCATCAAAATGGTGGATGGAAGTCATCTCGAAAAAAAATCAAATGACAAGAAAGTTAAAATGATACCTTCATCCATATTCTATCCTATATCCATTCATTCTAGCAAAATTGAAAAACTATCCATTCAGAATTGAGATGATCTTTTCATTGGAGTGGATAAATATTGCCATCAAGAATTTTAGTATAGTACAGAGAAATAAAAGATGTATGAGGTATCACTCGAATCTTCATTCCATATGGATATACCTAATATCCATTCCATTACGTAAAGTCTTTCAAAAAAGCGATCTAGAGCCATTTCGAACGATACCTTATTATTTTCAGAGTCAAGTAGGTCCTGAAATACCATTGAAGCAGAAAAATCTCGAGCTGTTCAAAAGATAACCAGTTGGGGTTAATTTATGCATACAGTGTATATTTCATATCCTGAAGATTCCGTAAAAATAAGAAAGAATGAATTAGTTGAAATATCATATCAAGAAAGTCATTCATATAACGAATTCATTTTTCTGGAATAATTGAGATAATAACGCAAGCCTACAGTATTCATCAGAGAATATGTTGTGAATATATCCTTCTGATCTTAATAAGCACGCCTCAATTTGTAGTCTATGCGAATAGAGTGGATATTCCTCTATACATAAGTAGGTACAATTGTACTCAAATGTACTCCGATGTCTCAGGTGCTGCTACCTGATGTCAAGGATGATTCGAATTCAAAAGAGAATTTCACTACAAGAGCGATCCAAAACGAGAGATGATACAACTGAGGTCACTATAAATCTCTTTGCAACCTTCGCTGGTCACATTAAGCAGCACGATTGCATTCTGGAATATCAATGAACCCAACAAACCATGAAAATATGCGCGTCACATCTATCCAGGGTTTGGATATAGTATGGAACCAAGTATATATCTTTTGAACGTATAATTCACAAATTGTACAATTTGGAATGATTCAATTGAGTGAAAAAGAGCGTATAAAATTCATATCTCGTTAAATCAGTATGTATGAATTCAAAATAACAAGCTCTTTCAAATTCTGTTAAAATATATAAGGCGTCCTATTTGAATTAAAAAAAGGTTATGGCATATCCGGTTGAACCGGAGGTATATTATTAGAAGAAAAATGTACATCAGATGCAATAACCTGCAAATTTTCAGAAATACTGTTCTTTTCGCTTAGAAGATATTCACTTGGTTCCAGACTCCATCTCAACCCTGTATAGAATCTGTATTAATTTCATCTTACCTGGATGACTGTTTAGAACCACCGACTCTCCTCGGATTAGATGATTCATTACAGGCATCTATGAGTTTTTTCAGGATGAACAAGCATTCTCTGAACATGGAGAAGAAAGGATGATGGGAGAGAATGCACAGCGATGTGAGGGAAAGATTCCTCACTCTCTGAAAAGATAAAAAGAATGTACATAATTATTCGTTGAGTTCGACATTTCATAGCATAGTCAAAACAAATTTGAGGTTAACAATTATTATAGTGACAATATCGATAGAGATATCGACAAGTGCAAATTCACTCAATGATGACAACACGAAAATCATCTTCCAGCTATATCATCGTTAACTACAACAATGATATTCAACGAAAAGGTGAAGAGGTGACAAGAAATTATTTATGGTAAAAGTGCTTTTGATATATGAAAAACTCGACGTTCGCGGTAGCTACCTCGTAACGAAGCGAGAACCATGAACCCAGAGTGAAATGAATCTTTGGAAAGGCACCACGTTTGAATGTTTTTTGAAATCATGATCCTCATAGTATTCCTCCCAAAATTGTACTCCAAAGGTAATATTAGCAGTCCGACTCCAATCATCCAGAAGCAGCGAGCAGATATACGAGGTTAGAATTTGAAAGCTGATGTATATGACTCGTTATCGATTGTGAAATCAATTATCATACAGTCCACAAATTTGAAGAGACTTTTTGGTGACTTTTTGAAATTAGATACTTTCAATACTTCATCCAGTTTGGCGTACCCTCTATGTTTCACCAAAAAGTCTCTTCAAATTTGTGGACTGTATGATAATTGACTTCACAATCGATAACGAGTCATATACATCAGCTTTCAAAGTCTAACCTCGTATATCTGCTCACTGCTTCTGGATGATTGGAGTCGGTCTGCTAATATCACCTTTAGAGTACAATTTTGGGAGGAATACTAATTAGGATCATGATTTTGAAAGAACAGAGAACCTAGAGAAATCTATTTCTGAAATTTTGGTACGTTTATGGGATAATGGGATCTAGCTTTCGTGGATATGTTGTGGATGTCGTGGTTAAAAGAAGATTCTGAGCATATTTTTTGCTGTTACGTGACCTATAGCTATCTCCCACTGATTTTGAAGTATCTCCTTCACTATCACAATCACTCAGAATCTTCTGTAGAATCCGGAAACAGAATAATATATAGGGTGTTCCATTTGAAATTTCAAAGTTGCTCTCACTAGATCTGGCGACAGTGCAGAGGTGACAAAATTTTCGAAAGCTAGATCGCAGCATCCCAGTGTAACGAGAATTAAAAAAATATATTATTTCTCCCGTTCTCAAGATACTTCTAATACGCCATCGAGTTTCGCGTACCCTATATAGTGTCTAGACTTGTTGATATATCTAGTATTTGTGAATATTTTTCATTTTCGTCAAATTTTGTTATTTGAGTGCAGTTACATTCAAAATATTGGAACAACTTTCATATCCAGCTTCGTTCTGATTTCATGCAGATTTCTGTTCACCCTCAAGAACTAAAAGCCAAACAGATCAGAAAAAAGGTTTCACCTGTCGACGACGAGTTGCTCGTGGTGATGGGGTGAGGCTGCCGCCACTCTCGGAATCGTTAGCAGGAATAATGCCCAACCGTGGTAAAGTCACGGCTATCGATTCCGAATCTCTCCTGCTATGATCCGAATCGCTTGGTCCCAAGTTGCTACTTCTGTAATCACTGTAACAAAAACAGTCGTTCCAATAAAGTCGTTCCCATTGTGGATATCTCAACAATATTCTAACTATATATGTAGATATATGTGTGTATAATTATTTTGCATTTTCATTTCTTTTTATGTTTAGAAATATACAAAAAATAATAATTGAGTTCTCTATAGCAAATTAATATAATATTTATACTTATATTTATTTATCATATTTTATATATGTATATATATGTGTGTGGTGAGTGCGTATGTGTATGTATGATATCAAAACTACAAGATGAATATTTAAATTGAATACTTCCATAACAAGGAAACTTCATGGGAGCCGTTGAGTTTATTCAGTATCATTGTATTTGATTATTGTATCATTGTATTTTATTATATCTATTTTCTTGCTGTCTTCTCTGTTTTATACAAATGTGAATAAACTTATCATTATTATATTATTATTATTATTATTATTTCCCATGATGTGAAGAGTAACATCTGAGAACTCTCAAGGATAAGTCAGGGGTAGGAAATAACCTATATTGTCAGGTTCTCGATGGGATATCTGATACAATATATGGAAATATAATATCCTGTGAATGCCTTTGCAGTATGAAGAAACAAAATACTCGAAGTTGTTCTTGCCATTTTCTCACAGAATATTGTACGTGACAAAGTCAACTAGATATTCTCGAGAATATCAGGAGGAAATAATCTGAGATTATATAAGCGATTGAAGCAATAATGAGAAGAAAAATCATGATGTAAGTTAAACGAGTTATCATCGGAAATGTTTGTACTTCCAGAATGTTGTGAACTGCTATGCTGTTTCACTATATTGATTCGCCTTGTATATGAATTCATTGAATAAAAAACAACGACCTGTTGTACGAAACTATCTATTATATCTATCTTTATTTTATATATCTCTCTTTTCATCTATTGATGATATGATGCATGCAAAGATATGATTATATATATTTTCTACTAGATCGACCTCAGCGATCATCACATATTCACGTTCCGAGATTGCACTCTAGAAATGAACAAACTTTCTACTTACCCAATTCAGGAACTAACGTACTTCTACAAATCTCCAATCGTAGCAATGAGCAAACTATTCAATCACTTCTGTGCAAATCTCGACATCTATTATCAGCCAAGTGAAGTAAAAAACCATATTAAAATACTTTTGCATAATAGCCAAAATAACTGAGCCCATTCTATATTATCATATTCTATATCATTTATGTTTTTCCACCTTGAGTTGTTATTTCTCTATCCATTAAAGTCGAATGGTATACATGTAGTGATAGTGACATATATGTATATGTGTCTGTATGTATATGCAGGTACGTAGTGCCTATATATATATGAAACTTTTTGCTTATCTATAAGAATGTATGTCTTGTCATTGGGATTTACTCCTGTTTGGACATTGAACACTTTTTTCATATATAATCTTTTGGAAATGGGAGCGTCAATTTTTTTCTCTTCGCAACTAATTAGCAACAAGAAAGCCGGCAAAATATGAATGCTCCAAAATTAGGGGAAAAAATATGGAAGTTGTCACGCTAGGTCCATATGAACTTGGCGAAACATCTCATATTTTTCCAAAAGAGAGCGCGACAATTTTTTTTTCTGTTCGCAAATAATTAGCAACAATAAGTCGGCAAAATATGGACACTTCAAAACTTGGGAAAACAATGAAATCACGTAAGTTGTCACACTGACTTTATATGAACCATAGCGAATCATCAAATATTTTTTACGGAAAACGAAAAAGCGGCAAACTTTTGAAAATTCGAGCGACTATTTTTTTCTCTTCGCATCGAAAAATCAGCACATTTTCGATTCCTTACAGTCCATAGAAGTGCTATATTCTGAGAACGTCTGAAAAAACTGTCGTCTGTCACTCCGACGTACCTCGAGAAAGCCGAATCGGAGCTCTTCTCCATGCTCTTCCGCCAGGAGTCGCGCCGCAAGCTGGTGTTGGTGCCGCCCTTGTTGAGACCGCCGCCGCCCTGCGCCCTCTCCACCGACCTGTAGAAGTTGACGCAGACGCCGTACCGCGTCTTGCCGCAGTCCTTATCGGTGAGCGTGAAGACGAACGAGGAGGCGTCGCGCAGCGCCGTCCTGCGCGGCCCCACGGAGGAGCAGCCCTCCGGCTGGCAGAAGTACACCATGTCGAGCGGCATGGGGAAGTCTTTGTGGTCTCGGATGGGGTAGCGTCGGAGGAGCTCCGGGATCTGCGGATATGCGTAGGGGTGATTGCGATTCGAATTTCATCGATGACTATCGTGAATTCGATTTTTTTTTTGTACTACGCCTCTAAGTTTTCAAGGTAATTTTGCACTCATCATGCGAATGAGTTTTTCTTCGATTTTCTCATGGTACATATACGAATTTCGACCTCAGGAACCCGAATTTCACAATAAAAACGTGCGCAAACTAATATTTTTCGAGATATTCCAGTAGAAACTATGTAAATCAACCGTCTTTCTTCGGCTCGTTTTGGGTAGGCATGGAGTTTCTTTTCTCACACAGGATACTTTTTTTACCTTCCCTGAACATTCAAGAGGTCAAAAAGGAGGGAAAACATCCTCGAATTAGTTAAATCAACGTTCTTTAGCATCTTGGAGGAAGGTGGATCCAGCATTTTTCATATGGACGGCGCTGTCAAATGAGAATCTACATCAAAATATCACAGATAACGATGTACAAAATACTGGTGCAGTCACTGATGGTGTCAAAAACGCTAACGCCATTTTCGGCTATAATGGCCTAATAGTTATGAAACTACCCAGAAGATGGTGACATTTTTACAGATTTCTGTACAAATAGTTGACGTTCTGAGATTGTTATTATGTAGTTCGATCTGAAATTGAGAAGTAACCTGACTCAACATTTTCAGATTGTGCAATTATCAATAATACTGATTTTGTTGTCATTTTTGTACCGCCATCTTACAACTAACATATGAGTGATTTTCCGCTATATTGAATAAAATGCTGTTTTCAAGTTAGCTGTACGTTAGAGTTCTGGTTGATAAAATTAGATAGGCAAATTGTTTCACAGATACACATTCGACAGCGCAGTCCATATGAAAGAAGGATTCATCAAAGATGCTAAAGACGATGAATTAAACTTCTTAGAGGATGTCTCTCCTTCTTTTTAGCTTCTAGAATGTATGAGGAAGATATAAAGAGTATCTTATGTGACAAATGAAACTTCGAATGGCTATTGTGCCTACCCAAAACATGCCGAAACAAGAAGAGTAATTTTCATACTTCTTCCTGGAATATCCTGTTGTGAAATTCGGGTTCCTGAGGTCGAAATACGTAAGTACAAAAAAAAATCGAAAAAAACCCATTGCAGGATAAGTGCAAAATTACCTTATTTATTTAATCATTTACAAACTTCATGTTGCTGACAGAACAGAGTTCCAAAAATAGCATCCGCAGTAAAATAGTCAAGCTAGGTTACAATATAGTATATAAGTAGAATAAGAATAGTAATATACATAAGATAAGAGAAAGTCAACCGTCAGATACCTGAAAAAGAAATTCTCTATTGATCAGTGACACCCTGTTCTTCAAAAAATTTGGATTATCATCAATTTGGTTTGAGATAAGTTGAAGTTTTGTTTGTATCAAAAATATACATGTATTCCCAATATCTATATTCATTATTATTATTGATAATTATTAGGGAAAGTCTATGGTGTTTACATTCCGTTGACTCAAACGTGACTATACTGGTGGTTTAAATCTGAAAATTAAAATGTAATTCTTCCTACCAAACCTTCATTATCAGCAGAAGTATGATATTCATTGTAAATAACATACGTTTCCAATCATTATAGAATAGTTCTTCAGAATCTGTCATCATGCGTTTAACTACTCTGTGAAGTTTCAGTCTTGCTATGAATGCACTGACATTGATATTATTTGTGATATCCTCACAAGTTCGGTGGTCTTGGCGAAGGATGATGTTGCAGGCATTAAACACTCACCAGTAAGTACTACTGGACATTTTTCGTGTTGAAGTTTCCACAATGGTAACACCCTATATAACTTCCCTGTGAGCTGGGTTATTATTGTTATGAAAATCATCGTCTGTGACAACAGACTACAGCCTTTTAAAATAAAAGTTTCATGGTACGCAGATTATATTGTATTGATAGCTGATTCTAGAGAAAAAATGCAAGCACTCATCGATGTATGGACTCATCAAAGGGAGCAAATGAACATGGAAATCAACACAGGAAAAAGTAAGATAATGGTGATAAATAAGAAAGAGAATACCAACACAAGTGTAATTTGCAAAGAAACAGAATTGGAAGTAGTAAAAATATATGAATACCTCGGAAGTATTATCACGGATGATAATATAACTAGAATCAGCAAATAGAGTGAGGAAATCAAACAATCAAATCAAACTATACATCAAATAAGATATTAGGAGATAAAATTGACACAACAAACAAAACTAAGAATATATTATGCAATTGTTATACCAACCCTGCTATACGCTAGTGAGAATTGGACAGTACAAAAGAAACACGAGAGTCAAATAAATGCAATGGAGATGAGATACATGAGAAAAATAGATAGAAAAATAAAGCTAGACAGAATTAGGAACGAAACAATAAGAGAAACGTCAAAGCAGAATTCGATGATCAACAAAATAGCGAAGAGACAATTGAATTGGTATTGACACATGATGAGAATGGTTTCAAGCAGAATAACAAGGAAGATACATGAAGCAAGAAACAATGAAGAGAAGAAGAAGGGGAGAGCACTGAAGAAATGGATGCAACAAATAACAGAGGCAGGAAAAAAAGAGGGAAGTCGTTGAGAGAGATGAAGACACTGACAGGAAATAGGAAATCATGGAAACAATGGGCTGAAGACACACTAGACAATTAACCCAAATCCGACGACCAAGAGGGTAAAAGGAAGGGGAGAAAGAAAAAAAGGAAATCATCATTGGATTTTCTGGGCCGCAACCTACCTGAATGTTAGGACTGGCGTTCGGTCTCGAAGTATTATTGCTGGAGCGCGCCCCGACTATAGTGAGATAGTCTATGAGCCGGGGGCACAGGAATTGTCGCTCGCCATCCGCAGACATCGTTTCCGTTTAGTGGGTCACCTGCCCATCATCGCCGTCCTTCTGCGAGCAAAGTGGAGCATGCCGAAAGTGGGGCAGGGCTAATTCGATCTGGAATGGAGAGAGTGCTTTTCAAGTGATCGGGAATCGAGCGGCGGAAAAAAGTCGCTAGGCAATTAGGAATAATTACAACTGTCAGTCGAAGTGCTTGATCGAAAAATATCAGTCGCTGGGAATATCTCAGTGACGGCTCGTCAGGTCGGCAGGGTACGCCGGACCGTACCAGATTAGTTTCAAAAAAAAGCTGAACTATCCCAATCCCACTATTCGTTCTACACATCACGTATGAATGGAAGGACAATGCCAGTACATGAAATCGAATTTCATGAATTGCAACTTTTAGGTCAGGCAGAAGAGCCAACAAGTAACGATATTATTTTGACAATCATAATTCGGGCGAAAATCGTTCGTATCGACTTTGATATCTACTTGAATTTTTGATTCTCCATCCCGTAAGTGAGCAGTTAGTGAGGCTGTGATTGAGTTATCGACAGATTTGTTTGGCTTGCAGTCATTTTAATTTAGTTGATACTGTTCATCATGTCACCCTGGCCGACTCAGGTTCTGAGGGCACGAGCCGTCACTGGAACATCTAGTACTTTCGCAGAACATGGCAAATCGGGATTCATTTAAAGAGTATATCGAGACAATGCGTGAAATGACCAAAAAATGAGGCAAAAAATTCCTATTAGTATGTGTGCGAAAACGTTTCCTGAGGGAGCTACGCTCTTCAGAAAAGGACACCCTAAAGTCGATTTTTTCTTTATACCTTTTGAACCTTTCCGCTATCAAATTTTGAAAATCGATGTACGTGTTGAACATTTGATGGTTGATGCGATTCTGAATTCAAAATTTCATTCAGTGGCGTCACATGCGGGGAAGGGGAGAGGTAAAAACATCCCTTATTCTTTGACTCTTCAGGTTATTTTGTTTTTGTTTGAAAATTATAGAATTCTAGAGTTTCTCACGTATAAAAAGGTAATTTCAAGTGAGGTAAGGTGAGTTCAATTCGATAGAGAGTACCATCTACGGGAAAATCGACTTCGGAAAATTTTCTGATTTGCGTATGATTATTGATAATAAAACTACCTCGAGAATTTCCAGATCCGCATTCAAAACGACACCCTTGAATGAAATCTTAAAATTTTGAATTCAGAATCTTATTAACCATCTAATGTTCAAAACGTACACCGATTCTCGGAATTCGATTGTAAATGTTGTAGAGGAAAAGTCATCTTCAAGGTGTCCTATTCAAAGGAACAAATATCCCTCAGGGAATATTTTCGGACCCATAATGATAGGAATTTTTTGTTTTATTTTTTTGCAAGGATTCCACCCCCGAAAGGATACCGCTCACTTTTGAATCACCTTGTATATGATTATATTTTATCACTCTGTATAATTTCACTGAATTCGGCAAACGTTTTCGATGTCATGAAATACACCAAACGGTAGGAAAGTCAATTCAATATGCTTCCCAAGGGGCGTTGGGTATATGGGTGAGTATTATCTTTGGCCTTCTAAATGGTACACCACTATCCGAATACTAGTTTCCACTGTTATTTCTTATTTTTGACGTTTTTTCAATGAATTATGTGTATTTATTGGGTACTACTACTACCTACACCTGACCTACCGTTCAGAAAGAAACGATTCCTTCTTGCTTCCAGCATCATCTGCTTCTCTTCTTCAATTCAGTATGTATTTTCCATAAAAATATTTTCACTACACATTTTGATCAGTTCAATATATATTTGAAACATTCCTCGATTCCTCTTATCGCCAGGAGTATGCTGTCATTTCATAACACTACATTATTATAAACAAATGTAATTGTTATATACATGGAAGGTGTGGCTTGAATAAACCGGAACCCATTATTTCAGATTACCAATTCTTATCATATTTTCGTAATACATGCGGGTTATACCTACTATCTTCTACCAACCACTATGAATGCATGCTAAATAGTCAAATAATTATCTATAACAAATGCAGTGCCGGAGGCTGAGTCATTATATGGGGTTCAAAAACAATACCTCAATTTAATGTTCTATACATAAACGGCTCAACCAAATTTTTTACTCACTAAAGTTATGACCAATCATTTCCGAAGGAGTGGGGACGAAAGATGAAAAATTTTCAAGTGGATCATCACAAAAAAAACAAACAGTAACAAAGAGAATAGTTCGATGTAAAATGATTTGAGCCAAGCACATTGCACATATACATATCATGAAGACGACAACTTCTATCGACGTATTATTCAGATGCGTATCAATCAACCCCTCATCCCTATACACACCCCCTCTCAATTTTATCCCATGAAATGAGCCACTTCGAGATATGTAACACAGTAGATAATTTTATAGGGAATTCAGCAAATTGTATTTTAATTGTTGCCTATGTATTTTTGACTTTTTTCTCTCAATATGTGGAATAATACAGTTGGAATCTCATATATATAAAAAAATATAAAGATCTAAGAATTACGTAGCTGATAGAATTAGGTATCCAATAAGGTATCACAAAAGGTAGGTCAGGGGTAGTCATAGTCATAATATGACCCTCTCTGATGGAAATTGACGTTTTTCGTAGATAATCAAGATGAGTCTTTTTTAAAAAAACATCGATCATGCACTAACCAGCATTAGTCTGGACGGCTCAAGAGTCTGAAGGATAATAAGGAGCATCACTACCAAAAAGTATAGCTGCTTTTGTTCGAAGGTGTAGATGCTTCTATTCGCAATATGTAGTAAACTGGTAATGTATACTCATTTTCCACTATTATGAACTTCGTGGAAAACGTTAGTTCATTCGATATACCTTCGTAATATAAACGGAGGGTATATAAAATTTATACAAGTATAATACTTTGAAAGAGTAAATAGTTCAAGTATCTACCCAGCTGATCAAAACATGCAGCAGCTTTACCATTCTTGCATTTCAAATGTTCCATATTTTATCACATTGGAGATATAGCAGAGATCTATGTCTGCTTCAAATAGAATCACAGACTTATTCCTCAAATCACTTGTTTGTTGTATCGCATTCCAGATGCAGCACTGCTGCATATCAAATAATCTATTTTCATCACAAGAGTGCTCTAATCGAAGATATAGCATGAACGAATGATGTCTGCCTCAATTGAAATTGGTCCTGGAAACAACGCTTCATTGTACTAATCAGTTACATTTATTTATTTCATATCTCAGAGACTCATACATTTATCAGCATATTTGTAAACTAACCACACGTTAACAAATTAATGGAAGATATAGCTTGTATGAATGATGTCTGTCTCAAATGAAATCACAGAATTATCTCAAACAAGATGCATTCTGGCAAAACAATGTTTGATTGAAATTATGAATAACATCACCAATACTGGAATGGAACGAATGATAAATCGGTCGGTATGGTCGGAAGAGCTCAGTTGGGATGCCTAAATACACAGCATATGAATTATTCTAGTTCTTAGTAGCTTCACCATTCTTCGTTCATCGAGTTCACATTTTTTTTGTTCCGAAACAAATTCCATCAGTTTCAGTACATACATATATACATACTTACTGTTCACCTTTTGGGATTTTGTGTTGAAATGTTCATTCAGTCATTATTCCGTCTGTCTTTGATGACCTACACCGTAGGCAAGTATTAAATTTTGTGTTGGAACTTGGTCGAAGTAGAGTTTTATGTCAAAGAAATGTCTGGCTATAAGTCAATTTGATTATGAAACTCAACATGAGACTCTATTCTGTAATACAGACATGTGTTGTATTTCAGATCGAATAAGATACATATTGTACGTTCATCAAGTGTGGAAATGATCATCTGGTTATATAGGAACTCGTACTGAATAACTCTCAGTTTCTCATTGCAAACTCAATAATGACATGAAGTTCAAGTATAAGCACTGGTAGGGATGGAAATTGGGTAAAAATAATCTTTGCGAGTTTCACCTAGGATAATAATCAACTCTTGAGATAATATAGCTTTCCCGCACCTTTTAAACGCAGTGTATGTATCGATATTTGTTTCAAATCGTCGTGATGAAACAAACTACCTTTTGTCCGATATATTTCGTGAAGACTCATACCACAATTCAATCACAAAACGTGTTATGAAATGTTTTTCTGTATCGATACCCATACAACACATGGACATCCGATGGATGTCCAGTGGATATCCATTCAAATATTCAGTGGACATCCAAATATTATCCAAAGGATATCCCATTGATATCTAGTGAATGTCTTCAGGCCATCATTCTGGGCGTCCATAAGATATCTTTCATGGACGTCAGGATATTCGGACATGTATTGAATATGATTTGGATGTCCTCAGGATTACCGGTGTTGTATGGATTCAAGATATATTTCAGATGCACGTTGCATATGTTTCAGAATTTTTTGATGTAACAAAGTTCCTAAACTGATCTCTCTTGTGATAGATCTAAGACAAACGTAGTTCCCAGTTAACCACGTATTGGCATCAGCTTTCATTATATTAAGTACCTACAATATGCCAAATTGCACGATCAACACGAATCATTTGAAAACTGCCAACCATATATAGGAGTTCTGAATATGCGCTTCTACCCATGTCTAAAATTGTAAGCACACCGCTGAAATGTATAGCACCGATCAATACGTTGCCAAATGGAAATTACATTCAGCCAGTGATAAAATTTTCCTTGCATCATTGCTAATCCATATAATCATCAGGGAAAGTACTGAGTACCTATTCAATGGATATGGTTTTCGTCACTTCTTGTCCTTTTATGTGCTTTGAAATATTACAATATTCAATGAGAATCCAAAATGTAAGGCAGGCATATGTACATTCAGATTGTAGCAACACATTGGTATATTTTATCAAAACTCAAGAACTCCATACTCACTTCGTAAACGAATGTTTCGACTCACCTTAAATGTGTTTCGAACGACACTGAATTTTCACTAACCATTTCTGGATTCACACCCGCCTATATGGTTGTACTAACTAGATTCTGCGAACGGAATGATCCGGAGCAACCGGAATCCATTGCGCGTGTGCGATCAAAACTGCGTATTTTCCGAGGAAAGAAAAACATTTTCATTTCGACCTTCAAGTCAGGTGGAAAAATGTTTGATCGTCAGTGTTCTTTCTCTGATTAAATTTATAATGAACATATTGTACACACAGAAAGCGTATCGATGATTATGTCAGTTGCTACTGAAAATCGATACCTATATACTCATACATAGCGGTCAAGAATGGCTAGCACTTTATTGGTGAATATAGAAATATCATAAACTACGAGAGATGCAGAATCAAATGAATTTGCAGAAGGTTGCAGTACCAAAAAGTTAACGCCTCAAGATATGAAAACTGATTTTGAGTAATTCAATAAATATATATTATCTCTATTTCTTATACGTTTCTGGCGTAAATGTGCAATTTAGTGATCAAAAACAGACCGATTTTTCTTGATAGGTAGATAAGTAGAAGTATAAGTTTGTGCCGCTGAGTTATAGAGGTAATAATTATGAGATGTAATTATGAATTTCTATTGTTGTTCGAGCGGACATTGTCTGATGATAACATCATTTCTCTCATCTCTCTTGGCAACTGATTCAATTATAATAATGACAACTTTCACCTAATAAGCGTATTCCAGATAATTCTGCGAATACGGCATATATAACTTCTTCCTCGATCCTATTTTTTTTTTTTCACTTCGCCTCCGTGTTAATTTATTGATTTTTTGTTTCTGGAAGGAATTATTCTAATGTTTCGAATTTGAATAGACAGGTATCGTTTGAAGATAAAATAGATTCTTTGAAATTTCATACCATATATTTAGTTCAAATTCATTGGTATAGGGTTCGTTTGTGCTTACAGGGTGGCTTTTTCAAGGTTCTTACACTATTGCTATCTCCGGACCGAAACAGCGGAAGACATACTATGTTTCTGCAGATTCCTAGTCCGCTAAAGACGAAACCACCTAGAACTGGTGTTCATCACACACCTGCAGAAGTGGAAAAAATATACACCCGTCAGGAAAATCCTGTATAGACTCTAGACTTCATCAGTCTAGGACTCGAATGACTGAAGAGATTGGGGTATTCACAAAAGATCTACTATATTCTAGAAGCCTTTACAACCCAACTATAATCTACTATGTGTATGGTCTTTAGTGATATAGGTACAGATCGTACCTATATTACTATTGGGATCTTGTAAACTAGTAGAGGTAAAGTTTGATGAAAATGAAATTACGTTTGAGAAAAAGTGTTTCTTCTGTCAATCAATATGATGATGAGGGTTATGAAGAAAATGAGGTGAATTTTGATACACATTATACATTATATCACGCAAATATTAGATTTCATTCATGTATAGTACCTACTTCATTTTTTCTCATGGCGGCTTCTATAGTGCCTACGGAAGGAGCGAAAAAAAAAAGAAAATTATGTATCATTCACCATCATGTAAATGGAGTGTGAATATTAATACATAATTATTATGAAATAGTTGATTCTTCTTTGTTATTAATTCGAGCTGTTTCAAAGATAGCAATATATACAGGGTTTTCCCGTATATTTCTGCACTCTCGAAAATATACAAAAGTGTTAATTTTTTCTGAGTCATCAGAATTTATTTTCGAAAATTCTTAATTATTGCGATAAATATCATATTTTGACAAGTTGTCAACTTTCCCTCCATTCTTCGTTCATTTCCATTTATTTCCATTTTTTCTGATTTCTTCAAAAATATGTACATGTAGTTTAATTAATTCATTCGTTTTCGAAATATAAGCGTTGAAATATTTCAAGAAATGTAAATCAATGCGCACTAAATAATAATAAGCCATGCTCTGAAGCCATTTTTCGTTTCGGGTTTCGTTGTTTGAGAAACCAAAATATAAATATAAAACATAAATTTTCCCATAAGGGACCTAATTTTTCTTTTTCACCCTGGATTTCATCGGAATGTAAATTTCTGAACTGAAAATGAACTACAAAATACGTATTGAATATTTCGTAAGTAATATCAATAATTAATAATAATTAATATTATCAACTAATTGATTTCGTGATAACTTTTTCAATAATTTCGAAATTTGTTACCTTTACATTCGAACTTTTGTTTGAATTTAGCGACCCTATTGGTTGACATCGAGTTTCGTAAGTAGAATAAAAAAACAGGTTAAAAATGTATTTTACTATTTATTAAATAGTATAAGTATAACAGGTATTTATCATCTCTCCATTAGTCAATCATAAAAAAGTGATCAATCAAAAACTTATTTACTTCAGTTCTATGTTCAGCAGAATGATCACATCAACTCAATTTAACACTATTCGTCTTTATACAATTTATACAACAAAAAACAAACGGGATGTAATGAACTGTTATTGCAAAAATACATTTGAATTATTTACACTTTTTTTGCAATCTTATGTACATTTATCACAAAATACTAAAACAACTATACATGAATCCACCAGTACAAATCCAACGACTTACGTACACAAAATGTGGCATGACAATATTTTAAATGTTTGCAAATTCATCTCAAGTAATTACAAAAACATTAACTATGCATTAGAAACCACGCACGTCTTCCAAATATTGAAATATCCAAATGGAAAGCGAGATTTCGAAAACCTATATTAATAGCGTATTCGTATATCTATTTTCTTAATCACCATTTTCAAATGAAGAATTAAGAAATAAACATGTATGATGAGAGAAGGAGACAATTGCATTTTTTCCTTTTCAAAAGACCACCTGAATTTGTCTACTTTCCTTTGTGATAAATTATCGTGCGAAGAAAATGTTTATTCCCATCTTAGTTATTTCTCAGCTGACATGGGATATTATGCTTTTCGTGAGGCAGAAATACATGGAAATCAAACAACAAGAAATGAACAATTTACGTAGATTCATTATGGATGGAAACTTACTCACACATGTATCAAACTGCAATCATGTTTCGAAGATTCACTTCTCTTTCCCCGCTATCCTGTTAGAGCCTTAAAACGATGTACTACAAAGTATGCTATGGAACAAATATTTTATTTATTGACAAATATATTTTTTCATTGGTTCGAACAGAACCAAAAGACGTGATGAAAAAGTGCATGATGGTGTATCATCATTGCAAAAGGTTGGAATTTGAACGTCAAGAACCAAGAATAATTGGTAATTAAATGTTAACATTCACTAAAATTATCTTCCCAAACAGGGAAGTTAAAAATAGAAGGAATTCTTAGAAATTTCGGTTTTTTACTAAACATCTCCCGAACGAATACAATACTTTCTTCAAATATCCTTGAAAATTGAACTGTGGGAATATAAAATAACGTGGATATTATCTGAGTTGATGAGTTCTTTTATGTAGAAATAGTTCTGTGATGTATTATATGGACAGGAAGAATATCATATCAAATACTAATATTATGATATTGAAGAAGATATAACTCATGTAGGCCATTTCAGGAAGCGTGAAATTACAAGAACTTCCACGGATTTTCAAGAAACGATGACGAAGTTTCTCAGTCAATCCTGACTTTAAACCAAATACGAACAAAATCATTTTTGAATATGACATCCAAACGCAATTTTACATATATCTAGTAATTTAAAGTGATACCCCTGTTATATACAAGTAAGTATGTACAGAAATCTATATACAATTTTGATGATAATATTAAAAATAATAATAAATTAGACACATCAGACAACCATACGTAAAAAAACTGAATAGAAGATGATGCAAAACAACAACTTGAAAATATAAAAACTATCCAAATATTTCGGGGATAGTACTTCAATATAGACAATATAACTACATAAAACTATCATTTTAGAAATTACTAATCATATCACAAATACAGAATTCTAATACAAACCAAAGAAAAGGTCCAATTTATAATATGCAAATTCGTACAAGTTGAGGAAAGAATTAATTTTTCAGCTTTTCGTGGGATTTTTTCTCCTCGTTTCTAAAAAATAGAGTAGAAGTTATTAAAAATTATTTCAATATATTTGTAGTAAGGACAGATTTGGGATCTGCCCCAAAATGTCACTGCGCTTGAAATTGATCCCAAATCTGTCCTTACTACAAATATATTGAAATAATTTTTAATAACTTCTACTCTATTTTTTAGAAACGAAGAGAGAAAATCCCACGAAAAGCTGAAAAATGTATGTACCACCTCCTCGAAGAACTTACAGACAGTATTTGAGGAAAGAAGTTTCTTTCCTTGAGGTGATTCTACTATAATAAATTGGTACATTTCTATATAACTATCAATTCACCTGCGACGTACCCTTCCTTTGAATAATAAAAAAAATATATTGCTAATGCACTTATGTGAATACATTTTCACAGAAAATGCTCGTTGATACTTGTTTATCGAAAAATAAATAATAATAATAATACATTTACCTAATTTATATACATATATAACATGGAGGGAGAAAACTGAATGTCTACAATTTAATGTCTAGATTTCATTGAGGGTTTTCTTTTTCATCAAGCATTATGACAGCCTAAAAATGTTCAATCACTGAATACGCAAAAGGATTTTCTGAGAACATTCGTTGGTCATATTGAAAATTTTAGAAAAATTTGAATATCTCTGAAGGCAAACTAGGGATATTTCAAAAGATCAAATCTTTCTAGGAGTGGATAATTTTGATGGGGATTCGAATGACATGTTGAAAAAGAACATTATTCGGGAAATTCCAATATCAAAAACAGAACAAAAAAACTCATTTCTTCACCATTCATATATGTATATATGTATAGATTTCTAGGAGCTTTTTATGAAATTTATCATCAGATTCAAATATGCTTAGTTCGACATTTCACTATTGAATGTTTATTGATACACGTGTATTTCAACAGCCTAGCAGTTATTTTCGTCGATTTCTCACGATATGAAATGTAATTTCAAAAAATCATAAAGTCACTGTGAATGAAAATAACCAAAAAACTAGTATTTTGAACTTTTGATTCAAAATATAAATTCTTCATTGCTTACGGAAATCCTTTACGCACCCAAGGAAAATCAGAACCAAGAAGTATCGAAATATATTCGTTGTTCTGAAACCATCGACGATTCAGAACATCTGGAATTATTTCTGTGAATTCATTTGCAAGAATGTCACATTCCACTCTCGTAATTATACCAAATATAATAATATATTTTGCATTTCCCTTTATATAATGACACTCTTCAAATATTTCTACAGCAGTTCAGTCAACAAAATTTTCCTTATTTTAATCAATGAAGATGTTCATCAATCAATTCAAGACCCGTATTCCCCCATTCATCTGTCAACATTAATAATGAAATGTCAGTGTTTTTCAATTTGTACAACATAATAACGTAACAAAAATATAACATATATATCATCGATTTAAAGCGAAAACTGCGCTCCTTTCAGCACAAATTATTGTTCATCAATTCATGGATGAAAGATAATAAAATTAATTTGTACTCTTACTACAGAAAGACGCCTTCAATATATCTCGAAGCTCTTACTGTATCTGTACAATCGACTACAACTTTACTATGGAAAACAACTAACAGGTCCATTTGGCACCGATGCATTTAATTAGTAGGAACAATAGTAATTGTGCAATATAACACAGCTATTTGAGATATGGTATTTCTAGGGTCGACTTTAAAAAAGGAATGTTGAAATTTTCGTCATCACCTTTGTTGTGAATTTTAAATTTCCTTTTCAAAAATCGACAAATAAACTCCTATGAACGATGGTGTATGATTTTTCGTCCGCTGTAGTAGCCAAAGTAAACCCATCCCAAAATTTTCAAATGGATTATTCCAAACTACTATTGTTTGGACTTGTGAAAAAATAAGTAGAAATAATAAATTTATTCCAAGGCTCAAATTAGAGTAATGGCTGTTGTTATAGCTGGAATCAGTTTCGAACGATCTGTAAATTGATTATGATACGAACAAATTGAATTGAAATTTGAATTTGTTCAACAGACGTGAAATCCACATCACTTTGGAAGAAACAATGGAAGATCTTGAACTGACACAAACATGCTTATTATGTATTTGGAAAATGGTACAAATGTTAAGTGAAATTCAATAGTATTCTCTTATTGTAATGTCTCCTGAAACAAAAACCTCAAAACGTTCGAAGCCTTATCATTCATAGAAATTTGTTGAAAAAAAAATCTAGTTCAAACACCACAATGGATGGCAGTTTCCTGTTAATGAAGTACATGGTGAAGTAGCCCATACTGGGAATACCTACACTGAGAGATCTGGAGAATATTGTCAAATCAAAATTTCCCATGGAAAAAAAATTACTTTGGCAACTCAGGTGAACATTTTTCCTGATCCAATAGTTTAGAGATTTGAATTTTGTATAGATATGATGCTCTGATGCGAAAATAGGGAGCGCCTCCTCTAATAAAGGGTAAGAATTCTATAACCACAGACTCAAGACAAGAACGCATGTTGAATGTGGGGGTAGAGAACAATATGTTTGGAATAATTACCGGACAACCTGTACTGTATCAATCATCAAATCCTCCGAGATCTCTGGAGGTACTTCCAGCAAGGTCATCAAAGAATACGTTAAAAGACTAGGACACATAATAACTTAATAACAAAAAAACTACTAAAAAAAAGGTACCGTTAATGTGGATCCGATGTGTTCGATCTTCTCCGGATGTTCCCCAAGACGCTGGGATGATTCAAGCAGATTTGCTGGTACTGCTGTAGCTGAGCTTGTTTCTGAAGTTGGTTTGCGATAGCAGAGCTAGACGGTAAATTTACTTGAGGAGTATCTATTGGAAGTTAACGAAAAAATAACTTTAAATAAAATCACCATCGAAATGACTAGCTTTGAAAGAGGCATGCAATTGGAATCAAGAGTTTTCACAGTGTTTTTGAAAAATAATGATTGACTGTCAAGTATCGAAATCTAACGGCAAATCTGTCAACTGACTTGCGTTCGGTGCGGCCATCTTGATGGTGATCGGCGTCCCTTGCAGCGTCCGCGATGTCAATGTTTGCTGCGCGCTGCTCGCTTGTTGCACTTGCTGCACTCGTGGCCTCTGTAATGGCGTTATCAGTTGGAATTGCTGCCCGCCCTGAGTTAATGATACTGTTTGAGGAGTTGAGGTAGAAAAATTTGAATATCTCTGAAGGCAAACTAGGGATATTTCAAAAGATCAAATCTTTCTAGGAGTGGATAATTTTGATGGGGATTCGAATGACATGTTGAAAAAGAACATTATTCGGGAAATTCCAATATCAAAAACAGAACAAAAAAACTCATTTCTTCACCATTCATATATGTATATATGTATAGATTTCTAGGAGCTTTTTATGAAATTTATCATCAGATTCAAATATGCTTAGTTCGACATTTCACTATTGAATGTTTATTGATACACGTGTATTTCAACAGCCTAGCAGTTATTTTCGTCGATTTCTCACGATATGAAATGTAATTTCAAAAAATCATAAAGTCACTGTGAATGAAAATAACCAAAAAACTAGTATTTTGAACTTTTGATTCAAAATATAAATTCTTCATTGCTTACGGAAATCCTTTACGCACCCAAGGAAAATCAGAACCAAGAAGTATCGAAATATATTCGTTGTTCTGAAACCATCGACGATTCAGAACATCTGGAATTATTTCTGTGAATTCATTTGCAAGAATGTCACATTCCACTCTCGTAATTATACCAAATATAATAATATATTTTGCATTTCCCTTTATATAATGACACTCTTCAAATATTTCTACAGCAGTTCAGTCAACAAAATTTTCCTTATTTTAATCAATGAAGATGTTCATCAATCAATTCAAGACCCGTATTCCCCCATTCATCTGTCAACATTAATAATGAAATGTCAGTGTTTTTCAATTTGTACAACATAATAACGTAACAAAAATATAACATATATATCATCGATTTAAAGCGAAAACTGCGCTCCTTTCAGCACAAATTATTGTTCATCAATTCATGGATGAAAGATAATAAAATTAATTTGTACTCTTACTACAGAAAGACGCCTTCAATATATCTCGAAGCTCTTACTGTATCTGTACAATCGACTACAACTTTACTATGGAAAACAACTAACAGGTCCATTTGGCACCGATGCATTTAATTAGTAGGAACAATAGTAATTGTGCAATATAACACAGCTATTTGAGATATGGTATTTCTAGGGTCGACTTTAAAAAAGGAATGTTGAAATTTTCGTCATCACCTTTGTTGTGAATTTTAAATTTCCTTTTCAAAAATCGACAAATAAACTCCTATGAACGATGGTGTATGATTTTTCGTCCGCTGTAGTAGCCAAAGTAAACCCATCCCAAAATTTTCAAATGGATTATTCCAAACTACTATTGTTTGGACTTGTGAAAAAATAAGTAGAAATAATAAATTTATTCCAAGGCTCAAATTAGAGTAATGGCTGTTGTTATAGCTGGAATCAGTTTCGAACGATCTGTAAATTGATTATGATACGAACAAATTGAATTGAAATTTGAATTTGTTCAACAGACGTGAAATCCACATCACTTTGGAAGAAACAATGGAAGATCTTGAACTGACACAAACATGCTTATTATGTATTTGGAAAATGGTACAAATGTTAAGTGAAATTCAATAGTATTCTCTTATTGTAATGTCTCCTGAAACAAAAACCTCAAAACGTTCGAAGCCTTATCATTCATAGAAATTTGTTGAAAAAAAAATCTAGTTCAAACACCACAATGGATGGCAGTTTCCTGTTAATGAAGTACATGGTGAAGTAGCCCATACTGGGAATACCTACACTGAGAGATCTGGAGAATATTGTCAAATCAAAATTTCCCATGGAAAAAAAATTACTTTGGCAACTCAGGTGAACATTTTTCCTGATCCAATAGTTTAGAGATTTGAATTTTGTATAGATATGATGCTCTGATGCGAAAATAGGGAGCGCCTCCTCTAATAAAGGGTAAGAATTCTATAACCACAGACTCAAGACAAGAACGCATGTTGAATGTGGGGGTAGAGAACAATATGTTTGGAATAATTACCGGACAACCTGTACTGTATCAATCATCAAATCCTCCGAGATCTCTGGAGGTACTTCCAGCAAGGTCATCAAAGAATACGTTAAAAGACTAGGACACATAATAACTTAATAACAAAAAAACTACTAAAAAAAAGGTACCGTTAATGTGGATCCGATGTGTTCGATCTTCTCCGGATGTTCCCCAAGACGCTGGGATGATTCAAGCAGATTTGCTGGTACTGCTGTAGCTGAGCTTGTTTCTGAAGTTGGTTTGCGATAGCAGAGCTAGACGGTAAATTTACTTGAGGAGTATCTATTGGAAGTTAACGAAAAAATAACTTTAAATAAAATCACCATCGAAATGACTAGCTTTGAAAGAGGCATGCAATTGGAATCAAGAGTTTTCACAGTGTTTTTGAAAAATAATGATTGACTGTCAAGTATCGAAATCTAACGGCAAATCTGTCAACTGACTTGCGTTCGGTGCGGCCATCTTGATGGTGATCGGCGTCCCTTGCAGCGTCCGCGATGTCAATGTTTGCTGCGCGCTGCTCGCTTGTTGCACTTGCTGCACTCGTGGCCTCTGTAATGGCGTTATCAGTTGGAATTGCTGCCCGCCCTGAGTTAATGATACTGTTTGAGGAGTTGAGGTAGTTCTGAGCGTCTGCTGGGTAGATCCCTTCACGGCAGATGAAACCAGCTGACCTGAAGGTATGAGGACATCAAGAATTGCAAACCCATTTTGCAAAACAATGTGTGTGTGTGTGTGTGTGTGTAATATGCCTTCTTTTCTCTTCTAATACTCACTTAGACTGGATGCCCCCGCATTCGTCAGCACGACGGTCTGCGGGCCGCCGCCGCCCGCCCCGGCCATTTGCGTGACGCTATGGGCGGCCTGCGCGGTGGTGGTGGCGGGCAGCGACACGATCAGACCGGCCGGGTGGGCCTGCAGGCCGCCCGTCGACGACGCGCTCGACGACAACGATATAGGCTGAGCGAAGCCGGGCAGCTGCACCTGTGCGAATCACGCAATAGGTTAGCTATCATAGATAGACAGATATATAGATATAAATAGCCTTTCTTTTCCAACAGGTATACACCCAATTACAGGAAAAGCAGTGAAAACAAAAGATAAAAACGAGGAGAGAAAATCTCACAAAAGAACTGAAAAATGAATATACCACCTCCTCGAATTACTCACAGAGAGTATATACCTCATCATGCTTTATCAGTAAGTGCGTTTGAAGGCACACTCAAGAAATGATTACTTGATCATCAATAAGTGATATATTATACAAATTATCGAGCATATTATCAATATTCTCAATTTGTCAGTTTGTCTATTCAATGTCTATTCAATGTCCGAAAGAGAAGTAAATTCTTTAAGTTCATTCGTTTTCTACTCTTTGATTCTTTTTTTCCAGTTTCATCAATGAGCACAACATATTATTGGATTTTTGGGCAGTGTGGCTGAATCGAACTTGGCCAAATACTGCATCCATTTATTCACCCCTTCATTATCAGACAAGTGTCTATATTACCTTGGATATATATGCCTCTGTAAAATGTAAATAATCAACGATGTTTCATCATCTTTATCCTCACCTGCAAATTCTGCAGACCAGGAATGCCCTGCAACTGCGCGAAGTTCAAGCTCTGCACGTTGATGGTGCCGGCCGGCTGCGGCGGCTGGCCGCCCTTGGCCGGCTGCCCGGCGAACTGACCCGCCTTGGGACTCTGCAGGAAGCGGGCGGCCGTCGGCGCACCGCCACCGCCCGTCGCTGCCTCCAGTCGCTCCAGCAGCAACGAGTTCGTGTTCGGGCCGACGATGTCCGGCCAATCGGCGGCCGGCGTGCCCACCAGCAGCGCCGACAGCGCCGACTTGCCGTCGCCCGAGCCGGCCGCCCTTTGGGTCGCCGCCTGCGGCTGGTTCGCCGCCGCCGTCGCCTGTGCAGAGAGCAACAGATTTGTGAGTGTTTATTTATTCGTTATTTATTTTCATTCCGTTTATTAAGCCTGTAATTATAATACAAATGATTTCCAATGGAAATATCAAGAATAATCAGGATCCCTCGTATAAGATCATTCATGAAGTTGCGTATCGATTGGTGAAAAAATTACAAAAATAATAAGTTTTACAAAAAATGAACATTGAAATAATTATTCTTTGAAAGATATGAGGTGAGTCTATTTTCATATTCATTTAAAGACTTTTTTTTTTTTTTTTTTTTTTATCTGTGGACAACACGAAAGGGAAACCTATGATGTTCGAGGAACATCGTGTTAGCCAGCGGTGGAATTTTGGGAGAGAAGGAAGGTGTTGGAATTTTTCTTGAATGTTTGGAGGTTGTAAGCATCAGGAAAGACTTCACTAGGCAAAGAATTCCACAACTTTGCCGTTCTATTGATGAATGAATGCTTTGTAGGTGATACTACATAGAAAAACAACATATATGAAGATTTGTATTCCTTGTATCATTCTAAACTTGTCATAATTAGATTATTAAAATAAACAAATCAATTCTTGAGGTGCCGACTGTTTTTTCTTCAAAACAAATGGAATTGATGACATTTTTGATTTGACATCTAAAACTAGGTCAAAATAAAATAGAATAGAATAGAATAGGATAGAATAGAATAGAATAGAATAGAATAGAATAGAATAGAATAGAATAGAATAGAATAGAATAGAATAGAATAGAATAGAATAGAATAGAATAGAATAGAATAGAATAGAATAGAATAGAATAGAATAATTCATTTCCTTCAGACTTGGGAGTATTGAAAATTGTCAGTTCTTATCAAGAGTAACACCTATTTAAAATTATCTTAAACAAAATATAGACATTAACCACTATGTATGATACATCTGTGAACACTTAATTAGGACCACATTTGAAAAAATTAAATTACGATGGTTTCACGAATACGCAACCTCGGTGAGAGAAATTAACATGACCGCGTCTATATTATATATCTACCAACGTTTCCGATATCAACATGCTTTGCATTCCTATAGATCAAGCTTGCAAGTAGTTTTGAAAGCTCTTCCCCTCTTTCCCTTTTTCTAATGAAGTTAAGAATACATAACATTCTTGTTTAGAAAATCAGTTGGTAACTCACACTGGTATCACTGACTCGTATCTTTTTGTCTTTAGATGGCGCTGATATAAAACATCTCATGTTCCCCCTACAGTGGCTTTATACAAGACAGTGGCGACAGTAGGCTTATTATTTACCTCATGACGGCGGGTGGGTGGAGCTTTTGTCTGAATTACATTAGCCCCCAGGTGCACATCAAGTCATTTTATGTATCAATACTAGAAGAAAAATACGATATAAAACATTAATTTTCAAATTGAAAATTCGAATAAAAAAATATGGATATATAGCACTCGATTTTCAGATTTTATAATCTATCGTTAATATACAATGACTCATTTGATGAAGGACGTTCAAGAATAAAGAAAAAAACACGATATACTCACGGACAATTTGCCTCCTAATGGCGTTCGCGTGACGTATCACCAACAACCAATAAAAACGCCACTGTTTAGTATAAAGCCACTGTAGTTCCATCTAGAAACTCTATTTTACTCGACGAATTGAAAACATATCCAATCAAGATCATACAGTTCCAAAGAAATGTTATCCTTTGAATGCACCGAAATGATATATCGGGAAAAAGTACATTTGGTAACTCTCATTCTAAAAGATTCATTGGTGTTTTCCTTCCAAGTACTATCCATTATATTCCTTTACCTGTTGAGGGTTGAGCAACTGTTGCTTGACAGGCACCGTGCTGAAGTTGCCGTAGGTCGCGTTATTCACAGACGTCAAGATGATGGTTTGCGGCTGTTGTTGCCCGAGCTGCTGCGACAAGTCCTGCAGATTGATGCGATTGTTGTTCAACGTCAGCAAGTTGCTATGATTCAGCACGCGCGCGTTATTCGGCAACGTCATTTTACGCGCGAGAATTTTTTGGTTGAGAGACTGCACTTGAGGTAATAGAGTTGTACTGTTTATAGCATTGATAACGGCGTCACTGTTGATGTTGCTGGCGGGCGAACTGTTCAATAAGCTTATCAAAGCGGCATTGTTACCCGTGATCTTCTGTTGTTGCTGCTGCTGCTGCTGTTGTTGTTGCTGCTGCTTAGCATTTGCTAATACAACAAAAAAAGAATATCATTATAATTTCTACATGGATATTGAATTTCTTCATATGTGTGAACGTGAGAATGTGTGCACACAGCTGGAGTAAATTCAACTTCATGATAACATAAGGACTGTTCGCTGTGTCTCCATGAACTACAATATTGTACACTAATGGAGATTGTGTAGCACTCAAACTGTTCAGTGATTCTCTTGTATCATTGTTTCCATCGACACTGTTATTGTTATGTGTTATTGTTACTCAGCTCCTTAGTTGCCGAAGCAACCCTCAGAAGCCCCGAAGGGATTGTGCGAGTAAAGGAGACGGGGATCAACAGTTCATACAAGTGGAATCCAAACCACTGTGGCATTTGGGATAGTTCAATGTAGAACTTTATCATATACGTTGTATAGCGCATAAATGAACCCAAATCCAACGGGCAGTCAGGAATCAAACCCACGACCTCATGATTACTATGATGTCGCTCGACCATCTCGACCACCTGGCACCCAGAGTTAATGCAGGAATTTGTAGTGTACATCAAATTTTTCATGCAGACACACCGAACAAACCTATAGATCGATCAACTACCATCTGGATAGCCATGAATATAATTGATGCCACGTGCTTACCTGCCGCTTGAAATTGCTGTGCAGAGTTTTCCAATTTAATAGCTAGGGCACTTATCGCTAATTCTTGAGTTGAAATATTTTGAGTAGCAGGTTTTGCTTGCGCTGTTCCTTGTAAATGGCTCTTCTGAAAATGAAAACACAACCTATTATTATTATTGAAAACGTCTTGTGTAGATATCCATACTTGGAAATTATTGGCCTTGAATGATAATGACGTTGTTTGTTTGGACTTTATATGTCACATGTATTTTGGTTCATACAAGGTGTTTACAAACAGCGTGCTGCATCAAACCTATATTTTTTTAAATTGGACACCCTACATTTATTGATTTATTTGAAGACACCTTTTTATGCTGATCATCACGCTAACGATTCTTGTGGAGAAAAGGTATCTCTCTTCAAAGCTGCATAGCTCCCAAACGGTTAGAGATATTGATCAAGTGTTTTCGCCGTTATCGAAGATCGCGGAATTATTTGGACACACTGTATATATTTTATGAAACTTTGAATGGAACTGAGTGTGAACAAAAATTGAATTTTAATGGGGAAAACTGAATCCGATTACAGGGATTTTATTTAGAATCCGAAATGTTATTCTTATCAGCTACTTGAAAAATATTTTCTCTTGTTTTATTTATTCAAATTTACAATATTTGATATATATCTGAGGGAGTACAAATATTTCACGTTCGAAGCCACTTGTGAGCTTACAAAATAAAACCATCAAATGCATTTTCAATTCGAATTTTCTAGAACCAACGGCGAATTTATACAAACCTAAAGATTTACTGATTTCAGTTTCATAATATAAAATCAAAATTTGTTACTTTATTCATTTGGTCGAGAACAAATTTGAAATATAACACTTGAATTTTAATGAAGTTGATACAATCCATCCTCTTGAAACACGACAATTGAATTTTTCGATAAATACTATTGAATCAAATATTATTGGCAAACAACCTATTTTTCACAATGGAATTATTTCATACTACTCACTGACCAATGAATTGAAAAATATAACTGAAGATTTAAAATTAATATGAAGAAATATTTGCTCACAAAACTCTGTCTGATTGGAAGAAATATTCAGAATTCAACGATGAAATGAATTATTGGTGCAATTGTTTATAACATTAATTATTCAACATTTGTAATATTATATTTTTGTTTTCTAGTCCCACATTAATTTTTTTGAATTATATCTAATGTGAGATTATTAGGCATTGATTATATACATTCATATGTATTTATTTCATGTATCCATGTTGTTTCTTGGGAAATTAAACAATTATAATGATATATTTGAACATATTTCATTCATTCAGTTTGAAAAAAAAAACTGCATGCTGTGAATTCTGAATTTTATTTCATGACTATGGCGATAAGAAGTGTACTTGTGTCTGTATTTCATACTGATTTATTCATTGTGGCTCTCTCTACAAGATAAGAGTGTTTGACAATAAAGTATATTTTGATTGATTGATTTATTATCGATCATCAATCACTTCGACTCACCAATATGGGAACATTAGAAGACCCCTGCCCCTGCGCTTGCTGTCCCTGCAACGCCGCATTCGCGCTCGCTCTGCCGTTGACAGCTGCGGGCAGTCCGCCGCCGCCGCCCTGCGACTCTCTCAGCTGCTGCAGGTGCTGCTGCGGCAGGCTGGCCTGCACGCCGCTCTGCGGCTGCTGCTGCTGCACCTGTTGCGACTGCTGCTGTACCTGTTGCGACTGCTGATGCACCTGTTGCGCTTGCGCTATCGCGACGCGCTCCTTGTAGCCGGGGCTGAGGCCGTATCGGATCCGCACCGATTTTCTGCCGCTCTCCGTGAAGATTTCCGTGAACTGGTGTATGTATCTGTGGATGGATGGAAGATGGTGTTGTCAATGCGACGAATTCGCTGGGTTCAGAGAAAGTTGGAATTGAAAAATAATGTTGCTTCGCTTCAAGGTGGATATATGATGATGAAACAACTATGCAATTGTTTCTTTGGAAAACATGTAGACCTGTCAAACAACCTTACTGAGACCATGATGTGAATATAGACTTGGATCCCTATACCCAGCCACTAGAAAGAAATGTAGACTTTCGCATACTTGATTATGTTGAATATTAATGCCTCACTACTTCCCAAGATCGAAACTAGATGGCGTCACCTCTGCTGATCTCGATGGTTTTATCTTAGAAACTTTGGAAAATTCTTTTTGAATTTGAAGTTCAACATGACTACAATATTTGAACCATTAGCTATCCATTACAACGATCGTATTGCCATCTATACTCAAGCGGAAAGGTCAAAGTAAGGCCTTGTTTGATAGGTCTACATGTTTCGGAAAGAAACAATTGAAGAGATGGTTCATCATCTTATTGTCTACCTTGACTAAGACGATACGATCGTCGATCTTGTCAAGTCAAAAACGCTTTTACTGATAACGACAGAAAACTGACAGGGATGGACCGCTATGATTTCAATTTTGGCATTCATGTTGAATTTCAAATTAAAATAGTGTTTTCCAAAGTTTCCAATACACCCATCGAAGTCAGCAAAGGTGACGCCATCTAGTTTCTATCTTGGGAAGCCCTAGTAAAATTCGACTTAATCAAGTATGCAGGAGTCTACAACTTTTTCTTGTGCTGGGGTTAGGGAATTGAAACACCAGTCTATTTACACCATGCTTCAATTACTAGGGAACCACCGACCGGAAATTCAATACTGCTGCTGTTCAATACGTATGCTAATCATTCAATTTCTGGCATGGACCTCTACATTACATTTCATAATTTTATAATCTTTATAATATATAATAATTTCCATAATTTTATAATCTTTAGTTTTAATTTCATTCAAGTTTCAATTTTTGCTTGCATGAATTCACCTCAACTGTTTATAGTTGCTGCTTGTTCCAAAGCTAACCACATCACACTAAGACATGACGCTCTGAAACCCCTTCAAGCTGAAAGCAAAAAGTGCCATCGTGAAGATTGAAAAGATATGCTACCACGCAAGTTCGCCGCACAGAAACGTTTCGTAAAAAATATGACATGAGGAACACACCAGGAGAAGTGGGGTTGGTTGGCAAGTCTTCATGGACTTTCATCTAGCTAGATGGAAATAATTCCATAAAGATGACATTCTCAAAGGGAAAGAAACCGGGGAAGGAAAACCTATGTGAATATCAGAAACGGTATAGCCCAAATGAAAGAAGGAAGGAAATGAAGGAAAGATACTTTGTCAATAAGATTATACATGATGAGATAACGAAGCATTTTGTCATTCTCTCTCTCTCTCTCTCTCTCTCTAACCTGTTGGCGTTCGCACGCGATCCCAATGAGAACCGGCACGCGACGCCGTTCTGCTCGTTCTTCTTGTGGTCCCTGTCCAAGTAGAGCTCGCCGATGTACTCGGAGTTGGACGGACGCTGCAGGATCGACAGCTTGATGTGGTAGACGCGCGGCGCGCCCTTCTCCTTCGACGGCATGTCCGTCTCGAGCACGTACTCCTCGATGAGCTGCGGCAGGCAGTCGCCGGTCTCCTTCGGCCGCTGGTACGTCTTGAACTCGTTGATGACGACGGGCTGCGTGGGCGGCGCCAAGGGGGGCGGGTCGAGGTTCGGAACGGGCACCGGCCTCACCTCCTCGACGGGCCTCTTCGTTTTCGGGACGGCGCTCGGTCCCCCACCTGTAGATTTATTTGAAATATGATGACCTGATCGTGATGAAATGACAAAGATTATGAGAAATGGCGCACGCATTCCTGCCTGATGCAATGTTGAAAAAATTATACCGAATCGCTTTATCTGGACAATGTAGGAGGAGTCACTAGTTTTTCTGAAGAGGGCACTACTAATCAACTGAATTCAGGATGGAAAAACTGGATACCGTGAGAACTGATCAATTCTACCGAATCTGCAATGAAATGTCGTCGTGTCTATCTGCGGACTACCTTGCGAATTGCCTTCAGGCGTGAAACTTTTCATGTTCGTCGATACCTGAGGAACTCTCAATGGAAAAGAGGTTGCAGCAACGGTATTTCCTGGTACATTCATGCCGAGATTCAAATAACTAATAAATTTCACTTGAAACTTGTATTTCAACTTGAAAGGATAATTTTTTCATTCACTGTCAAGTGACATCTATCAATTTTTCTCCATCCTACTGAGTTTTCTTCATAGAGGAACGTAACAAAAATGTGATCGAAAGTAATCTATATTGTACCTTGGGCTGCTAAACTCATAAGAACATGATTTTGTAGTTTTTCACTAGCTAGACACCTTTGACTGTCACTTGCATGATACATGTTTTGACGTTTGCATAAATTTTCTTTAAACGTCAGTGTGACTCAAAGTTTGGAATCAAGAGAACAAAACTGCACAAATTTAATTGCCAATTCGAACATTTACTGACCAAATAATTTTTGTACACCATTAAAAAATGGTAAATATTCGTTGGTTCAGCCCATCAAGTCGAGGAAGTATTTTAAAACTTTGTTCAAGATGGTGTTGTCCTGTTCAGCCTTATGCTGTACCAATAGATTATAACAGAACAGAATATAACATTTCAAAGGTAAATTATCTCAGAATAGTGAACCCTTCTTCTCTCCTTTTTTATCATTTTTATGATCGAAGTGAGTTATTGAATAATAGACCCTAGTTCGCGCCTAAAGAAAGGCGGAGGAATCCAACAGATGAAAACAGCTAAGGAGAGAGGTAACCAGCAGTGATCAGGTCACTGTTGGCAAAATTGCAGTCTTCCGCATGTCCGTTCTACATGAATAGTTTTGTATCACGGTCATCAGGACCCTCACCTATCTTTGGTTTATTCTGGTTCCGACATAAGAAATCGTACAACTCCAAGCCGGGCCTGTGCGTGAACTGGTCCAGTTTCCTCTTGCGGTTGACCGTCACCTGCGAGAACTTCTTCGCCATGCGCCTGTACTTGTGGGTGTTCCACATGAGCTTGCGGTTGTGGATTGCAGTCACCCGGCGCGATATCGTACTGTCTGGGTCGAGGCAGAGCGTCGGCTCGTTCGCCATCAGCAGCTGGCTCTCCAGTTGGTCCTTCTCTTCGCCGCCCCACTCCGGCCTCTCCTCAGCCATGTTGTTGATGTCCGCCATGATACTCTGCAATCGCGAGATCAGTTTGTAGCGTCGGTAGCAGTAGATGATTAATTCAGATTTCAATGGACTGGATATTTGTCCAAATATTTCAATAAATGCATATTCTCAATACAAATATCTAGGCATACTACTTGATTATCAACTGAAATGGAATCATATTATTTCAAAAAAACACTTCTAAATTCGATTTCGAAAATTATCAATTAGGATTCCGATTAAGAGACAAACTTGATGTGAAACAAATGAAAATAGTTTATTATGGTCGAGTTTCACATAATATATGGCCTAAAAAGATGGGACAATGTATAACAAATCCTACCGTTATCGCTCACACAACTTATACCAGGAGAGGGAATTGTTGGATCCCAGACAACATCACTTCCGATACAGCAACATAAGGCAAGAAGGAGAGAAATGTGAATTACAAATGTTAGAACACGGTTATATGTTTTACTTGTATTATTCGTTAAATATCTCAATATGTTTGATCACTCAGGTAAACTATCACTTAATTTTTTTCTCTTGTTCAGACCTGTACGAGTTCAATTATTGAAGCTCACTAATGTGTTTACTTCAATCGATATCATTTCTAATTTAAATAAACATAACATATTATTATTATTCAAGTTCCATAATCGTGTAAGCTACGATGTTGGTTTAATTAGAAAAAAGTTCTATATTCTGAAAGTCTTCCAATGTGCGTTTACAGATTTGCGAAATTGTCTGAAGTATCCAAGATATTCTTCTGGAGTATCTGATATTTTCTTTCAGCTGGATCCATCATAAAATGATGGACTCAAATGATGTTTGATTATTTTTCAATATATAAATACCTACATAAACAAAAAGGCATGTTAGAGGCAAAATATTGAATTTGATAAATAATTCTCTGCAGCATTTTTTACGCCAGACTTTTTTAAGGCATCTAATAATAATGATTTTTTTAGCAATGAAAACATCCGACACGGCAGTAGCATCTCCTCAAAAACAGATAACATACCGCAATATTGTATCTACTTGTGCATAATACAAATGTATCAGTTGATTTATTCCCAATACACCTCTTGAATTAATGGAAATAAACTCCAAGAAAGATAACTTAGATGATATTTTTTTAACAATGTTCTTTCCAATTCAGATTCTCATCTAGATATCCTAGCGCGGCTGTTTTTGTTCCTTAGGTCCTTTTGTCGAGTTTGGAGACCAGCTCTTTGGATCCCTCCATCTCTCAAGCCATCCACAAAGGTTTAGACAACTAGATATTCCATCAAGGAGACGACGAGTAGGTACAATGATTCAACCTGGCTACATCCACTTCAAATTCCTGCAGATTCTCGTTGGCTCTCTGTCGATGGTTCTTAATCTGTTATCAGAATTTTCAGCGCATCACCTCGTAGAGCTTTTTTCCCGTTGTGTCAAGATCTTTCTCTTTAACTCATGTTTCAAAACCGCTACTTTCAGGTCGTTGAGTTTCTTCTTTGTCGAGCTTATTCACTTCACCCACACAAATGGTCGGCGAAATTCGCGATCATCCCACTTCTGACACCAATTGATACGTTATTATTTCTTGATGGTGAACTGATTAATTCATTGCACATGACGCGCACGCCAAAATTCATTGAACAAAGAATACTGTTACGAACTAGATATACCAATTCATCTCATGAAAGTCTATGTTCGCTCTTGGAAGTCTTTGTCATTCTCCTCCTTATAGTTTTCTATCCATCCATCCATTTCTTGGTCTCGAATTTTCTGTTAGTTTGGGATGACAAATCATAATCAAGTCAAGTCTGACGTCTTGAAGATTGATCAAATACCTGACAACTAATTCTCATTCCAACAAACTTTTTTACAAAGTAGGGCACTAGTAGGCAAAGTAGGAACAATTTTTTTAGTAATACTGCAAAATCAGCAGCCACGTCACGTTTTAAAGTAAATACAAATTCATGTGTATACTTGTGTAGCAACATTTTTTTAGATAGGCTATGTATTTTAGTGAAAAATCATAATTTTATAATAGACAACTTTCCTTGAGTAGTCCATTGAGAAATGTAATGAAAAGTTGCACAATTATACATAGTTATTCGAGAAATCGAATTCAAAATCCAGTTCCATTTAACTTGAAAGATTGATGTCACTGATACAATCGAATGTGGAATTCTTTGCCTAGTGACGACTTTCCCGATGCTCACAACCTCCAAACTTCCAAGAAAAATTCCAACATATTCAGCTTCCAGCTTCAGTGATTGTCTGTTGATTCATGATATATTGGTACATATTGTCAATCATTTTCATTCATGTTATATCATCGGTGAATAAACATTATTATTAATATAATATAATATTATATAATAATATTATATAATAACATAATATAATATTATATTATTCGCAACTGCCTCCATAATCCAAAACTAATTCTAATGCAGATCATCAAGAACAATCACCTATAGTCAATAAGAACGTGGGAAGAGAGGTTGATGACCCTTTTGTTTTCAAAATCTGTCTTTCAACTCTGTGGATACTACAAGTATTTCATAACCAGCAGAATCCAGAGAAATTATTACAGAATACATTAGGAATTATAAATACAGATATTCCATTTGATCCTTTGAAAAAACTACTCACCCTCTGTGTAGGCCTGAGCAAAACATGATGAATATCACATTTGAAATGTGGGTAAGCTTGACGGTAGTCTCTGACCTCGGCTATGATACATCCACTATAAAAGAGGTAACTAAATTCATTTTCTATCAAGTCTATAATGGTAGGTGGAAGTTCTTCATTGTCGATATATCGAAGAAGGTTGTCCTCCTCGTAAGGCCACTGTTCGGTTTCTATCATATTGGCAGTGTCTGCGTCTGAGTAGTTCGGATCGCTGCTGGACAACACTCGAAAAGCCAGAGAGTAGCCTTTGTTGCCGGGATAGAGATTTACGATCAATGTGTTCAGTCTTTCTTGCGCCACGAGTTTCTCCAGGAGAAGAGTGGAATATTTCAAGTTCTGAAATTGATGCGATAAAATATCATGTGTCAACTTTCACAGACTGTGAAGTATGTATTCAGAGTACTTACCGGGGTTTCATCCAAGTCCTCTTCCTCTTCATTTTCCTCTTTATATAATTCTAGTAATTTGGCAAAAATATCGAATGGAGGTTTCCCAGACAGGTTTTCTGTGAAATCTTGTGATGTTGATGCAGATGTTGATGGTTCCTGGGACCGCAAAGGTAAGGAGGACCTGTTTGGCTTGAACCTTTTGACTGAACGCTGTGAAATGATATAAGATTATATATATTTGAGAAGAGAGGAAAAATTTTGAAGAAGTCTTCTTCAAAATTTCCAAAAAAGAATCCAAAATTTTTCCTCGAATATATTGAAAAAGGTTGTTTTTAATGATGAAATGAGTGGCCTTATTGTTTCAGAATTTATTGCTGTCAGATGATCTGAATGACGAATACTCAAGATAAGGACAGATCTGAATGTACCACCCATCAATACATCATCTAACAATATTTCAATTGATTTCAAACCATTAACATCATTTTCATTGTTATCACATATATTATATATTTTCTGATTTCCTACTACCCTAGAATAATGTTTGTCTAAGGAAAATGTACTTATTCTGAATTTTTTATGATCAACCAACAATGAAAGCTGTATAATATCAAGTCACCAACAAAATTACGACAATAAAAAAATCAAGGTTAATTTCTCTTGTGTTACAATGAAAAAAAAATCAATTTTGACATTGTTTTGTAAGTACAGCTTGAAATTTCCAAAATTTCAGAATTTGATTTTGATCCTTAGTCTGATACTCAGACTAGGTGCATTTGATGTGACAAAACCCACTCATATTCATACTATAACAGGAATGTATGAAAAGTGCATTACAACTGACAACAAGATCCTCAAAAGAGCAGGTGAAAGAGCTAATTGTCCTGTGTTCATTCTATATCTCTTGGTTTTATTATCTGAGCAGGAAATAATATACCAAGAGAACATAATAATATGAGAAGGACATTATTTGCCAATTTCTTTCATCTCCTCAAGAATGAAATCATCATGATATGGCTGTCTACATAAATGACCTTATATCTTAAGAATCAACATACATAATTGAGCAATAAATTTTAGAGAAGTATCTGAATAATCTCACATGCTCTGAGCAAGAAGTGTATTGTGTATCTATCAAAAATACCTAGTGTTAAATAATTTGAAAATGATGTCTTCTATCCCAATATCTTACAGTAACAAAGTTAAAAAAGTATGCAACTTACTTCACCCTCCTCACATGCAGCCTCCAGGCTTTGCATCGTTGGATCCAGTTGAATATCAACATCCAGATAGCCAGATATAATTTGAAATCCTCATTTCACTACTGAGTGTGCAAAAAAGTAAAATCACCTAGAAAATCAGTATCAATAAATATCAAAATAACTATGTACAACTTCCCCCTTGTTTCATGTCAGGACAAAATAAACAATTACATTTTTGTTTTGAATCTGTCAGTAACCCTAAACACATTCAGGTAGAAAATATTCATTCATTCTACCCATGTTTCCAGTTTTATTGAAATTTTATCATCATTAAGGTAATATTTTCAAGGAATCTGACAAGTTGGAAGATGACATTTGAGAAAGTTCTATCCCTGCATTAGACTTTTAGCGACTTTGTAGGTCAAACAAAAGCATAAATATTTACCAAATCACAATCAAAACTCACCTAATAATCACGGCCAGGAATGCACAGAAACATTTTCACTTAATTTCTTCATTGTAGGTACCACATTACGTTTACAATAAGGCCGCAAGGGTAACCTAACCCCTATCGTCCAAAAAAATATGAGTTCCACAAGATTCACAACACCCACATCCTTTGTATAATATCGACTATACCTGATACAAGGATATAATATTCCTAAAAACAAATAATATGCACTTCAAATATCAGTATTTTGGCAAAATTATACAAAAACCCAGTTTACAAACATACTGGGTACCCATGGCGGACCTCTATCGGTAAATCTTATTTTGGTCAATCAGCTGTCATAACACTTTCGGCGGAAATATTTGAAATAACTGAAGGTTATTTGATTATTAGACAATACTGGCTAAACTTGAAAAACTATTTCTCGAAAGTCAAGAATTCAATTGAAAATAATCAATTTCATCGTTCATTAATGTATAAAGAAATGAAGATAGAAAATATAATATTCTCACATTATGTTCGTCTGGACAAAGACTATACTTTGGTGTTCAATTATCATAGGATTATTGGTCAGTTTTAAGAAACGATGTTAAGACATACGAAGATTATCTTATGTGATGTGGTAGATCCTTTTCAGTCCATCTTCATTCGCTCTTCTAAAAAAAAAAGATGGCGATAAGAAGAACTTCCGATACCCAGTGGCGTATCCTCAAGGAAGTATTGAATGAAAAAATCCCCATATTTTCTCTCTCTCCTGAACCTATCAAAAGATATATTGACAAGTGCCGATGATCAGAAAAAAAGCATAGAATTGGAAAGTCATGATTTTGAAATACCTCATCACGATAAAATATAGTTGAATAGAGAATAGAAAGTTCTTTATTCCTCGATTTTCTTGGCAAGATATATTTCTGGAATTTTGAAGGTAAAAGTAATTTTCACTGTATGCATATTAGTAGCATCAAAGTCTTGGGTATACCACCATGAGAGGGAAAAAAATATTCTTCATGAGATTGGCATGAAAATTGACATGTTTCACGGATATCCCCTAGAGCATTCATGATTGTTACGTGTTTTTACTTCTCTGTCAAGTTCACTTTGATGCCATATTTATTTACTTTACGGCCGCTTTTCGCGACTGCTCTTATTTCACGGCCACATTCAAATTTCAATAATGCATAATATATTTTCGATATCGATAGTATCGATAATTATTATCGATATGATCTGGTGAAATATCATTACATTCATCAATCACAGCAAGGGTGCGTTTTTTTAATATTATGACACTTTGACTTTCAACTTCCCTCTCCAACTTTTTACTTTCTAAATGAAAAAAACAATTTCGATGCTATTTCCATAGTTGGTCATAGGAAAATAACTATTATTCATTTTTTTTTTCATTGTACACCACCCTTCGATCATGGAACATTTTTTTCGTAGTGTTCGTCATTCATAGACACCACCCAACATGAATCAACAGGATTCTGAATAAAAATGAATTATTTAACATTGGTACGGAAATCTTCAATAGAGAATCGATTGTTTAGTGAATATAAAAAGTGGGGGGTGATAATTTCACTAGTGTATATATACCACCATGAAATTCTGATATCCCAATTATTCTGATATATTTTACTACTTCCTAGAGTTGTGGAAAATAAAAAACTATTATGAAAATAAAATAACTGATTGAAATATTTCTTAGTGTATGTATTGGAGATTGTATACACTTATACAACTCTAGAACTCTATACAAAAACAGGTCACCTTGACATAATACAATTATTCTTCTTGAGAACTGTTTCTAGGTAACACTTTCACAGAACTGAACTAAGACTCCCAGGCCACACTCACTAGAAATAGACAAAACTCCTATGTAATCCCTCGGCCACGCAAAAATACGCAAAAATACCTTACAGCATAGTTTCGTTTACTTAGGACCAAAATTATATAGCGTCATTCCAACCGACCTGAAATTAATTAATGCTCAGAAACTTTTCATATCCAAACTAAAGAGGTGGATTAAACAAACACCGAGACTGAGAATCCATCAATTTGTTAATGTTACAAATATCCACTACTAATGTGCAAAAAGCGATAACCAATAAAAAAAGACTTTATTACTATAAGTATAGGTTTATTAATTTGCATATGTTCCTTAATATTATGTATTTGCTAGTATGTGATAATATGCCAAAAGAACATCCGAATGTCTAAAATGAAAAAATACTAATGTTTATTTATTTATATTTGGAAAAAGGTTACTACACCACTTTCAAGGACTTTCCTTTATTAGTGGCTGCTGCAATTTATTTACCATTTCATTTATATGTATACATTTTTTTTCTTTTTACACTTATGTAACTAATCTTATATGGCAAATAAATAAATTATTATATATTATATATAGACTATCATTATGTAGAAGCCCATATTTTTGGAATGAGAATACTCTTGGCTATTCAATGAATAGCTAGCAGCTGTGTAAATATATTTATTGTAATATAAAATTATAAATCAGAATCATATCACAAATGGGGTGATGAAAAAATTACATACATTAAATAAAAATAATAATAACAATAATTCCAGAGCTTGGAAATAGCTCGTGTAGGATCAGTCATTCATCTTCTTTTCTTGGCATGAGTAGTGTACTACGTCTCCATTCGGATACCGCACCAAAGCACTGTAAAAAACAAAATGCTCATTCTGATAAAACTTTGTATTCAGCCACATCGGAAGTTTCATTAAAAGTGGCTTCCGTCCCAACGAACACCTCACCTCTGATTGCCGAACCTCTTCTTGCATACGGGACATACGTTGAGCTCAGTCACTACGACATGTTGTCCTTGCAGCGCCAACTTCATCTCCTGACAGCGCAAGTACTCCTCGTACAAAAGCCCTTTCATCAGCTGATTGTTGCGTCTCTCTTCGATCACCTTCTGCAGAGCCACCTAAATTATTAAATTATTATTAAATATTATTAAATATTATTATAAAGTCAATGTCGTTTTTACCACATAATTGAAACACTTCTAGCGCTCTGTTAAGTTCTGCATTGTTTTAGACTTTGACAATGTTATGATTTTTTACTTGAGGAAGTAACGTTTTATCGTTTTGGTTGCTCTTGGTAGTTTAACGACTGTACTCGTGTTTTAGCAATAATTTATTATTTTATTCTGGTGGAACTTTGTGATTATGAATTAATCTAAGATATTCTTTAAATAACTTCTTTGCTATGTAGGTGAAATATTTGAAGACTTATCAGCAAACACGAAGAAAATCCTGTTTTATTCATTAATCAGGTCACACTTGGAATATGCATCCATTGTATGGTGTTCCTCTTACTCACGTATACAAAATGTCACTGGAAAGGGTTCAAAATAAATTTTTACGTAGTGCTGCCTAAAAAATGGGCTTTTAAATGGACTATAGCGACATGACTACATTTATATTCTTTCTACACTTCACCTAATCACATTGGAAAACGGGCGGACTGTTTCAGTTTTTCAAGTATATATATATTTACAAAAAGCTACCACATATTCTTCAGACCAAAACAATTCGATACAAGCAAACTTACCTCAGTAAAAAGTTGCTTAGTTTGGGCCCTAGACGGCTCTGAAGTTGAAATTTTCAAATCGATTTTGCTTCATAACTTTTGAACGGCTCATGAGATTTTTTTCAAATTTGGTACGTTGGCATAGACTCATCGGGCAATGAAACTCATATCATAATCATAATGAATATCATTCCATGGGCGTAGAACTTGATTTTTTCAGTAAATAAACATCTAAAACTCCTACGCCAATGGAAAAAAATTAGTTTCAATATGAAATCTAAATTATACAACTCATTCACTACAAAAAAGGTACTCTTGACAAAAGTCGATTCCTCTCATGGTTTCGACAAAATTTTAATTTTTTGTGATTTAGAGCATAATTAATAATAAAACGATTAACAGATATTTCATAAAAATTGTTCAAAATGTTCACCATTTTCACGTATTTTCACGTTAATTCCAGAAACCTTTATTTACTGATATGGATAAATAGGGAGAACCAGCCATATATCTGATATAGTATTCAAAGTGCGCTGTTACTATTAAACTGTCGACATCTTAGTTGCTGTGGAAAAATGGCATAGGTCGTTGACATTTTTTTTTTTTTTAATCTTTCGATAACACGAAAGTAAATCCTATATTGTTATGGAACGTATAGTGGAGATTGGAATGAAGTGGCCTAGAAAGACAGGTGTTCCAAGTCCCTATCCTCAACCGGTAGAAAAAGTTGCAGACTTCTGTCTACTTGATCATGTCGAATTTTAATACCTCACTAAGGCTCCTCAAGATCGGAACAATATAGCGTATCCTCTGTTGATCTCGACGGCTATCTTGGAAACTCGACATATATTTGAAATTCAACATGAACAAAAAGCGAAAGCAAACAAAAATTGAAGCGTTAGCTATCCATTACTGTCAGTGAAAGAGAATTCGACTTTGCAGGATGGACGATCGTATCGCCTTCTATACTCAAGCGGCGCGGCCTTAGTAAGGTTGTTTTTTGACAGCTCTACATGTTTTGGCCGTTGACTCAATATTGGCCATTCATGGTGCCGGGAAAAATTGATATTCTATCATATATCGATAAATATTTTTTGCAATGTCATGATCTGTCAGTTGTGACTTAATCGCAGGAAAAGGACAATCTTCTGTATACATTCATTCTGTTGAATTCCATTATGTACATGCTTGAATTTATTCAGAAAGATAGATAAGTCTACGTTGCTGAGTAGTTTTTAGGGACCTGTACTAATGTTGGATCATGAGTAATGCCTGCAATTATTATTGAATTCATATTTTCCTAAACAACTTCCTCATTAATTCGACATTTTCGACCGAATCCAGCGAATTCATTCCAAGCTATACTTACTGTGAAAAGAAATACGTTTTCATTCCTCTCATCTCGGGATGGGCAGGGATAATATTTCAACTTGGTTTAAAAATTTCCACCTAGAAAAAATGTATTCCTTGTCAATATAGATTAGCATCATCTTCATCAATTCCACATTTGTATTCTCTTACAGGTATACGTTTATCTGATAAAACTGATCCTAGACCCGAACAGTTGCCTCTTACCTCTGCCCGCCACCGTTCTCTCTCCGAAAACCGCCCAACCTGACCTGGAGCTCGCCCTTCAACTATTGGAAGCCCATGCCGGCCACATGGACTCACTGGAAACGCTGGCCATTCTTCCAGACTCGCTGCCCATTTCTAGAATCCACAAGATTTTGTCTGTAAGTATGAATAAAAGACAAAAAGTTTATGTGTCATCACTTGCTTTCTTTTCTAGATACAAGGTTAAAACTCATTTTTTATTCGTTAATATCTTGCATACCCTACAACCAATTTTGTTATTATCCAGCATTGATCAAATTGATGTGATTGATTTTTTTTTATCTGTGGACAACACGAAAGGGAAACCTATGATGTTCGAGGAACATCGTGTTAGCCAGCGGTGGAGTTTTGGAAAAGAAGGAAGGTGTTGGAATTTTTCTGGAATGTTTGGAGGTTGTAAGCATCAGGAAAGACTTCACTAGGCAAAGAATTCCACAACTTTGCCGTTCTATTGATGAATGATGCTTGGTATAGCGATGTTCGACAGGTCTCGAGCCTGACAGTGTAGGGGTGACCAGCTTGAGCTCGTCTGGTTTGTCTACTAGGAATCGCGCGTGGTGGCATGATAGATGATATTTCCGTTGAGCACCGACCGTGAAAGTACCTACGATGATCTAGAGAGGTCAATGATTTGGTGAGTGTTGTGTCATCGACTAGGCGAATAGCTCTCTTCTGAATTGAATCTAAGAGCTTAAGCGTATGTTTGCGGGCTGAGCTCCAAACATGTGAATAGTACTCCAGGACAAGTCGAACCCGTGCTTTGTAGATCATAAGCAGTTGCTGGGTTCTCTTCGCACGGAATAGAAAAACCGAGTTTTTGTGAAGCAGTTTTCGCAATGGACCTCACATGATCGTCCCATGAGAGAGCACTGTTGGTGGTGACACCCAGCATGGATATTGACGACTTCATCGGAACAGTGGTGCCCGACATCATCAAATTGGCCATTGTGTGATCAGCCTTCTTGGTGAATATACAAGCTTGAGTTTTAGATGCATTGAACTGTACTAGATTCTCAGATTCCCATTTCAGAATTCTTGTCAGATCCTCATTTAAAGCATCGACCTGTCTTCGCCTTGCACCTCTGGCCTCATTGGATGATACTTCATCCAGTTTGGCGTACCCTCTATGTTTCACCAAAAAGTCTCTTCAAATTTGTGGACTATGATAATTGATTTCACAATCGATAACGAGTCATATACATCAGCTTTCAAAGTCTAACCTCGTATATCTGCTCACTGCTTCTGGATGATTGGAGTCGGTCTGCTAATATCACCTTTAGAGTACAATTTTGGGAGGAATACTAATTAGGATCATGATTTTGAAAGAACAGAGAACCTAGAGAAATCTATTTCTGAAATTTTGGTACGTTTATGGGATAATGGGATCTAGCTTTCGTGGATATGTTGTGGATGTCGTGGTTAAAAGAAGATTCTGAGCATATTTTTTGCTGTTACGTGACCTATAGCTATCTCCCACTGATTTTGAAGTATCTCCTTCACTATCACAATCACTCAGAATCTTCTGTAGAATCCGGAAACAGAATAATATATAGGGTGTTCCATTTGAAATTTCAAAGTTGCTCTCACTAGATCTGGCGACAGTGCAGAGGTGAAAAAATTTTCGAAAGCTAGATCGCACCATCCCAGTGAAACGAGAATTAAAAAAATATATTATTTCTCCCGTTCTCAAGATACTTCTAATACGCCATCGAGTTTCGCGTACCCTATATAGTGTCTAGACTTGTTGATATATCTAGTATTTGTGAATATTTGTCATGTTCGTCAAATTTTGTGGTTTGAGTGCAGTTACATTCAAAATATCGGAACAACTTCCATATTCAGCTTCGTCTTGATTTCATGCAGATTTCTGTTCACCATCAAAAACTAAAAGCCAAACAGATCAGAAAAAAAGGTTTCACCTGTCGACGACGAGTTGCTCGTGGTGATGGGGTGAGGCTGCCGCCACTCTCGGAATCGTTAGCAGGAATAATGCCCAACCGTGGTAAAGTCACGGCTATCGATTCCGAATCTCTCCTGCTATGATCCGAATCGCTTGGTCCCAAGTTGCTACTTCTGTAATCACTGTAACAAAAACAGTCGTTCCAATAAAGTCGTTCCCATTGTGGATATCTCAACAATATTCTAACTATATATGTAGATATATGTGTGTATAATTATTTTGCATTTTCATTTCTTTTTATGTTTAGAAATATACAAAAAATAATAATTGAGTTCTCTATAGCAAATTTATATAATATTTATACTTATATTAATTTATCATATTTTATATATGTATATATGTGTGTGGTGAGTGCGTATGTGTATGTATGATATCAAAACTACAAGATGAATATTTAAATTGAATACTCCCATAACAAGGAAACTTCATGGGAGCCGTTGAGTTTATTCAGTATCATTGTATTTGATTATTGTATCATTGTATTTTATTATATCTATTTTTTTGCTGTCTTCTCTGTTTTATACAAATGTGAATAAACTTATCATTATTATATTATTATTATTATTATTATTTCCCATGATGTGAAAAGTAACATCTGAGAACTCTCAAGGATAAGTCAGGGGTAGGAAATAACCTATATTGTCAGGTTCTCGATGGGATATCTGATACAATATATGGAAATATAATATCCTGTGAATGCCTTTGCAGTATGAAGAAACAAAATACTCGAAGTTGTTCTTGCCATTTTCTCACAGAATATTGTACGTGACAAAGTCAACTAGATATTCTCGAGAATATCAGGAGGAAATAATCTGAGATTATATAAGCGATTGAAGCAATAATGAGAAGAAAAATCATGATGTAAGTTAAACGAGTTATCATCGGAAATGTTTGTACTTCCAGAATGTTGTGAACTGCTATGCTGTTTCACTATATTGATTCGCCTTGTATATGAATTCATTGAATAAAAAACAACGACCTGTTGTACGAAACTATCTATTATATCTATCTTTATTTTATATATCTCTCTTTTCATCTATTGATGATATGATGCATGCAAAGATATGATTATATAGATTTTCTACTAGAAAGTGAGAGAGGAATTGAAAAGAGATTCAGCGATCAAAAATCACATGTCTAATGGCTTCGTCAGAACACATTGTATGTGAGACTATTCTCTCTAATTGAAATGAATATATTTCTTGTGTTCTGATGCTACAGATACTCACTTTGTTATAACAAAACAAAAATAACAGAAATTGTCCCGTAAATTCCATTCAAACTCAGCGATCATCACATATTCACGTTCCGAGATTGCACTCTAGAAATGAACAAACTTTCTACTTACCCAATTCAAGAACTAACGTACTTCTCAAATCTCCAATCGTAGCAATGAGCAAACTATTCAATCACTTCTGTGCAAATCTCGACATCTATTATCAGCCAAGTGAAGTAAAAAACCATATTAAAATACTTTTGCATAATAGCCAAAATAACTGAGCCCATTCTATATTATCATATTCTATATCATTTATGTTTTTCCACCTTGAGTTGTTATTTCTCTATCCATTAAAGTCGAATGGTATACATGTAGTGATAGTGACATATATGTATATGTGTCTGTATGTATATGCAGGTACGTAGTGCCTATATATATATGAAACTTTTTGCGTATCTATAAGAATGTATGTCTTGTCATTGGGATTTACTCCTGTTTGGACATTGAACACTTTTTTCATATATAATCTTTTGGAAATGGGAGCGTCAATTTTTTCTCGTCGCAACTAATTAGCAACAAGAAAGCCGGCAAAATATGAATGCTCCAAAATTAGGGGAAAAAATATGGAAGTTGTCACGCTAGGTCCATATGAACTTGGCGAAACATCTCATATTTTTCCAAAAGAGAGCGCTACAATTTTTTTTTCTGTTCGCAAATAATTAGCAACAATAAGTCGGCAAAATATAGACACTTCAAAACTTGGGAAAACAATGAAATCACGGAAGTTGTCAGACTGACTTTATATGAACCATAGCGAATCATCAAATATTTTTTACGGAAAACGAAAGAGCGGCAAACTTTTGAAAATTCGAGCAACTATTTTTTTCTCTTCGCATCGAAAAATCAGCACATTTTCGATTCCTTACAGTCCATAGAAGTGCTATATTCTGAGAACGTCTGAAAAAAACTGTCGTCTGTCACTCCGACGTACCTCGAGAAAGCCGAATCGGAGCTCTTCTCCATGCTCTTCCGCCAGGAGTCGCGCCGCAAGCTGGTGTTGGTGCCGCCCTTGTTGAAACCCCCGCCGCCCTGCGCCCTCTCCACCGACCTGTAGAAGTTGACGCAGACGCCGTACCGCGTCTTGCCGCAGTCCTTGTCGGTGAGCGTGAAGACGAACGAGGAGGCGTCGCGCAGCGCCGTCCTGCGCGGCCCCACGGAGGAGCAGCCCTCCGGCTGGCAGAAGTACACCATGTCGAGCGGCATGGGGAAGTCTTTGTGGTCTCGGATGGGGTATCGTCGGAGGAGCTCCGGGATCTGCGGATATGCGTAGGGGTGATTGCGATTCGAAGGTCATCGATGTATTAGACTTTTTTTTCTTACTATACGCCTCTAATTTTTCATGGTAATTCTGCACTCATCATGCGATGGATTTTTCCTTTTGTTTGTATTTCACAATAAAAACGTGCGCAAACTTATATTTTTCGAGATATTCCAGTAGAAACTATGTAAATCAACCTTTCTTCGGCTCGTTTTGGGTAGGCATGGAGTTTCTTTTCTCACACAGGATACTTTTTATACCTTCCTTAAACATTCAAGAAGTCAAAAAGAAGGGAAAACATCCTCGAATTTGTTAAATCAACGTTCTTTAGCATCTTGGAGGAAGGTGGATCCAGCATTTTTCATATGGACGGCACTGTCAAATGAGAATCTACGTCAGAAACACTAGTTCTGGCAGTGCCGTCCACATGAGAGAAGGATTCATCAAAGATGCTAAAGACGATGAATTAAACTTCTCAGAGGATGTTTCTCCTCCTTTTTAGCTCCTAGAATGTATAAGGAAGATATAAAGAGTATCTTATGTGTGAAATGAAACTTCGATGGATATGGTGCCTACCCAAAACAGGCCGAAACTCAGATTATTTTATGTATATTACTATTCTCATTCTATATTGTAACCTAGCTGTAAATAGGGTAATTTTGCACTTATCATGCGATGGGATTTTTTCGATTTTTTTTTTTGGTGTTCACGTATTTCGACTTCAGGAAACCGAATTTCACAATAAAAACGTGCACAATCGTGTTTTTCGAGATATTCCAGGAAAAAGTAAGTTTTCAATGTGAAATTCGGGTTCCTGAAGTCGAAATACGTGAGTACCAAAAAAAAATCGAAAAAAACCCATCGCATGTTGAGTGCAAAATTACCTCATTGACAGCTAGGTTACAATATAGTATATGAGTAGAATAATAATAGTAATATACATGAAATAATCTGAGTTCGAAAACAGTTGTTTTTCCGTTGGTCGAATCAAAAAATGAATAACACGTTCTCAGGACACTCTTTGGAATTTATTTTTCCAAATGGGAAACCGTGTAAGTCATTCCACCTTTCGATAACAATTTCAAATAGCTTTCCGAAGATATCACAAGTTATATTCTCTTTCAGAAGAACTGGTTGTTTTTCGAAAATGTCTATATTCAAAGAATAAATAATAATTTTCAAGTGATAGATAATTTATTTCCGACCGATTTCGATTGAATTTCGTTAATTTTTGTAGTTTCTGCATGGAATTTCCTCACCACGATTCTAATAAATGAAATAGAAGTTATTTCAATTATTTTGATAACAATGTATATAAGAAAGATTCGTGATCTGCCTCAAAATGTCACTGCGCTTGAAATTCTACCGTCAGATACCTGAAAGAGGAATTCTCTATTAATCAGTGACACCCTGTTCTTCAAAAAATTTGGATTATCATCATTTTGGTTTGAGATAAGTTGAAGTTTTGTTTTTATCAAAAATATACGTGTACTCCCAATATCTATATTCATTATTATTATTGATGATTATTAGGGAAAGTCTATGGTGTTCACATTCCGTTTACTCAAACGTGACTATACTAGTGGCTTAAATCTGAAAATTAAAATGTAATTCTTCCTACCAAACCTTCATTATCAGCAGAAGTAGGATATTCATTGTAAATAACATACGTTTCCAATTATTATAGAATAGTTCTTCAGAATCTGTCATCATGCATATAACTACTCTGTGAAGTTTCAGTCTTGCTATGAATGCACTGACATTGATATTATTTGTGATATCCTCACTACATCTTGGCGAAGGATGATGTTGTAGGCATTAAACACTCACCAGTAAGTACCAGTGGACATTTTTCGTGTTAAAGTTTCCACAATGGTAACACCCTATATAACTTCCCTGTGAGCTGGGTTATTATTGTTATGAAAATCATCGTCTGTGACAACAGACTACAGCCTTTTAAAATAAAAGTTTCATGGTACGCAGATTATATTGTATTGATAGCTGATTCTAGAGAAAAAATGACTGACAAATGTATGGACTCATCAAAGGGAGCAAATGAACATGGTAATCAACACAGGAAAAAGTGAGGTAATGGTGATAAATAAGAAAGAGAATACCAACACAAGTGTAATTTGCGAAGAAACAGAATTGGAAGCAGTAAAAATATATGAATACCTCGGAAGTATTATCACGGATGATAATATAACTAGAATCAGCAAATAGAGTGAGGAAATCAAACAATCAAATCAAACTATACATCAAATAAGATATTAGGAGATAAAATTGACACAACAAACAAAACTAAGAATATATTATGCAATTGTTATACCAACCCTGCTATACGCTAGTGAGAATTGGACAGTACAAAAGAAACACGAGAGTCAAATAAATGCAATGGAGATGAGATACATGAGAAAAATAGATAGAAAAATAAAGCTAGACAGAATTAGGAACGAAACAATAAGAGAAACGTCAAAGCAGAATTCGATAATCAACAAAATAGCGAAGAGACAATTGAATTGGTATTGACACATGATGAGAATGATTTCAAGCAGAATAACAAGGAAGATACATGAAGCAAGAAACAATGAAGAGAAGAAGAAGGGGAGAGCACTGAAGAAATGGATGCAAGAAATAACAGAGGCAGGAAAAAAAGAGGGAAGTCGTTGAGAGAGATGAAGACACTGACAGAAAATAGGAAATCATGGAAACAATGGGCTGAAGACACACTAGACAATTAAGCCAAATCCGACGACCAAGAGGGTAAAAGGAAGGGTAGAGAGAAAAAAAGAAAATCATCATTGGATTTTCTGGGCCGCAACCTACCTGAATGTTAGGACTGGCGTTCGGTCTCGAAGTATTATTGCTGGAGAGCGCCCAGACTATAGTGAGATAGTCTATGAGCCGGGGGCACAGGAATTGTCGCTCGCCATCCGCAGACATCGTTTCCGTTTAGTGGGTCACCTGCCCATCATCGCCGTCCTTCTGCGAGCAAAGTGGAGCATGCCGAAAGTGGGGCAGGGCTAATTCGATCTGGAATGGAGAGAGTGCTTTTCAAGTGATCGGGAATCGAGCGGCGGAAAAAAGTCGCTAGGCAATTAGGAATAATTACAACTGTCAGTCGAAGTGCTTGATCGAAAAATATCAGTCGCTGGGAATATCTCAGTGACGGCTCGTCAGGTCGGCAGGGTACGCCGGGCCGTACCAGATTAGTTTCAAAAAAAAGCTGAACTATCCCAATCCCACTATTCGTTCTACACATCACGTATGAATGGAAGGACAATGCCAGTACATGAAATTGAATTTCATGAATTGCAACTTTTAGGTCAGTCAGAAGAGCCAACAAGTAACGATATTATTTTGACAATCATAATTCGGGCGAAAATCGTTCGTATCGACTTTGATATCTACTTGAATTTTTGATTCTCCATCCCGTAAGTGAGCAGTTAGTGAGGCTGTGATTGAGTTATCGACAGATTTGTTTGGCTTGTAGTCATTTTAATTTAGTTGATATCATGTCACCCTGGCCGACTCAGGTTCTGAGGGCACGAGCCGTCACTGGAACATCTAGTACTTTCGCAGAACATGGCAAATCGGGATTCATTTAAAAAGTATATCGAGACAATGCGTGAAATGACCAAAAAATAAGGCAAAAAATTCCTATTAGTATGTGTGCGAAAACGTTTCCTGAGGGAGCTACGTTCTTCAGAAAAGGACACCCTAAAGTCGATTTTTTCTTTATACCTTTTGAACCTTTCCGCTATCAAATTTTGAAAATCGATGTACGTGTTGAACATTTGATGGTTGATGCGATTCTGAATTCAAAATTTCATTCAGTGGCGTCACATGCGGGGAAGGGGAGAGGTAAAAACATCCCTTATTCTTTGACTCTTCAGGTTATTTTGTTTTTGTTTGAAAATTATAGAATTCTAGAGTTTCTCACGTGAAAAAAGGTGATTTCAAGTGAGGTAAGGTGAGTTCAATTCGATAGAGAGTACCATTTACGGGAAAATCGACTTCGAAAATTTCCTGATTTGCGTATGATTATTGATAATAAAACTACCTCGAGAATTTCCAGATTCAAATTCAAAACGACACCCTTGAATGAATTCTTCAAATTTTGAATTCAGAATCTTATTAACCATCTAATGTTCATAACGTACACCGATTCTCGGAATTCGATTGTAAATGTTGTAGAGGAAAAGTCATCTTCAAGGTGTCCTATTCAAAGGAACAAATATCCCTCAGGGAATATTTTCGGACCCATAATGATAGGAATTTTTTGTTTTATTTTTTTGCAAGGATTCCACCCCCAAAAGGATACCGCTCACTTTTGAATCACCTTGTATATGATTATATTTTATCACTCTGTATAATTTCACTGAATTCGGCAAACGTTTTCGATGTCATGAAATACACCAAACGGTAGGAAAATCAATTCAATAAGCTTCCCAAGTGGCGTTGGGTATATGGGTGAGTATTATCTTTAGCCTTCTAAATGTTACACCACTATCCGAATACTAATTTCGACTGTTATATCTTATTTTTGACGTTCTTTCAATGAATTATGTGTATTTATTGGGTACTTCTACCTACACCTGACCTACCGTTCAGAAAGAAACGATTCCTTCTTGCTTCCAGCATCATCTGCTTCTCTTTTTCAATTCAGTATGTGTTTTCCATAAAAATATTTTCACTACACACTTTGATCAGTTCAATATATATTTGAAACATCCTTCGATTCCTCTTATCGCCAGGAGTATGTTGTCATTTCATATCACTTCATTATTATAAACAAATGTAATTGTTATATATGGAAGCTGTGGCTTGAATAAACCGGAACCCATTATTTCAGATTACCAATTCTTATCATATTTTCGTAATACATGCGGGTTATACCTACTATCTTCTACCAACCACTATGAATGCATGCTAAATAGTCAAATAATTATCTATAACAAATGCAGTGCCGGAGGCTGAGTCATTATATGGGGTTCAAAAACAATACCTCAATATAATGTTCTATACATAAACGGCTCAAAAAAATTTTTTACTCACTAAAGTTATGACCAATCATTTCCGAAGAAGTGGGGACGAAAGATGAAAAATTTTCAAGTGGATCATCACAAAAAAAACAAACAGTAACAAAGAGAACAGTTCGATGTAAAATGATTTGAGCCAAGCACATTGCACATATACATATCATGAAGACAACTTCTATCGACGTATTATTCAGATGCGTATCAATCAACCCCTTATCCCTATACACACCCCCGCTCAATTTTATCCCATGGAATGAGCCACTTCGAGATATGTAACAGGGTAGATAATTTTATAGGGAATTCAGCAAATTGTATTTTAATTGTTGCCTATTTATTTTTGACTTTTTTCACTCAATATGTGGAATAATATAGTAGGAATCTCATATATGAAAAAAATAGTAATTTGATCTGAGAATTACGTAGCTGATAGAATCAGGTATCCAATAAGGTATCACAAAAGGTAGGTCAGGGGTAGTATGTAGGGGTGAGGAATGATACGCATCTCAATGATAAGTCAAAATATGAACCTTTCTGATGGAAATTGACGTTTTTCTTAGATAATCAGGATGAGTCTTTTTTGAAAAATCATCGATCATGCACTAACCAGAATAAGTCCGGACGGCAGAAAAGTCGAAGGATAATCAGGAGCATCACTACCGAAAAGTGTAGCTGCTTTTGTTCGAAGGTGTAGATGCTTCTATTTGCAATATGTAGTAAACTGGTAATGTTCTCACTCATTTTCCACTATTATGAACTTCGTGGAAAACGTTAGTTCATTCGATATTCCTCCGTAATATAAAATCCATCCAAGTTTTTTTTTTTATCTGTGGACAACACGAAAGGGAAACCTATGATGTTCGAGGAACATCGTGTTAGCCAGCGGTGGAATTTTGGGAAAGAAGGAAGGTGTTGGAATTTTTCTTGAATGTTTGGAGGTTGTAAGCATCAGGAAAGACTTCACTAGGCAAAGAATTCCACAACTTTGCCGTTCTATTGATGAATGATGGTTGGTATAGCGATGTTCGACAGGTCTCGAGCCTGACAGTGTAGGGGTGACCAGCTTCAGCTCGTCTGGTTTGTCTACTAGGAATCGCGCGTGGTGGCATAATAGATGATATTTCCGTTGAGCACCGACCGTGAAAGTATCTATAAAAAAGGCAAAGATCCCCGACCTTTCTACGATGATCTAGAGAGGTCAATGATTTGGTGAGTGTTCTATCATCGACTAGGTGAATAGCTCTCTTCTGAATTGAATCTAAGAGCTTCAGCGTATGTTTGGGGGCTGAGCTCCAAACATGTGAACAGTACTCCAGGACAGGTCGAATTTGTGCCTTGTAGATCATAAGCAGTTGCTGGGATGTGAAGTTTCTCTTCGCACGGAAAAGAAAACCGAGTTTTTGTGAAGCAGTTTTCGCAATGGACCTCACATGATCGTCCCATGAGAGAGCACTGTTGGTGGTGACACCCAGCATGGATATTGACGACCTCATAGGAACAGTGGTACCCGACATCATCAAATTGGGCATTGTGTGATCAGAAGTATTATACTTCAGAAGTATTATACTAGTATAATACTAGTATTATAGTAGTAATAGTCTAAGTATCTACCCAGCCGATCAAACCTTGCAGCAGTTTTACCATTCTTGCATTTCAAATGCTCCATATTTTATCACATTGGATATGCTCCAATCAGAGATACACTTGTTCGTTGTATCGCATTCCAAAGGCAGCACTGCTGCATATCAAATAATCTATTGTCATCACAAGATATAGCATGAACAAATGATGTCTGCCTGTAATATGTAATATTTAATAATAATAATGTAATAATGTAATAATATGTAATATGTAATATTTATTTATTTCATATCAAATATTTAATTTTGCGTTGGAACTTGGTCGGAGTAGAGTTTTATGTCAATGAAATGTCTGGCTATAAGTCAATTTGGTTATGTAACTCAAGAGGAGACACTGTTCTGTAATACAGACATGTTGCATTTCAGATCGAGGATACAGTACGTTCATCAAGTGTGGAAGTGATCGTCTGGTTAAATAAGTACTCGTAATAAATAAAACTTTCAGTTTTTCATTGCAATAATGACATAAAGGTCGAGTAAGAGCACTGGTAGGGACGGAAATCGGAAAAAAATAATCTTTGCGAGTTTCACCCAGGACAATAATCAACTCTTGAAATAATATAGCTTTTTCACACCTTTTGAACGCAGTGTATCTATCGAGATTTGTTTCAAATCGTTGTGATGAAACAAACTACCTTTTGTCTGATATATTTCGTGAAGACTCATATACCTCAATTCAATCACAAAACGTGTTATGAAATTTTTTTCTGTACCGATACCCATACAACACATGGAAATCCGATGGATGTCCATTGGATATATCAATATTATCCAAAGGATATCCCATTGATATCCAGTGAATGTTTTCAGGCCACCATACTGGGCGTCCATAAGATATTTTTCATGGACGTCAGAATATTCGGACATGTATTGAATATGATTTGGATGTCCTCAGGATTACCGGTGTTGTATGGATTCAAGATATATTTCAGATGCACGTTGCATATGTTTCAGAATTTTTTGATGTAACAAAGTTCTTAAACTGATCTCTCTTGTGATAGATCTAAGACAAACGTAGTTCCCAGTTAACCACGTATTGGCATCAGCTTTCATTATATTAAGTACCTACAATATGCCAAATTGCACGATCAACACGAATCATTTGAAAACTGCCAACCACATATAGGAATTCTGAATATGCGCTTCTACCCATGTCTAAAATTGTAAGCACACCGCTGAAATGTATAGCACCGATCAATACGTTGCCAAATGGAAATTACATTCAGCCAGTGATAAAATTTTCCTTGCATCATTGCTAATCCATATAATCATCAGGGAAAGTACTGAGTACCTATTCAATGGATATGGTTTTCGTCACTTCTTGTCCTTTTATGTGCTTTGAAATATTACAATATTCAATGAGAATCCAAAATGTAAGGCAGGCATATGTACATTCAGATTGTAGCAACACATTGGTATATTTTATCAAAACTCAAGAACTCCATACTCACTTCGTAAACGAATGTTTCGACTCACCTTAAATGTGTTTCGAACGACACTGAATTTTCACTAACCATTTCTGGATTCACACCCGCCTATATGGTTGTACTAACTAGATTCTGCGAACGGAATGATCCGGAGCAACCGGAATCCATTGCGCGTGTGCTATCAAAACTGCGTATTTTCCGACGAAAGAAAAACATTTTCATTTCGACCTTCAAGTCAGGTGGAAAAATGTTTGATCGTCAGTGTTCTTTCTCTGATTAAATTTATAATGAACATATTGTACACACAGAAAGCGTATCGATGATTATGTCAGTTGCTACTGAAAATCGATACCTATATACTCATACATAGCGGTCAAGAATGGCTAGCACTTTATTGGTGAATATAGAAATATCATAAACTACGAGAGATGCAGAATCAAATGAATTTGCAGAAGGTTGCAGTACCAAAAAGTTAACGCCTCAAGATATGAAAACTGATTTTGAGTAATTCAATAAATATATATTATCTGTATTTCTTATACGTTTCTGGCGTAAATGTGCAATTTAGTGATCAAAAACAGACCGATTTTTCTTGATAGGTAGATAAGTAGAAGTATAAGTTTGTGCCGCTGAGTTATAGAGGTAATAATTATGAGATGTAATTATGAATTTCTATTGTTGTTCGAGCGGACATTGTCTGATGATAACATCATTTCTCTCATCTCTCTTGGCAACTGATTCAATTATAATAATGACAACTTTCACCTAATAAGCGTATTCCAGATAATTCTGCGAATACGGCATATATAACTTCTTCCTCGATCCTATTTTTTTTTTCACTTCGCCTCCGTGTTAATTTATTGATTTTTTGTTTCTGGAAGGAATTATTCTAATGTTTCGAATTTGAATAGACAGGTATCGTTTGAAGATAAAATAGATTCTTTGAAATTTCATACCATATATTTAGTTCAAATTCATTGGTATTGGGTTCGTTAGTACTTACAGGGTGGCTTTTTCAAGGTTCTTACACTATTGCTATCTCCGGATCGAAACAGCGGAACACATACTATGTTTCTGCAGATTCCTAGTCCGCTAAAGACGGAACCACCTAGAACTGGTGTTCATCACACACCTGCAGAAGTGGAAAAAATATACACCCGTCAGGAAAATCCTGTATAGACTCTAGACTTCATCAGTCTAGGACTCGAATGACTGAAGAGATTGGGGTATTCACAAAAGATCTACTATATTCTAGAAGCCTTTACAACCCAACTATAATCTACTATGTGTATGGTCTTTAGTGATATAGGTACAGATCGTACCTATATTACTATTGGGATCTTGTAAACTAGTAGAGGTAAAGTTTGATGAAAATGAAATTACGTTTGAGAAAAAGTGTTTCTTCTGTCAATCAATATGATGATGAGGGTTATGAAGAAAATGAGGTGAATTTTGATACACATTATACATTATATCACGCAAATATTAGATTTCATTCATGTACAGTACCCACTTCATTTTTTCTCATGGCGGCTTCTATAGTGCCTACGGAAGGACCAAAAAAAAAAAAAGAAAATTATGTATCATTCACCATCATGTAAATGGAGTGTGAATATTATTACATAATTATTATGAAATAGTTGATTCTTCTTTGTTATTAATTCGAGCTGTTTCAAAGATAGCAATATATACAGGGTTTTCCCGTATATTTCTGCACTCTCGAAAATATACAAGTGTTAATTTTTTCTGAGTCATCAGAATTTATTTTCGAAAATTCTTAATTATTGCGATAAATATCATATTTTGACAAGTTGTCAACTTTCCCTCCATTCTTCGTTCATTTCCATTTATTTCCATTTTTTCTGATTTCTTCAAAAATATGTACATGAAGTTTAATTAATTCATTCGTTTTCGAAATATAAGCGTTGAAATATTTCAAGAAATGTAAATCAATGCGCACTAAATAATAATAAGCCATGCTCTGAAGCCATTTTTCGTTTCGGGTTTCGTTGTTTGAGAAACCAAAATATAAATATAAAACATAAATTTTCCCATAAGGGACCTAATTTTTCTTTTTCACCCTGGATTTCATCGGAATGTAAATTTCTGAACTGAAAATGAACTACAAAATACGTATTCAATATTTCGTAAGTAATATCAATAATTAATAATAATTAATATTATCAATTAATTGATTTCGTGATAACTTTTTCAATAATTTCGAAATTTGTTACCTTTACATTCGAACTTTTGTTTGAATTTAGCGACCCTATTGGTTGACATCGAGTTTCGTAAGTAGAATAAAAAAACAGGTTAAAAATGTATTTTACTATTTATTAAATAGTATAAGTATAACAGGTATTTATCATCTCTCCATTAGTCAATCATAAAAAAGTGATCAATCAAAAACTTATTTACTTCAGTTCTATGTTCAGCAGAATGATCACATCAACTCAATTTAACACTATTCGTCTTTATACAATTTATACAACAAAAAACAAACGGGATGTAATGAACTGTTATTGCAAAAATACATTTGAATTATTTACACTTTTTTTGCAATCTTATGTACATTTATCACAAAATACTAAAACAACTATACATGAATCCACCAGTACAAATCCAACGACTTACGTACACAAAATGTGGCATGACAATATTTTAAATGTTTGCAAATTCATCTCAAGTAATTACAAAAACATTAACTATGCATTAGAAACCACGCACGTCTTCCAAATATTGAAATATCCAAATGGAAAGCGAGATTTCGAAAACCTATATTAATAGCGTATTCGTATATCTATTTTCTTAATCACCATTTTCAAATGAAGAATTAAGAAATAAACATGTATGATGAGAGAAGGAGACAATTGCATTTTTTCCTTTTCAAAAGACCACCTGAATTTGTTTACTTTCCTTTGTGATAAATTATCGTGCGAAGAAAATGTTTATTCCCATCTGTTATTTCTCAGCTGACATGGGATATTATGCTTTTCGTGAGGCAGAAATACATGGAAATCAAACAACAAGAAATGAACAATTTACGTAGACTCATTATGGATGGAAACTTACTCACACATGTATCAAACTGCAATCATGTTTCGAAGATTCACTTCTCTTTCCCCGCTATCCTGTTAGAGCCTTAAAACGATGTACTACAAAGTATGCTATGGAACAAATATTTTATTTATTGACAAATATATTTTTTCATTGGTTCGAACAGAAACAAAAGACGTGATGAAAAAGTGCATGATGGTGTATCATCATTGCGAAAGGTTGGAATTTGAACGTCAAGAACCAAGAATAATTGGTAATTAAATGTTAACATTCACTAAAATTATCTTCCCAAACAGGGAAGTTAAAAATAGAAGAAATTCTTAGAAATTTCGGTTTTTTACTAAACATCTCCCGAACAAATACAATACTTTCTTCAAATATCCTTGAAAATTGAACTGTGGGAATATAAAATAACGTGGATATTATCTGAGTTGATGAGTTCTTTTATGTAGAAATAGTTCTGTGATGTATTATATGGACAGGAAGAATATCATATCATATACTAATATTATGATATTGAAGAAGATATAACTCATGTAGGCCATTTCAGGAAGCGTGAAATTACAAGAACTTCCACGGATTTTCAAGAAACGATGACGAAGATTCTCAGTCAATCCTGACTTTAAACCAAATACGAACAAAATCATTTTTGAATATGACATCCAAACGCAATTTTACATATATCTAGTAATTTAAAGTGATACCCCTGTTATATACAAGTAAGTATGTACAGAAATCTATATACAATTTTGATGATAATATTAAAAATAATAATAAATTAGACACATCAGACAACCATACGTAAAAAAACTGAATAGAAGATGATGCAAAACAACAACTTGAAAATATAAAAACTATCCAAATATTTCGGGGATAGTACTTCAATATAGACAATATAACTACATAAAACTATCATTTTAGAAATTACTAATCATATCACAAATACAGAATTCTAATACAAACCAAAGAAAAGGTCCAATTTATAATATGCAAATTCGTACAAGTTGAGGAAAGAATTAATTTTTCAGCTTTTCGTGGGATTTTCTCTCCTCGTTTCTAAAAAATAGAGTAGAAGTTATTAAAAATTATTTCAATATATTTGTAGTAAGGACAGATTTGGGATCAATTTCAAGCGCAGTGACATTTTGGGGCAGATCCCAAATCTGTCCTTACTACAAATATATTGAAATAATTTTTAATAACTTCTACTCTATTTTTTAGAAACGAGGAGAGAAAATCCCACGAAAAGCTGAAAAATGTATGTACCACCTCCTCGAAGAACTTACAGACAGTATTTGAGGAAAGAAGTTTCTTTCCTTGAGGTGATTCTACTATAATAAATTGGTACATTTCTATATAACTATCAATTCACCTGCGACCTACCCTTCCTTTGAATAATAAAAAAAATATATTGCTAATGCACTTATGTGAATACATTTTCACAGAAAATGCTCGTTGATACTTGTTTATCGAAAAATAAATAATAATAATAATACATTTACCTAATTTATATACATATATAACATGGAGGGAGAAAACTGAATGTCTACAATTTAATGTCTAGATTTCATTGAGGGTTTTCTTTTTCATCAAGCATTATGACAGCCTAAAAATGTTCAATCATTGAATACGCAAAAGGATTTTCTGAGAACATTCGTTGGTCATATTGAAAATTTTAGAAAAAATTGAATATCTCTGAAGGCAAACTAGGGATATTTCAAAAGATCAAATCTTTCTAGGAGTGGATAATTTTGATGGGGATTCGAATGACATGTTGAAAAAGAACATTATTCGGGAAATTCCAATATCAAAAACAGAACAAAAAAACTCATTTCTTCACCATTCATATATGTATATATGTATAGATTTCTAGGAGCTTTTTATGAAATTTATCATCAGATTCAAATATGCTTAGTTCGACATTTCACTATTGAATGTTTATTGATACACGTGTATTTCAACAGCCTAGCAGTTATTTTCGTCGATTTCTCACGATATGAAATGTAATTTCAAAAAATCATAAAGTCACTGTGAATGAAAATAACCAAGAAACTAGTATTTTGAACTTTTGATTCAAAATATAAATTCTTCATTGCTTACGGAAATCCTTTACGCACCCAAGGAAAATCAGAACCAAGAAGTATCAAAATATATTCGTTGTTCTGAAACCATCGACGATTCAGAACATCTGGAATTATTTCTGTGAATTCATTTGCAAGAATGTCACATTCCACTCTCGTAATTATACCAAATATAATAATATATTTTGCATTTCCCTTTATATAATGACACTCTTCAAATATTTCTACAGCAGTTCAGTCAACAAAATTTTCCTTATTTTAATCAATGAAGATGTTCATCAATCAATTCAAGACCCGTATTCCCCCATTCATCTGTCAACATTAATAATGAAATGTCAGTGTTTTTCAATTTGTACAACATAATAACGTAACAAAAATATAACATATATATCATCGATTTAAAGCGAAAACTGCGCTCCTTTCAGCACAAATTATTGTTCATCAATTCATGGATGAAAGATAATAAAATTAATTTGTACTCTTCCTACAGAAAGACGCCTTCAATATATCTCGAAGCTCTTACTGTATCTGTACAATCGACTACAACTTTACTATGGAAAACAACTAACAGGTCCATTTGGCACCGATGCATTTAATTAGTAGGAACAATAGTAATTGTGCAATATAACGCAGCTATTTGAGATATGGTATTTCTAGGGTCGACTTTAAAAAAGGAATGTTGAAATTTTCGTCATCATCTTTGTTGTGAATTTTAAATTTCCTTTTCAAAAATCGACAAACAAACTAATATGAACGATGGTGTATGATTTTTCGTCCGCTGTAGTAGCCAAAGTAAACGCATCCCAAAATTTTCAAATGGATTATTCCAAACTACTATTGTTTGGACTTGTGAAAAAATAAGTAGAAATAATAAATTTATTCCAAGGCTCAAATTAGAGTAATGGCTGTTGTTATAGCTGGAATCAGTTTCGAACGATCTGTAAATTGATTATGATACGAACAAATTGAATTGAAATTTGAATTTGTTCAACAGACGTGAAATCCACATCACTTTGGAAGAAACAATGGAAGATCTTGAACTAACACAAACATGCTTATTATGTATTTGGAAAAAGGTACAAATGTTAAGTGAAATTCAATAGTATTCTCTTATTGTAATGTCTTCTGAAACAAAAACCTCAAAACGTTCGAAGCCTTATCATTCATAGAAATTTGTTGAAAAAAAAATCTAGTTCAAACACCACAATGGATGGCAGTTTCCTGTTAATGAAGTACATGGTGAAGTAGCCCATACTGGGAATACCTACACTGAGAGATCTGGAGAATATTGTCAAATCAAAATTTCCCATGGAAAAAAAACTACTTTGGCAACTCAGGTGAACATTTTTCCTGATCCAATAGTTTAGAGATTTGAATTTTGTATAGATATGATGCTCTGATGCGAAAATAGGGAGCGCCTCCTCTAATAAAGGGTAAGAATTCTATAACCACAGACTCAAGACAAGAACGCATGTTGAATGTGGGGGTAGAGAACAATATGTTTGGAATAATTACCGGACAACCTGTACTGTATCAATCATCAAATCCTCCGAGATCTCTGGAGGTACTTCCAGCAAGGTTATCAAAGAATACGTTAAAAGACTAGGACACATAATAACTTAATAACAAAAAAACTACTCAAAAAAAGGTACCGTTACTGTGGATCCGATGTGTTCGATCTTCTCCGGATGTTCCCCAAGACGCTGGGATGATTCAAGCAGATTTGCTGGTACTGCTGTAGCTGAGCTTGTTTCTGAAGTTGGTTTGCGATAGCAGAGCTTGACGGTAAATTTACTTGAGGAGTATCTATTGGAAGTTAACGAAAAAATAACTTTAAATAAAATCACCATCGAAATGACTAGCTTTGAAAGTGGCATGCAATTGGAATCAAGAGTTTTCACAGTGTTTTTGAAAAATAATGATTGACTGTCAAGTATCGAAATCTAACGGCAAATCTGTCAACTGACTTGCGTTCGGTGCGGCCATCTTGATGGTGATCGGCGTCCCTTGCAGCGTCCGCGATGTCAATGTTTGCTGCGCGCTGCTTGCTTGTTGCACTTGCTGCACTCGTGGCCTCTGTAATGGCGTTATCAGTTGGAATTGCTGCCCGCCCTGAGTTAATGATACTGTTTGAGGAGTTGAGGTAGTTCTGAGCGTCTGCTGGGTAGATCCCTTCACGGCAGATGAAACCAGCTGACCTGAAGGTATGAGGACATCAAGAATTGCAAACCCATTTTGCAAAACAATGTGTATGTGTGTGTGTGTGTGTGTGTGTAATATGCCTTCTTTTCTCTTCTAATACTCACTTAGACTGGATGCCCCCGCATTCGTCAGCACGACGGTCTGCGGGCCGCCGCCGCCCGCCCCGGCCATTTGCGTGACGCTATGGGCGGCCTGCGCGGTGGTGGTGGCGGGCAGCGACACGATCAGACCGGCCGGGTGGGCCTGCAGGCCGCCCGTCGACGACGCGCTCGACGACAACGATATAGGCTGAGCGAAGCCGGGCAGCTGCACCTGTGCGAATCACGCAATAGGTTAGCTATCATAGATAGACAGATATATAGATAAATAGCCTTTCTTTTCCAACAGGTATACACCCAATTACAGGAAAAGCAGTGAAAACAAAAGATAAAAACGAGGAGAGAAAATCTCACAAAAGAACTGAAAAATGAATATACCACCTCCTCGAATTACTCACAGAGAGTATATACCTCATCATGCTTCATCAGTAAGTGCGTCTGAAGGCACACTCAAGAAATGATTACTTGATCATCAATAAGTGATATATTATACAAATTATTGAGCATATTATCAATATTCTCAATTTGTCAGTTTGTCTATTCAATGTCTATTCAATGTCCGAAAGAGAAGTAAATTCTTTAAGTTCATTCGTTTTCTACTCTTTGATTCTTTTTTTCCAGTTTCATCAATAAGCACAACATATTATTGGATTTTTGGGCAGTGTGGCTGAATCGAACTTGGCCAAATACTGCATCCATTTATTTACCCCTTCATTATCAGACAAGTGTCCATATTACCATGGATATGTATGCCTCTGTAAAATGTAAATAATCAACGATGTTTCATCATCTTTATCCTCACCTGCAAATTCTGCAGACCAGGAATGCCCTGCAACTGCGCGAAGTTCAGGCTCTGCACGTTGATGGTGCCGGCCGGCTGCGGCGGCTGGCCGCCCTTGGCCGGCTGCCCGGCGAACTGACCCGCCTTGGGACTCTGCAGGAAGCGGGCGGCCGTCGGCGCACCGCCGCCGCCCGTCGCCGCCTCCAGTCGCTCCAGCAGCAACGAGTTCGTGTTCGGGCCGACGATGTCCGGCCAATCGGCGGCCGGCGTGCCCACCAGCAGCGCCGACAGCGCCGACTTGCCGTCGCCCGAGCCGGCCGCCCTTTGGGTCGCCGCCTGCGGCTGGTTCGCCGCCGCCGTCGCCTGTGCAGAGAGCAACAGATTTGTGAGTGTTTATTTATTCGTTATTTATTTTCATTCCGTTTATTAGGCCTGTAATTATAATACAAATGATTTCCAATGGAAATATCAAGAATAATCAGGATCCCTCGTATAAGATCATTCATGAAGTTGCGTATCGATTGGTGAAAAAATTACAAAAATAATAAGTTTTACAAGAAATGAACATTGAAATAATTATTCTTTGAAAGATATGAGGTGAGTCTATTTTCATATTCATTTAAAGACTGCTTTGTAGGTGATACTACATAGAAAAACAACATATATGAAGATTTGTATTCCTTGTATCATTCTAAACTTGTCATAATTAGATTATTAAAATAAACAAATCAATTCTTGAGGTGCCGACTGTTTTTTCTTCAAAACAAATGGAATTGATGACATTTTTGATTTGACATCTAAAACTAGGTCGAAATAAAATAGAATAGAATAGAATGGAATAGAATAGAATAGAATAATTCATTTCCTTCAGACTTGGGATTATTGAAAATTGTCAGTTCTTATCAAGAGTAACACCTATTTAAAATTATCTTAAACAAAATATAGACATTAACCACTATGTATGATACATCTGTGAACACGTAATTAGGACCACATTTGAAAAAATTAAATTGACGATGGTTCCACGAATACGCAACCTCGGTGAGAGAAATTAACATGACCGCGTCTATATTATATATCTACCAACGTTTCCGATATCAACATGCTTTGCATTCCTATAGATCAAGCTTGCAAGTAGTTTTGAAAGCTCTTCCCCTCTTTCCCTTTTTCTAATGAAGTTAAGAATACATAACATTCTTGTTTAGAAAATCAGTTGGTAACTCACACTGGTATCACTGACTCGTATCTTTTTGTCTTTAGATGGCGCTGATATAAAACATCTCATGTTCCCCCTACAGTGGCTTTATACAAGACAGTGGCGACAGTAGGCTTATTATTTACCTCATGACGGCGGGTGGGTGGAGCTTTTGTCTGAATTACATTAGCCCCCAGGTGCACATCAAGTCATTTTATGTATCAATACTAGAAGAAAAATACGATATAAAACATTAATTTTCAAATTGAAAATTCGAATAAAAAAATATGGATATATAGCACTCGATTTTCAGATTTTATAATCTATCGTTAATATACAATGACTCATTTGATGAATGAACTTTCAAGAATAAAGAAAAAAACACGATATACTCACGGACAATTTGCCTCCTAATGGCGTTCGCGTGACGTATCACCAACAACAAATGAAAACGCCACTGTTTAGTATAAAGCCACTGTAGTTCCATCTAGAAACTCTATTTTACTCGACGAATTGAAAACATATCCAATCAAGATCATACAGTTCCAAAGAAATGTTATCCTTTGAATGCACCGAAATGATATATCGGGAAAAAGTACATTTGGTAACTCTCATTCTAAAAGATTCATTGGTGTTTTCCTTCCAAGTACTATCCATTATATTCTTTTACCTGTTGAGGGTTGAGCAACTGTTGCTTGACGGGCACCGTGCTGAAGTTGCCGTAGGTCGCGTTATTCACAGACGTCAAGATGATGGTTTGCGGCTGTTGTTGCCCGAGCTGCTGCGACAAGTCCTGCAGATTGATGCGATTGTTGTTCAACGTCAGCAAGTTGCTATGATTCAGCACGCGCGCGTTATTCGGCAACGTCAATTTACGCGCGAGAATTTTTTGGTTGAGAGACTGCACTTGAGGTAATAGAGTTGTACTGTTTATAGCATTGATAACGGCGTCACTGTTGATGTTGCTGGCGGGCGAACTGTTCAATAAGCTTATCAAAGCGGCATTGTTACCCGTGATCTTCTGTTGTTGCTGCTGCTGCTGCTGTTGTTGTTGCTGCTGCTTAGCATTTGCTAATACAACAAAAAAAGAATATCAATATAATTTCTACATGGATATTGAATTTCTTCATATGTGTGAACGTGAGAATGTGTGCACACAGCTGGAGTAAATTCAACTTCATGATAACATAAGGACTGTTCGCTGTGTCTCCATGAACTACAATATTGTACACTAATGGAGATTGTGTAGCACTCAAACTGTTCAGTGATTCTCTTGTATCATTGTTTCCATCGACACTGTTATTGTTATGTGTTATTGTTACTCAGCTCCTTAGTTGCCGAAGCAACCCTCAGAAGCCCCGAAGGGATTGTGCGAGTAAAGGAGACGGGGATCAACAGTTCATAAAAGTGGAATCCAAACCACTGTGGCATTTGGGATAGTTCAATGTAGAACTTTATCATATACGTTGTATAGCGCATAAATGAACCCAAATCCAACGGGCAGTCAGGAATCAAACCCACGACCTCATGATTACTATGATGTCGCTCGACCATCTCGACCACCTGGCACCCAGAGTTAATGCAGGAATTTGTAGTGTACATCAAATTTTTCATGCAGACACACCGAACAAACCTATAGATCGATCAACTACCATCTGGATAGCCATGAATATAATTGATGCCACGTGCTTACCTGCCGCTTGAAATTGCTGTGCAGAGTTTTCCAATTTAATAGCTAGGGCACTTATCGCTAATTCTTGAGTTGAAATATTTTGAGTAGCAGGTTTTGCTTGCGCTGTTCCTTGTAAATGGCTCTTCTGAAAATGAAAACACAACCTATTATTATAATTGAAAACGTCTTGTGCAGATATCCATACTTGGAAATTATTGGCCTTGAATGATAATGACGTTGTTTGTTTCGACTTTATATGTCACATGTATTTTGGTTCATACAAGGTGTTTACAAACAGCGTGCTGCATCAAACCTATATTTTTTTAAATTGGACACCCTACATTTATTGATTTATTTGAAGACACCTTTTTATGCTGATCATCACGCTAACGATTCTTGTGGAGAAAAGGTATCTCTCTTCAAAGCTGCATAGCTCCCAAACGGTTAGAGATATTGATCAAGTGTTTTCGCCGTTATCGAAGATCGCGGAATTATTTGGACACACTGTATATATTTTATGAAACTTTGAATGGAACTGAGTGTGAACAAAAATTGAATTTTAATGGGGAAAACTGAATCCGATTACAGGGATTTTATTTAGAATCCGAAATGTTATTCTTATCAGCTACTTGAAAAATATTTTCTCTTGTTTTATTTATTCAAATTTACAATATTTGATATATATCTGAGGGAGTACAAATATTTCACGTTCGAAGCCACTTGTGAGCTTACAAAATAAAACCATCAAATGCATTTTCAATTCGAATTTTCTAGAACCAACGGCGAATTTATACAAACCTAAAGATTTACTGATTTCAGTTTCATAATATAAAATCAAAATTTGTTACTTTATTCATTTGGTCGAGAACAAATTTGAAATATAACACTTGAATTTTAATGAAGTTGATACAATCTATCCTCTTGAAACACGACAATTGAATTTTTCGATAAATACTATTGAATCGAATATTATTAGCAAACAACCTATTTTTCACAATGGAATTATTTCATACTACTCACTGACCAATGAACTGAAAAATATAACTGAAGGTTTAAAATTAATATGAAGAAATATTTGCTCACAAAACTCTGTCTGATTGGAAGAAATATTCAGAATTCAACGATGAAATGAATTATTGGTGCAATTGTTTATAACATTAATTATTCAACATTTGTAATATTATATTTTTGTTTTCTAGTCCCACATTAATTTTTTTGAATTATATCTAATGTGAGATTATTAGGCATTGATTATATATATTCATATGTATTTATTTCATGTATCCATGTTGTTTCTTGGGAAATTAAACAATTATAATGATATATTTGAACATATTTCATTCATTCAGTTTGAAAAAAAAAAACTGCATGCTGTGAATTCTGAATTTTATTTTATGACTATGGCGATAAGAAGTGTACTTGTGTCTGTATTTCATACTGATTTATTTATTGTGGCTCTCTCTACAAGATAAGAGTGTTTGACAATAAAGTATATTTTGATTGATTGATTTATTATCGATCATCAATCACTTTGACTCACCAATATGGGAACATTAGAAGACCCCTGCCCCTGCGCTTGCTGTCCCTGCAACGCCGCATTCGCGCTCGCTCTGCCGTTGACAGCTGCGGGCAGTCCGCCGCCGCCGCCCTGCGACTCTCTCAGCTGCTGCAGGTGCTGCTGCGGCAGGCTGGCCTGCACGCCGCTCTGCGGCTGCTGCTGCTGCACCTGTTGCGACTGCTGCTGTACCTGTTGCGACTGCTGATGCACCTGTTGCGCTTGCGCTATCGCGACGCGCTCCTTGTAGCCGGGGCTGAGGCCGTATCGGATCCGCACCGATTTTCTGCCGCTCTCCGTGAAGATTTCCGTGAACTGGTGTATGTATCTGTGGATGGATGGAAGATGGTGTTGTCAATGCGACGAATTCGCTGGGTTCAGAGAAAGTTGGAATTGAAAAATAATGTTGCTTCGCTTCAAGGTGGATATATGATGATGAAACAACTATGCAATTGTTTCTTTGGAAAACATGTAGACCTGTCAAACAACCTTACTGAGACCATGATGTGAATATAGACTTGGATCCCTATACCCAGCCACTAGAAAGAAATGTAGACTTTCGCATACTTGATTATGTTGAATATTAATGCCTCACTACTTCCCAAGATCGAAACTAGATGGCGTCACCTCTGCTGATCTCGATGGTTTTATCTTAGAAACTTTGGAAAATTCTTTTTGAATTTGAAGTTCAACATGACTACAATATTTGAACCATTAGCTATCCATTACAACGATCGTATTGCCATCTATACTCAAGCGGAAAGGTCAAAGTAAGGCCTTGTTTGATAGGTCTACATGTTTCGGAAAGAAACAATTGAAGAGATGGTTCATCATCTTATTGTCTACCTTGACTAAGACGATACGATCGTCGATCTTGTCAAGTCAAAAACGCTTTTACTGATAACGACAGAAAACTGACAGGGATGGACCGCTATGATTTCAATTTTGGCATTCATGTTGAATTTCAAATTAAAATAGTGTTTTCCAAAGTTTCCAATACACCCATCGAAGTCAGCAAAGGTGACGCCATCTAGTTTCTATCTTGGGAAGCCCTAGTAAAATTCGACTTAATCAAGTATGCAGGAGTCTACAACTTTTTCTTGTGCTGGGGTTAGGGAATTGAAACACCAGTCTATTTACACCATGCTTCAATTACTAGGGAACCACCGACCGGAAATTCAATACTGCTGCTGTTCAATACGTATGCTAATCATTCAATTTCTGGCATGGACCTCTACATTACATTTCATAATTTTATAATCTTTATAATATATAATAATTTCCATAATTTTATAATCTTTAGTTTTAATTTCATTCAAGTTTCAATTTTTGCTTGCATGAATTCACCTCAACTGTTTATAGTTGCTGCTTGTTCCAAAGCTAACCACATCACACTAAGACATGACGCTCTGAAACCCCTTCAAGCTGAAAGCAAAAAGTGCCATCGTGAAGATTGAAAAGATATGCTACCACGCAAGTTCGCCGCACAGAAACGTTTCGTAAAAAATATGACATGAGGAACACACCAGGAGAAGTGGGGTTGGTTGGCAAGTCTTCATGGACTTTCATCTAGCTAGATGGAAATAATTCCATAAAGATGACATTCTCAAAGGGAAAGAAACCGGGGAAGGAAAACCTATGTGAATATCAGAAACGGTATAGCCCAAATGAAAGAAGGAAGGAAATGAAGGAAAGATACTTTGTCAATAAGATTATACATGATGAGATAACGAAGCATTTTGTCATTCTCTCTCTCTCTCTCTCTCTCTCTAACCTGTTGGCGTTCGCACGCGATCCCAATGAGAACCGGCACGCGACGCCGTTCTGCTCGTTCTTCTTGTGGTCCCTGTCCAAGTAGAGCTCGCCGATGTACTCGGAGTTGGACGGACGCTGCAGGATCGACAGCTTGATGTGGTAGACGCGCGGCGCGCCCTTCTCCTTCGACGGCATGTCCGTCTCGAGCACGTACTCCTCGATGAGCTGCGGCAGGCAGTCGCCGGTCTCCTTCGGCCGCTGGTACGTCTTGAACTCGTTGATGACGACGGGCTGCGTGGGCGGCGCCAAGGGGGGCGGGTCGAGGTTCGGAACGGGCACCGGCCTCACCTCCTCGACGGGCCTCTTCGTTTTCGGGACGGCGCTCGGTCCCCCACCTGTAGATTTATTTGAAATATGATGACCTGATCGTGATGAAATGACAAAGATTATGAGAAATGGCGCACGCATTCCTGCCTGATGCAATTCGCTTTATCTGGACAAAGTAGGAGGAGTCACTAGTTTTTCTGAAGAGGACACTACTAATGAACTGAATTCAGGATAGAAAAACTGGATACCGTGAGAACTGATCAATTCTACCGAATCTGCAATGAAATGTCGTCGTGTCTATCTGCGGACTACCTTGCGAATTGCCTTCAGGCGTGAAACTTTTCATGTTCGTCGATACCTGAGAGGCTCTCAATGGAAAAGAGGTTGCAGCAACGGTATTTCCTGGTACATTCATGCCGAGATTCAAATAACTAATAAATTTCACTTGAAACTTGTATTTCAACTTGAAAGGATAATTTTTTCATTCACTGTCAAGTGACATCTATCAATTTTTCTCTATCCTACTGAGTTTTCTTCATAGAGGAACGTAACAAAAATGTGATCGAAAGTAATCTATATTGTACCTTGGGCTGCTAAACTCATAAGAACATGATTTTGTAGTTTTTCACTAGCTAGACACCTTTGACTGTCACTTGCATGATACATGTTTTGACGTTTGCATAAATTTTCTTTAAACGTCAGTGTGACTCAAAGTTTGGAATCAAGAGAACAAAACTGCACAAATTTAATTGCCAATTCGAACATTTACTGACCAAATAATTTTTGTACACCATTAAAAAATGGTAAATATTCGTTGGTTCAGCCCATCAAGTCGAGGAAGTATTTTAAAACTTTGTTCAAGATGGTGTTGTCCTGTTCAGCCTTATGCTGTACCAATAGATTATAACAGAACAGAATATAACATTTCAAAGGTAAATTATCTCAGAATAGTGAACCCTTCTTCTCTCCTTTTTTATCATTTTTATGATCGAAGTGAGTTATTGAATAATAGACCCTAGTTCGCGCCTAAAGAAAGGCGGAGGAATCCAACAGATGAAAACAGCTAAGGAGAGAGGTAACCAGCAGTGATCAGGTCACTGTTGGCAAAATTGCAGTCTTCCGCATGTCCGTTCTACATGAATAGTTTTGTATCACGGTCATCAGGACCCTCACCTATCTTTGGTTTATTCTGGTTCCGACATAAGAAATCGTACAACTCCAAGCCGGGCCTGTGCGTGAACTGGTCCAGTTTCCTCTTGCGGTTGACCGTCACCTGCGAGAACTTCTTCGCCATGCGCCTGTACTTGTGGGTGTTCCACATGAGCTTGCGGTTGTGGATTGCAGTCACCCGGCGCGATATCGTACTGTCTGGGTCGAGGCAGAGCGTCGGCTCGTTCGCCATCAGCAGCTGGCTCTCCAGTTGGTCCTTCTCTTCGCCGCCCCACTCCGGCCTCTCCTCAGCCATGTTGTTGATGTCCGCCATGATACTCTGCAATCGCGAGATCAGTTTGTAGCGTCGGTAGCAGTAGATGATTAGTTCAGATTTCAATGGACTGGATATTTGTCCAAATATTTCAATAAATGCATATTCTCAATACAAATATCTAGGCATACTACTTGATTATCAACTGAAATGGAATCATATTATTTCAAAAAAACACTTCTAAATTCGATTTCGAAAATTATCAATTAGGATTCCGATTAAGAGACAAACTTGATGTGAAACAAATGAAAAAAGTTTATTATGGTCGAGTTTCACATGATATATGGCCTAAAAAGATGGGACAATGTATAACAAATCCTACCGTTATCGCTCACACAACTTATACCAGGAGAGGGAATTGTTGGATCCCAGACAACATCACTTCCGATACAGCAACATAAGGCAAGAAGGAGAGAAATGTGAATTACAAATGTTAGAACACGGTTATAGTATAAGAAATAAAGATATAATTGGAGCAATTTGAGTCCGAAGTTATTTTCCCTTCTTCCAAAGGAGATAATGCAGGTTGCCACTCCCTATGTCTTGAAAAAACTTAGAGAAATATAAGCAAAGCCATTCATGACATCATAAATAAAATTTCTTAATAGATTGAATAACTTAACCCTGGAAGGATACACGTTCAACTTTGTGTCACCAGACTCGCCTTTATTTCTTCTTCACTGATAGATAAATATCATATTGGAACTCAGTTTTGTACATACTATTGTCTTGAGTTTTATGTTTTACTTGTATTATTTGTTATATATCTCAATATGTTTGATCACTCAGGTAAACTATCACTTAATTTTTTTCTCTTGTTCAGACCTGTACGAGTTCAATTATTGAAGCTCACTAATGTGTTTACTTCAATCGATATCATTTCTAATTTAAATAAACATAACATATTATTATTATTTAAGTTCCATAATCGTGTAAGCTACGATGTTGGTTCAATTAGAAAAAAGTTCTATATTCTGAAAGTCTTCCAATGTGCGTTTACAGATTTGCGAAATTGTCTGAAGTATCCAAGATATTCTTCTGGAGTATCTGATATTTTCTTTCAGCTGGATCCATCATAAAATGATGGACTCAAATGATGTTTGATTATTTTTCAATATATAAATACCTACATAAACAAAAATGCATGTTAGAGGCAAAATATTGAATTTGATAAATAATTCTCTGCAGCATTTTTTACGCCAGACTTTTTTAAGGCATCTAATAATAATGATTTTTTTAGCAATGAAAACATCCGACACGGCAGTAGCATTTCCTCAAAAACAGATAACATACCGCAATATTTTATCTACTTGTGCATAATACAAATGTATCAGTTGATTTATTCCCAATACACCTCTTGAATTTATGAAAATAAACTCCAAGAAAGATAACTTAGATGATATTTTTTTAACAATGTTCTTTCCAATTCAGATTCTCATCTAGATATCCTAGCGCGGCTGTTTTTGTTCCTTAGGTCCTTTTGTCGAGTTTGGAGACCAGCTCTTTGGATCCTTCCATCTCTCAAGCCATCCACAAAGGTTTAGACAACTAGATATTCCATCAAGGAGACGACGAGTAGGCACAATGATTCAACCTGGCTACATCCACTTCGAATTCCTGCATATTCTCGTTGGCTCTCTGTCGATGGTTCTTAATCTGTTATCAGAATTCTCAGCGCATCACCTCGTAGAGCTTTTTTCCCATTGTGTCAAGATCTTTCTCTTTAACTCATGTTTCAAAACCGCTACTTTCAGGTCGTTGAGTTTCTTCTTTGTCGAGCTTATTCACTTCACCCACACAAATGGTCGGCGAAATTCGCGATCATCCCACTTCTGACACCAATTGATACGTTATTATTTCTTGATGATGAACTGATTAATTCATTGCAAATGACGCGCACGCCAAAATTCATTAAACAAAGAATACTGTTACGAACTAGATATACCAATTCATCTCATGAAAGTCTATGTTCACTCTTGGAAGTCTTTGTCATTCTTCTCCTTATAGTTTTCTATCCATCCATCCATTTCTTGGTCTCGAATTTTCTGTTAGTTTGGGATGACAAATCATACGAGTCAAGTCTGACGTCTTGAAGATCGATCGAATACCTGACAACTAATTCTGATTCCAACAAACTTTTTTACAAAGTAGGGCACTAGTAGGCAAAGTAGGAACAATTTTTTTAGTAATACTGCAAAATCAGCAGCCACGTCACATTTTAAAGTAAATACAAATTCATGTGTATACCTGTGTAGCAACATTTTTTTAGATAGGCTATGTATTTTAGTGAAAAATCATAATTTTATAATAGACAACTTTCCTTGAGTAGTCCATTGAGAAATGTAATGAAAAGTTGCACAATTATACATAGTTATTCGAGAAATCGAATTCAAAATCCAGTTCCATATTGAAAAAGAATAGTTGATACTGTTAACTTGAAAGATTGATGTCACTGATACAATCAAATGTGGAATTCTTTGCCTAGTGACGACTTTCCCGATGCTCACAACCTCCAAACTTCCAAGAAAAATTCCAACATATTCAGCTTCCAGCTTCAGTGATTGTCTGTTGATTCATCATATATTGGTACATATTGTCAATCATTTTCATTTATGTTATATCATCGGTGAATAAACATTATTATTAATATAATATAATATAATATTATATTATATTATTCGCAACTGCCTCCATAATTCAAAACTAATTCTAATGCAGATCATCAAGAACAATCACCTATAGTCAATAAAAACGTGGAAAGAGAGGTTGATGACCCTTTTGTTTTCAAAATCTGTCTTTCAACTCTGTGGATACTACAAGTATTTCATAACCAGCAGAATCCAGAGAAATTATCACAGAATACATTAGGAATTATAAATACAGATATTCCATTTGATCCTTTGAAAAAACTACTCACCCTCTGTGTAGGCCTGAGCAAAACATGATGAATATCACATTTGAAATGTGGGTAAGCTTGACGGTAGTCTCTGACCTCGGCTATGATACATCCACTATAAAAGAGGTAACTAAATTCATTTTCTATCAAGTCTATAATGGTAGGTGGAAGTTCTTCATTGTCGATATATCGAAGAAGGTTGTCCTCCTCGTAAGGCCACTGTTCAGTTTCTATCATATTGGCAGTGTCTGCGTCTGAGTAGTTCGGATCGCTGCTGGACAACACTCGAAAAGCCAGAGAGTAGCCTTTGTTGCCGGGATAGAGATTTACGATCAATGTGTTCAGTCTTTCTTGCGCCACGAGTTTCTCCAGGAGAAGAGTGGAATATTTCAAGTTCTGAAATTGATGCGATAAAATATCATGTGTCAACTTTCACAGACTGTGAAGTATGTATTCAGAGTACTTACCGGGGTTTCATCCAAGTCCTCTTCCTCTTCATTTTCCTCTTTATATAATTCTAGTAATTTGGCAAAAATATCGAATGGAGGTTTCCCAGACAGGTTTTCTGTGAAATCTTGTGATGTTGATGCAGATGTTGATGGTTCCTGGGACCGCAAAGGTAAGGAGGACCTGTTTGGCTTGAACCTTTTGACTGATTGCTGTGAAATGATATAAGATTATATATATTTGAGAAGAGAGGAAAAATTTTGAAGAAGTCTTCTTCAAAATTTCCAAAAAAGAATCCAAAATTTTTCCTCGAATATATTGAAAAAGGTTGTTTTTAATGATGAAATGAGCGGCCTTATTGTTGCAGAATTTATTGCTGTCAGATGATCTGAATGACGAATACTCAAGATAAGGACAGATCTGAATGTACCACCCATCAATACATCATCTAACAATATTTCAATTGATTTCAAACCATTAACATCATTTTCATTGTTATCACATATATTATATATTTTCTGATTTGCTACTACCCTAGAATAATGTTTGTCTAAGGAAAATGTACTTATTCTGAATTTTTCATGATCATCCAACAATGAAAGCTGTATAATATCAAGTCACCAACAAAATTACGACAATAAAAAAATCAAGGTTAATTTCTCTTGTGTTACAATGAGAAAAAAATCAATTTTGACATTGTTTTGTAAGTACAGCTTGAAATTTCCAAAATTTCAGAATTTGATTTTGATCCTTAGTCTGATACTCAGACTAGGTGCATTTGATGTGACAAAACCCACTCATATTCATACTATAACAGGAATGTATGAAAAGTGCATTACAACTGACAACAAGATCCTCAAAAGAGCAGGTGAAAGAGCTAATTGTCCTGTGTTCATTCTATATCTCTTGGTTTTATTATCTGAGCAGGAAATAATATACCAAGAGAACATAATAATATGAGAAGGACATTATTTGCCAATTTCTTTCATCTCCTCAAGAATGAAATCATCATGATATGGCTGTCTACATCAATGACCTTATATCTTAAGAATCAACATACATAATTGAGCAATAAATTTTAGAGAAGTATCTGAATAATCTCACATGCTCTGAGCAAGAAGTGTATTGTGTATCTATCAAAAATACCTAGTGTTAAATAATTTGAAAATGATGTCTTCTATCCCAATATCTTACAGTAACAAAGTTAAAAAAGTATGCAACTTACTTCACCCTCCTCACATGCAGCCTCCAGGCTTTGCATCGTTGGATCCAGTTGAATATCAACATCCAGATAGCCAGATATAATTTGAAATCCTCATTTCACTACTGAGTGTGCAAAAAAGTAAAATCACCTAGAAAATCAGTATCAATAAATATCAAAATAACTATGTACAACTTCCCCCTTGTTTCATGTCAGGACAAAATAAACAATTACATTTTTGTTTTGAATCTGTCAGTAACACTAAACACATTCAGGTAGAAAATATTCATTCATTCTACCCATGTTTCCAGTTTTATTGAAATTTTATCATCATTAAGGTAATATTTTGAAGGAATCTGACAAGTTGGAAGATGACATTTGAGAAAGTTCTATCCCTGCATTAGACTTTTAGCGACTTTGTAGGTCAAACAAAAGCATAAATATTTACCAAATCACAATCAAAACTCACCTAATTATCACGGCCAGGAATGCACAGAAACATTTTCACTTAATTTCTTCATTGTAGGTACCACATTACGTTTACAATAAGGCCGCAAGGGTAACCTAACCCCTATCGTCCAAAAAAATATGAGTTCCACAAGATTCACAACACCCACATCCTTTGTATAATATCGACTATACCTGATACAAGGATATAATATTCCTAAAAACAAATAATATGCACTTCAAATATCAGTATTTTGGCAAAATTATACAAAAACCCAGTTTACAAACATACTGGGTACCCATGGCGGACCTCTATCGGTAAATCTTATTTTGGTCAATCAGCTGTCATAACACTTTCGGCGGAAATATTTGAAATAACTGAAGGTTATTTGATTATTTGACAATACTGGCTAAACTTGAAAAACTATTTCTCGAAAGTCAAGAATTCAATTGAAAATAATCAATTTCATCGTTCATTAATGTATAAAGAAATGAAGATAGAAAATATAATATTCTCACATTATGTTCGTCTGGACAAAGACTATACTTTGGTGTTCAATTATCATAGGATTATTGGTCAGTTTTAAGAAACGATGTTAAGACATACGAAGATTATCTTATGTGATGTGGTAGATCCTTTTCAGTCCATCTTCATTCGCTCTTCTAAAAAAAAAGATGGCGATAAGAAGAACTTCCGATACCCAGTGGCGTATCCTCAAGGAAGTATTGAATGAAAAAATCCCCATATTTTCTCTCTTTCCTGAACCTATCAAAAGATATATTGACAAGCGCCGATGATCAGAAAAAAAGCATAGAATTGGAAAGTCAGGATTTTGAAATACCTCATCATGATAAAATATAGTTGAATAGAGAATAGAAAGTTCTTTATTCCTCGATTTTCTTGGCAAGATATATTTCTGGAATTTTGAAGGTAAAAGTAATTTTCACTGTATGCATATTAGTAGCATCAAAGTCTTGGGTATACCACCATGAGAGGGAAAAAATATTCTTCATGAGATTGGCATGAAAATTGACATGTTTCACGGATATCCCCTAGAGCATTCATGATTGTTACGTGTTTTTACTTCTCTGTCAAGTTCACTTTGATGCCATATTTATTTACTTCACGGCCGCTTTTCGCGACTGCTCTTATTTCACGGCCACATTCAAATTTCAATAATGCATAATATATTTTCGATATCGATAGTATCGATAATTATTATCGATATGATCTGGTGAAATATCATTACATTCATCAATCACAGCAAGGGTGCGTTTTTTTAATATTATGACACTTTGACTTTCAACTTCCCTCTCCAACTTTTTACTTTCTAAATGAAAAAAACAATTTCGATGCTATTTCCATAGTTGGTCATAGGAAAATAACTATTATTCATTTTTTTTTTCATTGTACACCACCCTTCGATCATGGAACATTTTTTTCGTAGTGTTCGTTATTCATAGACACCACCCAACATGAATCAACAGGATTCTGAATAAAAATGAATTATTTAACATTGGTACGGAAATCTTCAATAGAGAATCGATTGTTTAGTGAATATAAAAAGTGGGGGGTGATAATTTCACTAGTGTATATATACCACCATGAAATTCTGATATCCCAATTATTCTGATATATTTTACTACTTCCTAGAGTTGTGGAAAATAAAAAACTATTATGAAAATAAAATAACTGATTGAAATATTTCTTAGTGTATGTATTGGAGATTGTATACACTTATACAACTCTAGAACTCTATACAAAAACAGGTCACCTTGACATAATACAATTATTCTTCTTGAGAACTGTTTCTAGGCAACACTTTCACAGAACTGAACTAAGACTCCCAGGCCACACTCACTAGAAATAGACAAAACTCCTATGTAATCCCTCGGCCACGCAAAAATACGCAAAAATACCTTACAGCATAGTTTCGTTTACTTAGGACCAAAATTATATAGCGTCATTCCAACCGACCTGAAATTAATTAATGCTCAGAAACTTTTCATATCCAAACTAAAGAGGTGGATTAAACAAACACCGAGACTGAGAATCCATCAATTTGTTAATGTTACAAATATCCACTACTAATGTGCAAAAAGCGATAACCAATAAAAAAAAGACTTTATTACTATGAGTATAGGTTTATTAATTTGCATATGTTCCTTAATATTATGTATTTGCTAGTATGTGATAATATGCCAAAAGAACATCCGAATGTCTAAAATGAAAAAATACTAATGTTTATTTATCTATATTTGGAAAAAGGTTACTACACCACTTTCAAGGACTTTCCTTTATTAGTGGCTGCTGCAATTTATTTACCATTTCATTTATATGTATACATTTTTTTTCTTTTTACACTTATGTAACTAATCTTATATGGCAAATAAATAAATTATTATATATTATATATAGACTATCATTATGTAGAAGCCTATATTTTTGGAATGAGAATACTCTTGGCTATTCAATGAATAGCTAGCAGCTGTGTAAATATATTTATTGTAATATAAAATTATAAATCAGAATCATTTCACAAATGGGGTGATAAAAAAATTACATACATTAAATAAAAATAATAATAACAATAATTCCAGAGCTTGGAAATAGCTCGTGTAGGATCAGTCATTCATCTTCTTATCTTGGCATGAGTAGTGTACTACGTCTCCATTCGGATACCGCACCAAAGCACTGTAAAAAACAAAATGCTCATTCTGATAAAACTTTGTATTCAGCCACATCGGAAGTTTCATTAAAAGTGGCTTCCGTCCCAACGAACACCTCACCTCTGATTGCCGAACCTCTTCTTGCATACGGGACATACGTTGAGCTCAGTCACTACGACATGTTGTCCTTGCAGCGCCAACTTCATCTCCTGACAGCGCAAGTGCTCCTCGTACAAAAGCCCTTTCATCAGCTGATTGTTGCGTCTCTCTTCGATCACCTTCTGCAGAGCCACCTAAATTATTAAATCACTTAGTCAATGTCGTTTCTACCACATAATTGAAACACTTCTAGCGCTCTGTTGAGTTCTGCATTGTTTTAGACTTTGACAATGTTATGATTTTTTACTTGAGGAAGTAACGTTTTATCGTTTTGGTTGCTCTTGGTAGTTTAACGATTGTACTCGTGTTTTAGCAATAATTTATTATTTTATTCTGGTGGAACTTTGTGATTATGAATTAATCTAAGATATTCTTTAAATAACTTCTTTGCTATGTAGGTAAAATATTTGAAGACTTATCAGCAAACACGAAGAATATCCTGTTTTATTCATTAATCAGGTCACACTTGGAATATGCATCCATTGTATGGTGTCCCTCTTACTCACGTATACAAAATGTCACTGGAAAGGGTTCAAAATAAATTTTTACGTAGTGCTGCCTAAAAAATGGGCTTTTAAATGGACTATAGCAACATGACTACATTGATATTCTTTCTACACTTCACCTAATCACATTGGAAAACGGGCGGACTCAACATTTTTTACGGATTTTTGTAGCTGTTTCAGTTTTTCAAGTATTTCAAGTATATATATATATATATACAGGGTGATTGATTGAAACAGTTCATTAGACGTTCCACCATCAAAGGGATCGTTTTGAAAATTGGGGTGATCGCATAAACAAACCCGCTCTACCTTTCTGAAATAATTTCAAAAATGCAGTGTTTCCGCTTCTACCGAAAAGTAGTAGCAACTTTGATATTTCAAATGGAACACCCTATATATAATATTATTTTCAAAATCTCCAACAATTTCCTGACAACTTCTCTTGATATTCTCGTATACCTATCTTTAAGCGTTTTTTAGTAAATAATAATTATTTTTCTTAGAAAACATGACTCTCCATCAGAGACGATATTTTTTATTTGAGAAATTTGTCTATAGTAAGATCTCATTTAATTATATACAGGGTAATACCAAAATTTTCGAATTGAGCGTCAAGAACTCAGCAAGACACGAACAAGAAAAACTGAGAAAGACATAAGAAAGTTGAATTTTCAGATCCACAATCTCAAAACATATATAAAAATTACAAAAAGTCAGTGGCGCATAATTTTTTGTCGAAAATATACGTTGAGGTGACACTCGGGAAGCTACTGGACTTGATAAATTTGATAAATATGTGACAAAGTTGAATGAATGTGACCTCCAGCCCAGTTCATAGCTTTGCGGATGATAGTACACTTCATTCCGCCTTTTCCTCTAGAGCCCCTATATCATCCAATGAGGCCAGAGGTGCAAGGCGAAGACAGGTCGATGCTTTAAATGAGGATCTGACAAGAATTCTGAAATGGGAATCTGAGAATCTAGTACAGTTCAATGCAACTAAAACTCAAGCTTGTATGTTCACCAAGAAGGCTGATCACACAATGGCCAATTTGATGATGTCGGGTACCACTGTTCCTATGAGGTCGTCAATATCCATGCTGGGTGTCACCACCAACAGTGCTCTCTCATGGGACGATCATGTGAGGTCCATTGCGAAAACTGCTTCACAAAAACTTGGTTTTCTATTCCGTGCGAAGAGATACTTCACATCCCAGCAGCTGCTTATGATCTACAAAGCACAAATTCGACCTGTCCTGGAGTACTGTTCACATGTTTGGAGCTCAGCACCCAAACATACGCTTAAGCTCTTAGATTCAATTCAGAAGAGAGCTATTCGCCTAGTCGATGACACAACACTCACCAAATCATTGACCTCTCTAGATCATCGTAGAAAGGTCGGCGATCTATGCCTCTTTTATATGTACTTTCACGGTCGGTGCTCAACGGAAATATCATCTATCATGCCACCACACGCGATTCCTAGTAGACAAACCAGACGAGCTCAAGCTGGTCACCCCTACACTGTCAGGCTCGAGACCTGTCGAACATCGCTATACCAAGCATCATTCATCAATAGAACGGCAAAGTTGTGGAATTCTTTGCCTAGTGAAGTCTTTCCTGATGCTTACAACCTCCAAACATTCAAGAAAAATTCCAACACCTTCCTTCTTTCCCAAAATTCCACCGCTGGCTAACACGATGTTCCTCGAACATCATAGGTTTCCCTTTCGTGTTGTCCACAGATAAAAAAAAATCAATCACATCAATTTGATCAATGCTGGATAATAACAAAATTGGTTGTAGGGTATGCAAGATATTAACGAATAAAAAATGAGTTTTAACCTTGTATCTAGAAAAGAAAGCAAGTGATGACACATAAACTTTTTGTCTTTTATTCGTACTTACAGACAAAATCTTGTGGATTCTAGAAATGGGCAGCGAGTCTGGAAGAATGGCCAGCGTTTCCAGTGAGTCCATGTGGCCGGCATGGGCTTCCAATAGTTGAAGGGCGAGCTCCAGGTCAGGTTGGGCGGTTTTCGGAGAGAGAACGGTGGCGGGCAGAGGTAAGAGGCAACTGTTCGGGTCTAGGATCAGTTTTATCAGATAAACGTATACCTGTAAGAGAATACAAATGTGGAATTGATGAAGATGATGCTAATCTATATTGACAAGGAATACATTTTTTCTAGGTGGAAATTTTTAAACCAAGTTGAAATATTATCCCTGCCCATCCCGAGATGAGAGGAATGAAAACGTATTTCTTTTCACAGTAAGTATAGCTTGGAATAAATTCGCTGGATTCGGTCGAAAATGTCGAATTAATGAGGAAGTTGTTGAGGAAAATATGAATTCAATAATAATTGCAGGCATTACTCATGATCCAACATTAGTACAGAACCCTAAAGACTACTCAGCAACGTAGACTTATCTATCTTCCTAAATAAATTCAAGCATGTAAATAATGGAATTCAACAGAATGAATGTATACAGAAGATTGTCCTTTTCCTGCGATTAAGTCACAACTGACAGATCATGATGTCGCAAAAAATATTTATCGATATATGTTAAAATATCAATTTTTTCCGGCCCCATGAATGGCCGATATTTCGAGTCAACGGCCAAAACATGTAGAGCTGTCAAAAAACAACCTTACTAAGGCCGCGCCGCTTGAGTATAGAAGGCGATACGATCGTCCATCCTGCAAAGTCAAATTCTCTTTTACTGACAAAATAATTTTTGTTTGCTTTTGCTTTTTGTTCATGTTGAATTTCAAATTTAGGTCGAGTTTCCAAGATAACCATCGAGATCAACAGAGGATACGCCATATAGTTCCGATCTTGGGGAGCCTTAGTGAGGTATTAAAATTCGACATGATTAAGTAGACAGAAGTCTGCAACTTTTTCTACCGGTTGAGGATAGAGACTTGAATACCTGTCTTTCTAGACCACTTGATTCCAATCTCCACTATACATTCCATAACAATATAGGATTTACTTTCGTGTTATCGAAAGATAAAAAACGAAAAATAAAAATGTCAACGACCTATGCCATTTTTCCACAGCAGCTAAGATGTCGAGAGTTTTATAGTACCAGCGCACTTTGAATACTATATCAGATATATGGCTGGTTCTCTCTATTTATCCATATCAGTAAATAAAGGTTTCTGGCATTGAATTCAAATTATCTCAACTAAAAAGTATCGGTGACAATGTTTCAATGATTTTACAAATGATCACATATCCTCAATTGAAATTTAACTATATCATCGACCAAGTGACAAAATGTAATTCACGATGGTTCTTATTTTTGATGCTATCAACAAACTAATGGTCAATTCTGCATTTCGTGGACGGAAGTTGTTTCAGCATCTCGATAAATGAAACGTAGAAATCACAAGCAACGACAGCTGGTGATTTGTTATCTACAATATTAGGGGTGTAATTTTTGTGTGTACTCGCAACCAGAAAGTCGATTGTTTCATTCTGAAATTTGGTGGATTTCTTCGAAATTGGCGAACTACTTTTTTGTGGTGAATTGTGTTTTGTTTTGCTTAATTGAATTTCTTGTGATATTCAAGCTTTGTTTTGTGAAAACATAGTCATCAGTCAGTAGTGGGATCATTGATTAATAAGTTGCATAATCTCTTTACTATTTTTTGCTGCCACATTTCTCAATATTTTGTGCATTTCTGATATCAAGAAGGCCGTAAGGGTAGAATTCTGACGGGAAAATACACATGTATAGTCGTATAGTATATGGTCCAGTACTAATTCAATACATTGTGTTAATAAAACGTTTCTGATGAAACAACCGACAGATCTTTTTGGAATTATACATAACTACAGACAAAAGTGACTGAAATTCGGCTCTGGGGTAGGAAGCCTCAAAGTATGACCTGACTCCACACCAAAGTTAATTTTTTTTTTATCTTAGAATCCAAAAATATCACCAATTTTTGATAGTTATAAATTATTTTTCATCGCGAGAACGATCAAAGATAGGACTAGAGAAATATTAGGTGAAATAGTTGGGGAAGTGATGAAGATATCGAAAGTTATATAATATATAGGCTGTTCAATTTAAATTACGAGGTTTGAACTACCTTCTAGAAGACGCGATAACGCTGCATTGTTCAAGATATTTTAGGTAAATAGCTCATCTATTTATACATACTACCGAATTGTCAGAACGATATGTCGATTAGTTAGATTAGAAACGTTCAATTAACGCTCATTATCGAAAACCCAGTGTAACCCTACGAACATACTAACCTTCTCACATCCAGGAACTTTCTCTCGATAAAGTTTCCCACAATAATCCTCTGCTTTCTTCACATCCCCCAGAGCTCTCACATAGATAGCCAGGGACTCTTCGTGCCTGCCCATGCGCCCCAACATTATAGCCCTCTCTTCCAACAAGCTATCAATGGGAAAGCTGTTCAATATATTTTCCGGACTGTACTGTTTGCTGCTCTCCAAAAACTGTAACAGCTTCTTGCGCGTGTGTTCGGAGCCTGCCGGGCCGTCATTCATCACTTTCTCTCTGTACTGATGGATCAAGGCGTTGTGGAAGAGTGGATTCGAGTCTTCCCAGGTGTGGACGACGTGCTCCAGGTAGGGGATCACCGCCGATTTGTGGGATTTGAGGAGGAAATCCAGGATGCGCGGTCTCGGGAGAGCCTCGACTTCTGCTATGTCTTCGATGAATATCTTCGGGATGAAACTTATGATATTATCGATGAAGGTAGATTACGAATACAGTTATGTTCAGAAAAATGTTAAATTTTCAATCATATAAATATGGAATGAAATTCCTATATATATATATATATATAATTAACTACGCCGATGATACAAATATATTAATACTTGGTTCTTCCATTAATGAACTACTGGATATTGCAAACAACAAACTGAGTAAGGCACAGGAATGGTTTACAAGAAATCAATTAATTTTGAACACAGAAAAAACAAATCACATTTGCTTTAGAACAAAAACAAAAAATACTAGTATTCCTGAAGAAATTACTCTCCAGTCCAAAAAGATAACCTTAGCAGAGAACAATAAATTCTTAGGGGTCCAGATTGATCAAAACTTAGATTGGGGAACACATATTTTAGAAATGTGCAAAAAACTCAACTCAGCCTGCTACTCATTCAGAATCGCTGCCAAATATTTAGATATAGGTAGTTTAAGAGCTATTTACTACGCAAGCATATACTCAGTGATGCGCTTTGGGATTGCTTTCTGGGGCGGAAGCGGTGATGCTGAAAAAGTTTTTATTATTCAGAAAAGAGCCATTAGAATACTACTTGGCCTCAAACATAATGAATCTTGCAGAGGAAATTTCAGAAAATTCAATACATTAACACTACCTGGTGTATATGTGTATGAATGCTTGGTGTTTCTGTTTAAAAATAGAGAAAAGTTCGACCAATTCGAAATAAAACATGAGTTCAATACGAGGAGTCTAAATTTAAACTTTCCAGCACATAGATTGGCACAGACAGAAAGAGCTCCTACTTACTCGTGTATTAAATTCTTCAACTTATTACCGAAAGAGATACAGCAAGAATCCTGTTTTAAAAAATTTAAAAAACTTGTTTTTCATAAAATTTTGAATATAGAACCTTACACTGTTCGAGAACTTACAGAGAGATAGTTTTTTATATAAATATGCCTTCTTTTACTTTCACTTGTGATCTGTAATGTGATTACTGATGTTTTTGTATTATATTGTAGTTGTTCAACTCTTTTTAACCTGTCTGACGTCATATTCATTTAATTGTTGATATACATGTAACTGTAAATTTACAATTCTTTGAATAAATTCATCTATCTATCTATCTATCTATCTATAACATTAAGGAACCTGGATGACAAACATATAAAAAAAAATTGAAAACAATACTTGCCTCTAAGGCCTTTTATAGCCTCAACGAATTTTTCGATGAACATATTTAGTATTTCAATCAATGATTCTAATCTGTGTTATGAACTGTGTTATGAAATGATGTATATATAGACATTTAGATGTTAATTTTATATCAAATTATATGTATCCAAGTTAGTGTTAGGAATGAATATGTATGAAAATTTGTTTTGACATGTTCTACAACCCTTTATGTGGATTTTTATGGGACCAATAAATTCTATTCTATTCTATAAAAGTCTTTATGAACATGGATCATCAAATGCTTCGTTTTCGAGATACAGTGACTTGAATGTTATGTTTTGAAGAAGGTTTTCTTTATTGATATATTTGAAATGTCTCGATGAAATAAAATTTGGTACAAGTGATGAAATTTTCAAAATATGTAGTATCAATTCGAGATGATACTATTTAACAAAAATAATTTTACCTCTCGAAAACTAACTAGGTTATTATCGGAAATAATTCAATTTGAAAATACAAATGGATATATTTTATAGTTATAGAGACCAGGGTAAAATGTACTCTGTAAAGATGTGTAAATATGTTTGATAGAAATGAATACAGAATTATATAGAAATTTCACATACGCGTGAAAATCGAATTCAAGTTCCCAGAAACATTGTCAAGTCCAAAGAGAAAGATTTGAATTCATAGAAATAATTGAATTCAACAAAGAGTGTTTATATCTGAGGAATAAGAATAAAACATCTACGAATTCGATTATTCAGAAAAGTTAGGATTCATCAATCTGAGGTTATAAACAATGGTTTATTCTCCCACGCTCAGGTTTCCTTTGTGGGATTTCTCTAATATTTGTTATACACTACATATGTTTCTGTCATATAGATATATGGGAAATATGAAATATATGGAAAAATGGTGAATGAATATCATTTGTATTATGAATATTTTATCATCTTCATTATTGTTTGTTATTAGTATAAGACTTGGAGTGTGGTTTTAGGAAAATTGAATTAACCGCGTCCGGTCTCGGTCCCCCCGGTTGGACGGTTGATTTCGAGTATATTGAATTGCCATCCAGCAATGATGCTGTTTGCCCTCGTGTTTGCCTCATCTCTGTTGTACGAATACTAGGGCATAAGAGTTGGCACGAATTTCAGATAGAATCGGTCATTTTTCGAAAAAAACCATCTGAACCTTAACAGGGTATTTCATGATATATGTTTGGTTCATCCTGTGAAATAATTCTAAAATATGAAGGCATATATGGTATATATTTCTTGCGATATGAAGTTCATTTCTGAAATCTGTTATCATCGTTCGAGAATTTTTCAAAAAGCCCATTTGTATTTCCAATAAAATTAGTTGAAGCATAGAACAACCATGAAGTACTCAATTTGTGATTTTTGTAACAAAATGTTTGTCTTACACTGAAGCTCAGTTATTTTGAATGAGCTGAGCTACGGCCTACTATTTAGCCTGTGTAGTTCGAATTGTTGAAACAACCTCCCTAAGTCAAAAAAATTCAATGAGAAATAGGTAGTTTCAGTGGGAAAATTTCTGAAGTTTGCAATTTGGGATTCTCGTGATTCACGAATTGAGATTTTATTCCTTCATTTACAAATTTTGATGTATTAGAAATTCTAATTGACGACGACGAAGCCATTTGATCGTGCACACTGTGGCCTGTATCTCCGGCTCAGCCGCAAAACCCGTGGAGCTCGATCGGCGAGGGACGCGAGATGACAGTAGGGGAATTTTCAACGAGAACTTATTGAAATATCTATGGATGATGGTTCTGTGTTAATTCTTGAGGCATTATTTATTTATTTATTTATTTATTTATTTCTCAAACAAGTTACAAGAACTTAATTACATGAGAAAAATAGTATTTATCTAAAGCTAATAATCGAAGCAAATAACATACTTACAGATATTAATTAATACTAAATAAAACCGGTAGAAAGTAAATCAACATAATATATATTGAATTGAGGTAGGTCAAGATAGGTATTGATGGAGTCCAACGAAAAATTTCTTTGGAGTGATGTCAAAACTGGGAGGGAGAGGTATTTTGAAAAATTGCTGGAGTCTGGTTGCACGAGAGGGGATTCTTACCGTTAAAAGTAAATTTAGTTTAGGACAGTTATACATTTTTTTATATAGTTTATAGCACATGGTCACAAGTGATAATTGTCTCCTAGTTTCCAAGCTCATTATATCGAACTCATTTCGAAGCCTGAGTGATCGTATAGTTACATAGTCCGGGTATTCATTATATTTTTTGAGATAAAGATATCGTAATGAGCGATTTTGCACTTTTTCTTATGTGTGAGTTTGTACTATTGCTGTTGGGTGCCAAATTACAGAGCAATACTCTAGCTTAGGTCTAACCAGTGAATTATATAAAAACCGAACTGTTTCCCAGTTTCGAAAATGTTTGCTATTCCTAAGTACAAACCCCAGACTTTTTAGTGCATGTGCGCAAACCCAGTCAATGTGTGATTTGAATGACAATGTGGTATCATACTTAATACCTAAGTCTTTTATTTTTTCTACTCTCACTAATCTGTCGTCTTCAATGGTGTATTGGCGTTTTAGAGTGCAATGGGATCAGGTGAAATCGAATCCACCAACCTTCAGACCTTCTTCTGGCGATTCAGTGAGCACCCAATCGGCGAACTCGAGCACCAACCCCATATGATCCACACCCAGATGCTGCAGATACCCCACGGTCCGCTCGACCACCCCCTCGGACTGCAGCAGCTCGAGCGCCCTCCTGTGCTGCCCCTTGGTCTGGTAGAGAATGATCAGCTCGTTGTGCTTGCCCATCTTCTTGAGAATCTTCTCCGCCTCCACCAGATGGCAGCGATTGAGCCTGAGGAGCGGGGCGACCAGAGCATCGTTAGTTTGGAGGTAGCACTTCAGGAGTGTGGTGTCGATGATCTGGAGCAGCTGATTGGTCGATTTGCTGGTGACTTTGTCATTGAGATTGCCTCTGGCGTTGATGTTTGCCTAGAAAACGAACAAACAACACTATTCAGTACGAATGGACAACAAATATTCTTCCACAGCAAACTCAAAATCATTGAAAGCACGAAACTTTCCAGTAGTTCAAGGCAACAAAATATGTTAAGGTGCGATTTTTTTTTTTAGTAGTAGTAGTAATCTTTATTTCAAAATTGTGTTCATACATGAGGTCACATAATTCACACAAAGGAAATAGCGTTGAAGAAAAACATAGGAACTATACTCATCACTTAACTAGCTATATCTTAACATAATCTTACGATTTCTTCATCACTCGCTGTTAGAAACTCATTTATTGTATATGGTTCTAGTGTCATCAATAAATTCTTCACCCTTATTTTGAAGGTTCTTAGGCAAGTAATTGTCTTTATGTTGTTTGGTAATTTGTTAAAAAATCTGATACACATATAATATGGGCCTTTTTCAGTGAGTGTCAGTCGATGTACAGGATAGTTTAGATTTAATGTTCTTGTATTATAACCATGGAATCTTTGCAGCTCAAAATCTTCCCTGTTTTCGAAAAAGAAAACCAGTGATTCATAGATGTATAGAGCATAAACTGTCAATATTTTTTCTGATTTAAAGACACCCCTGCAACTTTGTCGAAAGGTAATTTTTTTTATTGATCTGATAAGTCGTTTTTGTGTTATGAACACTTTTTGTGTTTCACTGCTTCTACCCCAAAAAATTATACCATACCTTAGCAATGATTGGAAATTTGCATAATACATTTTTGAATAGAATCTAGAAATAATTCACAACATGAAGTCGAAGATACAAAGCATCATTAGGAATCAATAACTGTCGATAATAAAATGAATTAAGACAAAAATGTTAGGATAATAATTATTGTCTTGATATGTAGAAACTACATAAATGAATGAAATAATTAAAATTATTCCTGATTCATTCCTGTGACAACACAGAACATTGACAGAAACTATTAATGAGATCACCAATATTGCTCATTGAGAAATACTTTAAAAATAAAGCAAAATCATGAATAAACCTTCATGCAAAAGAGCTTTCAATATATTCACACCTCAATACCTATCACTCATCTTGAAACAATTATCTTTATTTAATCAAATTATTATCCAAGGCCAGTATATAATACTAATAGACGAGTGATACAATTGTAATTATACCATATTTGAAAAGAGTAAATTTATAGGATGGCACATAACTAGATTCTATTGTATGATTTCGTTGAAGGTTCACAGTTTGGCTTCGTTATTTGAATAATTGTAGGTGAAGTATATTGAACACGCACATAATGACTGACACCCACTCAGATGTTAAAGCACTAGCCTTCAGTTTATTCTGAAAATTCCATCTTCATTCGTAGCAGGTGGGACCTTTCAGCATCTTTACTTTTGTTAGATTTCAAAAATTTTTCAGAATTCTTTTAACCGTTACTCATCTGAAATAAATATGAAAGTAAGACTGCTTTCTCTAAAGCGAGCATTCCTCTAATCTGTTATGAAAAATTAGTGATTTTTCTTGTTGATAATAAATTTGTATGTAATATAATTATATTATAATTATATGTATGTTCATTAGAATTGGAAGATATTCATTATATTGCATATCTTCGAATAGATCACAAATTTGAGCAATGTAATCTGAAAATGAAAATATATCGTCGCTGTTTCAGATTTTATGATTTCAACCCCTACAAGTATGAAGAAGCCAATCAGTCCATCTCTGTGAGTAACTTTGCTTTCAACATGTGATACCACCACTCTACTGTACTGCACCACCAGCATTTACAGCTAGCGCTTCAGATGCGGAAGCTTTAGCCCGTTTCAAATTATAAGAAGAAAAAAACGCAACTTTTACATAGTTTTTTAGGCAAGCATTCTTTCCGCTATACTTCTCTCGCAAGCCAATCTATATGCTTGCTTTACCTGTGTATCGGATGACTGCAACTGATGACGCATTTCCGTCAGATAGTCGATCAATGCCAGCCGACTTGTCTCCAGTTCTTTCTCGGTCAAGTCGCGCACGGCCTCCGGCACCTCGCCCACTTGTTGCGTCTGCGGCAGCAAATCGGGAAACAGGCGGATGACGTCGTAGGCGTCGGTACCCAGCTTGAGGAACTCCTTCATGCTCTCGTGGAACTGCTTGCGATGGAACAGGTCGTAGGCCAGCAGCGTCTGGATGTGGTGGATTTTCTCTTTCTTTTCTTCATCGGATTCGTCCGAAATTTGCTGAGAAATTTATAGAGATAAATGAAAACATCAGCTAAACATGAGCAGTCATATTTTTCAATATACAGTTATTCAATGCGATGCAATACAATACTAATGCTATTATACAATCGATTTGCACTTGAATACTTGATAATAATATACAGACAAAACATAAACAATGCATAACATTGTGTAAATGTGTACGAAAACAAGGATGAGGTCCTTGTATTTCAAAATTGCACTTTGAAAGTTCATCTATTGAAAAGAAGGTATGTTATGTAAGGTGGTCTTGATTCATCTTCCTCTACTGGTAGATCCCTCGCAGTATTGGGGAGCTTGTTGTGAAGTCCTACTGTTTCATATTCATAAAAGGTTGCGTTTGTTGGGAAATCATCCAGATCTTCTTTATGCAGGTTTTTTTTTTCATTGTACATACAGTACAATATTCTCATGTCAGTGAATTATATTCTACCTGTTCTCTATATATCTCTTTATCTTCCTCTGTTTTTTCTGTTCTGCAGTATGGATAAATAAATGAATGATGAAGCTACAATTTATCAATTGATAAATTTTCAATTTCATTAAATATAGAAATATGTTTATATGTGTAATCTAGTGACCTAGAATTAATCATTGCTTAGAAAAAAAACTGAATATCACAGAAAAATAGCTCAGTTTGGAACTCTCTGATGATAAATCACTTTTGGTTTCATGGCAACTTTTGAAATTCAATAGGGAACATCATAAAAAACTCAAAGTTTCTGGGATATGTCGAAAGGCTAAGGATATATTTGCTTTGTCCATAAGATGTCTCAATCTTTGACAATAAAGTATATTTGATTTGATTTGATATAGCCTATTTATTTTTGAAAAGTTGCAATGGGTGTGGCAGAGAGTATGATCAGTCCACCAGAAAAAGTTTCTCAGTCATATTATTTCATAGTAAATCGAACAGTGCATTTAGTATCCAATCTGAGATATGTGAATATCAGATCTCAGGTACTGGAAAGGAAAAACCTTAAGGAGAAAAATTCTATGAAAATATCTTTGAATGCTAGGAAATGACAAGAATTATGGAATATCAGTGGTGTCAATGATAACAATATGTACTCATTCTAAGTGAACAAAAAATATATTTTAAGGCAGCCTATCCTTGGTTCATCAATTTTGAGATATTTGTTGAAGTATTTATCTGCAGATATTCATTTTTTTGGTGATGTTTTTCAGTTATAATGAATTGAGGAATACTTACTGTGAGCTTCAAAGCCAACTGAAATTGTTTAGCATCAACCAACACTTTCCTCTGTTTAGCTACATCAATAGCTTGAATACACCATATCTGGCTCATCGATGCAGCATATAAAAGACCTTGTCTTGCTGATACTATATACCTCACTTTTGGCAGATCTTCTAATTTTTGTACTAGACCACTTGGTTCTAATGTCAACACCTATAAAAATTACATATCAATCTTGCATTCTTTGTGGAAAGTTCACAAAATTGGCCTAAATTTCAGATATTTATTGACCTAAGTCACTACTGAATTCAATGTCAGTAGAATATTTACTTCTATACAATCTGTGAGGATTCCTAATGCATAAGGTTCGTCCCAACCTACAACTATTGGCACTTCTGACCATCGTAAAGCCTTATTTCGTTCTGTTTCACCTTTTGTATTCACTAGAACAGTCTGTGTTTCCCTACATAATGCAAAAGTTGAATCAGATACTCGAACAATACAAGGCTCATTAGAACGAGTACTACTCGTTGGAAATAAATCAGTTTGTGTTCCATCTAGCTGAAAAAGTAATTGATGTGAGTATGTGAACAATTCTCATAAATTAAAAGTATCTACTACCTGTAGAAGGGCATATTCTCCTTTATAACCCACACAAATTGCTTCTTGGCACCATACTAGGGAACGAGGTATATCATTCAAGTTGATATCTTCCACTAAAGGGAGAAATTCATGATTTTTCAGATAGTACAATTGTACTTTGCGTTTCACTGAAACTGCCATGCGAACCAAACTAGTTACTTCACCTGTCATTGAAGTAGTTTTCTGAAGGACACAAAGAATTTGGATGAGTCTTAAAAATCACAAAAAAATGAAATCTATTCACCTTGACATTGATAGTGAAGAAAGTAGCCCCTTTGGACCTTTGAACTTGATGGATTGTTGTGAAATTGATGGCACTGAGATCATGAACTTGAATCAAATTATCTGTGAGACTCAAGAGTAAGTTGTGCTCAGGAATCACTTCCAACTGTTGAACTGCTTTTTTACTGAAAGACTTGTTATATCTCATCAACTGAACATCACTTTTTTCATCAGTTTGCACTAGATTGTACATACATAAGTGGCCTTGTCTCGTTCCAACCAGCAAATTATCATCTATGGAACACTCATTATTATTATTATATTATACATTTCATTTGCAAAAGTTTATTGAAACACAATATGAAAATACATACCATAAGCAGCAATCGATTCCACTTGATAGGTAACTTTCAGCAGAGGCGATAACTGGTATGCTTCATGCATTTTTAGTTTTGGCCTTAAAAGAACTGGGTAGAATTGTCAGCTCAGACGCTCAGATATGATATGATAACCATTAGATCATAATATATGTAGAACATCAAAATATTTATGGAAATGTCAAAATAAACACATTGTTGGTTAGCTTTATTTTCTTCGTATTTTTAATCTTGTCGCCATTCAAAATTGAATCAGTAGAGACCTACTGATCGATTGATCTACTACAATGAATTTGACATCTCTATAGATAACACAGATGACAAGTGACAGCTGACATTCTGAATCGAAATGGCTGGCAGTTGGAAAAAGTTTTAATATATTTTTAATATGACATATTCTTATAGTTTAGTTAAGTTGTTATTTGTCCTGATATTTTTTGGAATTTTCGCCTCTTCATGACCACGGTAGTCCTTGACTTCCGTTAAATATAAAAAAAATCACTAAAAGGGAAAGTAATTTGAGGAGTGATCATTGTTGATAAGATGGTTTATTAGTCATCAAGAATCCAAACCCATTCGAGACAGATCTGTTCATCATTCCATCCAAAACTTATTCTATATAAAATGGCAAAAAATTCTCAAGATGTTATATTTGAGGGATGGTTGACCAAATCGCCACCAACTAAAAGGATATGGAGAGCTGTAAGTAATGAAGTTGTCAATTTTCTTCATTCCATATTGATGTCATTAGTATGAACAATTATTATTGAATACGAATTGGTGAATCATACTTGGAAGATAATGAAAGTAAACATTTTGAATGATTTTATTATTTTCCAGAGGTGGAGAAGGAGATGGTTTTTGTTGACACATTCTGGGGAACTCCCAGGACAGTATATTCTCACATATTATACAGATAGAAACTGTAGAAAACTAAAAGGGATTATTGATTTAGATCATTGTGAACAAGTGGATTTAGGGCTGAAATTGGATGAAAGAAAATTGAAGTTTGATCATGTTTTTGATATAAAAACACCTACACGTACTTATTATTTAGCTGCAGATACAGAAAATGAAATGAGGTCTTGGGTAACTTGTATTTGTAAGGTATGCGGTTTGAAATCTACCAATGAAGAGGAGGATGGTGAGCATATTTATCTTCATATTCAACACATTCCAAACTTCAATGAAATATAAGTACACACTAGTCTATGAATAGTTTTCTCTGTTATTTCATAAAAATTCATCAGATAATAATTACCAACTGTTTTATCAACCCAACTTGAACATGAACACTTATATTTTTCAGTATCTATGGCCTGCCCAGATATAGAAATCACTGAAGAACATCCAGAGACGAAAAGAATGACTTTGATGAATAATCTTAGTGAAACCCCTCCTATTTCTCCTGTTAGCCCTAGCCCATATATACCTGTATCTGAATGTATTACAGGCAAATCTATTTTCGACACTGGGGTAAGTTCAGAATTGATGATCAGAATTGTTTGACTAGCAATGGGCTTATACTTGGCACGTCCATTTCAAGCAATTCAAAAATTTACTCAATGGAAATGAATGAGAAATGCTTTCTCCAACTCACATTCACATCTGATGCAATTATTAGATTGAATTCAATGATACAATTAGAACCTAGAATGAATAGAATATTTTACAATTCCAATTACACACATGCACCTATATTACAAAGAAGATTCCTACAAGGCAGTTGTGATGCTTTGTTGGTAATACTATGTTATCCTTATTGCCTACAATTTATTTATTTCATAAAAAGTGCCCTGTAGGAATGTATAACATATTCCTATACATCTTCTACAAGGATGACTGATTGAGCTATAACAAAAAGTTGAAATTGTGCTAAGTAAACTTTCTCACAACATTAGCATTTGTCATGATTTTTTTTGTTCATTGGTTTCTTGTTGAAAACTACAAAATATCCATATGATAATTTCTGAAGTTCACTTAGCCAGTTATATAGTTACAACCGCCATACGCTCTCTGCCGTTTCTATGTTGTAAGGCAGTGAATTTGAAATTTCTTAAAAGTGACCCAAAAAGTCCCAGAGAGCGCCCAGTATACGCCCAAAGTACTCTGAAAACGCCCTTTTCAAAATGTCTAATGCGACTTTGGCACCAAAGCTGCCTGGGCGTTCATCTATTTGCGCGGATATCTAATTGCCCATCACTTTTTCTTACTGCAAAATAAAACATTAATGGGTAACTAGATATTAGTGCCAATGATCTACATTGGAATGATATTTCAACTCGGAAGTACGTAATGAAATATCCCTTTGTTTTGGATGTTGAACATTTATCATCATTTGAAACTAGTATTTCAAAATATGAATCAGATGCATACCTTTTTATGATCATATATTTTCCTAACTATATTATTTCATAATTGACTCAATTATTTCTATTTCATTTTCATTTTCTCATATGTATAGTCTATTGGAAGTTGTTGTAGCAAAGAGTCAAACCTTTTTCAAGACAAAAAGAATTTGGAAATTTTCTTCCAGAACTCAGAAAACAGATCATACAACTCGTCATACAATAACAGTTATGAATATAGGTATGGTGAGTTGGTGATTGTAGATCAATGAAGGAAAAAAATGATAGAACCAAGTCGTGAAAAGGTTTCATTTCTTAAATATAGTTATTATATTATTCCCAGTCATAATACAGAGATATTTGATAAATTGAAGTATTGTTAGTAGGCACCTAATCATCAACATATTTATTGAGATTAGACAAAACTGATTTCAAAAGCTATTGTGATAACTTTTATGAGCATTCCTATATTCATGAATTGCATAGGTCAATAAAAAATCAATATCAGTTTGGAATAATTGCAGTTTGAAAATATCAAACGTCTGAATTATTCATTATAGCAAATACTCTTGCACAAGCTATGTTTTTCAGGGTTTCTGTAAAATAATGGAATATGAATTCCACAAAGCATTGAAAATATTTTTTCTCTATGGTAACTAAATTTTTCACATTTCATCAAAAGAAAAAATCATCGAGACACAAAAATTGCATTCCTAACAATTGTAATAATTTTCAAAATATATTTCAGCAATCGGCGAAAAAATAATTTGTTTGATTGACTGCCATGACTTCTATTTTGTACTAACTACTAATGTGGCCATCACTACTACAAGTCATGTTCTCAATCCAATGTTAAGTGAAAAAATATAAGTGTTCCAAATCATTTCTCAAAATATATGCTTTGCAGGCATGCTCTAAAAGAATAGAATATAAATTCTATGAAGACTATAGTCTATTGTCATCTATGAGATGTATATTCAAAATTATTTTTTTGGTCCAGTAGAAAATATATTTCAATATCTTAAGATTCATATGTTCATGTTGTTTCAATTATGCAGTTATCAAGTTCTACCATGTTCCCAATTATCTTTCTTATGCAGTAATAATTCATTCAAAATGAAATATTTCAGGTATGAAAACCAAAAATAAAATATATTAGGAATAAAAACTAAAAAAGTTAGGAGATTAAATAGACAGAAATTGTTGTTGTTTTTGAAATTGTTTATATCTTTGGAAATGAAATCAATATTAATATCGCACCATTGTGATATTGAATTGTGTAACATACTTATAAAACGGTTTCTAACAATTTCTTGATACAAAAACTGAATTACAAAGAGGAATATCATCTCGCATATATTTTATTCAATGTGCAATCACCAATGTATTATTTTTTTTCATTCATGAAATTAACATGCTGGACCTTATTAGATATATCAAATATGAACTCCTCCATTATTCCATCTGTTCCAGGAAGCCTTTCGAAACCTTCTAGATTGCAATATAAAGAACACGAATCCAGTGAATCACGTTAATGAAAGTTACGAACTTCCCCAACGAAACTACATGAACTACATGAATCTTCCTGATCCGAGATTCTACGACTGCCCACGGAAGTTGGCTCCGTCTGGACAAAAACATGACATTGAAGAAAAAAATCACTCGCCGCCATTACAGAGTCCAACAGACTCTGATAGTGTCTTCAATGACGATGACTGGATGAATAATACAAATAGTTCTTCAGAATTAAGTGAGTGTTCATGGAAAAACCATTTTACTTTCGTCAAAACAACTCTAACTTGGTTAAATTGGAAAACCATCCATAATATTTTTTTGATATGAATTCATGAGCTGTTATGATATTTAACATCAGTAGGTGATCCTAAATTAAATGCAATTCAGCTAATTACCTAATATCCAGTATCACACTTGTGCCATTAAATTATCCATATTCAATTTCTGTAATCACATTGAAATTTATGAGTCAATTTTTGTATGTAGACTTTGAAAAATTATTTATTTCTGAAAGATTTTTTGGTTGTCAAACATTTCAGCTATGAGATATTCACATATTGCTAACGTAAAAGCCTTTTCATCTCAAAAAGAATCAAAATAAAATTTTACTTGCTCTGAATACATCATGCAATGGAGTATAATTTATAGATACATCGAAAATTACGAGACCTTCCGACAGTTCTGCCGATGTCGAGATCGTGGCCACCAAAAAATTCGTCAAGATGACAGAAAGCAGTGAGACACCTGCTGTAGCTCCTCCACCTAGACCACCAAAACCATCCCATATCGTACCTGCACCTTGTTACCTGAATCTAGCACCTTCGAAGGCAGGGTATGTGGTCATGAAATATCTTCCTGTTTCAATGTAGTAGATATTTGCACCCCTTAATTGCATTCGCTTCACTCAAAGATTATACATGCCATGCCATAGATATAAAATGTCCTTGTTGGAGTTGGCAACATTTCCTTGGGACTCGAGAGAGCGGTATAGTTCACAATTTAAACAAAAAAAGCTGTCAGATCGCACGAAAAAGTGAATTCCTTATGTGAGGAAGGTCTTAGGCAATATGCGACCTCACTCCAAAGAATACATATATTGGACAAAGAAGAACCTTGAAAACGATACCATACTCCTAGGAGTGGCGTAATTGTTTTTGATGGGTTAGAGCTACGGTTCGACTGTTGTTTCTTCAAACCAGGGGTATAGTTGCTTCTGTCAGAATCTATTTTACGACAATTTATAAATACATAGGTTCGTTTGGTGTGTCTGCATGAAAAACATATTGTTCACTATAACTTCCTACATTACACTCAGTGCCGATGGGAACAATGGTACACCAGAATCACTGAACAGATTGAGTTCTACACAATCTCCATTAGTGTACAATATTGTAGTTCATGAAGACACAGCAAACAGGCCTTAAATCTTATTTGCTGATCGACTTGAGCAAAATGGCAAATATTATTCTCAACTTGTGACCACGTCGGCCTTGTGATGATTATTTGGGTGTATTCAATTCCATTTCATGAACTGGTTTTTAATTGCAAGTAATTGTTAAGGAGTAGAGTTGAATGAAAGCTAGTGTTGGTATTTTTTTATTGTTTTATAGACCTTATTGAGTTATTCTTTTAAATCTCCACTAGTAGTCTGATTTGAATTGAATGTAAAATAATTGATGTGAATTAATCTCATTGTATAATTTATATGCAACAACTTTGATTCGGTTCATTACACCCAGTACCAAGTTCAGAAAGAATGAAACCATTATTTTACCAATCATTTGAAAGTACTTAGTTGAAATATCCTCAGGGCATGTCAATTTGATACATTCAAGTGGCATTGTGTCATAACTTCGAGATGAGAATTACAAATTCGATTTCTAGAATTATAATTGAAATCGTTCAATTCGGGTCATTAGCAAAGAAGCAGAAGAAGCAAACGAATCTGGCATCAACGATTCCCAGCCGAAAATTTTGACGGATGAGACCTACGATTTTCCACGTTCCCATCACATCGAGAGCGAAGCTACCTTGAAAAGGAAGCACTGTTACAATAATGCGGCGCCAGTACCTTGTGTCGACGGAACAGTTTTCAGATATGATATTTCTCCTAAGCCAGGCACAAGTACATCAGTAAGTTTTTTTCTCTCTACAAATTCTCTGCAAGACAATTTCACGATCGGTTCGCGCCGCAGGTGTTCCGCTACGACTTCGAGGCCGCCCCGGCCGGCGAACCGCCCTCGCCCGCCCACTCGCACTCCTCCTCGGCGCCGGCGTACTCAAACCTGCCCAGCCCGTCGCCGGGCGCGCACGCGCAGCCGATGCCGCCGCCCGCCGTCAACAGGGAGCTGAAGCCGAGGCGGAAGTTGTCCGACGCGCATTCGATCGCCTCCAATCCGGAGCCGTCGTCGCCGAGGCACGCGCCCTCTGTCGACAGGAAGCTGAAGCCGCCTACGCCGCTGCAGGTGAGCCGTACCCAAAGATATTATATTATGTATCGTCTACTCGATGCGCCCCTGCCCCATCGACTGATGAGGAGCATTGAAACGAACGCGAGAATGAAAAGAGCTATCGAGTAGTCTGGATGTGCAACAAAGAAAGGTGCAATTTTGCCAACAGTCAGCTGATCACTGCTGGTTTTTTCATTGGTTGGAGTCTTCCGCCTTCTCTAGACGCATGCTAGGGTCTATTTGAAATTCAATATCTTACACATGAAAAGATATATTCTAATCTTTTTTGAATCTACAGCCATAGGCTGACAATGACAAACATCTCGAACAAAGTTTTAAAATCCTTCCTTGACTTGGCGGGTAGAACCGGCTGAACCAACTAGATTTATTCACCCATTTTCAATATTCAAACCAGTAAAAGTGAGTCTGTTTTTTTACCTCAACTCGAATGGTAATAACTGTCGATATCGTATTTCTCAATACAAATGGCACGGCACATCGTAATGTTTTGCCAACAGTCAGCCGATTTTTGATCGCTGCGTCTCTTTCTTATGGTCGTTTCAATTAATCTCTCTCTCTTAGCTCTATACAGTAGAGAATATATAATTTCATATCTTTGGTCGTATATATATATATATATATATTATGACTGGGTATGTCAAACTAGGTTGATGCATTGGATAGTAGAAAAAAATGGTGCGCAGCTACAATATCAACGGAAATATCATCTATTATGCCACCACGCGCGATTCCTAGTAGACAAACCAGACGAGCTCAAGCTGGTCACCCCTACACTGTCAGGCTCGAGACCTGTCGAACATCGCTATACCAAGCATCATTCATCAATAGAACGGCAAAGTTGTGGAATTCTTTGCCTAGTGAAGTCTTTCCTGATGCTTACAACCTCCAAACATTCAAGAAAAATTCCAACACCTTCCTTCTTTCCCAAAATTCCACCGCTGGCTAACACGATGTTCCTCGAACATCATAGGTTTCCCTTTCGTGTTGTCCACAGATAAAAAAAAAAAAATATCTGTCTGAAATACATTATAAATGAAAAGCGCGTCAAAGTTTGCCTAGTATATACTTACCTCTGACTAATTCAGCCGTATCGACGATTTCGCGGTTATTACTGAACAGTCCGGATTACCTTCAGACATAAACGTTTCTAAAACCCCCTGAGATGAAGTGTTAAAGTGTATCTATTATGTCGATTTGTAGGCAATACGATTTACTGGAAGAAAGTCAGTGACAACATGTATCTACAGTTGAAAGTTTCAGCGTGAGAGACGTCTGGTTATACTACATAGTAATCATAATTTTATTTAAATTAAAATATTGATTTGCAATTGTCTCTTGAGAATTTCGGAAAAAATCAATCTAGACACCATGAGGAGACTTCGTATAGTAGATTTTTTCTGTAAATCAAAAATTGGTATTATGGCAATCGTTTCAAAAACGATAAAGTCGATTCGTTTCAATTTGCGATATTTCTCAAACTACCAATTGTGAATTACTGTGAATACCACTTTGTGATATGTTTGAATTGAGAATTCTGAAGCAAATAAGATATGCTAGAGAAATATACAGAGTCACATTTGGATAAAAAAAAAATAAGGGTTAGTTCCAGTTGAACAGGTGGATGAAAAAAAATTGTCGTTTGGTTCGAAGAAAGCGGTATTCATTGACCGCCTAACTCCTGTGAACTTGAAATTTTCATTTCTTTCAATCGAAATCCTCCCAGTTGCTATATACATGTCACCTGTGTCACCCAGTATACTGACTAACCATGAAGATTCATGTTTTTGAGGATATGACACCAGAAGCCACCCATTTTGTGATTATTGCGAATAGGGCGAATTTATTTATACAATCCAATGAATTACTCTTTGTATTCATGTTTTCAAAAATGTTGTGTTTTGTTCAATTGGTAAAAATCTTTGCTTAGTGAAGTATTTCCCGATGCTTACAAACATCAAACTTTTGAGAAAAATTCCAACACTTTCCTTCTCTCCTAAAATTCCACCGCTGGCTAACACGATGTTCTTTGAACATTATGGATTTTCTTTTCATGTTGTCAACAGATTTGAAAAAAAATGTATTTCATTGTTCGGTTATTGTAGGAGGCGCACATGAGGAAGCACTTCAATGTGGATGAGGAACACCGCAAGATAAGGGCCGCCCCGAGCCCCACTCCGCCCAGCCTGGGCCGGTCACATGACAGCCTGCTGTCTCAAAATGACAGCGAACAGGTCTACCACTACCTGGCCGGTAAAATGCAATATCTCGATCTGGACCTGGAGAATTCCACTCCGGCTTGCGCTAGCAGCAGTACAAAGAGCCTGCCCAAACAGCAAGAGGACACTGTGTATAAAAAGGTTGACTTTATGAAGACGCAAGCATTCAATATCACCAGGAATATATTGGAGAAGGAGAGGCAGGAACCGGTTACGTTTGTCAAAAAATGAAATTTCTGACCAGGGTTCATCAAAAATATATATCATAACCACACAAAACCTTTTGGAATCCTGGTTTTCCATTAAAGACCTGTCGACTATCAGAGTGTATCAACATCTTCATGAATGTTTAGATATTTTAGTGAAGAATATCAATCGATTATCGAGATTCTTCATTTTGTAATGGTGATATTCTCGTACTGACAATTCCACGTTTTTGCTGAAGCCTACAAATAAAAAAAAATACATTTACCACTGATTCCAAACTATAGATCATTCCTGGAAACAATTTTCTACTACTTTTCAAGACTCTAGGTTCTGTGTTTTCATGTTCACCATTCATGAATGATGGATGATTATGTATTCATTATTATATTAAATAAATATTCTGACTATTCAACTTTTTGGTCTGTTCTATTTGACTTTTGAAAAATATGTCCACTATCACTCAAAATTCATAAAAAAGTAGTTGATCAAAATACAGTTTCATTGATATTTCAATGAACAGCTAGGAATATATATATTTTTATCACGAGCTTTAGAATTGTAGAAGGGCCAAAAATATTGTTTATTTTTTTGTAATTTTGTAGCTTTAAATATAAAAGTGGCCATTTCTTGACGTTTAAAAGCATATCAATATTTTGATATATTTTTTATTCTTTGTATAAGTATATTGTTTACAATTTATATAAAATTTAATGATGTTGTCTCACCATGTTGTATACAAATAGATATAAAATATATTATTGAAGAAATTATTGATGGTTTCCTTGTCAACAGGGCCGGTTCAAGGTGAAATTTTTCCGCAATGATGCAGAATATTTAGAATCTGCAAGTTGTGTCAAAATTATTTTTTTTAGATCATCCAATTATGCAGTTATAAATATGGTGTTTCATTATAAAAAATGAAAATGTTTAAAAACTGAACATTTTCATGAAATATAAAACTTTTGTACTCACTTCTTTTTATGAATTTTTCAAAATAATTTTGCAGTTGGGGTGCAAAAATACGGAAAAACCCTGTACGTGAATCGCCCAAACTTAGTTACCAAGTTGGTTTACTCAAATCAGCTTAGTCAAGTCAAAGGAAAAAGTGAATGGTGTTTAGTACATCAGTAGTTTAAGAACACCTTCCACATACTAATATCCTTAGAAACCCTATTTTAATTTGTTTTTGGACTTATTATCTCTTACATACACATAAAACTAAAGCACTATCAACAGAAATGAGGTAAATTTATTATCAAAATCAATAATGTATCACAAAATTTGGAATGCTCCATTTTCAATACATACTGAAAGAATTTCTAATCATCTTTGGATGCATCAATTTCCTCTAGTTCCTCAAAGTCTGAGGTATATTTATTAAGAACATATAATGCTAACAGCACTGGTAATAAGGAAAACAGTATCACAGCATTGAACTGAATCATATCACATAGTATCCCAAACAAAATTGGAATTGTGAGACCAACAAGGATCCCCACAATATTGTTAATAGGCCCCAAATGCTCATTATTTCTTTCTGAAAATACTTTGCTCCAAGATGTGTTAATATAACCCCTAGCAAATGTAATGGGTATAATAGAAAGAGCAAATAGTGGATATGTGGGAGAAAAGCACGCTATCAATAAAGAGAAAAACAAAAATACTAATGCTTGCTGGCATAGAATTATTGCAGGAATTCTTTGCAGCTTTTCTTGCATACTGTTTGTAACATAAGTTGCTATGAACATGACTGCATTGATATATGCAGTAGTACATCCTATAGTAACAGAATCTGACTGGTAATTCACTTTGAGAATAATTGAAAATTTAGTGAAAAATATTGTGAAGCATGTGGTGAACAGAAACTTTGTGACTAATATATCCCAGTTCTGTTTGTAATTGGATCGTTTTGCCAGGTCTGTTGCTTTTGAAATGTGGCTAACTGCTCTTTCAGATAAAGTTCCGTCAGGACATTCACTTGGCAAATCATCTTTTTCTCCAGGAATAGCCAAAACAAGACCTAGAAAAAATAAATCAGTAGTTTGTGAATAATACATTAGATAAGAACATTTTAAATGGATCTGATTCATCAAATGGTTGAATTAGAAAATACTACATTGGTAAGTGAATAGATGTTCATCACTCACATGCATTGATAAGTGTAAGAACTGCTGCTATGACACAAACCAAGGAGAATCCAATATCAAATAAACAACCACCAACCACAGGACCAATTATGTATCCAACAGAACTCAAAATATTGTAAATCAACAGCTGGAATTCTCTTTCTTCTTCATTAATATTCTTCATAAACAATGCCTTCACTATATCATTTGATTGATTGGTTAAAGCTGAAAATACTCATAGGTAAAGGGATACAGAGATATTGATGAAGTTTACCAAAGAGGCTTCTGCCTAGAATGGTGAACCAACAACTTCCAGTCAAAATAAGTAAGAGATGGGAAACTATACCAATACTGAACATTGTAAACAATGCATTCTTTTTTCCTTGGTAACTCACAAGATCATTCTGTAAAAAAATATGCAATTTTATCGCTCATGGATTTGATATGCCCTGTTACATTATCAACTCACAGCAATATCCCATGATAACAGTTGACATATCAAAGTCAGAACAGCCAGACATCCTATGGTCAAATTATTGCCACCAAGTACAAACATATATGGAGGAAGTAATGGGTAAATCAGTCCAAAGCTAATGGAATCCTGAGAATGGAAATGCAATGTAGATCTACACATATAATAATTCAAAAGATAAATCAATATATCAACTCACAAATAATGTGATCAATTGAAGCTTGAGAAGGTAACTACTGGAGTCCATTTCTTCGATGTGATGTGAAACAAAACTATTGATACACAAGAAAAAATGAGACTATATACTTCAGGATTTTTTTCAGTTGTGGTTTCAAGCATCAGCAGATGCTCATTCAAGACGAAACCTTATCGCTTGTTGCATAACCCTGGGGAATTTTGACTACCACAAATAATTGTGAGGATGTATTTCTTTACATTGTACTTTGCACTGGCGTTTCAACACGTGCTTCGATAAGAAAATACTTCGAAAACGAAATATTCTTAATTTTCTCTCATCTTGACATTTAATTTGAATTTGCGTATGGTCACAGATCACCCTTCTGTCACGATACGTGATTGTCTATGCATGGTTGGTGGTCTTGCCACAGATTTTGCGGTGTCTTGTTGGGGACTCTTGTGAAACAGCTGACAAAGATACTAGTCCACGTCCACGGGCGTCGGGAAATCAATTTTCTTGGGAATAAAATTCAGATAGTTTTTATGATACATGAGGATGGACATAGCGTATTCATAGTAAGAAACATGAATTTGAAACGGATAAGATCTTAATGCATTATTATTGTGAGAGATGGATATGATAAACATGTCGAAAAAGAACTTTCGAGCATAAAATTCTATTTGGAGATGTTAGCACGGGGCTGGCGCGCTTAAATTTGTCTCAAAATCTTGGTATCCGTCATAGGAAATATATCCACTTTCGAAAATCCACTGCACCCCTTGCAAAAAAGTTACAGTGGAAACTACCCCCAGCAAACAATTGAGGGTGTAAGTACGGAGCTGGCTCGCAGGAATTTGTCTCAGAATGTTGGTTGATTGGCTGGTAATGATGAAAACTATCTGATTTATTCAATTATTTTTTTTATTCCCAAGAAAATTGATGTTTCGACGCCCATGGAAGTTATGCCGACTTCGAAAATTTTATCTGCTATCTTTGTCAGCTATTTCATACCAAATTGTGAGTTTATTATTGTCATTTGTTAGTGTCATTCATGGAGACAAATGACACTTTCCACTTTTGGTACTATTTTTTGTGAGTGTAGCTGACGAAAATTGCAGCGAGAATGTCCAAGGCCAACAAAACGTTCATGGGTATCGAAAGAAAGATTTTTTGAGTAATTCCATCCATTCCATCTGGAGATGTGCACGTATTTCCAACATTCAATAACTTCCTATCATTGCGTAGATTAATTTTTGTCAAAAAGAGCTTACCATCGTTCAAAACTCAGGTACAAACAGTGTTTGTCGTTCTTTCTATTGGAGAACATGTTCAGGGGAGATTGTTGCCAAAAGGCTATCAAAAACCCGTATTTCATTTATACGAGATTCCTAAAATAAATCCGGATATTTGATAAAATATAAACTGTGATGAGGCTGTGATGGGAGAGAGGAGGCCTTTCTGTGGGACAAAAGGGCTCATGGCGAAACACCCGCCCCACTATCAAAAATGTTAACGCGCCGATGCAATACCTCATAGGTGGTGTAGAAATTTGCTAATTGAAATAAAACTGGACCTCCTCTGGCGTCCCTACAATGTCGAAGTATCATGGGTATTCTAGCATAGATATCTATTTAGATTAATGCTCACATTTTCAGCCAAATTAGGGTGTGCCAACCCCGTGCTGATACCTCCAAATGGAATTGTCTGCCAAAGTTCATTTTCGTCATGAATACCCCATTTCTCACAATATCAATGCATCAGGGTCTTCAGTTTCTGATTTACATCGTTAATCACATAAAAAGAGATATCGAAATATTTTCCTTCTATGAATTCGCTATTTCCACCTTCACATACCATAAAAAATATCTGGATTATTCAATTTATCCTTCAACTACAAAAAAAAGTGATCTCCCGACGCTCATGAACGTTATGCCGACCTTAGTAATTTTAGCTGATATCTTTATCAGCTATCTTCAAACCAGTTTGTTGCGGCTGGACCACAGGATGGCATGAATGAATCATATATGTAATAATGTATGTTATTATTACATATATGGAATGAATGAGGCCATGATCCTGATCTTTTGTGATCTAATTATCTCTGTCATGATGGAAATTTATTTCAAGTTGCTCAGGTCACAGTATATTATCAGGTGCTCGCACTGACCTATATATATATAGTGAGGTGGTTATAACCATCTCAATATATAGGTTAGTGGGTGCTCGTGATGGTCCACCATGGTTAATGAGCCGTGAATCCGTGATTAATACGTGATCTAAAATTTGATGTTGGCAACACTATAAAATTTCCTTCAAGAAACAAACATCGAACAGCTGAGTTCGACGTTAGTAGTATATTTTGTATACTGATGTAGGATTTCCTAAAAAAAATCGAAATTTTTGTGAGCTTGTTCCTGTATAGTGTTTTAACACTGTGTTGTGTAAGTGTGATTAGTTGTAATGCATTCTTCCAATACCATATATGGCGACTTATATTATTACGTGTCAATATTTCACAACAAAGGAAAAAAGCAAGATTATGCATGTAGCCTTGATCATAACTTCCTCATTCTGCTCTAGTAGTGACTGAAAATAGCTCTTTGGCCTAATTTCCCGAATTATCTTCAACACTTTCAGATCACACTTCAAAATTTATTATGAGTAATGAAAGAGAGTCAAGTGAACCCAAAGATACTGGGGGATTACCAAGGGACAGGACAACTAGTGAGTGCTCATATAACAGTGATGATGGCGCTTCTGGATTTGTTGGAAAACGGTGAGAAATTGTAAAATTAAATCAAATCTTATTGACTGTTTCAGTAAATATCATTATCTAGTAATTACTATGTTTCAATGAATTCAATGGAGATAATTAATGGATATTCAAGATGTGATTTTCTTTGTTTTGAATGGAAATTCCTCATTTGTTGGCATTGAATTTGAACTAGTGACTGGGTTGTGAACTATACTCGATAATATATTGAACAATTCACTGTACAAAAACGTAAGTAAATTATGCTTCTTTGACGGGTATTTAATAGTGGTTTAATAGGGTGTTTAATAGGGTGTTTTCCAGCCACAGGATTGAGTGTTCAATAAAAGTAGTAATGATCTCTGTTAACACCCGCGTTATGTAGGTAGGTATATTTTTAGTTCACCTTTTTTTCCTTCATCTTCGTGATTTGAAGATTTCGATTTTATTTTAATTTTTTTGTTATAATTGATTCGTATTCAAATATTCACTACATATATAGTTGTAAATAAGTTCGGTTTTGCTTCTTTTAACGCATGCCTGTCAAAATTTCCCTGGCGGGCTTATCGTGAAGAACCAATCGAGGATTAGTATCACTCTGTACTCTATCGGAATCACATATCTCTTGTGATTTCTGTTTCGGTTCGCGAGAACTTTACAATTTTATCATAGTGCTACCGGTACATCGTAGTCCTATCTCCAACGCAAGTATTCACTGAACCAGCCTAACAAATTATACAGTCCACAAAGATCTCGTGGATAGGTGGTTGCAACCCCGTCAAATGGTCAGAAGCGAGGAAGAAAGGAATCCAGGTAAGTCCTCCTTTGGGTTATTTTGACAGTCGTTTCATTTGCAATACATACCTCATCCAAAACACAACATTATTTGGTCCTTCGAGCCGGATTGTCAGTGAATATTTGAATTATTATATCGATTACATTTCCTCTTTAAAACTATTCGAAATAAATTTCATTTGACCTTGAATTTATTCATCTAGTAGTCGACAATTTGCAAGTCGGAATCCCCTTTTTTGCAGAACTTTTTTGGTTCGCTGAACGTTCGCCACCTCGACTAGTTTTTACTCAGATTTAGCTTCTATTCAGTTGACATTACTCATTCTGCCTTCTCTACTCGCCTTCCGGCTTATGAATACAATACCTGTCGGTATTGTGTTTGCATCAAAAGTTTAATATTTTTTATTTTCTGAATTTTCTATCGAAAAAAAAAAAAAAACAAGTAAGGACCTCTAAATAAAATGGCTAATAAAATAAAGCAATATCGCGCTTCTCGAGATATTGCTAGTGATAGAATTCTAGAAATATGGCAGAGTGCAGAATCTGCAGTCACTGATGGCGATAAGCGCACAGTTTTCAAAATGAGGTTTATGCAACTGTCTGGAATATATGAAGAATTCAATGTACAGCATAATGCGATAGTTCAAGCTCTTGCTGTACAGGACGGTGCAGATTTGGGCCCTGAAAAAGACATTCGTTCCCAGGTGGATCGCCAATATTTCGAGATAAAATCGATTCATCATGACCTCTTCGAAAGTGTTCCTATAGCTCAGAACCCTCTCACGAACTCTAATATTAAACTTCCAAAACTTAATGTTCCATTATTTGATGGCACCCTAAAATCCTGGACTACCTTCAAAGGGTTATATGATTCTTTAATCCACGGTAACAATTCAATTTCTAAAATTGAAAAATTCCAGTATTTATTATCTCTACTATCTGGAGAGCCACTCTCATTAATAAAAAATCTCCCGCTTGAAAATGATAATTATGATATTGCTTACAAGAATTTGTGTGGTCGTTATCAGAATAAGCGAGCTCTAGCAACCTTTTATTGGAACGAAGTCACTAGTGCTTCCAAAATCAATCTTGAATCACCTTCTGACTTGAGAAAGTTATTAGATACCTTCAATAATAATTTGAAGGCTTTAGATAACTTAGAATTTCCTGTCGATCAATGGGATTTTGTTCTGTTCACTTTGCTTTCAAAAAAGATTGATGATGACTCCCTCAAACGTTTCGAAATGAAACATGCCTCCTCAGACGTACCTACGTATACTGATTTGTACTCGTTTCTGGATAATCACTGCCTTGCCTTGCATTCTCTTTCACTCGTGAAGACACCGACCAGATTACACCACAACGTTAATAATAGAAAGGGTTATTCAGTTCAAAAATATCATAGCACCCCCTCAAGCTCTCCCAAGTATTCATCCACTATGTTAACGAATACTGAAGATAGTAAACAAAAATGTCCTCTTTGTAATTCAGATCACACTATATATAAATGTCCTAACTTTTTATCTAGGACAGCAAAGGAGAGATATGAGATTGTTAAGCAAAATAAGTGGTGCATAAACTGTTTAGGATTCAAACACATTGCAAAAAATTGTTCATCAAACTCTGCTTGTTTCACTTGTAATAGTCCTCATCACCACACGCTTTTGCATTTCAATAGCAACCACACAAAATCGTCTTCCGGTGATATCAAAGAACTGCCCGCTTCCTCAGCGACTCCAACTCTCTTGGAGCCGGAAGTAAATGCTTTAACCAGTATTTCTTCGACTACGACAGTTTTGCTCTCTACTGCCCAAGTTGAAATTCTCGATTCTCGAGGGAATTTTAAGATTATACGTGCTCTTTTGGACTCCGCGAGCCAAGGTTCGTTTATTACAGAGAGCTGTGCAAAGTGTTTGAATTTACCTCTAGAAAATTCCCGCATTTCCATTAAAGGCTTGGGAAATATGACCTCAGCGGTTTCTTCCTCAACCTTATGTAGTATAAGACCCGTAGGCCAATGTCAACCACTAATAAATGTCAACGCGTCCATTATCCCTCAAATTTGTTCCCAGATGCCTGTTACTTCTTTTTCTATTGAAGAATGGCCTCAACTTGCAAATATCACATTAGCGGATAAGCGGTTCAATATTCCTGGACCGATCGATATGATGCTTGGCGCTGATATATTTTCTATGATTTTATTGGATGGAAAATTGTCAACACCTGATCGACCTACTGCATTCAATACGATATTTGGTTGGATCGTAATGGGAAAAATGAAATCAACCTCTATTACGCAGGTTAACTCCTTTTTTGTCTCTTGTGAGTCTTCGATAGACGATACTTTGAAATTGTTTTGGCAAATCGAAGAAGTACCTGTCATTAACTCTATATCTCCAGAAGATTCCCACTGTGAGAACATTTTTCGAAATACTCATTACCGCAACAGTTCTGGAAGGTATACCGTTTCCCTTCCATTTAAGGACAGTGATCCGTATTTCAATGGCACGCGTTTCCTGGCTCTCAAACGTTTTTATTCATTAGAAAAACGCTTGTATCAAGATCCTCTCTTATTTTCCGAATATTCTAAATTCATGAAAGATTATCTTGATAATAACCATATGGAAGCTGTGAATGTTCCCTCTCCACTGGAAAATAATTATTATCTTCCTCATCATTGCGTGACGAATCCCAATAGTTCAACTACCAAACTCAGAGTGGTGTTCGATGCATCAGCAAAGTCTCCCTCTGGTTTGTCTTTGAATGATACCCTCTTAACGGGAAAAAAGCTCCAACAGGACCTGGTGGGCCTTTTATTGAATTTTCGTCTGCATAGATTCGTATTTACCGCAGATATAATGCAGATGTACAGGCAAATTGCAGTAAAAGAATCACATTGCGATTTTCAACGCATCTTATGGCGGTTTTCTACGAAAGATCCTGTCCAGGACTTCAGATTGACGACAGTCACTTTTGGAGTATCTGCAAGTCCTTTCCTTGCCATCAGAGTTCTGAATCAGCTGGCTGAAGATGAAAAAGACAGATTTCCTCGCGCTTCAAAAATACTACAGACAAATGTCTATGTGGATGACATATGTTCTGGAAGTCACTCCTTAGATGAAGCAAAATCTCTACAGATGGAACTGATATCTTTGATCAAACTTGGTTGTTTCCATTTGAGAAAATGGTCTAGCAATCACCCCTCTCTTCTCGAGAATCTTCCCCCCGAAGATTGTCAACAGTCTGAACTCTCGTTTGATTCAAATGACTCTGGTATCAAAGTTCTAGGCCTCAAATGGAATCCTTCCTTTGATAATTTTCTTTATGATATCAAATGCCTAGATAAAGCTTGCACAAAAAGAAGTATTCTCTCTGAAATCGCCAGGATGTTTGATCCTCTCGGTTTCTTGGCGCCACTCTCTTTCTTTGCAAAATTCTTGATTCAGCATCTCTGGAGTTTAGGTTGTAAGTGGGATGACGTTCCTCCAGCCTATATTGTAGAAAAGTGGACGCAGTACAAGTTAGAGATTCCTTTGCTTTCGGATTTGAGAATTGCACGACATTGCTTGTTAACGAACTCTCATGCTTATGAGCTGCATGGCTTCGCAGATAGCTCAGAGAGGGGCTACGCCGCTGTAGTTTATCTTCGATTAAAAATATCTGAGAACGAATTCGACACTAGGCTGCTTTGTGGAAAATCTAAAGTGGCACCACTCAAAAAACTGTCGATTCCCCGGCTAGAGTTATGTGCATGTGTATTGTTATCGAAACTCATGGAATATATTTCGCTGACCTTGAAGGATTCTATTTGTTTCGATCAAATATATGCCTGGAGTGACTCTATGGTCTGTCTCACTTGGATAAAATCTTCATCTCATCGTTGGCAAACCTTTATAAGTAATAGAGTAAGCTATATCCAAGACAAAGTAGGTCCATCTCACTGGCACCACGTCAGATCTAAAGATAATCCGGCAGACTGTGCGTCTCGAGGATTGTTACCATCGGAACTTCTAAATCACACCCTTTGGTTCCATGGACCTCACTGGTTAACTGTCCCTAAGAAACAGTGGCCGATTTATACTCCTGAGTTCAATTCCTCTGATGCCTTAGAGGAAGAAAAGAAGATTGTTCTTGGTTCTTTCGTGTCATTGGATTCTTTAGACTTACTTCTAGAACGCTACTCCTCTCTCAATAAGATAAAGCGAATAATTGCTCATTGTATCCGTTTTGTTGAAAATATGAAAAATCCAGTTAAAAGGGTTTCCACCCCTCTCACCGTGCAAGAGTTGCATAATTCCCTGTTGGTGCTGGTTAAACGTGTTCAACACACCTCTTTCTCGTCAGAAATTGCTCATTTAGAAAATAAAATTCCTCTATCAAAAGTATTTAGAAAGCTCAACCCCTTCATTGGGGAAGATGGTGTTCTCAGGGTGGGCGGACGTTTGCATGCGTCTGGGCTAGCCTATGAGCAGAAACATCCTGCTCTGTTACCGCGAAAGCACCGTCTCACTGAGTTGATAATTGAAAGCATTCACAAAGAACACTTCCATCCTGGCCTTCAAACTGTTCACTTTTTAGTGGCACAAAACTTTTGGATACTCTCTCCAAAACAAACTATCAGACACGTACTCTCAAAATGCCATAAATGTTTCAGGTTGAACCCTGTTCCCTTGACTCCCTTTATGGGTAACCTTCCAGCCTTGAGAATTAATCAGGTCAAACCTTTCTCAGTCGTGGGAGTGGATTATGGAGGACCTTTCCACATAACGATGAGCAAAGGTAAAGGAATCAAATCTCAAAAGGCTTACCTCTGCTTGTTTGTGTGCTTTGCCACTAAGGCAGTCCATATTGAACTAGCCTCTGATTTATCTACAGACGCGTTCATCGCTGCTCTCAGACGTTTCGTTAGTCGACGAGGACGTCTTGGTAAAATTTTTTGTGATCAGGGTTCCAATTTCATTGGGTCTCAGAGAGTTCTTTCTGAATTCATGAAACAAGCTGCTGAAGCCGAAAAAATATCCTTTTCATTTAGTGCTCCTGGTTCTCCTCACTTTAACGGTCTGAGTGAGGCCGGTATTAAATCTATCAAGACACATCTTTTCCGTACGATAGGATCCCAAATATTGACATACGAAGAATTATATACCCTTTTGGTCCAAATCGAGTCATTGTTGAATTCTCGACCCCTCTGTGCGCAAAGTTCCGATCCTAACGATCTCACTTCAATCACTCCGGGCCATTTTCTTACCTTGGAACCTCTCACCTCTGTTCCGGATCCAGATCTTTCCCATCTGAGAATGAATACTCTTAATCGGTGGCAATTGGTGCAACGGCTACAACAAGATATCTGGAAGAGATGGAGTTCTGAATATTTACATACTCTTCAGCAGCGTAAAAAATGGTATACTGATGGTCGATCTCTAAATGTTGGCGATCTAGTCCTGATCAAGAATGAAACTTTACCGCCTTTGCAATGGCGATTAGGAAGAGTTGTAAAAACTCACCCTGGGTCTGATGGAGTTGTGCGGGTGGCGACCGTTCATACAGTTCAAGGGTTATTCCAAAGGCCGTTAGTAAAACTTTGCCCTCTGCCACCACTATAACCTGTAGAAAATACTATGTATTTTGGTGGGCGGAATGTTAACACCCGCGTTATGTAGGTAGGTATATTTTTAGTTCACCTTTTTTTCCTTCATCTTCGTGATTTGAAGATTTCGATTTTATTTTAATTTTTTTGTTATAATTGATTCGTATTCAAATATTCACTACATATATAGTTGTAAATAAGTTCGGTTTTGCTTCTTTTAACGCATGCCTGTCAAAATTTCCCTGGCGGGCTTATCGTGAAGAACCAATCGAGGATTAGTATCACTCTGTACTCTATCGGAATCACATATCTCTTGTGATTTCTGTTTCGGTTCGCGAGAACTTTACAATTTTATCATAGTGCTACCGGTACATCGTAGTCCTATCTCCAACGCAAGTATTCACTGAACCAGCCTAACAAATTATACAGTCCACAAAGATCTCGTGGATAGGTGGTTGCAACCCCGTCAAATGGTCAGAAGCGAGGAAGAAAGGAATCCAGGTAAGTCCTCCTTTGGGTTATTTTGACAGTCGTTTCATTTGCAATACATACCTCATCCAAAACACAACAATCTCATTTCAAGTTGTCAAGAAACATCTTTCATTATCTCTTAACTGCCACAAGGATACAAGGTTGAATAACATTTGAAATATATTGTAATAACAATCAGACCCTTTGATAACTGCTTATTGAGGGTAGATATCAAAATGCGGTTTCCACTTTTAGATAGATGCCCCTCTTAGGTATATTTTTAATAATTTTGTTTTAATAATTGTGTTCACAAACAGAGTGCTACACCGAACCTACATTTTTTCGAATGGGACACCCTGTATTTAATGATTATGAGGGTATTTCTTCAACTGTTTTTCTCCTACCAGTGTTTGAGTGGTATGGTAAAGGTAGTGAAATGGTGCCACTCTCCAAAGCCACATAGCTTCCATATCATTTCCATTCACATTTTATTATACCGGATGTTTCGACTTTCATGAAATGTTCAATATCTCGTTTCCTCAATTGGAATACCCTGTATATTTCAACAGCGATTGATGTGATATTTGATGAGCTTTCATTCAATGTCAAATCAATGAAAATGTTAGGATCCTATATCACTAATGTATCTAGTAGGTGAAAATTGAAAATATATCGCCGGCACATTATGAAAATTCATCTTTGGTAACAGCCATCAATCATATCATTATACAGATATTCAATACATACCTTCAGAATATTATGACAATGACATTCATACATGTTGATAAATAATCAGGAGAATGATGGTAGTTAGGTCGCTAGATGTGACTATCAGTTAGCTTCGCATGTTGGAATCAGTGATTCAATATTGCATTGAACTTCAACTGAATCATTCTGAAGAAATTTGATTCGGATTTGTTCTATGAATTTTATTCTGTAGATAAAATCAGTGAATAGTGCCCATTTCCAGCATTTAATAAACTAATCACAAAAGTAAGTAGTCTTCCACTATTTTATTGTCATTTTGTTATCGATGAAAATTTGGAAGCGAAATTTTAGGGTCAGATAGTACTCGATGAGATCTTCAAAACGAGGTATTGCAACACCCCTCATCCCTATTCGAAATCGTGTGGTTGTGCTCATCCGAATCAGGGGGTTGACGTTACGGGGATCAAAAAATCGGAAAATTTGTTCCTCCTCGAATTAGAAATCGACGAGTCCGAGCGATTTTACACATTTTCATTTTAAAGCCGGAAAATCGAGGTGTTAAGTTTTTGTTGGACCACTCTGGAAGATCGGAATATACTATAATTACTATTGAATATTGTGGAGATGACTTCGAGTATTCCCACTCTAATTTATGAACTCCACTTCGAGAATGGACTACTTCCTTCACTTTCTACTTGTATTTATGGCATTTAAATATGAACGAAATTGAATATTTTCTTATCAGTAGTTGTTTTCATAGTATCAATTTTTGTAATATTGCGCTTCTATGTATATATATGTGTATATTGTGTGTAAACTTTCTGTTGTCTATACGATTTTTGGGACCATGAAGAATTTGATAAATATTTTCTTACATTCTATTATGCGTCTTTCAGAACCAATGTAGAAAAAGAAATCAACTGGTCCTCATAATTCTTGATGTTGCAACTTATATATTAGGTACAGAAATCATCAATTTATATAATTTTAGTTCATTTGACTATCGCATATTGTTAAATATACACCTAATCGTTGAAAGGCAATGGATATCTTTCCTTTCAGACAAAGAACAACCTCCCAACAGTTCATGGTCATGAGTGGCTTGGCCGCTGCCTCTCCTCCAAAATTTGTTTCTCTCGAGGAAATCATGCAGGCAGCAAATGGCATGAGAGACATGGCCTTGGTGCATCAGATCGCTGTCGACAAGGATTTCAAACTGACGCGACCCGAACCGGACCCCAATAGCGTTCAAAAAATCATAAAGGAAACAATGCACAAGGCCTTCTGGGATGTGTTGCGCAGTCAGTTAGCGGAAGAGCCACCGAACTATACCCAAGTTAGTGGCCCAATTATTGATTATTGACCTCAATAGTTGATGAAATTTCATCCCCAAACTTCTTTGTCCTGTTTAAAATCGAGACTATAATTTGAATGATTATTTTTTGAAATTGTACTAGTTGAGGATTGCATTACAATAATGAAACATTTCAATCCAGAAAATACTTTATGAAAATTCAATATGTCTATTCAGTTGAAAATATATTCAATACTCAATGTCTATCTATTATCCATATCTGCTTGATCTGTCTTTCATGTAACATACTCCCAAAACTAAATAGAAGGAAAACAGTGGATAGGACGATAAATTTCAAATGAAGAAGAGATATTGAAATCAAATTACTTTTTTTGCCTTCAAGTTTTTCTGTGATCAACTGTGGTTTTGAAGATGAATAGGCGAATGGTATCATTTCTCATACAGATATAGGTACACCCTATAAATATATAACATGTTAATTTTCATTTTCAGTAACATACCATTTCATATCATTTCCCAACTATCTGAAAGGACTATATGCCCATTATTTGTAGAGAGTCATCAAAATTTCAATATTTGTTCATTCCCATATTGATTCCACATTGTGTTTATACAGTTATCTTGTCTGTGACTGTGGGAGGTTAATTTTTCAATGCCATGGCCGTTGTGTAGGATGAATTCAATGATTTGAACCATCACTGAAGGTTTGCATGGAATATATTGCATATAAATGATTCAATGAGTGCACTCTCATTGTATTGAATCCAAAATAAACAAATCTCATACAATAGTTGCCAAGGATTAATTCTATTTGTGGTATCAACAAGATTGAACTTTCAACCTATTCAGCAGTAGGAAATCAATATCAGTAGCAGACTTAAATCAGTATTTCTGTGAAAAATACCTAACATTGCAATTTATGGATTACTAGAATTATTGGACGTGAGAATGGTGGTAGTTTGATTATTCTAAATAGAAATTTTTTCACTTCACAATCACATAGTTTTTATAACATGCTGTTTCGTACTCTAAACATCATACGGCGAGTGACGAAACTGGTATGTTATTAGCTATATTAACAATTCTTATTGGTAGGAGAGTATACAGTGTACATAACAGTATTTCAACTCTCGCCTACGTGACCAGCTACCTTTTCCGCGCTCGTTTGACCAGTCAGGTACCGTTCGGTACCCAGACACGTCCAGGAGGATAACGTATTATTTGTCATACATCAGTTACTGCGCGATATGCTCTTCCTTACCCCCGTATCTTCCATATATTACTGCAAGTTTGCCGCATTTTTGAACTAAAAATCTCAAATGCCCGACGGGGATTTATCCAAATGTTATTTATTTCGTAAACTTTATTCGTAGTCAAATGTTTCATACTGATTATTTGTCCAACCAGTAGCAGTATGCGTAATCCTGCCAATATTTTGCTTTTGTATTGATAACACAGTCCCATCCTCGATAAAACGTTTCATTTTTCAACTATCAAATCTAGTTAGACTCGCTGATTTGGAATGATTGAAGCAATTATTATTTTGCGGTAATTAACATAAAGTAATCTGTTCAGTCGTCAGAATCGTATAATTTCCAGTGGATAAGCTGATTTACTTCAAATAATGAAATACTGATTAGGTTTGTGAGTTCAAAAAATTCAGTTTCTTGAGAATAATAATGATTATCATCGTTATTATTATTGAATAAAAGTCAATCTTCCACTTCTGATATCAGATATTTTTCATTTTCAGTACTCACTATTTCATTTGAAGATTCAATCAAACAGAATCAGATAGTATCACTCATCCCACGGACTACTGATTTCATCAATGTTTGTTTTCATATTTTCGTCAAATGAAATAATTCTCATGGAAAATACAAAATTTGTCCACTTTCCTCAAAAAATTATTTGCATGGTTTGCACTCGATGATGAGTGATAATCTATCGCTACTTAAGAAACAGACTGTGATTTTATCATTGAGAATTTTTTCAAGGCACTCAATTTGTTGGAAGAAATTAGAGAGGGTTTATTTTCTGTGCTTCTTCCTCAACACACGAGGATTAAACAACAGATATCGGAAATCTTGGACACTGATCTCATTAAACAACAGGCAGAACAAGGAACACTAGACTTCAAGGTTAGTTTTTTAACTTGAAAGTTGGTAGTTATCTAGGTGATTGTATTTCTTCCCTTGTCGAATTAGTGGTCTAGTTTACTAAAACAATGCTTGAGGTGATGAACTTTCTTCATGTGAAAGATTTTGATATATTTACAGCAATATTTTTCACAATCATCACTCTTGAAGATATTCGTAAATTGATGGAATTTGCAAAATATTGTAATTGCCATATAACCAGAAGCAAAGCTCATCATTGTCAAATATAATTTCTATATATACATATCTCTTTCAGAATTATGCCACCTATGTGGTTTCTGTGATGGGAAAATTATGTGCCCCCGTACGTGATGATAAAATTCAAGAGTTATCAGAGACTGCTGATGTTATAGATACTTTCAAAGGTATCCTTGAGGTTAGCCGAAAAAAATATTTTGTTATTAGAAAACATCATTTAGGAATTCAACAGAATAACTGTGAATATACCAACGAATGAGTACCTAATGTTTTACAATACAGGTGTTGGAATTGATGCAGCTTGATATGGCTAATTTCACGCTCCAAATGGCTCGTCCAGACATCATTGCCAGTAGTGTGGAATTAGAAAGAAAGAAATTTGCAGATTTCCTTTCCGTGCAATATGGTAAGAAGATATGAGTACATATATCCTTGTGCAGTTTTTTTATAATTATTGGTAATGAGCATACCTAGGCCGAATTATTGTATTTTTTTGTAATTTTGTATTTTAATACAAATTGTAGAGGGATTTACTTGGAAATCGAAATATTCATGCTCATGATGGCGGATTCAATTGACAGTAAATCGGGATTGGTGGTAAAAAAATATATGGAATTTTGTTATCGATGAACGTACAATTATCAGACTAAGTTATTTCATTGACACATACTAATTCAACATCTCCAAGATATTAACAACTATCATTTTCTAATCCTTAGTTACCATTTTTTATCGCTACTTCGATGTTGGAATCCATTGTCACATGAATCAAAATTTGTACGGGTTGAGAAGAGCGGGAGTTTTATAGTGGACTCCCAACCACTTCTGGGGAACTGAGACTGCAGAATTGAAATCGTGAACCATTTCAATTAAAAAATTAACAATCCCTGGCTTGGTTCGAACTCACGACCGTCCGACAGAAACGCTTCTTTCCCATCTATGTTTAGTTTTGTTGTTAGTTTAGTTTTTCATCTGACATAGGTACCATCATTAGGTATTTGGTTACGGTTTCAAAAATGTCTTCTATCCTTGATGAATTGAATCCATGGAAGAAAAAATTACTTACGAGCTGAACATTTTCCAGATGGCTTGGAACACACGAGAAAATGGTTGTTGAAGTATGTCAATAATGAAGAAAATGTTCCGAAAGACGTAGACTATGAGAAATTTATCAAAGGGATCTTAAGGAAAGCATTTCTTCAAGCGTGCGCAGAATTGTTGGATTGGCCAGAAAATACAGCTTACCCTGAAGTAAGTTTTGGAATTCAATTCATCACGCGTATAATCATTATGTTCTCACGTACTCACTCATATGTGCCGATCTCAATCAATCAATCAATATATATATAATTTTGTATACAATATGCATTTCCTATTTTCTCCCATTCATTCTAATCCCAAAGTATCGTATTTGATAAATTATTTCGTCATTATTAACCTCAGAGCAATAAAAGATATTTATAAAAAATATTTATTGCTGTAGGGTACTATTAACCACTTATTGGATCGATATTGAACTATCGGAGAACACAAAAATATTTTTTTTTTTATTTTTTTCAGACTTTCATGTTGGACGTTGACAGATTGGAAGATTTGCAGATGAGATGTAGTACTTTAATATCGATAGCCACAATTCTTTTGGTGGCGATAAGCAATGTTGGGGCAGATTTACAGTCATTGGCTTCTTTCAAGCAGGACTTGAAAGATCATATTTCAATACTTCTACAGAATATTAAAACCGACCAGTATGTAGAAATTCATTTTGAGCATTGTACACTTTCTGATTAGTTTCATGGAATCAGTTGTTTATTTTTTTTAGTTATTCAATTCCTGCTTTCAGGAATACTACTGGAGATAGTGTAATCAATTGTTGATTCATAATCAGATATTGATAGTTGAAAGAAATCTATACACTGTGTCTAAGATAAGGATGCACAGTAGAGGTAGGAGATACAAATTTAGTTAAATGAGAGAAACAGGCTGTGAACATTTTCAAAATTAATAATAGTTTCTCAGTTATATCAGAGAAAGTGAATTTTGGAAATATCTGTTATATTTTTTCACTGTTATTGTGACTGTTATATTATTTTGTTATTTCAAGAGGTAAAAAAAAACTGAAAATACTTCTTCATGGCAACTTTTGATATGATTCAACGTACTTAATTTTTTCAAATTCTGTCCTGATTACGTTTTCACAGATTCTGAAAGCTCTTTCCATTCTAGATACATCCATGTATTTGGTTGGTTTCACAAACACGAAACTCGGAGAAATACATGAATTTTAAATCTTTCTAATCTGTACTAATCTCTGAAAACATGGGTAAGAAAATATGAAATAGTTCATTTGAAAATCAACTTTTTTCGATACGTCCAGCTGGAAAACTATAAGTAATTTTGAAATTTTGAAAAACTTTTGGAATGCCTCGAATACGAAACTTTTTTCTCGCCTAACCAAATTTGTATCCCACTTTCTGAGATTCCCACAATGTGCATTCTTATCTCAGACAAAGTGTATATGTAATGCAAATGAGGTTTGGAGGTTTCGTAAAAGGAAATAAAAACATTGATGAAGAATCTTTTATATACAACTTATACATTTTTTGCAGAGCTTTGAATGATATATTACCAAACGTTGCTGAGCAAGTGATAAATGATTTGAAGGAGGCACAAAAGAAACATGGACTTCCAGAAATGTTCCAGGCAGCCGAGGCTAATTTGAAACAACAAATTTTGGATGTGGGAAAACCTGACCACAAAGTCAGGGCTATTGTTAGTAAGTGCCATAAACTTTTTGTATATTTCGGCAAATATCTCTTATAAATTATGAAGAACATATAATAGATCTAGAAATTTTAATGACTTTTGTTCTAACCTGAATACCTATTTGAAAAAAGTTTTGTTATGATTTCAGAACAGAGGATGAAAGAATTTTTCACAGACATTATAGAATCATCGACTGCTGCACCTCAAAAAGTACCCTCTGGGCTGACGGCTTTACAGAAAGAACTGACTGAAATTGCTGGACAATTTCTTAGGATTGTTTCCCATAACAGCACTGTATTTTGCATTTATTATTACAGTATTATAGCCACTCAATTACCTAAACCAACTTGAACAAGTTTATGGGGAAGGAAATAAATATCCAATCATTTTATTATTAATCTTTGATGTCTAGTGCTTTTTCAATGAACTAATATTTTCTGAATGATAATATCGATAATCAACCTGAACATCAGGTTAGCGTGCTGTAATATAAATGTTGTTTACATTCTTATGTTAATGTTTATTTGGTAGGTAACTGACTCAATTTTGAAGAAAAATTGCTATTTTGTGATATTAAATGAAATTTTCTAAAACCACTGTCCTTTATTCAAACAAGGAAATAATCTCAAAGCAATAATACATGCTCACATTAGTAATGATATTATTATTGATGAGTTTTGTGAAATAATTCTCATTATATTATCCCAATGCATTTCACTGAATCAATTAAAATAATACAGTTAGCGGTGTGAAATTTGAATCGAATGAGAGATGGTACTGAAAATTGGGAATTTACTAGACATTTTCCCAATTTCTCTCCGCATTTCTTCATTTCATTGTGTTAATTTTTGTAATGATATATTTTTCTGATTAAAATGATGTGACAAAGGGTGCTGTTTGTTTGAAAGTCAATAATCATTTTTTTTGGCAACTGACTTGATAATCCTGTTATCCGGGATTAAATGCATCACATTACTAGAGTTAGAGAATCTGAACAACAAGACGAATTGATATTTCATTCAACGAATCTGGAATACTTGTTTTTCTAAGACAATAACACAAAACTGATCTTTCCTAACCATTCTTAATAAAACAATGAGGTAATTGTGGTATTATTTATATAAAATTAATCACATCTCACATGTCAAATTTCCAGCAATGAATACTACTGATGAATAAATCCTGCCATTGAGATGGTGGTCCTTTTAAAAATCTCACCTGCTATCTACTTTTGGAGAAGGAAAATGCAAATGTCATTGCAGGTTCCTGTTGCTTCAAACAAAAAAACAATTGCAGAAAGCTTCTCCTCACACACAGTTGGCTCAAAGTGTTATGTAATATGAGGGAAAGATTTATTTTGCGTTTTAGATGATAGCTTCTAATGTAGGTATCCATACATGGAGACCTTGACAAAGTCACATTGAAGTTTCCTCCTCTGGAGTCATCATGAGTTTGAATCGCATGGGACCCAATTATTTTTCCTGAATTTATTTCATTTCCACCAATGAACATGCTTCCAAATGAAATGAAAATGTTTTTTTGTCACTGAATCAATTTGTATCTGAGTTATCTTTAACAATTATTTGTTCAATGAAGTAGAATAATCGCTGATATGATAGTTCATTGGAGGTTGATTAGACTAAATTAACAAGATTCATCAAAAATTAAGACAATTCAGATACCTAATATAATAACACAATAACCATTTGATTAGTAGTTGATTTTCTGGTGGCTATAATAGAATGAATCATCAATGTTTACTGAAAATGTCTGATAATTCATCATGATATTTTGTTCTCCTTCGGAATATTGAATGTCTCCGAAAGGCAAATAGATACATAAATTCTTGATATTATATTTTCAATATCTGTAATGAGTAATAATAATGTTTTATGTTGGTTTGACCAATTTCATTCACTTTGGCAATAAAATGGATGAAAACACAAAAATATTGAAACCTGAATAAACTACTGTCCTAGTTTATTTTTGATCAACTTTGCAAGTTTAACAGAGCATACATCAAGAGGAGTCAGTTGTTCACGATTTTTTAAATCAGGATCTGCCCCATTCTCAACTAGTAATAAGGCTACTTCTTGCCTTTCTTCACCACAAGCATTATGCAAAGCAGTATTGCCATAAAGGTCCTTGTTATTTATTTTCAATTTGTCCTTGTGATCCAATAATAGTTTCACAATTTCAATATTTCCTTTAGAAGAAGACCTGTGTAGTGGGGTACTGCCACGTTCATCAGCAATGTTGATATCGGCGTTATGTTTCAAGAGCAACTCACAAACCTGTAACATCATAAGTACAAGTTCATATATTGAAGCCAGATTTAGTTTCAAGTGCATCTAACTGATCTCACTGATTTGTGTTCATACTTGATAAATCATTTTATTGGCTATACATACCTCAATCCAATTCTTTGAAGCTGCATATTGCAAAGCAGAATGACCCTGTTGATTTTTGTGATTGACATCATCACATCTATCAAGAACAAGCTTCACAATTTCAACATGTCCTGCTGAACTTGCTAAAATTAAAGGGTTCATATCTGTATCATCCATTGGGTTAATGGGAGAGCCGAGTTCCATCAGGTATGTCACAAGTTTCACATTACCACTAAGAACAGCCCAATGGATAAGCATTCGTTGATTCTGTAAAAAAATGAATGAAAACAAGATTTCAAAGGTCGTACAACTATAGATTTTGGGACACACAAATTATCATACTCACTGAATCAGTTTCTGTCAATAAGTTGGGCTGCTTATCTAGTTCACTTTTAACATATTCAAAGTCGCCCTTATGAGCTGCATCAAATGGTGAATTATGATTCATTCTGTACTCCAATCTCGATGAGGACTAATAGTGTCTTAGATTAACGAAATCTGAGGGTAGAAATACCTGATAATCCGATACAGAATCGGATCTGTTGATATTATAAAGTACTATATTTATATCAACACTCAACAGAACTATTTGAAAAAACCGCAAATCATTCGCAATCATACATTTTTTTCAGGTTATTCTTCTTCTATAGCTGTGCCTGACCTGCTCTTTCATTTCATAAACTATTAACCAGTTTCAAGTACATATCAAAGGCCTGTTCGGTGTATCTCCATGAACTACAATATTGTACACTAATTGAGATCGTGTAGCACTCAAACTGTTGAGAGATAAGTTACCTAACTCATCTCTGCTTATATGCTGATTGAATGCTTATGAAATGTGGTACAATTTCGATATACATATCGTCTTTTTACCTCTCTCACAATTGTGATTTCGTGAACTACATAATACAGACGCAGACTTGGTCAAATCAAAGAAAAGTTTCGGATTTTGATGCTGAACTATAATTACAAAATAGCTTCAAAAATTCGAATTGGCAAACCGATACAGCGCATTCGCCACCTTGACAAATTTAAGAGGAAATGGTGAAAGCGCCAATGCACTTTAAAATAATGGTCAACTTTTTGAGAAAATAATTCCATGCATGTGGATCAATGGAAATGAATATAACGATATGACCAATCAACACATTGGAAAACCCTTTCCAAACTAACTGGATGAACAGTTTTGAGACATATCATCAGCAGCGAAATAAAATGTTCTATTCTGAAATTTCGATGTTGTTAGGTACTGTATTATTAATCGAAGTTGTGCTCACTTTATTTGTTGATTGAACATTTTGAATTCGATAATTTCATTGTCATATATAAATGTGATTCATGAAAATTCAAGTTTGTTTTCGTTTATCTTTTTCTCTTTTGGTACTTTGATTATGGGAAATGAATACACTTATCATTATTATTACTATTCTTATTCTTATTATCATTATTGATATAAGATTTTCTTGAGTCAACGCAATATTTGGCACTTTCTGCATGGCCTCAATGCAAAGAAGGTTTTTGGGCCAGACTGAATACAAGCTATTTTTCTTTAGAAATGTGCACCAGAACTGACACCAGTTCATTTCAGGTTGTTCACCTTTTCCTTCCAACTGGAAGATAGCGGGAGTCCAACCAAACTAAAAAAACTAAAGAAGGGCAAGAAAACCCTCCCTCAGAAATAAAGACTGATTGCACTACTATCTCTAAGTAATCAAAAGTAAAAGAAGAAGTAATCAACATCGAGCTCATCCGATATCTAGAGAGCTCAAGAATCGTGTGAAACACCGACAATATGGCTTTAGAGAAACATTGGGTATCCCTGGCTGTAGCCTTGGATATCTCCAAAGCATTTGACAGAGTTTGGCACAAAGGCCTCCTAGCTGAACTTCCGTCATATGGTTTGCCACCCTATGTCCTTCACTATCGAGTTTTTTTTGCAGATGAAGTAGAGTTCAATGGAACAAAAACTCAAACTTATATATCTCTACCAGGAAGACAGATCGCACAATGCCAAATATGATGATGCCAGGTTACATTGTTCCTATAAAGTCGTCGATATCGATCTCTATTCTAAAGAGAGCTATTCGCCTAGTCGGTGATCCTATACCTACGAATCCATCAAACTCTGTGGAATATCGCAGAAAGGTAGACGATTCTCTCTCTTCAACTGGAATATCGTCTATCATGCCACCATGATCGATTCCTGGTAGAAGAACTAGACGAGTTCAGGCTGGTAATTGGTCAGCCTCGAGACGTGCCGAACTTCTCATTACCAAGCATCATCCATCAATAGAACGGCAAAGTTATGGAATTCTTTGCCTAGTGAAGTATTTTCTGATACTTACGACCTTCAAGAACAATTTCAATACCTTCCTCTCCCAAGGATATTCCCAGAACAATATGAAATTTCCTTTGGTGTTGTCGAGAGGTGAAAAAAGTATGTTATATTGAATCGCAATTGAGAATTTTCGAAACATACTAGATATTCATCCTTATTAATTCACAAGTTTGTTAAATAACTATGTATCACACACAACGAACGAAAGCTACGCATGATGAGGCACGTCGATATTAAAAAAAAACCTGTCTTTTTTATTAAACGTCGATGAGAAATTAATGGCATTAAAAGGTAGGTACAGCACAGGGCTCGACGCGACTTCGTATGTACATCCCCTCTCCCTACATTCCTCCTTTTCTTCCCCACCTTTGGTCCGATTGGCTCGGAAAATCGACACTCGCCGTTTTCCGATTACTACGTCCACGACTACGTATTTCTTTGCATGGGTGTCACTATGTCGGAAACTATCTGGTTGCCTGGCCTCAAAACACCACCGAGATGTAAATAGCGTTATTCGAGTTCCGGAATATGTGATATGGGTGTTTGCTTATGAAAATCACGAGCTGATCTGCCGAAGGGGTGAGTATTTAGGTGAGAGTTTCGAGATTCTACCGCTGTCTTAGTGTAATTTGCATGTCGGCATGTTTCATTCTGGGAGTTGTTATTCGAACTGTTGAGTTCTGCATAGATATTTTCTTTTCATGTATCGATTCCTGTACACATCTTCGAGAAAATGTGCATTGGACTGAGAGTTGTTGACCTACATAAAGGGTGCAGCAAAATTATTGTTACCTCAACGATTGAACGGTGAACTACAGGGTGGTTTGTTAGTGGACAGACCACGCATCGTTAGTGACAAGTGATCACCCTACTTGTGGTTCGATGAATTATAATGAGTTAGGGTTAGGAACACCTCGAGTACGAGGTACAGGGCGATATATTAGAATGTTTCCTCAGCAAAAATCTTCAATTTTCGTCTGAGAATTCATATTGAGAATTTAGGCAACTGTGTTGGATATATTGGCAATAATTTCTATATAACACATTTGCCCCACATTTGGAGTGAGACTCATCGATTCCCGATTTTTTCCAATATTCTGATAGCTCAGTGCATTGTGTACAACATTATTTCTCTCCGGTTTTTCACCATTTCCAAACCATAAACTACAGGGTGATACCTGAAAGTGTGTCAATTTTCAAAAAGAAAAAATGAAGTCCAAATTTTTTTCTCAAAATATTGTTGAAATCATCAGAGAACATTGTTTTGAAATATGCAATTCTATAAAACATATTGCAGGTTGATATGCTCAATAACCATAAAAACAAATTCAATAAGACATCATGTATACTTTTTTGTTATCAGAGTGAATTGCTACAGAAAGAATAATACTTCGAATCGTCAAAATATACATGAAATTTTGATAGGACGCATCGTTTTTCGAGAAAATATCAGAAATATTTCAAGCGGTTCAATCCGTATTTTCATTTTTATTATTCATTTTCTATCACTCCTATCAATATTTGTTAGTTGCACCTTTTCTATTGCAATTTGGTCTGATAATCAAGAACAAATTGAAAACACATTTTTTCAGATTTCTTTGTGGGGCAGGAAGTGACATGTGACTCTGAAATCTACGCCACTGCCAGCTTATTTCATGAATAATATATACGAAAAAAATCAGAATCATATTGGCTCACTCTCTGAATTGATATAATGAAAGAACTGTTCCTCAGCCGACACTTAAACACCGTATATTCTGGTAAAAATATATTCTCCATAATTCAGCTTCACCTTAGAGCCCTTCACTTTTTGGTACCTGCGACTGAATCACCTTGTGTATCGAACTTCTTCAACTCCACCGGGGTGTCTTCCTGTAGTCGTCTGAGACTTTGAATTCAACAAAAATTCTGACAATGATTAACACAATATTTTGATGGAGAAAAGATCCACATCGTCTTACAAACATAACTTTTGAAGTTGACTATTTTGAATGGAACATCCTGTATTTTATTGATGATTCGTGAAGCTGCTAGAATTTACCTTCCATGAATGTATATCATACATATTCTTAACTGGTCAAGTCTCTGACTCATGAGCAGTTATTACTAGAAATATCACTCGAAAATTTAAAGCTCATTTGGTTCCTGGTGAGAGGCCATGATCACATTCAAGAGTAACGTGGCATTCTCCCAATGAGAATGAAATGAATGACAATTAATCAAAAATCTTTCGAATTTGTTGAAAAATAATGAAAAACGCTCTCGCGTTCGAGAGATACGTGACTCAAATTAAACGGTCAGCGTTTCAAACATGTTTTGGTTTTGGAATATCCCACATTATTCGTTTTTCCAGCTTCTCTGTGGGATTTTCTCGAATTATCGAAGTTCATGAGATAATAAAATACAGGGTGTTCCATTGAAAAAAAATATAAGTTCGTGTCGTATCTCCAAAACCATACCCCGAAAAAAAAAATCGAGTACGCCACTGGATTCCGCGCAAAATTCTCTATCAGCCTTAGTTCTAAGCTCGACAGTAGTTCTTATGACTTCGTAGATATAGATCACCCTGTATTTTTCGAACGGAAACGGTTATGCAAAATCTGATTAGACCATCTTGAGTTTCAAGAAAAAGTAGGACAGGAACGTGGAAACCGGAAGGAACCATCTTCAATAACAACCGAGAAACCTGACAGTCTCAACCATAATGGGATGCCCTGTAACTATACTTATATGTTCGGTGCCTGTACTGTCCAGCCGACTTGAGGTAAATTTTTACAAGAGCCATCTGGAGCGAAACATAATTAAAATATAAACTCGATTTTGATTAAGCGGCGGTGAGAAAATGGAAAAGTGGAATTGGAAATGGTACGTACCTACCTACGTTCGTTCGGTCGGTTAAATCAATTGAAGAAGAAGCCATTTCAAGCTACCGGTGAGCACGGCCATTTCATCCTGCATATTCTTTTATCGAAAAGCCATTGTATTGTGGATTTGTAAATAAACTGAGTGATAATGAGAAATGCATTTAGGCGAACTCATCATAGTTGTCTGTATCTTCTGGTTTATAGAAATCTCGAATTAGAATAGTGAGGATATTATGAATATATACAGGGTATATCTTCATGAGTTGATGTGATCTGTATGTTTATACTATAGAGACCTGAAAGTAGCATGATTGTAATAATTTGTAGAGACGGTGAAGGAAACATTGAGAATGAAGCTAAAATAATTTCGTTATTGTGAAATTTCCGGTTTAGCCAGAAGTGACGTCAGCTCTGTTATTTTCAACAGAATCATTTGATACCCCTCATGATTCGAATTCATGTATAACCTATGAATCGTGTTCGATTTATTTGTGTTTTTTAGAAAACTGACAAATGCAGCCCTTCGAACAAACGCCATATTTGCCTTCCTTTAAAAAAAACAGGGTGTCCTATGAAGATATCAAAGATGACGTCACCTTCGGAGGAACCCGAAGCTTCACATTAACGAAAATACTTTTGTTTCTACTCCGTCACTTCTAATTTTCAGAATCATTAATCACTTTTGAGTTCTTCATAGTAATAATGAGAAAAATAATAGTTTTCGTGAAAACTTCTAATTTTCAGAATCATCAATCTCTTTTGAGCTCTTCATAGTAATAATGAGAATGATAATGATTTTCGTGAAAACTGGATAGATGTTTGGGAGGCCTAATGTAAGTTTCAAAGATCGCGTAGAAAAATCGTGATAGTAAGAACTGAGAAAGAAGTTTTCAGAATTACTTCTGACATGACAAATGCGCATTTTATGCGCATTTGTCGATATAATAACTTTGGCACGGTTCAGAAATTTTTTCACATTTTTTTCAGTCCAATGGTACTTCAGTAGCTACATTTTGGATACCGCTGAAAAATAGTGTCAAGTGATAGATCATTCGAAACGTTTTCCAATTCTTCAAACGACACCAGAATTTCAGACATAAATGTTCATCCGATAGCGGTTGATAATTTTAGGTATTTCATAGCAGAATTGACTAGATAGCTACAAGTTCTGGTGAACTCTCCAACTATTTCTTGCTATCTACAAAAGTTTTTCTACTGCCAAATGGCCTATCCAGAAAGAAGCTATCTTGATAAAAAGTATATCAGTAACTGTCATTTGGATTTTTTCAATTTGACAAAGAAGTATTTCGTGAGCTGTTTGGGTTGACTTTTGTTTGAGAGATTCATTATTCATAATGGAACACTAATGAATGATCAACAGCATAAAATGAACAGAATGAATATACGCAAAAAAGTTCATTCACACTATTTTGCACTAATCCGTTCTTCGAGGCAAAGTTCACGAAAACAATCGCTGAAAAAAAATATTTTCTTGGAATTGGTTGGGTTTATTTGCAATAGGTACCTAGGTAGTAATAATAGTTGGTGTAAAAGAGAATTTTCAACATAACGAAGTGAAACAAACTGAAAATACTACGATACGAACTAAAAAATATACAATAATCTCTTTCAGCACCATACAGATATCTTGTGGTACAAGTATCTCCATACAAATTGTCTTGAAAATTGAGATTGTGAGTTTTAAATAGATACGAAAATACTTGCAAGACCTAAAATGTGGGGCGCATGCAATAGATAATCGATTGATAGTACACCTGTCACTAACATTTTCAGTGCACTGCAAATGCATGCTATGAACTGTTGTGACTTTTCTCAACGATAAGTAGGCACTACACTCGCTGTGTACAACCAGTTGATTTTTTTTTCGCACTTATTCATTCACATCCTTTATAGATATTCATCACTCAGTTCAGGTTACCGTCGAGATTTCAAATGAAATTAAACAAATACTCAGATTCGGGCTACGCCTTCATCTATTTCAGACCATTCTTTAAAAAACTTTTATATCTACTCTCTGGAAGATGAAACATCGTAATTTCGAAAGCGACCCAGATATCCTGTCGACTTCGCCAATCTATGTGAAGTATAAAAACTACAATCACTCATCGTTCCTGACTACGAGTGAGTCTATATAAAGGCGTTGATTGATATATCAGAGCTGATAAAGTATAATAATTGAACTAATGAATAGTGCTAGAGCCTAGTTGTCATCGTAGTCTTCAGTATCCATACCTTCAAGATATTGAATGTTATATGCTTGACTTTCGATCTAGATGGATACACCTTTTATCAATTATCTCTATCTGCTGATAATAGTGCTAATGTGACCTGACTCGAATTCGAATATGTATATCATGTAATATTTTCAGGATAGTTTTCCTCGCCATCATCGTCATCAATCCAGAATTGACTATCATAATGTAGATTAGATTAACAGAGCTATTCATGATCGAATGTATAAGTAAATCACACTGATCTGGGTGAACGGATTTCGAGGTAGATAATCAATATAATATTTTGTATACAAAGTTACATTGCCTCAAGTATTTTTTTTTTTTGGATTCACGATGCATTTATAAAAGAAGAGATCTCGTTACACAGCAATGATGAATTCAGTTTACATTTCAATACTAGGTAGGAACTCATCCAGGGTAGAGATAATCTCAATCATTCCTGAGAGGTACATCAGTAAGACGGCTTATGCACAGTTGGAGTTTCACCAGAATTATGAACTGCAAAACTGACCCAAATTTCAAAGTGATATATCTCTCTCCGCTCATCTGGTTTTGATGATTTTGTTACAAGTTATAGGTTGATTCAGTAATGAAACTGTGGTATAAATATCCATCCAGATTCAAATTTGATCTTTTAATAGAATAAGATCAAATATTTTAAAGAAGTTCGTAAAATGCAGAAGCTATAGTAGCGACATGTTTTATGAACAATTTGTTCTTTATTCATGTCACTCATTAGTTTTGAAAAATACCATTCTTTCTCTTGAATTATTGTGGACAAAACTTAGTTTCAGGCTCTTCAATGGTCGTTCACTCCAACGCAGTGTATCCTTCAATAACAAAGATAATAATGCGAATAAAAATATTCAGAAAAAATTGCGATACCAGTTGACAACTGTTGCATTCCACAGCATCAATCTTATTGCCACTCTTCCACTCAGTTCATTCTCAAATTTGATTTGAATGGAAATGTCTTCAAACGCATCATTTCTGAAGACTCAATTTACAACTCGAGAAAATAATTGATAAATCAAGTGAGAGGTTCGAGAGAAATACCACTTTGGAATAAGTCATATATCATGGAAATACAACGTAACACACATTCCTAAATATATACAGGGTGAGTCAAAAATGTGTACCGAGCTTTCTGGGGGTGATAGACCATTGGAAAATAAGTGTAGTTTGATGATTAAACTCATGGCCCAAAATGCATATTAAGGGAGATATATCCTTCCAAAGTTGATAAAATTAAAATAATTTCTCCGCATAACTTCTGAATGATGAAAGCCACCCGATTGAAATTTTGTGCATGAATATGTATGTTGTCAAAATACATTTTTTCGTCACACTTCCACATTTCTGATATTGTTATAAAGGGTGTTTTCAGAGGGTGAGTCATGATTTTTTGTAGAAAACTTTTTTCCCTGTATTATTTTCGGTGAAAAAACAGGAGCATTTGATGGAGCGAAGAAAATTACATGAAAAGGTACTTTTATTCAAATACAAAAAATTGAGCCGTTCGTGAGATATTTGAGTTTTTGTAGTTACATGATATCAGCAGATTGATTTTATTCATCGCGAGATTCATCGGTAACAATAATTTAGCAGGCCATAATGAATAATTTTGTTCTCAATTTTGACGTTCATGTCATCAACATTCGAGTCAACATTGTTGTAATCGATTTGTTCGTGTGGTTTTTCTGTGTCATTTATCACTGCGATTATCAACTGAGATTTTAAGAAATATGGCAGGTTATTCGTTCTCTGAACAAACTGATATGCTTCTAATGCTTGGCGAGTGCTTCGGAAATGCAAATGCTGCTGAAATATCGTTATACCGATGAATCTCGCGATGAATAAAATCAATCTGCTGATATCATGTAACTACAAAAACTCAAATATCTCACGAACGGCTCAATTTTTTGTATTTGAATAAGTGTATCTTTTTCATGTAATTTTCTTCGCTCCATCGAATGCTCCTGTTTTTTCACCGGAAATAATACAGGGAAAAAGTTTTCTACAAAAAATCATGACTCACCCTCTGAAAACACCCTTTATAACAATGTCAGAAATGTGGAAGTGTGTCAAAATGTATTTTGACAACATACATTCATGCACAAAATTTCAATCGGGTGGCTTCCATCGTTCAGAAGTTATGCAGAGAAATTATTTTAATTTTATCAACTTTGGAAGGATATATCTCCCTTAATGTGCATTTTGGGCCATGAGTTCAATCATCAAACTACACTTATTTTTCAATGTTCTATCACCCCTAGAAAGCTCGGTACACATTCTTGACTCACCCTGTATATATATACAGGGTGTTTCGTAATTTTTGAGACGCACTCCTAGGGGTGACAGAACTTTTCAAAAAAATTATGAAAGTTTCCATAAACATATGTCCAAAACTGTTTTGTTCCCGAGTCACAGAGTGTCAAAATTCCAAGATTTTTGAGTATTATTAGGCGAATTCGTTCAATGTAGCTGAAGGATTCATTGTATCACGTATTCCGATATATAACATCTAGTTATAAGAATATATATATATATATATATATATATATATATATATATATATATATATATATAAAGTATATGAAACAAACAGGTCAAACAAACAGTCACTTTTATGAATAGACTATGCAGTCCATTGTCGATATTACTATCTGAATAGAATTTGAATAAAAACAGAATTAATTATTGTCGAAGGTTTCGTTATCGAATAAGTCATGGATGTATGTGGTATGAAAACAAAAATATTTATCATCTATAAAAGTCCATCAAGAAGAAAGAATCACTCAAAATTCCAATCTATCCACTTGAGTCGACTTTGTTAGTCAGGGACCTGGCATAAAAAGAGGTCTAACTGTGATTCTATGTTAAATCAAACGGAAATTCATCCACTCAGATCCGAAATCATGTTTGTTTCCTTCTTTCTCATGATACCCTTTCTGTTCTTCATCCAGTTTGCCTAGTAGTTTCATCCGAGAAGATGTCTTCTCCTGGTACTTTGCGGCGGCAAAAGCGCATGGGTCCTGCTCCTTTTGCATCCTTCGAGGACCTCTCAGACGAGGTGAGAGCATCCCGTGTACGTATCACACCAAACCAATGTATATTCCTACACATACATATAGGTATAATTTCGTTTTGAGATGGACGTCTAAAGATCCAACATTTTAAAACATATTTATCTGAACATATCATGCATGCAATATTCGTCCATATATTTATACACAATTGCATTCTATTCATTTTGAATTCGGAATGTACGATGAACGGACTTCCAATAATGGGAATTGAATTGAAGATTGCCGTGGTTTCATTTGTATTGGTTTTTTTTGGTACAAATAAGAGATTACCTTATTATCACGTGGTGCTAAGTTATGGTATCTCATTTGAGACATCTTCTCGAACTGAGTATTCATCAACCGATATTATTGCTTGAGGTGGACATCATATCCACACATCTCGTTCAAGATGATCTTGCTTCTTGAGCAAGATGATCTTGCTTCTTAAGCGAGATGATCTTGCCTCTTAAGCAATATGATCTTGCTTTTCAAGCGAGATGTTCTTGCTCTTTCAGCAATATGATCTTGCTTCTCGAACTTATGATCTTGCTCCTTGAGAGTTCTTGAGTCAGATGATATTGCTTCTTGAGCGAGATGATCTTGCTTCTTGAGCAGATGATCTTGCTTCTCAAGAGAGAGGATCTTGTTTCTTGAGTGAGATGATCTTGCTTCTCAAGCTTATAATCTTGCTTTTAGAGCTAGATGATCCTGCTTCTTAAGTAAGATGATGTTGCTTCTTGACTGATATGATCTTGCTTCTCAAGCAAATATCTTGCTTCTCAATCGACAAATTTTGCTTCTTAAGCAATATCATCTTGCTTTTCAAGCGGGATGTTCTTGCTCTTTGAGCAATATGATCTTGCTTCTCGAACTTATGATCTTGCTCCTTGAGCGAGATGATCTTGTTTCTTGAGCGAGATGATCTTGCTTCTTGAGTCAGATGATATTGCTTCTTGAGTCAGATGATATTGCTTCTTGAGCGAGATGATCTTGCTGCTCAAGGGAGTTTTGATCTTATTGCTTCTTGAGCGAGATGATCTTGTTTCTTGAGCATATGATCTTGCTTCTCAAGCGAGAGGATCTTGTTTCTTTAGCGAGATGATCTCGCTTCTTGAACGATATGATCTTGCTTCCTAAGCGAGATGATCTTGCTGCTTAAGTGAGTTTTGATCTTGCTTCTTGAGCGAGATGATCTTGCTCCTTGAGCAGATGATCTTGCTTCTCAAGGAAGAGGATCTTGTTTCTTGAGAGAGATGATCTTGCTTCTCAAGCAAGATGACCTAGCTTTCTGAGCGAGCTGATCTTGCTTCTTTAGCGACATGATCTCGCTTCTTGAACGATATGATCTTGCTTCTTGAGCGAGATTATCTTGCTTTTTGAACGAGTTGATCTTGTTTCCGTATTAAGATGATCTTACTTCTTGAGCGAGATAATTCTGCTTCATGAGCGAGATGATTCTGCTTCTCAAGCGCCATGGTAAATTTGTCACCACAACCGGACTTGTGACGATTGAAATTTCGCTCGCCATCTTCATCCGCACCACACGCGTAAGAACCTGCTCTCGTTTGCAGCAAGGCAGCCCGGAGGAAAAGAACATCGAGGCGTCGGTGGTGCGTCTGCCGGGCATCCGGGAAGACCTGACGCCCGCCTCGACGCCGGCGATGTCGGAGCTCGCCGTCTCCCCCGCCCTCTCGCACCAGGGCATCAGCATCATCGGAGTCTCGACGGCGGTGACGGCGGCGCCGACGACGGGCACGCCGCCCAAGATGGCCGTCAGGCCATCGGCCACTCCTAGGATAGGCAAGCGATCATATAAATAAATATAAATATAAATATAAATATAAATATAAATATAAATATAAATATAAATATAAATATAAATATAAATATAAATATGAATATAAATATAAATATAAATATAAATATAAATATAAATATAAATATAAATATAAATATAAATATAAATATAAATATAAATATAAATATAAATATAAATATAAATATAAATATAAATATAAATATAAATATAAATATAAATATAAATATAAATATAAATATAAATATAAATATAAATATAAATATAAATATAAATATAAATATAAATATAAATATAAATATAAATATAAATATAAATATAAATATAAATATAAATATAAATATAAATATAAATATAAATATAAATATAAATATAAATATAAATATAAATATAAATATAAATATAAATATAAATATAAATATAAATATAAATATAAATATAAATATAAATATAAATATAAATATAAATATAAATATAAATATAAATATAAATATAAATATAAATATAAATATAAATATAAATATAAATATAAATATAAATATAAATATAAATATAAATATAAATATAAATATAAATATAAATATAAATATAAATATAAATATAAATATAAATATAAATATAAATATAAATATATAAAAATTCTACTTGATCAATATTATGACAGAGATTAAGTCACTGCCATATGCCATATGTCACTATGATCACCGTCCAAGTACTCATCTGCCGAAAAGAAGCTTTTGGACAAAAGATATTTTTAATTTTTTTTTCGAAGCTATAGAAATTGAGGTTTTTAATTTCATCATCTTATGATAAGTAGATGAATGGGTATATTTAATTTCAAAGGTTTGTGAATCAATTGAAGTGATCGAAGAATTTAGTGGACCACATTTCGAAAATTTTCTAGTTGCCATAGCTTTTCAAAATTCTACCGATTTACAATTGGATCGAAACATTCGGAAGTTGCATTCCTTTTGCTGAAGTTCCATTGCTTGAAACTCATTGCATTCTCCTGATTATTGATACAAGAGCTGTTTGAAAAAAGCATTACTGAAAAGAAAAAAAATTGGAGTTCCCATATTCCTCAGGAATTTTTCAAGCCAATATCTCGAAACAATTTCGTAATTTTTGCCTCATCTCATACAGGATGGAAAATTTCATTTTTCTCGAATTTTCTGTATTTTCATTCATCTCTGATAATTTGATGTGAATCATTATGCACTGTCAAGCAATGGAGAACATCTTATTGAAGAGATTGACATCTCTTGAGACACCTGTATTCTTCAACTGATTCAACTATTCAACATTCAACAACTATTCAAAACTACAGTAATTTTCAGACATTTATGAGCTGGAATAGGATATCAAGGAACATTGATGGGGCGATACGATCGAAAATGCTTTCAAAGGGACAAATTTCGATATTCAGTGTAAAACCGCATTCTGAGAGATTTTCTGTGGTATTGACACTGTCATCGACTTTCCAATAGAACCTGATTGGTTATATAATTATGACAGATGTCAAAAATTTCTACGTACTAGGACTTTTTAGTTCATAGTACTTCCACTCTCTGCAGGAAATTTAGGATTCGGGATGGTTTCAAAGAAGGTAAATATTCTTCTTCTGATTCATATGCACCAAGCGAGCGTCATTGAGTTGTTGAGTGGTACGCAATCCGAGATGATGTGTATGGAGGTTTTGTCCTCTTTCCCGGAGTTTCCTTAGATGTCCTCTCAGCCAACAACTCTCAAACTTATGTTAATATACGAATCGGATTGTGGATTCTTAGAAGTGTCTCCGCTTGTCTCTTCCCTTGCAGATCCTACCTTTAGTTGGATTTCTTCAAATTCATTTCTTCGTTTTACCGTTTTGCGATCAAGAAATCATTTATGGTACGAAAAGTAGTCGAGCGATAAGGAAGGCGTTAAAAACTCATGAGTGCGCATCGATGAACTAATTTTCCGGAATTATTATGTTCGCAAATGAGTAAACATATTCATGCAAACAGCCAAATAGGAATAACAATTGACATAATTCATGAAGGAATGCTGAATATTACTGAGTCATATTTATATCTGTATGAAACCACATAGCAATGGTAGCTATAGTAAGTATTGTTAAGGTTGAGATAGTTATCAAAATCAAAAACAAAAGTTTTATGAAATAACCTCACGTACAATGAAATATTCATGAAAGAACCTGCTTCGCTATAATTTGCATAGAATTCGTATGACACTTTTGAGGTAGTTTTGAATCGACCAAGATTAAATCGTCTGGTATATATAAATATTATTCGAATGCATTATTATATCACGCAGGAAATTATGGGTTAGAATTCCGCCTGATTTTGTTTTCTTCTCCTGCATAGATATCTCCCGTGCCAGCAGTTCTTCCCACCATGACAGTCGAGACAGCAGCTCCGAACGAGAGATCTTCGACGGTCACGATAAACACAGTGCCAAACTGGGCTTGGGTTTCCGGGAGGACGGGGCGCTAGAACTGAGATCATCGACCGAAGAACTGGACTTCCAAGACCTCACCGAGAGGAGGCGATCGAAAGGCAGGCCGCAGTCTCCTTCTGTGCAGGACGAGAACAACCATTCCAGAAAAGGGTCCCAATGCTCGGATATAGTGCTGCTCTCCATTTCTGGAAGGACCTCGCGGTAAATATTGTGACGATACCAATCGAAAACTGATGGAAAGACGGTAGAATTCGAAATTATATATAGCGTATGAATTTTTTCTAGTTCCTCTGGGATTTTCTCTTCTCGTTGCCAAAAATGAAAGTAGAAGTTATAATGATTATTTCAATATATTGTCGGGAAGCAATCGATCGATACGCCATTGTGCGCGTGCTGATCTTTTTATCGAGTATTTATCGAATGCATTTTTACGCGAATGATACCTTTTGTATAGAATCGCAGATTCGTAACTATTTTCGCGTGTCGAACATCTACTGACACCTACAAATACCTTCACGTACTTAGCAATCAGAGGAGTGAACCCTTTGGTTTCGATAATAGTGATTACTTCTGGTAATTTTGCAATTACCATGCGATGTTTTTTTTTTCGATTCTTGTCTTGGTACTTACGTATTTCGACCTCAGGAACTCGAATTTCACAATAAAAACGTGCGCAAACTCATATTTTTCGAGATATTCCAGGAAAAAGTATGAAAATCACCCTTCTTGTTTCGGCCTGTTTTGGGTAGGCACCATAGCCATCCGAAGTTTCATTTCTCACATAGATACTCTTTATATCTTCCTTAAACATTCCAGAAGCTGAAAAGAAGGAGAAACATCCTCTAATTAGTTCAATTCATCGTCTTTAGCATCTTAGATGAATCCTTCTGTCATATGGACGGCGCTGTCAAATGTGCATCTGTGATATTTTGACTCACAGAACTAGTGATTCTGACGTAGACTCTCATTTGACAGCGCCGTCCATATAAAAAATGCTGGATCAACCTTCCTCCAAGATGCTGAAGAACGTTGAAGAAGGCAGCAAAGAAGTTGATTAAGTTAATCTAATTTGTTGCCGAGTTGAACATTTAATTTTTTCTCCGATTGTTCATAATGACATAGGAGGATATTGTATTTGCAATTTATTACAATTCCCACAATCTCTTTGTTTTGTCCTGTAGTGTTCAATTAAAATAAAATTTGATAGAAATCGCAGTTTTCGTTGATTATAATTACTTTGCTGCCTAGGCAGGAAAAGTAATACTTTGCTGATTGATATGTGTCAGCAAAATCGATATTTGCTGCCAATCGGAGAAAAAAGATTCTATTCTGTTCAGATTATCCAGTATAGGAAGCCAAGGGTCCGGGCAAAGCCGCCTGTCCAACGTTAGCCATGTCTCGGACGTTTCGGGGCTATCCGGTATCTCCAGAGCTTCGTCGCCCCACAAGATGCTGCTGGAGACCTCTTTTTGCGGCACGAAGCCTTCGGAGGGGGCGAAGAGCGAGGCCGATAGAAATGGGACCAAGGTGGAGGCGGAGGTCATGGAGAAGATACTGTTGTCGAGAAAGCATGATCCGACGCAAGCGATCGTGGCTGGAGGTGAGTGGAGACTCAGCGAGTTGTTAGTGGGCACCCTAGTCCTGAAAATCCCGCTTGGGGCTATAGGAAAACATGGAAACAATTATTTATAGGAAGAAGTTACCAATAAAGGAGAACGAACAACTTCAAACTACCCACTTTTGGTTTCATACAATTATTAGTAAGGCACGAAGAGTCAGTCTGAACATATTCTTGAGAGCTAGTGCTACATTATGTGAAACATTTGTCTTATCAGATCAAAGGAAAATCAAACAATGACGATTGAAGAGAATGTAGATATAACGGAGAAAATCCATTTTGAGTTCTTGTCAGGCTGGTATAATTGCAAGACTGAAATTGCTAATGATTAGGACACAGTTGTAGCAAACGAGAAAGCAGAAGAAATCACAAAAATTATTCTCCGAGCAAGCACACATAATATGAGTAGTTTGAATACCTCGAAAGAGTAAAATCTAGTTCAAGCAAGCAATCAGTAAGAACATCCAATTTTTATCTTTCCATCCAATCCAACCAACTCTAGCGTTGGTGAAATTTCGATGTCACCGTTCAATCTCAATAAATTGCACCACACATTGTTAAATTGTTTTTACTTAGAATCGAATGTATTCATTTTCATATTTTATTGTTTCATATTGTGTCCAACGCCCAAGAGGGTGAAAGGAAGGGGAGAAACAAAGAACTTTCATTGATCATTTTATCTTCGTATATACTTTTTGGACACTAACACTACTGTGATCTGAGCTAGCACTCGACCATGCATACATAGTGCATTGCTACTCAAACCTAATAATTGATAGTATGAATACCAAAAGTTTGTTAAACAACCTGAGGTCGAAAAAATCCGGCATTGCATTGACAGGACGATACCTGTCCAATCTGCCAACTCTTCCAATAGAATGGCAAAATTATGGTCTTTCCTGATTCTTACGACATCGAAACTCTCAAGACAAAAACCAATACCTGTCTCCCACCGCTGGCTCAGAAGATGTTTTACGAATATTATAGGCATTCCTTTCGTGCTGTCAAAAGAAAATCTATGAATGTCATTGGACCTTTATGACTTGTTCCAGTTCCACTATTACCTTTACTAGATGTTTTTCACATGATGCTGCTAAAATCCACAACCACTTAGCCAAGGAATGATATATTCAGGCTGTGTACACTTAGTATTTCAAGAAGACGCTAACACGGTTGCTGTACCGATCTACGTTTAGAATATTAATTATTCAGATTGGTTGATAATGGTAGTTGGTGATTTATAACGATTTTTTTTCACAGTATATTGAATATATCCAATGAAATAATTTCAGTAATTCAATTTAATAATGATTTCCACTCTTCTAGTGCTTCAGAACTACCTACTGAGAAATTTGCGAACAGTTCTCACACATGATCAATTACAAATGGTGACTATGCACAAGTGGAAAGTCGTCTAAGATACGGTATTTGTTTCTGGGGTTGATCTGTAATGACAGATGATGGGTTTATAGCACAGAAGAAAATAATTAGGTGTATTCCTAATGTATCTAGCACCACCAGCTGTAGAAATGTTTTTATCACTCGAAAAATGTTGACACTTCCTTCTCTATATATATTTGAGCTATGTCTCGATATTTCTAGGAATAAAATAACATTCATTAAGAACTATGATCATCAAATAAATACTCGTGATAGCTATCGTGTACCATTCAGCAAAAATGTTGAATTCAACTCACCTGATAAATATGGCTTACGGGCTTTCAACAACCTACCACAAGAACTCAAAGAATGTCCTTCACTGCCTGGTTTTGAGAGGGATCTGAAGGAATTCCTAGTGGCGAAATGTTTTCATTCATTGAAAGAATATTTCGCCACTAATAAGTGAAATACGGGATTTTATTGTCAAATGTTCTGTTTTGTCTTTTATATATCTTGGCTGTGATGTGATCTCCTATTTTGTATGAATGTATATATTTATATTTATTGACTATTCCAATACTTGTCACATGGAAAATAAATTATTATTATTATTATCATTATTATTTTTTTTCTTCTTCTTCTTCCGTTCTCTCTATTCATCTGACACATTTTCATCATTCGTTCTTCGATATTTCTGCATTACTTTCATATATACAGGCACCAATTTCGTCGAACCAAAATCTGCAAAGTCGTCCACTAAACCATCTCCATCTACCAAACCAGCTGAGAAGTTAGTGCCGAAGAAATGTGATGTTACCATAACGCTCGACAAACCTACGATCGAAAGCAATAACACAAAAAGACCGAGTAGTAGGATTGTCGCCGAGAGCGGTGTGGAATACATTTATATCCCTTTGAAGGGTCCTCTACCGATGGACTTGGAGACCTCTAGGAACTCCGTCACCTTCGCCAAACATCAGAAACTAAGGGAAGCGAGGTCGTTGAACTACATGTCCAAGTCGGCTACCGCTAACAGGTAATGAAAAATATAAATTTTCACTCACTAAATATTAGGTTAGGTTGAGGTCGAACTACAACTGGGTGACCAGACTATAGCAGACACATCAGCACTATAGCTTACAAATGGAACTCTTGGGAAACCAGGTACGTTCCATGGAAAGCCATAGTACGACTACATAGACTTGCTTGTTATTGCGCATTAAAGGCAGGAAGCATGACCGGAAAGTTCGAAAAGCTCTGCTGCACATTCGGGTTCGAAAAAGCGAAAAAGGTTTGAAAAAAATATGAGGACCACTTCAGGAGAAGTGGGGGTTATATGACAAATCTTTGGGAATTTCATCCAGCTCGACGGATGGAATTCTTCGAAGGAAGCACTCTTTTTCGAGGCGCTGTCTCACTCTTTTTCGAAGTCGGACCCGTTCAAACACTTCACAGTGATAATTTAATAAGAAATATGAAAAAAAAAACTGAATGAAGACAGTCTACACTCGTGGACCAATGTCATCCGATATTTTCTTGTTCTTTCAATTTGACTTTCTGTGCTTTGAAGTATTTCTGATTTATGTCTGTAACTCTGCCTTATGTTGTCGTGCCATTGTCAGCAATTTCACGTGATCACACAATTCAGTTTCAAAAAGTATAATTGCGAACATTATTGTGATCATTTAAATCTCAATAATGATCTCTAGATACGATATATCATCTTCAGAAAAATATGCTTAGAAAATATTTTTCAATATGTTCCATGCTCCTCCGTAAATTATAGCATTCAAACTGTTGAGCTTTTTATGTTGTACGAATCGACACTGGAAAGTGTAATGTAGAAAGTTGTGCACTACAATAAATATTCCATGCAAATAGATAGAACAAGCCTATATTATGTTTATTCTATTTTGATACACTGTTGATTTTATGATGTTATATTACTTTACTTCCACAAGAAACTGAAATCCTCTTCTTGAATGTTGATGTGAAAAGATTCACTCTGACATTAATCCACAAAGAATTCTCAGCTCGAAAGAATCGCAGCGACTCGAGATTATCGAGTCATTGCATTAATAAACATGTATTTATTTATTTTGTTGTTGAAGATCGACAAATGTGAAGCCTGAGACAAGATGTAAATCGGCATCTTCCACTCCACCGCCATCGATAAGGAAGCAGGAGGATGCTAAATACATCAGGATCAAACTGAAACCGGATCGATGCTATTCAGATGAAGTGTTTGACGGAGCTGAAGAGGTTTGTAATGAAACTGACAGTGCATGAGGGCAGGAGATTTGTCCTGGCAATGAATCCAAAATGATCAATGAAGCAAATCATCTATCAATAATTCTTGTGAACACATTGATGACGTTAATGAATAAGTGCGAAAGTCTCATAAATTTCATACCTTTCTGTTCAAACTTGCGAGAAAGAACTGGTTTATATCTGAAAACAAAAATGCTAATTCGCTATTTTTTTTGATTGGCTGTTTGGTCATAATATGTATAATAATCAGTAGCGTAACATAGTTTTTCCCTAATAGGACACCACTGGAATGAATGAACAAATGCTTATGATATCAAAAGAAATACTTTGTGATTTTTCGAAAGTAATTTCAAGAAGAGCGCGTTTCTTACAAAAATGGGCAAAACTGAAACTTATATCTTTATTTTTGTGTGGAATCACCAAAGATACGATATTATATATGCTCTACTAGATGTATCCTCGCCGCACCAACTGATGAGCAGCATAGAAACGAACATAAGGAAAAGAAGAAGCTATCGATTCGCCTGGATAGGAAACCAAGAATGGTACAATTTCGCAACAGTCAGCTAACCAGTGCTGGTTGCCTCTCTCTAGTCTGCTGTTTTTATTGGTTGGATTTTTCCGCCTTCGCCTAGGCGCCAACTAGGGTGTATTTGAAATTTGTTCAACATTAATCAATAACTTACTTGACTTAATTATATATTCTGAATTTTTCTGAATCTATTAGTACAGCCATGTGCTAAATAAATTTTTAAAATCCTTCCTGAACCTTCGCTGAACCGACTGAACCAACCAGGAATCTCCTAGTATTTACACACTTATGGATAGATAAACTCTGCTAAATAATAGATTCGAGTGAATATAGTACACTATTAACTCGATTCGAATGAAAATAACTGGGAATATCGTATTTCCCAATACAATGTGACAATATGTTGTGTAGATATATAATATCATATCTTTGGGAATGACTCTCCACGAACTTGTTATTCATTTATACAATATACTTTCACAGTATGTCAGTATGTTTTCAGATGAAGACTAGGTACCCACTGCCTTTCATTTCTCCTCAATGTTGAAGTTCATATTCTCGTAGGAATACCTATTCATATTCGTTTTACTCAATGCATTCGCTATCTCTCTGATTTCACACAATAATTGCACTCAATTCAATAAGTGTCACTTATTGGAAGATCATAGAGTTTCTCATAGAGGACAGACATTTTCCATTAATGCACTTTTTGAAGATCTCTAGCGGTGATTTGGAAATTTTATCTCGTTGTGTTTTTAGACTGCCAAACCTAATTTGGATCTAGACCTCGACAAAATACAAACGACCTCGGAGTTCTTGCGCGAAATTGAAGAAACCCATAACATCAAAATGGAGAAATGCATCGTCGAGGCGCCTATAAATCCTGCTCCACCGAGGATTCCTGGAGAAACCAGAGCGGAAAGTCCCTCACCATCGGTATCCAGGCGCAGCTCTTTCGCTTCTCTGTTTAAGGGCAAGGGCGGTATGAGCCCTGAATCACCATCCGTGCTGAGCGATAAACGGAAAAACACGCTAGCAGGTGAGAATCGGTGTTCAAAACCGTTATTGTTCCTGAACGCTAGTGAAGTCTTTCCTGATGCTCACAACCTCCAAACTTTCAAGAAAAATTCCAACACCTTCCTTCTCTCCCGAAATTCCACCGCTGGCTACCACGATGTTCATCGAACATTATAGGTTTCCCTTTCGTGTTGTCCACAGATAAAAAATAAAAAAAAAAAACGTTACGATGGCTGTAGATGTTCTGTGATATCGAACTTGAATCGGATACGGATCTAGAAAAATTATATCTATCAAATAACTATTTCGTGGTTGAACTTAAATAGATTTTCGTTTTCTGGTAGGGGTATTGAAGGAAGCCGGCGAGAATCTACGAACTAGAAGTAGGAGTAGATCGAAAAGTAGAGACAGAGATAGTCATAAGTCCTCACAATCCCCGGCACCGTCCTCCACAGAAAGTATAGAAAGTAAATCCAAACACAAATCGGTGCTATCACTATTCAAATCGACAAAAAAAGACCGAATAAAGTCTGAATCAGAAACCAGTTCCCAAGAAAATGTACCTATTGTAGAAGGTATCGGAAAAGTAGAGTGTAAATTCAACGAGCGTAAAACTCACTATGAGAACCCTTTAGAATCGGCTAGTATTAGAATCCCACTACACTCACCTACGTATTATGAAAATAGAACAATCCAAGACTGGAAAACATCTAGTCAGGACTCTCAGGAAACGGTAATTGAAGCTCCTACTAGAGATGCAAAAGTCGCGGTCGAAACAATAGTACAAGCTGAGCCGAATACTGTGAAGCAGAACAGCAGACAGGATAGCACAACTAGCGAAAATGTAGTGTTCTCAACGAAACTGGGTAGCAATGAGGTGTTCACTACCAAACTTCCAAAAAAGCTGTCGAACCAGGAGGAAGGAAATGTCGAGATCAACGGCATAGAAGCAATAAAGTCTCAAATAGAGCAATTAACATCGGATCTAAATAAACAAGAGCAATCAACTGAAGTGATTCCACGAACTGGTGAGATCGAAGAGGATGAATACAGTAGAGAGCAGGAAGCCATAGCTAACGGATCTGCTTCAAGAAAATCTTCGCAAGATTCGAACGGCACGACTATGTCGCAACAAAATATTCAGGAAACGAAAATTGATCTGGCGCGAGGCAAGCAAAACCGCTCGTCTCTGATCTCAGTCGATCCGATGAGCAACGGCAACGCAATAGGACCTTACCCGGAAGATGATCAAACCTCGTCAGGTTCGGAACGGGAACCGCCGGAACTGGCAAGAGCCAAAAACGACATGCACCTCAAATTGGAGACGGACGTTTTGGAACCAGAGAGGAAAGCTATCGTTCTCCAGCAGGACTCGTTCGAAGACGAGTTGCCGTATATACCCACCACACTGCCATTGGAACGGTCGGCAGCAGTGCCGATTGTTCCGATAAAACAGAGATCTTCCTATGAGGTGAAGACGTTTTCCATTGAGAGGCCCAAGTCGACGACGCCCATGAATCCGAATTGTTTGGAGGAGTACTGTGAGGTATGGTTAAAGAAGCGATGCATTTTCATTACTTCACAGGGTTTCTCGTCGGGATATCGGATTATTCGGAATATCAGACTACTTCAGTGATCTCCCGTAATAATAATGAATAATATTTTCAGCGATGCAGCGTTGCCGCCTATACTAGAAAGTAGCAGCAACTTTGATATTTCAAATGAGACACCCTATATATTATCAAATTTTTGTTTTCGTAATTATTTTCTGAATGTTTTCGTTCGATACTTACTGTTTAATACATTCATTACTGTGGTATCTGAATTTTGTATGGCAGAGTTTGTTCTACATCATACAGGGTCGCTAAAAATCCGTGATATCACCGCTAAATACAGATATGGTAAAGAGTATTTTTCCCAAATAGAACACCCTGATGAAAGACCATCAAAATACCTTCCAAATGTTCCAATTCTCATATTGTCATTTCTGATCAGGACATTGCATCGTAATCTACGATAAATATATGCGAAATTCCCTGAAACTTGGTTTCATCTCTGGAACCTCACGAAGTATCAAAGGTATAGGAACATGATATATAATTTGAAAGGGATTTTGATTACCTTTCAGGTTATTCGATAATATACGAGGTGTTTCATTGGAGAAATTACTTTTTACCATTTTTGTATCTCAATTACGAATTTTTGGAGACCCTGTATAATGTAGAACAAACTCCGCTCAACACACACATACAGCACAAGACCTTGGTATGCAAAGTATACAGCACCTGTTTATCCAGAACTAATTTCTAATGCGAACTCTCTAATGACGGCTGCAGAAAACTAGTTCTCCAACTCTAGACTAATAATGAATCCAGATAAAACTAATGTTGTCGTGTTCAAAGTGAATCAGTATTGGCCTACACCTGATGACATAGTTCTGAATGGACATAAAATCACATTTTCAAAAAGCTCTAGATCGTTAGGTATTATCATAGATGAAACCCTAAAGTTCAACTTCCATATGGATCACCTATGTGCTAAGCTGAGTCAAACTTGCTTTGGCATCAGGGTGTTGGTCAAAAACTCAAGTAGCAACATTGTCAAATCATTCTACTACTCTAATTTTTATTCTCTTGTTGGTATTCTCTATGGTATCATTTCATGGGGTGCCTGTAGTGATGCCGAGAGAGTTTTCGAAATCCAAAAAAGAGCAGTTCGCCTAATTCAAGAACTTGGATATTCAGTTTCCTGCAGAAGACATTTCAAACAGTTAGAAATACTCACTGTACCCACATTTTATATCTTCGAACGTATTAAGTTTATTCTCTTGAATAGACACTATTTTAAAGAATACAGAATACAGCACTCACACAACACAAGACACAACGATTATAACGTCCCTGCTCATAGACTGTCCTGTGTTGAAAGGAGCGCTCTATACTGTTCAATCAAACTCTTCAATAATTTACCACCACCTATGAAAGAGGTAAATGATTTTAAGTCATAATCAGTTGATGACTATCTAAACCGTCATACCCTTTAGTTGGTATACTTTTTTGTTCAGCTTTGACTAGCTTGAACATTCTGCAATGTAAAAGTGCGATAAATTATTTATTCATTTATTTAATTTCGAGTGCCTACTAATCCAGATACCACAGTAATAAACATCGAATTAGAATTATGGTTTGAAAAAAAAAATCTTTAAAATTCAACATCAATGATGATGCTACTTTTTCGCACGATCGGCAACACTGGATTGCTGGATATTTTTCAAATCGTTAGATTACGACCGATAACTGAGGTAGCCAAATTTTGAGAATAATCCAATGTCCCATCATCCGTATACAGGGTTGGGATAAAATATGGATCCAAGTAAATATCTTTTAAATGGAAAGAAGGATATTTATGAAGATTTGCAGGTAAGTGCAATGGAACAAAATGCATCTGATGTACATTTTTTTGTTAATAATATACTTCCGGTTCAACCGGAAATGCCATCAACTTTCAAATTATAAACAAAAAAATGTACATCAGATGCATTTTCCATTTCCATTGCACTTACCTGCTAATTTTCATAAATATCGTTCTTCTCGTTTAAAAGATATTCACTTAGTTCCATACTTTATCCCAACCCTGTACATATGTCTACCTACCATCGACAATGAGACAGTCTGTATAAAGAATTAATGATGATGCAACTCATCAACCCAACAAAGAAACAATTGAATAGTTGCTTTACCATCTCATGATATAAATATAGACTAGTGTCCCAACTCCCTATACCCAGCCACTAGAAAACGTTGTAGACTTTCGCCTACATGATTATGTTGAATTTCAATACCTTACTAAGACTTCCCAAGAACGAAAATAGATGACGTCACCTATGCTGACCCCGATGGATATCTTGGAACCTCTGGAAAATACGATTTTAATTCAAAATTTAACACGAATCTAAGATTTGAACCAAAGGCCATCCATTCCTGTTATATATCCGTTAATATCAGTCAAAGCGGATTTGACTTTTCAAATCGTATTGCCATCTCTACTCAAGCGGTGCGGCCTTAGTAAGGCAGTTTGACAGGTCTACACAATTGAAGAGTTCGTTCACCCTCCTAATCCACCTTGCACCCTCCTATATATCCACTTTGATCAAATATATCAAATTTGACATTTTTTTATACATAAAACTTCTAAAATTCATCAGTGTAGCAACCTGAATGATCAAATATTCCCATTTCAATAAATTCATTGCTATTAAAAGTTATTATGATGTAAAGGGTGAGCGAAATCGGGCCTTTTCGAGTTCTATCTCCTTAACTAAAATGTGGGTTATCAAAAACCGATACACATAAGTTACTGACTTGATTTGCAGAAGCTCAGAATATCACAATCAGAAGTTTGATATCTTCATTCTTTTATAAGATACGTTGGTAACTTTTGTAATCGTCAATTTTGTTCTCATCATCTGAGTTCTCCATTGTGAGGAATACTGAAAGTATAAATCAAATAATGTTTATTTTCTTACGACGCAGGTAAGAGGACCACGTAGTTTAGATGAGAGGAAACACTTCGAAAAAATCAAGATATCCCTACCAAGAAACGAGTCATTCGACAAAACCAAATCCCGAAAGGGCTCTAACACGAATTGGACGGATTTCGCGGAACGAGGCATATCTCGTTCGGTTCACAATGAAACGCCTCCTCCTCTACCTCCAAAAGCTGTCCAGAAAGCTTGGATCAACGTCGACAATATACCGGAAAAGAGAAAACCTCCTAAGCGCATACAGACAATCCCATCTCTAGGACACATTGAAGTACCAGAAAGTGTGTTGCAAGATGCAAGCGTTATTTACAACTATGTGAATCCTGAGGAATGTAAATGCGAATGTCACGAAAACACAGGTAAGAACGAAGCCTGTACTTATAATACGGCAAAATTGGAAAGTAGGAAATAAGGTGTTTTCAGATGTATTCTTCTTGAATTTCAATTCTGATAATATAAATTTTTATATCGGTAATTTGATGATAATCAATAATAATTGAGATATACGAAGTGGTTCAAAACTTACAGCCAAAAACGTTAATTCTACGTTTTTTTCTATAGGGCACTTTTTGACATGATTCATAAGTTTTTCAACTCTCGGTTTCTCCGTGAATTACATCAACTTAGATTTTCAACGCATTGTGAATCATTAGATTTTTGAAATCTTTTTCATCTGTCCGAACACACATTTTATTTTTCGATCCAGATAATCATGAACCCCCTATAAAACTTATCCAAACGATCGAAATGACGCCTAGCGTTATTTTGATAAAACTACTATTCTGGTTAGGAATATGTATCAAAATAGGAAACTGAATTTTTTTTCACACGAAACTTGACAAGGATATCTTGGCAGACAACAAAGTTGTTTGTTCACCATTATAATAATAATAATAATATAATAATAAAACGGTCGAACCGGTCGATTTTTATTTCGAGGGGGAAATATTTTGCTCGTGTTTTCAACTTTTTCATTTCAAAACCCTCGGAGAGGTGAGCTCCAACCCTTGAATCTCAAATGGGAAAAGGGGTCAAGTGATACATCATTTCGAAGGTAATCGAAATATCTTACCAACGCTTCCTTGTTTTTGGAGTTCAATGTAGTAGTTCCCGTGGAGACACGTTTACGAAAATAATCGGCTAGTGATGGAAAGTAACGCTTTTTTCCTTTTCATCACTATTTCTCATTTTGTAGTTAGAACGATATTCATCTAGAAAGTGCCATATGTATTTTTTTAAATCCTCTCCTATCCAACATTACATAAAGAATCATATTTTAATGTCAATTCCTTGATCTCTTAGTAAAATGCATACCTTGTTTCGTTTTCATTGGGCCACCCTGTATAGTTTTCGTTATTCGATGAACAATTGGAGTTAGAAAAAATTAGTTCAAAACACACTATTCTCACGAATTCGCGTTTTTCTGCCATAGTTAATGTGAGGGAAATTAAAAAAAATATCATCTATCACAAAATACACTTCAGAGCAGAACAGGAACTGCGACCTTTAGCATCCTAAGCGGATTTCCTACATTCGTAGATGTAGAAAAGATCGTCACTTCCAATTATCAGCTCCTTGTGGGTATATAGATTCGGTGCGAAATATGTCAAAATTTATTTTCAACTATAATTTGTGATTGTTTCTTTATTATTCAAAGGCAGAGATAAGGAAAAGAGGACCAAAGAACACCAACCTTTCCAAGAAGACGAACTCCCTCTGCTGGGGGATGGTAACCCGGAAGAAGAAAAGACTGGCCCGGACCTGAATCATCGGATACGACAGCCAGATGTAGCCGAATGTAATAAGAGTTTGATAAGGTGCATATTATCCCTTTTCTGAACGTTTTTGGATCGGGACTTCCGTGATTCCTATGTTATTTTTCAGTGATTCCTCTGCAGATTTGAGCTTGAACAATGATATGAAAGGAGCAATTGTTGCTAACGAAACGTCTCTACACACTCCCTTCACGGGTGATTTGGGCTTGACCAGTAATAGATCCAGTATTATTTCTCAGGTAAATAGACTAGTACATTGAAACATCAGTTACGGAAGGCAACATGTATGAGTACGAATTTCGGAAATGAGCCGCGTAGTGGGGAATTTCAGACGAGTGCTTGAAATGCCTTCTGAAACGAACGTTTCATACTATTTTCTGTGTTTCGTCTTCTATGAATACAAAATGAACATTTTTCCTACAACCACCCACGAAAACATCGCTTTCAACATTGTTTTGTTCTTTAAAAGTAGCCCATTTTACTATGACACTTTGAAAATGTCGATTACCGATGATTAAAATCGATTTATCTATAATACCAAAATATCGATATTATAGGTAATATCGATAGATAGAGTGAACCCTCTTTTTCACAGCTGTATCTTGGTGAGCTGAATTGTAAAAGAATGTCAAATTTCTATTCTGCTTTGTTCATATGATTTGGCAACAAAACGTCCATTCAAGTTTATAGTCCATCAAGGTACCTTTGGAAGTTTCTAGCTCTTGAACCACGCCGCGTCGTTTTTTTGTCTAACAGTGTTGATCTTGACAACATATATCAAAATACATTGTGTGTGAATAATTTTCCAGCAAGAGATATGAAACTGTTTCCATACATGAAAGCGACCCTGATAGGTATGCACAATGAATTCAACAGACGATCCTTTGAGCGATTTCAAGAAAGAAAGACCATATGAACATGTGCCCTAACTTGCTTCGTTTTCAAGAATAAAAGTTTCTTATATGTCGTCAATATCTCAATACAATATTATCTTGAATTAATAGCTTCGGATGTTTTTGACTCAAGTCAACATTGAATGTTTATTTCCATTTGCCAAACATATATGTTTACTGATATTGGTCCAATTATTTTACAAGTTGAAATAAGAAGGAAACCATTGCCAGGTTTCCTAAATGTCAGTATATACCTAGTGAAAAACACAATTCTTGTAAAATCCCAAAAAACGCAGCCCGTACGTCCAGTTATTAACTTACCTAAATATCCACGTCTCCCGAATGCATTTTTCACTACTACATACAGGGCGATCAATATAGTCTCTTCTGCTAGTTGCGACTTCCGTTCTGTTTAAGGGACCTTCATTTCAGAATCTTTTTTTTTCCAGGATGAACATTACCCACCCGATTCGCCAAATGCCTTTCCAAAAACTTCTTGAACACCACATTTCAGTAGGATAAACTTGTTGTAATTCGATCTTATCGGAGGTAGGATAGATCTACCCCAAAATTTTGTTCCTTTTGTCCAATTATTATATCAACCACCAAGTGGTAGGAATTATATAATTTGCAAAAAATTACATGACTATCACATGATTGCTAATCATATTATGATGACCTTGATGGAATTGTACTACCAGACCTGTTACTCAGTATAAAGCCTACCACATCGTGGTGATATAATATACAAAATTCATCAATCTCAATTCGTTTGTATATACCTACCTATGTGTGATAAGAATAAGAGTTTTTATTGTGACAAGTTTTTAAGATATTTTAAACTATACAGTGTTATAATCACAATTTCTTGTTACCTTTGTAAAGCTATATTCTAAACCTCAATTGTTATGAATCCCATTGTTTATGATTACCTGAGTCAAGACTATTTTATATGTTTATCTATCATATCAAAATAGATTTATTTACTGAATGATTTTCGGAACCGACTTGTAATGATGATTTGAATTTTTAATTTTTTTAAAAATCTACCTTGTAATGATATTCTTCATGATGAATGAATCGAACCCGTGATCTTTCTTTACCAAAGATATGTTATAATATTGTGAAACTATCACATGACCCAAATGATGTTTATTGATGAATAAAATTTGTTGTTAACAAACATAAACTGAAATGTCCTTCCTGAAATGGCTACCATGCGGATCATTGGATTACATTCAGAAAATAAACGACGAACATCGTGGAAATATTGTAACTAGAATTACTGACGTCTGAAAAGAAAATCAGACCAAAGATTCGCTTTTATCATTTCCAATGTTTCCGCGACTAGCACCGATGGAGATAATTTCGAAGACTGAAATCTGTATTGGCTGTGATAACTGTTCAGTTGAATGACGAGACTTGTCTTTTGTGTAAAAATATGATTTCAGTTGCAAAGATTTTGGCGCGCATAGTGGAATTTGATATAGAATAAAATGTATTTAATTCAATTCTGAATTCTACTGAACTTCATTTCATTGTCAGAAACCAATTCCGTCTCACATGTGTGTTTGATTGGATTATCAAATTTCTCACAAATGCTAATTATACGATAATGGTGGTTTTGGAAATTTATAAATGTTGGATGTTGTTCATATCAAAGTTTGTACCACATGGGTCGTTTTATGAAATTTACCTAGAACTTCGTGTAAATACTTGACGAGTGAGTAATGGCTTATCTGAATAACTCTTTTTAGACAATTATTACTCACTTGCAAGTATCACACGGACAGCCGAAAGCGCTTTGCAACTAAAATTAAATATATTAAACATGAAATACAACTCTCTTCATTTGATAGAATTTCGAAAAATCTCGAAGTAGATATTATAATTGAGATGAACAGTGGAGAATTCAGTTCATTTGAAAAACATAATCATTATTAGCAAACAAAGACGCAACTTTGGAACAACAAGTGAACTACACCCTTGTTGGAAACTGTGGCAAGATACATACAGATAGGCTTGAAAACGCAAAATCCTCAATAACTTAGATGTTTATTATGGTTACAACACTTCAAATACAATTTTATTGGAATAACAGCATTCATAATATGAGTATACAACTATACACAACACACAACTCACAGCGTTATTGACTTACTTCTCCTTTTTCGTTTCTACCGTGCCATTGGTTTCGGTATTAGCAATACTCTTCTGGTCTTCTTCTTGTTCCCCACTGTACCCGTACTCGTTCCTCCTGGTCTTATCAACGGGGTATATCCAACGTTGATAAACGAATATCAAAAATACAATATCGTCTCGGAAACATCCGATTCTGTACATAGTGGGCATTTTTATAACGAACGCGAACATGTCATCTATAAAAGTATTGAGGAACTTATAAGTCAACATCCTCCACGGCAAATGTGCCACGGATTTCAGTTTGTAGTTAATGAACAATTGCGGGGTCATCATTATGAAACCGAAGGTGAGTAAATACCCGTAAAACAGATCCAACACAAAGGAATACCAACCCTTGTGCTCCATATACAAGAGGGCGTATACGCTGTATCCAGCCAGCAAGGGAAAACATACCCAAGAAAGGTACTTGAAAGCCAGTTTGTCGTACTCCCTGGTGCTGGACTCGACGTAGGAGCTTTTGTCTTTGAACGTCAATCTGCCGTTCTCGAACTTGATATCGACCACTTTCCAAATCTTCCAAAACTCTATACCGAGCCCGACAAAACAAGAAATTCTGATCATAGTGTTGGTTTCGTTGTCCAGCACGTACAAGAGCACAATGAGGGACTGGAAAACCCCGAAGAACACCGATCGAACCGACAGGCCTTCCAAAGAGTTCCTGTTGTTCCAGAACTGAATATCGTTCTTGAACGCCAGCAGTTCGAAAATCGAATGGATGATCGAGACGAAAATCGTGATGCCCAACAAGTACGGATTCGTGTCCAAGAGGGTTTCCTTGAGAGTGTCCTGCTCATCGTCGGTCTGGGTCGGCTCCGAGTCCCCCCAAACGTTCCACATCTGTCGCATGTGCTGGGCAGCATAGAGTTGCCATTTGAAAAGCGTCAGCGGTTGGAAGGTGAGTCTCAAGGAAAAACTCTCGTTCAGCGGCTTGTAATCTCTGGCCATGTTCCAGAAGTCGTTGGGGAAGAGTACGGGTTTGTAGTAGTGGCCGTCCTCGGTGAATCTGATGTACTGGTCGAGCGGGGACGGTACCGATCCGTATGTCCATAACGTTTGGTCCGTTACGAGGTTGATGGTGAAATTCGAGTGCCAGTGGGATATTATCTTGCCGTCTTCGACTTCTAATTTTTCGGATTCTCCTGTTAAGAGGTTCTTGGTTCCGGCTGATTTGAGTTTTTTATACCTGTTGATAGGAGAAGATATTTTAGGAACTATTGTGACAATCGGAGAGGAATATGATGTTTTTCACGAATTGTGAATCACATGAAGAGAAAGCAATTTTATCTTCATTTCAGAGAAATTCACCCTTGCAGCTTGATTGAAAAATATGATATCCATGATTGGTTACGATTACGACAGCTGTGTCAATATTTTGGTTCACTCATGCAGCAGGTTTATTGCCTCCAATGAACAGGTTTCATGCACTTTTATTGATATTTACCCAACAAGTCGTGCTAAGTACCGACTAACTGGTCGGGCTCTCTTTGTGGAATTACGGGTCAAAAATAAATTTTGGAAGTGTTTTCATACATAATGACAAAGTTGGAGGTCTGTAGCCTCAAGAACCGTGCCTGAGCAATTTTATTAGAATTATTAAGTACTTGGGTTATTTAAAATGCGAAAAATTCTTTGATGGCTGGAGTTTTCTATTCCATTTTTTGAAAGAGCTCTCCAATTCCATACCACTACCATATATAAATCAAATTCTAATACTATTTCTAAGATGAAAGCCAACGTGGTGTGAAATTAATGATCTAATGGTGTATAAAACGGATCAATCTTACTTTTACAAGCCTTCCAATTATTTTTTCTAAAGTAGGAAATGGCGAAATGGGACGGAAATTAGATGGATCAGATGTATTTCCACCTTCATCAATTGGTATAACTAGAAATCTTTTGATAGGTTCTTTGTACTTTGTATACAACCTCTCAATAAAAGCATTTTTTATTATTATTATTATTATTTATCTCTAACGTAAATAATGGCATGTTGTCTAGGATTCAAAGAGAAATGTTATCAATACCAGAAAAGATCTTCTAATTTGTGTGATGAAACAAAGTTTTCTTCTATATTTGCATTTTTCATCTAAGATGAGGGATCTGTGGATAATTTATCTGGATATCTTATCTGGATATTCATCTAATTTAACAGTCCAGTAGTAATTATTTATTAGATTTGGATCACATTGTTTCTCACGTCGTCCTTGCCACGAAAATTATTTACAATTTGCCAAGTTTCTTTACTTACATTATAAGTCTGTGATAATCTGCTATGGAAATGATTATGTTTAGCATGTTTATCAGTCTTCTGTATAATTCTGTTTCTATAATTATTACAATTGTTATAGATGAATATTCTATTTGTGAATTTTCTTATATGTTCTAGAGATCTCATATTTTCAGCAGGAATATGGATGCCTTTTGTGAGCTATGATTTGTGAACCATTATCATTTGTACCATGATTTGTTAATTATGAACGTCGAAACAGTACCAAACTGTTAGGTCTCCACATTGATACAAAATTGAACTGGAAAGATCATACCAATTACACAGCAAAAAGATTTGTTATTTTATTATTATTGTGTTATTTATAAAGGAAAATGAATCGTGAAATTATTCGTACCATGATTATAATACTAGAAATAAAAGATCTCTGAGTATTCCACACCACTGGCTCAAAAAAACGAAACAGCCAATTCATTAGAGCGATTTCAATACAGTATACAATTTTAGATTTTATATGTTTGAATACATTGTGTATCTCATTGTTTAATATTATCATTGGTACATATTCTCTTTATGTAATTTATTTATCTCATTGCTCAATACTGTGATTGTTTTATTTTCTATTTGCAGACGGCAACCTCAAATATAATCTACATAACTGAGAGCAAATAAATTATGATTATGATATTTATTCATCATTATGAAAGGTATATTGAACATATTTTATAATGAGCATTTGTTATAGAAACGGAACATTTCATGCAGTGCTCATGAAGAATATGACAAGCATCATTTTTCTTCTTGGTTATTATGACAATTTGAAAAAAAACAATGGTTTCATAAACTACTGCCACTTCAAGAAAACAAACTGAAGAAGAACCATTTTCGAGATTTGAGGAACACTCCAAATATAAGTATGTTGATATACTTTATGGATGAACAGGGTCTTCCCGTATATTTTTGCATTGAATAGTTTGGAAAGTATTCTCATTCATCTCAATAAGAACCAATTGATGTACCAAGACCCAGGGCCTAGTCCATACACTCTATTATTCGATTTGCTGACTTGACTATCATTGAATTGTTACGGTTTGCTGAATTGCAATGGTTCATTGAACCATGATATTATTTTATGAATAAAAAGGCTGACATAAAATACGGACAATCACTCTCGATGGTAATTTCTCTAGAATATCTCAAAAGATACTAACAGGCTGCTAACCATTTTCACTTTTCAGGTCTACTGAGCATGAAAACTTAGTTGCTGAAATATGTATTTAGACTTTTGGGTATATATTTATTTTGTATTTTTTCATAATGTAGGTTTTGCATTCATGATGGAAGTTTCCATTACAAATCATCTTGGAAAGTATTGAAAGTATTGTAAAAATTGAACAGCATCATGATGTAGAGCAGGAAACACATCTGTATGTTTGTATGTTGTATGTTTGTATGTACAGTTGTATGTTTTTTTTTGTGAGTTAGTCCCGAGTTGTTTCTGAATACTGAGTTTTTCGGAATATTTTTTATGATTCAGTTGTTAGTCATCCATTTTTTCATAATCAGAAATGTCTTTCTCACAATACATATATTAATACAATAATATATTAAGAAATTTCAAGATCATGTTTCTTGATTTGAGGTTGAAAATCAATCTGCTGCAGCAGTGTGTTCACATCATTAACATCATTCAAGGTGTTCTTCATTGAAATGCAAATACTAAAGGATGTGATTCTACATAAAAATTAACGAAAATTTGATGTTATGGATGAAAAATGTCCTATTACGAAAATATTTAGTGAAAATTTTCTAGATAAAAAGAGTGTCATTCAAATCTGTTCACTGTGAATAAATTATTTTTACAATCTTATTGTACCATAGTTTATAAAGCATTTCATTATGGAACAACATGTATGTAAGTATTTTCCAGTGGTAATCAGCAATAATAAAATCGCCTGAATAATAAAATACATCGATGAAGTAGGTAGAATTTGATCACTTTCGTTAGACATTGGAATTTCCTAATTGTTCACTATATATACATGAACCTTCCTAGTATCTGTGCAAATATAAACAGGAAAACCTAATAAAAATAAGTGAAGATGGATAAAAATATACACTGTGTCCATATCTTACCTCCCTGGTTAACTTTCAAATGGCTCAGAATTTCCTTTAAAATGTTCTTGCTGCAATTTGCAGAATTTGAAAGATTTCTTCAAATGGATTGGGGGGTCCAGTCATATCGCATTTGAAATGTCTTTTAATGCTCTATAATCTATACAATTCTGGAAATTCAGATGAAAATATTCATTGAAAACAAAATGGTGGTTGATAATGTAACATATTTCATAACTGAATCCTTTCAGCTAAATGGCTGTCAACAAGCACTAATGAACTGTGAACTATTTTGTATCATCATCAACAGTTCTCCACCTGTCAAAATGGCATGAGATGGCATGAGATGACCATGCATGATACTATAATGTTATAGTATCATGATGACCATGTCAATGGTTTTTTTTTTCGAGATGGCATCCATCTGCTATTTTGACAAGTGGAGAACTTTCATAGATGCCAAAAAAATGGTAAAAATAGAGAGTTCACTAGAGTTTGTTTATGAATATCTAGCTGAAGGGATTCTGCTATGGAATATTCAACATTATCAACCACTATTTTGTTTTGGATGGAAGATATTTGAATGATATATCACTGGAGCACCACACATTACATACATATACATATTTTTTAACAGTGTAAAACCTTAGTTCTTGAATCATCATTGAACTAGAAGAAAATTCTTCTGAATTCAACCACAAGAGGTGACTATATGGACACAGTAAATAACAACAGATTCATGACATCAAGACTAACCTGTTTAACTGCTTCATTACTGAAGACATTTGATGTTTGGCATAATTTTCAGCATTAGGATCAGGGCTGAATCCTGACCTTGTCAGATATGCATGCAAAAAAAGGGAGCCATTATTCCTCATATTTGAAGTGATTGGTACATCCTTTTCCACTGAATAAGAACCATCACCATATGGTCCTGCAGTCCAGTCTCCATAAATCAAACCTTCCTTATACCAAAATAGATTTGAAGGGTGATAATTGTCCATAGTTTCATTCTCTGACAAATAAACGTACAAATTCATGACAGTTCTTTCTGGGAATATATTTCTTGCTGCTGATTGAGCCACTTTCACTCCCTTATCATCAACTTTAGCTGTAGGAGGCTGCTGTTGTTTGAAGAATGAAACAACAAAGTACATGATTATTGCTCTTATGATAAGAGATTTACTAACTGCAAAGAATGATTCGAGTTTGGATGGCTGTCTTGGATTCAAGGGTGGCTCCCCATTTGACTGAAATATAATTTATGTATATTACACGTTTCTTGAAGTATTGTTTAAATTAATTTACATTAGCAACGTCTCCATTTCCTCCTGTAGGACCAGAAGCCGTTGTAACTGCAGTTCTCGCGAGATCATTTGAAGAATCAGCCATGGTGCTAACAGTTTATCACTTCTTGATCAATAAAAAAGGATAATTCATACTCTAAAGACCGCCATGATCACAACACGAATAAGATATCGAAATGAAGAAATAATCAGTAATCCTAATCACCTGACAAGAATGTTTTTGACATTGACAATGACCTGAGACAATGACAGCTTATAACTTTCTCTTTCTCACTCTTTACTAGTTTATCACTGTCTTGATCATTCGTGAGATGTGGATGAAAAACCACTGAATTATGGAATAACTGCAATGTCTACGATAACCACGGTATATCGTGTCATAGAAATTATAGTTCATATAAAATTTCTATGGACCGTGTGCGATAACCACGGTTTGCAGAAGTAGCTCTGTCCTCTGTGCTCTAGCGCTCTAGCCAATCAAAACCAAATACACCTCTCTTAGGCACATGTTCTCTATAGTTTAGATAAGGTCGCCCAATATTTCAGGTCTAGGTGGTACGTCACATGAGGAAACTTGCCCACTTTTTCATGCGAGAGCTTATAGAACTGCTATTTCTATTCGTTGTTAGAATAGTTCGGATGTAGATAAGGTATTTCTCTCCATTCTATACATTCCTTTGAATTGTATATCTATAATATATGAGTTCTACATCTCAAGTTCCACCCACGACAACCGTTTTATCTAAGAACCGTGGTTAAGAACAGCGTGTGAGCATGCCATTAAACATTATTTGTCAAACTACACATATTACCAGCTGTATACTGTCAGCCGCTATAGTTGACAGTTTATATCAAAGGTTGACAGTTGATTCAAGATGTGTGAACGTTGAATGTCAAATTGTCGAATAGGTTTGTCTCTCTCACTCTCCCTATTCTTTTAGTCATCAAAACTGAAGTAAGAATGGCTGCCGGGGTACGTTTTCGTATTTTCAATATTTGCATGTGATATCATTGATCATCTAGCATGAAATATTCCTTAATTGAGAAGAAAAATATTTGTTGCTTCTTAATATCATAATATTTTTTCAGACTCTATACACCTATCCTGATAACTTCCGTGCCGCAAAGGCTCTTATTGCTGCTCAATATGCCAACGCAAATGTCAAGTTGGCACCAAATTTCGTTTTTGGCGAAACCAACAAAACTAAAGAGTTCACTGCTAAGTTTCCCGGTGGAAAGGTGAGCCTATGTTCCTAATACAGTTGAATGTGAATGTCTCGAGTTCTTGTAGGTTATACTCATATCATTGTTTTTAGGTGCCAGCTTTTGAATCAAATAATGGCCAGTGCCTGCAAGATAGCAATGCCATTGCATACTATGTTGCTAATGAACAATTGAGAGGAGCTAATGAATATGATAGAGCTCAGATTTTGCAATGGATTGGTTTTGCAGAAGGAGAGATTCTTCCTGCAGGTTGTGCCTGGGTTTTCCCTATATTAGGTATCATCAAGAAAGATTCAGGAGCACAGGAAGTGAGTTGCTTAGGTATATTTTATGTATGGACTGTTTTCATTTGTAACTATCTGATGCATAATCAACTAGAAATGATAAAATAGGACATATGTAAAATAGTACTCAATAAGTTTTAAAATTAATTTTTTTTCTTTTCCCTGAGAATCAATATTTGAAACTAGCTATATTCTATCTTGGCAACTGATTCAAGTTCTATATCCACATTTTTTGAAAAAATAGTCACTGCAACATCACATCATTAGATGAACTAATTTGATAGTAACTTTTAGGTACTCTATTGATCAACATTATCACCCTTGGTAATTTCTCTTCATTAGTTGAAAATAACAATACCACTGTGATTTGTCTATCATATAAAATTCTTTTGTCTCATTCCTGATTGAGAGGTGTTTATGTTCAAATTTAACCTTTGAATTTATTCTAACTGTAGTCCTGATTTTGTAGGCCTTCCAAAGAGCTAAAGATGACATGAAAGCTGCCCTGACAATCCTTAATAGCCACTTGCTGACTCGCACTTACCTGGTAGGTGAGAGGATCACCCTGGCTGATGTGGTTGTTGCATGCAACTTGCTCAACCCATACAAGTATGTGCTTGATCCAGAGTACAGGAGGCCATTTGCCAACGTCAACAGATGGTTTACCACCCTCATCAACCAGCCACAGTTTAAGTCTGTCCTGGGGGAAGTCCAGCTATGCAGTCAAGTTGTCACGGCCGGGACTGGAGTGCCTGCTGCCCAACCAGGTTAGTTCTTCAAGTGTAAATTATTCATTTTCTTAAGTTTCTCATGATGTTTGTTTCATAAGATTTTATATTTATACAGCAGAATAAAAAGGTAATTTATTAGTCCTTCAATTGAATTTCAAATATTGGGACATATTTTATTCAGATAATATGAAATATAGGGTTATTTGAATTTGTTGGTCATGATATTTTTTGTAATGGACATAAATCATCAATCAATAATTCACTGGTTTCAAGTTCCAATATTATTAGAATTAATCAACTATGTTGATATGCAATAATTTAATTATTTGATTAGGATTTATTGATTTGAGGTTCTGTGTATATAGTAAAATAAGGCATTATGTTTGTTGAATTTTTTTGATTTTGCAAGCCGCCAATAACGTTAAATGCGTTAATGAAGAAATAACGGAGAAAAATATCAAGAAGAAGGGTAAGCACACGTACTTAACAATAAACTCTGAACAGACCAGCAAGAATACATTGAGTAATATCTCTCTTCAAAGGCAAGTAATGTGCTGTTATCATTTTACTTGTAACAAAGAGAGAAATATAATATTTGATATTCCACACACCTTTGTATCAAGTTTTGAATAAGGTATTGGAGGTACTGAAATATCAGTACATATTTTAGTAGGATCTTCATTATAAATTGTAGTGGAAAGTTCATGGAACAATATCCTGATAGGTCCTAAATGGATGTAAGTCTTTGATCACCCTATAAATTCACATATTTCCAACAGAATATAAAAGAAATTATTTTAGCACAAAGTACATCCATGTTTTCCTATTTCTTTAGCCAAGGGTAAGAAGAAGGAAGAAAAAAAGCAAGAACAGAAGAAGCAAAAGAAGGAAAAAGAACCAGAAGAACCTTTAGACGAGGCTGAAGCAGTGTTGGCTGCAGAACCCAAGAGCAAAGATCCTTTTTCAGAAATGCCAAAAGGGTAAGAACATTTTTCTTGTCATAGTGAATGAAATTATTTACTCTTCTATAGGCAAAATGGAATTATTTTGAGAATCTCGGATAATACATTTGAGCTTTGACCATTTCATTGGCATACTCAGGGTGTCTGATTTATCATGCTCACCATGGATATCCCCGCAACTGAGAGATGCGAGCTAGGTTAAATGACCAAATGTAAAAAAATATTCCATTTTTGTTTTATAGGTGAAATATAGGTGAATGTTGGTGATTTTCATGTTTTCTTCATGCCTTCATTATGAAAATATTCAAATAGGATTTTCACTTTCTGAAAGCAGTTATTAAAGAATGTTTCGATCGAAAATTTGAAGTATCCATTAACTATTATCCTGATATATCATCTGAAAGAGAAAGAAGCTATTTCTCAAAAATGAATCCAGAAGAGTTGGTATAAATTCATTTTAAATTCATTAGAACTGCTGAATCTTTCCATAAGTGAATGAGAATATTTGCATAAATATTTTCATATTTTCATGCAGGAAACATGAAAATTACCAAAATAGCGCCTAGAACAAGAAATATTTTCTCCAAATATTTGACCTTGATGAACACAACAACTGTTGTTATTTAACCAACCTCCTATCTCTCACAGTTACACAGATACCCATGGTGAGCATGATTATGAATGAGCATGAATTTTGAAATCCCGAACATCTCCGTACTGTAGTTAAGACACTCAAAAAAAATATTCGTAATTCACCATGATTCGCATTTCCTTTGTGGCATTTTTTATTTTCAACTGAAGGAAATGATGAAAATATCCATATTATTTTTACATGCTAATAATTAAAACAAAAACTGAATAGTGCCTATTTTGCAATTCTTCAATCGAAAACAATTTGTATACTTGATCAGTTTTATACATATCATTACAATACAATATCATATTTTGTGTAGATGCAGTTCACACATATGTAGTTTCTATCATGCAGAAAAGAGTAATTAGAGTGTTATTCCATACAAATATGATGCGAATCTGTGGAGTATATTTCAAAAACTATAATATTTCAACCTGTCATATATTTCTATAAGGCTCTTGTTTGTCAAGCATAATTTAAAAAAAATCACTTTGATCACTGATTACCATGGTTACACTACCAGGAAGAGATGCTTTCTAATAGCACTAAAGCATCACGTTTAAATATCTCCAGATTTCATTGGTATCAAGTTTCACGACCACCTATCAGAATATATCAAATTCTCAAATAATATAGATATTTTCAAAAAATTGGTGAAATTTATCTTAGTGTGGATTCATGCACCATCAATCAACATTCATCGAGTAACATTTATCAATTAACAATTAGCAAGTAACAAGTAGCCAAAACATAACCGTTTATACATATCAAATCAACGGGTAGAAATATATTTTCTCTAACGTACATCACAGGAAATTACGAACGAGATCGACTCAGCATATCATCATCCAGATATGTTTTATCAAATGATTTTCTACCCTAAAATAATCTAACATATGGAAAGTAAAGTTATATTCATCATCTCTTGGACAAGGTCTGACCAATCACAAGGTTTCTTCACCAGTCATAGAACCAATTGGCGGTGATATGCGTACTAGTTGCGTACTAGAAGAAAACCTGGTTCAATTGAAGTAAAAAGTTGAAAGTTGGCCATCTTCTTGTTACTTGTTGATTGATAATTGTTATTTGTCTGCATAAACACAGCCATTGAAAACAAGAAGTTTAATTTATAATTGTTAATTCTCAATTGAAATTTGTTAAATGTGGCTGCATAAATCCATACTTAGTGTATGCCGGTTTTTACGATTCTGATGAATATTGAGATGTATTTTATTTTATATTCGTGAATATGTTGTGTTTACACAGTTTCATATACATTTATTCACTTACTTTTCGTGTATTTATATATTATTATCCCACAGTAACTCAACTTTACATGTTATGATTTATCCTATGTCTTGTAATGAATATCATTATAATCTTTGACAAGTTACGTCTTATTTAATAGTAGCAAATATCGATAACCACCATATGCTTTCTGCCTTATGGCGTGTTTGGATTACGCGCCTTGAAAATGCCACGGTCATTTTCAAAATGTATCAAGTGACGGCGGTCATCTGATTCCACATCTTTAAAGTTTGTATTTCACTGTCCCCGCAGAACCTTCGACATGGACGACTTCAAACGGTGCTATTCCAACGAGGACGAATCCAAATCCATCCCGTACTTCTGGCAGAAGTTCGATCCGGAACACTACTCGATCTGGTACGGCGAGTACAAGTACCCGAAGGAGCTCACCAAGGTCTTCATGAGCTGCAACCTCATCGGCGGCATGCAGCAGAGGCTCGACAAGATGCGCAAGCAGGCCTTCGCGTCCGTCTGCCTCTTCGGCGAAGACAACAACAGCACCATCTCGGGGGTGTGGGTGTGGAGGGGTCAAGAGTTGGCGTTCCCGGTGAGTGCACATCGATCGAGAACGAAAAATATCGGTGCTGGAAGTGTGAACACTACTGCAGATATAAAATATTTTTTTTTACTACTAACTTGAGAAATTACCATTATTGAGAATATAATTTTTTTGTGGATAATGATGAAAAAATACCTGGCTCAATATTGGAAACTGTCTGTATGCAGAACTTATCTATTGAAGTGTCTTTCCCATCAACAAATTATCAATCAGGAGAACCTCTCAACATTATGTCATCTCAGTCATATTATTTGCTGCTAACAAAGAGATGGATGTAAAAACCATCCATTATCATGAATTCTTTAATATATGATTTGAATAGTTCTATGGGTAGATCTTTAACCTTAGCTTAGGGAGGTGATTGAAAAACTAAACAACCTATTTTGACAATTTTGTGTGCATTACAAAATAATGACAAACGCCACAAAAAATGTTTCTGCAATAAAAAAATTAAGATAAAAGTGAAAAATAGGCAATAATAAATAATAAAAAAATAACGAAAGATTATAGAGAAATCATGTTTTGTGAAATAATTTTATAATTTAGCACTGAAAATAATTTCAGTGCTAATAATTCAGTGCAATAAAATTTTATGTTATCTGATTATGCAAACCACCCAATGGAAAAATAATTAAATTTTAGTCATTGCGAAAAAATTATCAAAAGGAAAACTACAACAAAAAGTATTGAGATGTGAGATGTCGTAAAGACTAAATCACCGAAAAATCAATTGTGTGGACAAGTACCACAGAAATATTACCATGAACAACAAATGAGAAATTATACATGAAATAGTTACTGAATATGTGTGATTCAACTTGATATGAAAAATCAGTACTTGGGAAATAAGAAGTAAAATGAATGAATTGTAAATGTTTGGTGTTCAAACGAAATATCTTCAAAAAATAATACTATACCTTTGTTTTTGATCAAAATATTATCCAACCAGAACCAAGTTAAGTTGTCTTTTCATTTCATCTTCTGATGAGATCAAACACTCGTGCTTTTTCCTGCTTCAAACTTTTTGAGAACTAATTAATCATTTCCATTTCAGTTGAGTCCTGACTGGCAAATAGATTATGAATCGTATGATTGGAAAAAACTAGACCCTTCCTCCGAGGAGACGAAAAAACTGGTGGAACAATATTTCTCCTGGACTGGTACAGACAAGGAGGGACGGAAATTCAACCAAGGGAAAATATTCAAGTGATCCCTTAATTTGTACTACACGTATGTTTGTTAAGTACTGTGCTATTTGAATATACTCCTTCAATGAAAATAAATTGAAACTGTTTTGTTATCGACTATCTTTTCAGTGTGCTTGGATGTTTTTTTTTTTGTATTTTGTACCCGCCGACCAGGCTCTGATTTACTCTGAACAATAAACGTTTCCGTCGCATACTCATTTATGAATATTGCTATATCGAATTGATCTGTCAATTCTGCCGCCGAGCAAAACTCGGGAAGCTGCAAGGTACCTGACAGTTTGGACCGATGAGAGATCAATAAATTGAAATAAAAACATCTTATTCTGGCTTCCAGTATTGTAGTCTCATCAATATTGCACAAAATAAAAAATTGGTATCGCCGCCGTGTGAGAATGTTGAAAATTTTCGCAGCAGCTATAAAGTTTCCGATGATGCAACTATGGCCCAGTTATTCCTCTAGAGACATCTTGAACTAGCTTGCTCAATTCAATTTTATTTTCCTGAACGTTTATGATCTTCCATACTATTGTTTGCTTCTGATATTCACTTTCAGTTATTTCTGATTATTGAATTTGAATGAAGTTTTCAAAAACTGAACTCTTATCACTTTTGAGTAGTGGTGGATATCATTGACCGATTAATCTTTATTACATTTTTGGAAATTTTGGAAATTTCGTCGACTGGAGATTCCATTTCTTTTTTTTTCATATTTTTGGTATTTTCCCTGTGAATATTCATTTCAGCTATAGGGTGTATGCAACAAAACACATCAAGAGAAAATAAAATTCCTCGTGGGGCGGTCTGAAAATTCGATGGTTGTTCGATTCAAAATGAAGGTTATTGGCATTCAAAGTAGCAAAAAATGAAACTGAAGTACCCCTGTTCAACATTTTTGAATACTAGCAAGGGCTCCAGGTAGGATATACTCCTTTATCTACGTGTTTCGCAAAAACCAATTTCTCATATTTGAAATAGTTCATAATACGAATATTTTGTGAAAATTAGATATCTCAAAAATTATGTTACTAGTTAACTGTTACTGTTAAAGTTAATGTTACTTCCGTGTCAAGTGACATTGTCTTGAAATTTTTAGGAAAATAGGTCACATCGTGCTATAGATGCAACCAGAATTTCAGATTGATATCTCTTTCATAGTTCTCTTTGAACCTCTGATGATTCACTTACAGTGTGTCTCTCTTCTGATGGAAACACCCCGTTTTCTTCCGTATAATTGTTGAGGTAAGATTCTGAAACTCGCTGGAGTGAGAGAACTCTATCAAATGTGCACTCAATGGTCAAATGGAGTCATCTTCAGTGATATACACTGCTCACCAGAAGTCATATTGGAACCACCGACATTTCGGAAAATTGATATTAGGAGAATCTCTTCGGACATTTTCACATTGCCGCATTATATCGGATACACGTTTGTGAATTCAAATGCAATGTCGCATGTAACAATTGATCTCACGTAAAAATATATGAGAAAAAATCAAGTTGACTGTTGTATAGTCGCCCGTAGTTTACAAATTCATATATATTAATATATATAAACTCACAAGCTGATTATAACATAATCATTATAACATAATCAGCTTGTCAATAATAATTACCAAGTAATGATTCTTGACAGATTACTGTTCACGAAAACTGTTATATCAACATGTACTTTTTAGCACCTCAACGGCGGAAATGGGATCTGACTACATCAGCTAGTTGTACAATTTCTTGATTCGAGATTCGTTTGAGTTCAATGTTGTGCATTCGTAAAAAAATACATCGGAAAAAGTGAGAAAGTCAAATCACTATGTTTTCTGATAATTCAAAGTCTGCAATGATAGTATTCATTCTGTGGATGATCCAGACTAGCAAAATGGAGGATAACTACTTTTCTTCACCTAATTTCTTCACTTTGAGATTTCCTAATGGTGGGACTATGGGGGTGAGTAATATACAGGGCGATCATTAAGAGTAAAAATTGCAAATTTTGATGGATAAAACGTCTTCGGTTCGTTTCGGTAAACTCTGTTCTAGAAACTATTGTGTGCTATTATAGCGAATTTGATAATAATATTAATAACAAAATAGAAGATATTTCAGTGGTTGAGTAACACACAAGAGCCCACCTTATTATTTTCCAAATTAAGTCATGTATCACTATACATACTTTTCCTGCAATCTATCTTCTAGTATCTATCAAATAAGTCACTCCAAGGTTCCTTTTTCGAATTTATACAGGCATACATTATTCAGATAATTCAATTTTTCATAATTTTTGCAGCTGTATTGTGCGGTTATTATTCCAGTTACATTACGACTGGAAAGTGCTTACATAGGATGGTTTTACGAAGCAATTTACAGTCTACCGAGTAATGAAACCTCCTTCGATTTTCCGCCTCTCGTTGAAAGACAAATCGACAGAAATTTCGTTTATGGCGTCGTCGAACACAAGATACAAACGTGAGTATTTCTGAGGAAGAATAGGAATAAGAAACATCTGCATTCATTCATCTATAATGGCACTAATTATTCGTAAATAAATAAAGGTTCATATACTTATTGTTATTCGAGAAATATTCCCGATGATTCCAGCACTATAGTTGGTAAGGGAATTTTTCATTGGAATTTCGTGGTATTTAGTATTATGTATTGACACTGAGTGTCACATTTATAGTGATATATATTTTATGTCAGAAAATTCGTGTGAATCAGAAAATATTGAGGACCTCATATTTAGTTTTTTTACCACCAAGTAGAGTTTCCTTAGGAGCTTCAGAGAGTAGAATAAGACGACACAATTCTCTATTGATAATTCTGTAGTTCTCAGAAAATCTTCGAATTCGACCAAATCATCGATTTTTGGCTATATACCTTTGATGAAATGGTCTCAATTTTAAAAACGGATCCGGAGTAGCGTTGGTGAATGATTTACATTATACTAATTCCTTTGCATACCTTCAATTCTTTCTGTTGATTTTTTTGCAATACTGTTGTGAATTCCGAAAAATAATTTTATATTTTATGACGAAAGCTATTTCAAAATGTGCTCGTAGGGAGTGAGGTTCTGAGAATTTTTCATTCCATATCTCAATGATACAATAATTCAGCATATCAAAACACGTACCTAGCTATTTAGATATGACTATGAAGATAACTAATTTTGAATTTGATGGGCAGGCAACACTAAGAGGCGAAATTATTTATTCAATCAGTTGAAACTATGAAATGGTCTTTCAGAATATACAACGCTTTTTGCAGAAAATGATATGAAAGTCGTCATACCACCATTTTTGATGTATTGATTTTGAATTTTTTCAGAACTGGTTACCCAGGAAAATTCTGTTTACTGAGAACGATCTGTGAGTTGGCGTCAGATTCTGTTCACAGGACCAATGGAGTTATTGATGATTTGGTTCACATCATACTCACGTAAGTTTTGATGTAACTAGACACGCGCATAGATATGTGAGAACTCAGAAAACAATCGAATTGATCTAAACGGTAATAGTAGTTTAGTAAGTTTGGATAAATATTTTGGAAAGGGCATCTTCGCAGGCGCTTGAGCAAGTTTTAGTCGACGACTACAGGTCATGCAGAGCTTTTTGGGATTTAATCTGTTATTGTCACGCGTGTCCTCAGTTGCTGAAGCAACCCTGAGAAGTCCTCAAAGGGCTCGATGTGCGTGATGCTGATACTTGGCAACACTGTGTATCTCTAAAGGCGAAACGTTGGATATTGGGTAGATATTCAAGCAGAAAACTGTAAATCTTTTGTTCCGTACTAGTCTAATTCCTACAAATTGATGAAACTATGGTTGTCTAGATTTTGAAAAGCATAGCGTTCCAGCGCCATTTTACAGTTCAAAAACGCGAAATTTGTGATTTTTATATGTACCTTGAGGAGACGGGGACCTAGAGTTTATACAAGTAACACACCGAATCCATACCACTGTGGCAATTGAGCTCTCTTACACGAAAGAAAGAAATCGTTGATTCAAGTAATATTCATTTCGAGCAACAGAGATCACAAGTGTGTTTTGTGCACAACAAAATTTAATGAAGAGATCAGTGACATTTTTTCTTGTTTGTAGAGCGAATAGAAAGTTCAACTCAATGTTCTTTGTATGAATACTATGATTTACTCAACCAACCACTCGATATTGATTTAAACCAATTAATTATTTTGTTGACCAACATATGGAAAAATGTGGAAAAGGTTGGATCGACCGAATTTTCGATCAATTTGATACAATAATTAATTGTTTCTTACAAATGGTTATTTCATCAACGAGAAAGTGAGAAATGCTTGAATCAACCGAATTTTTGATCAAGGCAATCTCTTGTTTGGATTGATACACACTTTGGAGTCAGTGAAGTAAATATTATGTTGAATCCACTTTGGAAAACGTTTTGAGAAAATAATCTCATCATTGTATTGACAGAATGTCCCATATAGATCGCTTTTGATTTCTATTGGTTTCTATAAGTTTCTTGTCACTAGAACTCCTCATTAATTCCTTCACGTTTTGACAGCGAACTATACAGAGATTTTTTCAGTTTTCAAAAATAAAAGTTCACGAGAACATGTATACTTATTTTGAAACTTCGTTTTCGAGATACGTTGAATGTTCTCATGGAATTTCGTTACAGAAAGTTGGAAGTATGTTTTTTCACTATCAAGATGCCCATTATTCCGAACTCATTTTCAAGACTGGTAAAGTGATGAAAATAGAGGAGCAAATTAACTACCAACCAAAGGTCCCTTCCTTTTGTACTACCTACCAACATATTTTACTTATATTTTCATCACGATTCTATATAGATAAAATTTGTCACAAAAGTGTTTTATCTTCGAGTAGAGGTGTACTATCACATGATACGAATCTCGCCTGGAGAATCAATCTATTCGCAATCAGATCACAAAAATTCCTCAAAAAAAAACATCCACTATTGTTGCCAGACTCAACTGAAATATCTTGGTGACTTCGAGCACTTTTCCATCTACTTTTCAGTAATCTTCTTGAAAATTGAAGCCTTATTAGATTATGGCAGATTCAGTCAGCATGATTCATTTTTCAGTTTTTCATCTGATAACTTCTTCTGTAATTTTTTGTTTTTATATTGGATAAGCTATATGTGAGGATTATTAAATATAGTGACAAAAAAAACTTTTCTATAGATAGGTACATAAATCAGCTTGGATCTATTTTCTGATTTGATCAGAATGATTTGATTGAATGTTGACTTTTCCTTCAATTTTCAGTCCCTCGAGTTCCGTGAATGCGAATCTTCCACCAGAATATGTCGAAGCTGAATTATATGGCCGAAAGAATCAAGACTGTCACAAATACCATAAGAATTGTAGTATAAGTATTTTAGATATGATAAGTTTCGTTAAAGAATTTTCGATGAATTATTAAATAATAAATTGAATGCACTACTTTTCATTTTCAAGATACCTATTTTAAAATGAGAATACGCATCGGAGGAAATATCTATCAGAGGTGACACACACGTTTGCGCAAAATAAGTTAATGTGGATTTTTCAAGATTAGCCGCACTTTTTTGGCGACCTAGCAGATCGTTTCGAAATTTTTGGAGTATGCATGAGTAAGTATTTTTTATTGACCTGGAATATTTCAAACAATCCGGCGTTGCCGCTTCTCCTATAAAGTAGCTGCAAGTTCGGTATTCAAAATAGAACCCTGCATGTATCGTTTTTGGAATATCTATCACTTCTTCAACGACTTTGATATTTTCCCATAACTATCTCTGAACATTTTGGAGAGCTATATTTTGTACGAAAAAAATCATAGGAACCTGTAATCTCATTTTCTCAAGTTCACCTGTATCCCAGAGATTTCCCACATTTTCCCGGATAACCTGTATATATTATATATCAACCTTCCTCACATTGAAAACAAAAGAAATGTGTGGTGGATGTGAATTGAAAGTCATTGAAGCTGTAAATGAAAATGAATTCGTCAGTGAAAACTTACTATGATAATGGAAAATATATTGGAAGAGCGGGAAATCAAAAAATACATCTATCTAAACCAAATCTTATTTATTCGACTCAAATCAATTGCTCTCGATGAGATTGAAATTTTATTTGAAATGAATAACGAAAACTTATTCTTAATGAAGATATATTTGTTCTCTGTGTAACAGATGACTCTCAAATTTACAGCTACCTACCTCGTCGTGAATATCAAAAAGTATGTATACTACTATACAGCCTTTGACCGCATTATTTCCTCTAAATCAACATTTAATATATAAGAATGGTTGTTCAACAGTCATCATTTTATTATAACATCTATTTAACATTCTGTTAAAACTCAGTATATATTTCGGTAAACAGGCAACATCATTTCACAACAAGTCTTATCATAAACCATTTTGTATTTCATAAAAATAACATCAGTTAAAGACGCTATATACTTTGATAATGGAGGATGATATAATTGATCATGGACATACTGCGAAAATCTATCAGTACAAAATTCAATCAGCTCAGTTCAGTTCTTTAAGAAGGAAGAAAATAAATCTTAATTATTCACTTACAGAAGTGATATTGACCCAAATGGAACTTCCCACCTAATTTGAAATTATAAACTGAAGGAAAAAATAGCTCAGACCCGCATTTTTTTTTGTTCGTGTCTAGGTAATAGTTCTTATTTTTCATTGTAATAATCTCATTTGCATTCCACCAATGTATTCGTGATTGGATTTCTTTGACAATGATCACAAATAGCAATGATAGTCCCATTGAAGGTTCTGAAGTGGTGAGTTATTGTAGCGGAAGGGTTGAGACCACAATAATTATGATGTATATTGGGTGAATTGAAGTATTCTCCGCCAAATGAGGATCAGCAGTTCCGAGCGATTTTTTCTTCGATTTCGGATTTGGACTGACAAGTTCCGTCTGGGACACAGTGCATATTCATATATGTGATATGAGGATTGAAATCCTCGTGATATGAATTGAACTTCTTTGAAACTTCTTTAGAAGAGCTGGAATACATATACTTGGTGAAAACGTCAAGAACCAAGCAGTAGGTAGAGCTTTCACCCCCTTAGTTGAACACCGCAATGTCGCATCCTAAATGACATTCTAATGTAAATCAGTGACGTCGTGGTGTTTCAACTGAGAGCATGCGCCCATACAGATCTCGACTCATGGTCTTCTTCCTATAAGAATATGAAGTGAGCAGGTTCGTTTTTACTGCTCAAAATGGGCTCATGATTCCTCTCAAGTTTCAACTGAGTAAGTACAAGCAGTAAGTAAGTAGTAGCAATAATAGAATATCTAAAATGTTCTGAGCCCACATCAGGTCCGATTTTGGGATATGATTTCTGGTAATAAATATGTGCCAACCTTTCATGTCAATATTATTAGATCATGTTTTTCGCAAAATAGTCACAGTTATTGGTGCTCAGAGCATTGAGTAGATTTATGTGGTGAATGCGTTGTTCAATATATGCAGTGACTCTTTTTTCCTCAAATAGGTGGGTTGATTAACTCGAAAAAATACTTCGATAGTATTTATGGATAGTGCAAAAGTGACATATATCTTTTTGAATATGATTCAACTATTTTCAGATGACTTTCAATGTCAGTGAAATAAAGAACTGATTCTGCAAATTTTAACAAATAAAACAGATTATTTCCTTCAGCATCCGATATGTTCAGTTGCTTGAGATCCAAAAGAATAATTACATTCGAATGAACTTGATTTGAATATCAGCATATTCTCTGTATTTGGTCACAATGCATGGAAGCCGATGAATACTGATCCGAAATTAGGAATTGTCAATTATACGTCTTCGTAAATTTCATTAGTTTAGTGCAGATATTTTATTTCCTTCAACAATACAAATATTCTTCTTTTTGTGCTATTTATGTCATTTTATGTATTATTTTTGTTCTTATGGTTCACCTAGATTCTGTCCATATAGTATGTACCATGTTACCAGGTTGACTTTTGAATGGTTAGGATTTTTTTTTTGCTTCAATGGTACAAGTCCTACATTTTGACACCGCACTGAATGGAATGATGGGTCCAGTGATAGCTCATGTGAAACGTCTTTCAATTCTCTATATATACGGTACCAGAATTTCAGAAACCAGAATTTGCAGAAATATCCATTCAAAATAAAATGGCGGTTGATGATGATACTTTATTACAGAATCCCTTCGACTGGATGGCTCTTAATGAGTTATAGTGAACTCTCCAAGTATTATTGGTATCTACAAAATTTATCCACTCACCAAAATGGCAGATGGACGCCATCTTGAAAAAAAAAACTATATCAGTAACTGTCATGTCATTTCTATTTGTTTGGCGATATTCTATTCATTTTGACGTGTGGAGAACATTCGTAGATACCATAAAAAATCACTAGAACTCTAGAACACTAGAACTAGATGATACTTTATTACAGAATCCCTTCGACTGGATGGCTCTCAATGAGTTATAGTGAACTCTCCAAGTATTATTGGTATCTACAAAATTTATCCACTCACCAAAATGGCAGATGGACGCCATCTTGAAAAAAAAACTATATCAGTAACTGTCATGTCATTTCTATTTGTTTGGCGATATTCTATTCATTTTGACGTGTGGAGAACATTCGTAGATACCATAAAAAATCACTAGAACTCGTTAAAAGTCATCCAGTCCAAAGGATTCTGCTATCAACTATCTATATAACATTATCAACCGCCATTTTGATTTGGATGTATATGAAATTCTGTCATTGCATAGAGAATTGAAAGACGTTTCCAATAAGCTATCACATGATCCCCCATTTTAGAACATATATCTTATAAAAAAAAACCGAACCGTTCGCATGTTAACCTGGGGGGGTATGACATTATAGACACAGTTTCGTTTCGTCAACATATTTTCGAAACGAATAACCGAATCGTTCAAATGGTCGAATTATTTTTCACTTAGATCTACTTTGAATTATTATTTTCATTTTACAGGAATATCCAAACTAACTTTCGTTCTATAATGTTCTTCAGGATGTGAAGCAGCTCAGTTTTCTCAAGTTTGAATATTATTAGTAAAAAACAATTGGTGATTTTGAGAAAATAATTTTTACAATAACTCGCAATAAGTCGCAATATCTCGTAGTATCTACCATACCATCATAGGTACCATTTCAGTTAGTTCACTACGTGCTTATAAGATATGAACGGAATATAGGTAGAAGATATACCTTTATTGTTTTTGGCACTGCTCTGAAGTTGAGTGTCTCAAGTTGAATTCTCCAACTAGTACCCATACATAATTACAATTGTGGACAAATCATTCGCATTCAATGTCACCTTCATTCTGTACCAAACAGAAAAAAAAGGAGAATATTCACATGAATATTACCAGAGATCCATCGATGTCATTTTCAGAGAACTCAATTTCCATATAGAAGTTCGATTAATTTAAAATGGATTTCATCAGTTCCACTGCTGATCGATTCAATGTGTTGAATTCTACTTTTCCAAGGAACAAAAGATTCTGATATTCCTTCTTCATAGTAAATTCAATACAGATCGATTATCAACAGTTTGTTGTGAATAAGAAGATCATGGAGAATCCTTGCTGTTTAATAAGAAGAAATTCCCTTTCAAGCTGAAGATATAATCCAGGCGATGGAGTGCAGTGATTCAACTGAAAATCAAAAATCCTTTCCACAAAAGATGCCGCCGGTTGGGTGAGGGTACTTTTTGTGCAGACATGTTCCCCGAAGAAAACTTTTCACCTACAACTACTCTTTTGGTATATTAATCTCTTTGTGACTTAGATAAAATGAAGTACGGTCTCCCAATGATTGTAATATATCAATGATGCGGTACCTACATCAAGATTCTATAACAAAAACATTCTTTTGATATCAAAGTTTGGATTCACTCCAGTAGGTATCAAAATATATCAATAGTTTCTGATATCTAAGAGTAATTAAAATATACATGTAAGTCTTGGAGATTTGTATGTGTGGACATCGAACACAATATTATTATTACATATTATCAATATGTTATGCACACCAATAACTGAGGGCCACGTCATTCAGACGTTGCCTAGAGTGGTAGAAATGATCTCAAAAAATTGTTCATTATTCGTTCTTTCAAATCTATTTTACAGGTCGACCAATTGGACTGATGCTCTGTCATATATGACACCAATAATTTGGAATACGAATAGTTACCGTCAGGTCACTATCGTTTTATATTTCTGTTTTCCAATGTGTTCACGAGGATTTTTTTTTCTTATTTCAGAAGAAAAACTAAGAGCCATGAGAAAACTCGTGAATCAGAATTTCAATAAAGACAAAATGCGAAGAGGAAACTGAATTAGTATAGACATAATTCTATTGAAGATGAAACCAATCAGCATAATAATATATATGAAACATGACGATGACTTTCCGGAAATGGAGAAGGGATGATGAACAAATGAATATTTCAATCTTCCATATACAGCTATCTGTATATCAAATTATAAGTATGCTATCGAAATCTCTCAATCATAACAAATTTTTGAGTGAGGGTTATAGACATAACATTTTGTATGTATATAGATGTATAGAAAACAGAAATGGGTGATTCTAATAGAATACCCATATGTCTGTAGGTACTTATAGGTAGGTACTTTAAGTTGGAGAATAAACTTCTCAAAAGAACTGAAATTCGTGCTAGGTTAAGAATATCGTGACTACAGCGTTTAATGTAATTCAGAACACTGAACGACTATGGAATTTAAATATTAAATGATTAATGATACATTCAAGAACACTCAATATAAGTTGAAATCAAATATTCTTTTTGAAAACTAGCTTTGAGGATTTCTGACTGGCATATAGCAAGATGTCATAAAACTCAAATGTAATCATGAGAAGTGGTTGCCAAATCAGTTAATCATTGATTGGAAGTTGTTTTGTCATGAAAACTGAACTTTTATAATCTATATGGTTGACCAACATGCTGTCGACAAAATGAATACGTATCTATGTTTTTTTTTCCCATATTGGCCATAGAAAAAATACTTAATGATGCGGCCAGTACCTACCTCTATTATTGCTACATAGAATACACTGTAGTTTGAAAAATCATTCATCTACTGTCTGTTACTATCAGCAGATACGTATGATTCATGAAATAAATGCCTGGTGAATGTATAGGGTGTCCTATTTCTCATCCGACCCGAAGAATGCTGTTTATTAACTTCAAATTCAATACATTGCTTAGGTGGATATTGAACATTTCCATATGAACCAACTCATATTGGATATGTTTTTTTCTCATCCGTCAGTCAAACAATATTTGCTCACGCATTTTAGAACAAAATAATAATAACAGAACATTTTCTTCTTCGCATCAATCGAAATTTTGAACTGTTCTACATGGAGACATTGGGATTTTTCATTTTCAATTATTATCTTCGGGATGTTCAGACACCAAGAACCAATATGTTTTCAGCAGAAACCTTTTAAAGATTTCAACATTATTCATTCGGTTATTGGAACTTCTTCCTTCACACCGAGCTAGTTTGCAATGGGTCGAAAATTCTTTCCCGTCCTGCCAAATCTTATTAGTGGTACAAGGAATAGATCTCCCTAACGTGTTACTTATTGTTCATGGTTGATGATGACAGTTTATTCAGAGTGATAGATGAATACGAGTTATATCGGATATTATGTACCTAATCATTGTAATCATTTTCTAATAGAAACTGATTCTATGCCATTCGGTATATTTTGATATAGAAACAGCTTTAGCGAATCTCCATTTTGATGAGGATGATGTCAGAGTTTTCAAATGAACTAGGTACCTATATTGCAATGGGATAGTTATTATATTATATGATAACTTATTAAATCTGTCGAATATCAACAATTTTTGAGATCATCATCGGAGACCACATGGAACCAGATTATCAAAATTCTCATTTTCAAATGATTGTCTTCTATACTAGAATCCACAAATATACTATCTATCTAATTGCCGTAGTCGAAGGACTCCATTTCCGAAAATCTAGAGTCCTGTTTTTGCAGTCTTTGTGTGCATTCCTGCAAGTACGAATCCTGTATTCTGTACATACCGGAATTGGCTTGGAACATCAGGGTTTCTAAAATTATCTCATTTTTGATTGCCTTCGAAGGTAATACAATCTGTGAAAAACAGAAACAAATAATTATTTGATGTTCGATAGTGGATCCATAAGATCGAAGTTATGATGATTACCTTTATCAGTTCCTGAGGAGCTATCCTGTACAATTTCAGATCTCTGGATAACCGTTCCATGATACATTTAAATTCTAACTTAGTGTCTACTTTACTTGAAGTCTTGGTACGAATTTTGTGTTTAGCCCATGTGAGCATTGCCTCGAATTTGACCACTTCGGGTATCTCCAGATTCCTGAAAAAAAAAAATGTAATTCTACTATGAGAATATCACTACACTAGACTGGATCGTATTATATCACAGAGACATTTGTCCCTTATTTCTTCTGTGTATTCGTTTGAATCATCATCCGTAGAATAAACCAGCTATTACCACATGAACAAATGTATCAATAGTACGAAAAAAATCAGAGAAAAGTTCAATCAAAAATGACTATGGAATGGAGCTATTACTTCTGCAATAGACATTTGGTTTTGGATGACCTACTCTAGATCGTGATAACGCAAGATTAGTGTGAATGAGCATTACTCAATTCGATCTAACACAATAAATGAATTACTTATATTTCCTCGCTATTGAGATAGTTTTCTTTTACGAAAGCTGTGGAGAGTTGTCTTCTACATATATCTTACTCACCTGCACATTATCATTTGGACCATAGATTCGCTGAGATTAAGAAAGTCTTCGAGTTGAAATACGGCTACAGCTCTTGTTTCTACGAAAGCTAATATCATATTCACCAGTTCAGAAGCGGATGTGTACCTCCAGTAGTAGTTCTCAAGTGAACATAACATGAAACACACCTGGAAACGAAATCACGACGATATATTTCCATTTCTCTCATTATGAGGAGGTGTATGAAAAAATAGAATGACCAGTTTCAGTAGTAATATCTCAAGGACAATTATAATCACAAAATATTTTTTCTTCTTTCCGGAAACACGCTTGGTGAATCTCAATGTAGTCCACCTAAGCGAATGGATGTTACCTAAAGAAACGTGCTCAAGAGGATGAGGATTAATCACAATTTTTTCGTCATTATATTGAGAAATTAAGTGACATCTTGAGATCCAATTCGAAACTCTCTTTGACTTTCTCTAGGAGTGAGTTTTTCTACCACAAACATTTTTATTAATTTACTATACAGGAAGCCAAATTTTGGTTTTTCTTAAAACATAGTTCTCTTAGTATATAATCCAATTTGAACCACAACAAGCACTGGGATAGTTATTATACCCAAGGACGAGTTTTTTTAAAAGTATTGAATATTTGTCGATGTTTTTACGAGGATTATACGAAAATAACTCACAGCTTGTAAGTCAAACGAAGTGGAACCAGCGATATACATATCGCTCAATATATTATATATCATACAACGAAGAACGGAACATTTTAAACTTCAAATCAAAACTTCAAATATTAGTATTCAACGTCAGAAATGGAATTGTTAGGTTGATATAATTGGATGTGTTTCATTGGATTGTGGTATTTCCGAAGGCCATGTATTCATCTGAAGATGAAAATTTTGTTTTATATTCATATTTTTCATAAAAAGATCTCTGAAAATAACTTCATCTTGACGAAATTGTCATAATAACACAACATAAATGAAACAATATGTAGTAAGATGTATGTTATTCACATTCAGCAGTATATTCAACAGTTTGGACAGAAAATCCAGTACATTATTGAATACATATTCCAATACACATGACTGAAATTGAACCTTCGAATGGTTTTATATTGAAGCTTGTTGAACTTTCTTAGAGGTACTCATTTCTTCCTCAAAGTGCACGTGTGACATACTCGAAATACTATGACACAAAACGTTACATTGCTGGAACAATGTACGAAACACTGGTGCAGTCACTGACGGTGTTTTGTTTCGTTAAAAACACTAACGCCATTTTCCGCTATGATGGCCTAATAGTTGTGAAACTCCCCAGAAGATGGTGACATTTTTACAGATTTCTGTACAAATAGTTGATGTTTTGAGAATATAATTATGTAGTTCGATCATCAATAGGGAAATAACCTAAAATACTACTTCTGAATGAACATTTTTATAACACAGATTTTGCAATTATCAATAATACTAATTTTGTTTTCATTTTTGTGTCGCTATCCAACAACTGACACTTGAGTGATTTTCCACTATAACGAATAAAATGCTGTTATCAAGTTAGCTGTACGTTAGAGTTCTGGTTGAATAAATCAGGTAGGCCAATAGGCAGAATAGCTCCACCAGTGTTTTGTACATCGTTATTGCTGGCTCTCATAACATAACCTTCAGAATTGGGAATGACAGATCGCCGCCTGGAGGATCAGATGCCCATGATTGGGATGATAAAAATCAAACATATCTATTTTGTATATCTTGTTTTACTATTGTGCAAAACCTTCGAAAATGAACCTTTGTCTTGGCACCAACTTTGTTTTTGCTCCACATCAATGATTTGTTGAATGTGACCTCCAGCCCAGTTCATAGCTTTGCGGATGATAGTACACTTCATTCCGCCTTTTCCTCTAGAGCCCCTATATCATCCAATGAGGCCAGAGGTGCAAGGCGAAGACAGGTTGATGCTTTAAATGAGGATCTGACAAGAATTTTGAAATGAGGATCTGAGAATCCAGTACAGTTCAATGCAACTAAAACTCAAGCTTGTATGTTCACTAAGAAGGCTGATCACACAATGCCCAATTTGATGATGTCGGGTGCCACTGTTCCTATGAGGTCGTCAATATCCATGCTGGGTGTCACCACCAACAGTGCTCTCTCATGGGACGATCATGTGAGGTCCATTGCGAAAACTGCTTCACAAAAACTCGGTTTTCTATTCCGTGCGAAGAGATACTTCACATCCCAGCAACTGCTCATGATCTACAAAGCACAAATTCGACCTGTCCTGGAGTACTGTTCACATGTTTGGAGCTCAGCCCCCAAACATACGCTTAAGCTCTTAGATTCAATACAGAAGAGAGCTATTCGCCTAGTCGATGACACAACACTCACCAAATCATTGACCTCTCTAGATCATCGTAGAAAGGTCGGCTATCTTTGCCTTCTTTATAGATACTTCCACGGTCAATGCTCAACGGAAATATCATATATCATGCCACCACGCGCGATTCCTAGTAGACAAACCAGATGAGCTCAGGCTGCTCACTCCTACACTGTCAGGCTCGAGACTATACCAAGGATCATGCATCAATAGAACGGCAAAGTTGTGGAATTCTAAGTCTTTCCTGATGCTTACAACCTCCAAACTTTCAAGAATAATTCCAACACTTTCCTACTCTCCCAAAATTCCACCGCTGGCTAACACGGTGTCCCTCGAACATTATAGGTTTCCCTTTCGTGTTGTCCACAGATGAAAAGAAGGAGGAACTCTATAATAGCCTGCACGACCCATCTCAGCGCTCGATGAGACTCACCACATCGATCCTGAGGAACTGCTTGGCATGGTGGAAGCAAGCCTGGAGCAGCTCCGGCAGGTCGTAGTGCTCTGCGGCGCAAATCAGGCCCGGTATAGTATTGCACGTCAGCGGACACGAGCCGGTGTGGAGGTAGTCCAACAATATCCGGAAGGTGTCCGAATCGAACTCGATGATGGAGAATTCCGTTTGGGCGAGCTTGGCCTTGTCCACCTTCTGGGCGTCGGCGCACACGCTGAGTCGAGGAACGGCTTGTTGAGAGCCCGACGGCTTGCCGGATTTATCTCTTCCGTCCTTATCTGGAAGGAAAATTGGCCAATAGAATCGTCTGTAATGTTTTGGGGAAGTGAAGTGAGTTTGAGCTTTCTTATCGATTCTAGTTCAAAGATCAAGATCGAATTAACCAGGCCTGACCCTAGCCCTATTTTTCGTTTCACACAAATAATGGAGCGAAATTCATGAGATTCGTATAATAATAATAATAGTAATGATAACTCGTCTTTATTCATCCATAAAACTATAAAAGTGATATAGATGAAAGGGCGAAGTGTCACCCAAGGGTGTTTTTCAACTTAACCATGATGTGTTAATTGATTATAAATACATTTTAATATATAATATTGAATTACATTAATACTAGCTAAAACTATGATAATCTATCTAGCTATGTTTATAATACTATATAGGTTTATATCGATATCAATATAAGAGAATTAAAAAAGAGAATATAATATGTCAATAATAATCATTAATGAGCTAAGATACGTTAGGGAAACACTGCATTAACCATAGGAGTGCCAGAGGGGTCAATTGATTTCATTCAAGATCTAATTTGTGTAGATAATAATAATGATTTCAGCTTTTTTGAAATTCAAGATACTATAGTCATAAAATTCATTGCGTAGTTGATCATATGATTTACAGGCATTGTACTTGAAGGAACGTTGAGAGGTAGACGTCTTATGTTTATAGATTGTCAGCAATCGTGAATTCCTAGTGCAGTATTTTAGTAAATACGGAGGTTTTTCAATCTTTAATATTTTATGATCAAGAGTGAGCAAATGTGATTTTCTAACATCCAATAATCTGAGCTTACCCGCTTCTAGAAATGTATGGCTAATGTGGTCATACTTTCGTATTCCATGGGAAAATCTAAAGCTAGTGTTCTGAATTTTCTGCAGGCGGTCACTGTCGGTTTTCAAGAGAGCTGGTCCATATACACAATCACAATAAACGATTTATAAGAATAAGAGACTCACAAACTTGAAGTTTCAAACTAGAATTCATGGCATGATCCGGGTAAAGCTGTTTTAAAATATTGTAAGAACCACGACAAAGTTGATTAACATGTTTTGTAAATTTCAATTCTGTGTCTACCCATAACCCCAGGTTTTTTACCTCGTTCCTAATGGGAATTGTGTTACCGCCCATGACGATATTTGAGGAAGTACTGGCAAGCTCACGTTTGGTCCAAAAAACGAAACACTTGACTTCTTTGCGTTCATCATAAGGTTATGCGCTGCAGAGATATTCACCAAGGATTCTAAATCTGAGTTCACATTAGTACTATCAGGTTGTTCTACATCAAATGATAGATATAGTTGTGTGTCGTATGCGTAATGGTGTATGTTACAATGCGAAACATATGAGTGGAAGTCCGAAATATAAATGGAAAATAACAGCGGTCCTAAGATGGACCCTTGCGGTACACCAGATTCCAGTGTTAGAGGTTCTGAAGTCTTCAGGTCATAAACGACTTTCTGACTCCTTCCTTTCAAGTAACGCTCCATCCGCTCCCCCTGATCATCATAATGGTTTGAGAACATCTCGTTTTGATCGAATATTGAAGCATTCCAAAGATGTTCAATATATTTCATATCAACTCAGTAACTCACAAAATATACCAGCTGTATGAAAGAGATGGGGACTAAATTGATTGAAAGATTGATTGATAAAAAGTTAAACCTCTCGGAATTATGAACATCAGAAATAAAAATAAAGTCGCAATGTGAATGTTTATATAGTACTAGGTGGTTCACTGAATACGATTTACCCTCAATGCTGATAAAAATAATGATTTTCAGGGTACGAAGAGATACGTCAAGAGTGAAGAGCATATTTCCACACTTCAACTTTCACACCTGCAGATCAAGGTATTCCTTCTTCGGTTAGGGTCCACCTTGAGGAAATCAACGGTAGGGTTTTGATGGTGTTATCTACAGAGACAATGGGGATGAAGACCCTATTTACTTTTCAATATTCTGCTTTAGTCTGACAGATAAACTTATCCAGGCAGGCATAAACTGATCACCCAAATCTATGAGATAGGTCAACCCATCCTCTAAGCTATACTTTGGTGTATTCCATTGTGAATTACGTTTTTTCACCGTCTTTGTGATGGATCGATTTGAATCAGCATCAATTGCATCTTGAACCGTTTGTTTATGACGATCAAAACTATTTTCGTCATCTGCATATAAATTCAAAAGACACATCAAGTATGACTTTGAATTACCGATATTTCAAACAAAAGAGGGCCAATAATTGACCATGGAGGACCTCTGCAGGCAGTGCAAGCTGTATTTTTTCTACAAAATGTAGCTTGTAATTCCATCTGTAAGTTTGTGTCAATATATTGTGAGTAGTTGAATGATTTCAGAAATCTTCCAGTGATCTGAAAAAATATATATATATTTGGAAACAGGCATCAACTATATCAGTAATGAACGGCAGAATTCTGGAAAAAACTTATACGAACCATTTCTAAACTCTGTTCCGATATTATAACAGTGGAAGTGTTCTCTGTTGGATGTATGTAAACAGTATTTTCACAAACTATATAAAAACTGAATATTTTCATGAAACTGGATTGAAGGTAGCTTCCTTTTAATAACTCAAAACATATCTGGAGGAATCTCCAGCTTCATGTGGGTATTGAAACAACGAAAGCTTCTTTTTGCAACAATGAAGGTTATATTCTACACCTCCGACCCTCCTTAGATTTAGGATAAGCAGGAATACACTAAACTACTCAAAGCCAGCCATATTGAACTTCTTTCGAGCGTTCCGTATGGACGAACCCATGGCGAAGAGTTGTACGAGGATGTTTGAGGTTAACCTACATAAAGGTCTTTGATTGAAGACAGAAAATCTTGAACAGGTCGCTTACTCGAACAATCCTGGCTGCTAGCCCACTTCTTCTTATCTTCGACGTTCAGCTGTTGTGTACTGTGCTTCCTTATCGACCTGCCCCAGCCGGCGGTGATGGTCCCTAGCCTGGTGAACGCTCTCTTCACCATAGGCGAAGAGGGCACGCTCTTCGGCCTCGGGGTCTCCATGTCGGGAACCTGCAGGAAGTTGCTGCTCTTGGGCCGCATCTGCTGCGGGCTCAGAATAGATGGTACCGGCCGCGCTAGTAGTTCGGCAACCGGCACCTGGGGCGAGCCGAAGCCCGCTTGGATGCCGTACAACATCTCCTGGAAGACTCGGCTGCGCACCTAGAACAACATCGAACGGATCACCTCCAGGTCTAGCGGACTATCAGCGGCAGACCTACCCCGAGGATCGCTCTGACTCCCACCAGCTTGACCTTTTGCTTCGATTGGCCCACCATGAACACGACGTCGAACAGATGGGCGTTAGTCACGGTGTTCTCTTCGCTGTTGAGGAAGGTCTTGGTGAAATCTCGAGCCATATGCTCGTGATTCTCGAATTGGTCGCGGACGCTGTCCAGTAAGGGTGATGATGGACGCATGTGACCGATTGGTCTCCAAGATCCTAGATAAATCAAAAGAATGATATATTAAGTTTTTGGCCTGTCAATGGAGGTGTACAGGCTGTCCCATTTTCGATGTCCTTACGGGATATCTCGCTTATTTTTGAAGATACAGATTTGCGGTTTTCGCGGAACGTCGGCTACTTTTTTGTGGAACTCACGAATCCGTGAACAAAATTTCCATAGCCCGCTTCGTTCCTGAGATACAGGGCGAAATTGAAAATATTGCTTTTCGGGACCCTCCCTGTATATCAGCTATCTTTCAACTTGGAGAAAAAGTAAGAACTGTTTCTTTCACAATTTTTCACGTAGAATCCAGTGGCGTAGACAGATTTTTTTAATGAGCTGTCGTTATTTAAATATAACCCAAAGTTATGTTTTTTTAAATAGAACACCCTGTATAATTTTCATTATTTGAAACAAGAAAGCTTTGCGCTTTTCAAAAATATATTACACTTGGTCCTGTATTTGGGTAATTTTCAGTTTTTTATGGCAAGTCAAGACAAATAACTTCTACTTTTAGAATAGATATTCTGGCGCAATAATTAAATACCACTCATTTATTTAGAGTAGGATGAGAAGTATTCATTAAAAATGATTATTCAATTAACAATTTGATGAAAACAATTTGATGAAACAATAAAACAATTAAACATATAACAATTTGATAAAACGATAAATTCAAACACACAAAACAATTCTATTAATTTTTCTCCTGTTGAAAATGTCTTATGAATATTGTTCAAATTGCTGCCCATTATGTTGAAGACACAGCCGACATCTTCTGAGGATAGCGTCAATCGACCGGAGTAAAAATATAGGTCTCATACGTGAGTTGAAAGATAGCTGAGATACAGGGGGGTCCCAAATGCAATATTTATTATATTTATTTTGTGAGTTTCACAAAAAAGTAGCCAACGTTCGCAAAAACTGCAAATCTGTATCTTCGAAAATAAGCGAGATATCCCGTAAGGACATCGAAAATGGGACAGCCTGTACATAACTACCGAATTTCCAATTGATGCCACTTTTGTAATGATGTTCTCATACAAAAATATCATGTATACAAAAACCTTATTGAACTGGTAACGCAATTAACCTGCCTAGATATTTGGTACTTGTCAATTTCGTGATGAACTAATAAGATTTCTTCAACGCTGCCAAACTGCCCGAACAAAAAAATTGCACGAGTTCCCAATTAACACCAAAATATCCAATGAGTGGAATTTTATATTATGGACACAGAACAAGTTGAATACCTAGAGTTGTTTCCAGTTCGCTATGACAGATGAATATAAATGATTAACAGATAACTATAGCAGATTCAATACCAATGTTATAATCAGAAATTTCATAATGATACAATTAACTTGTTCATGGGCACAGTGAAGTCACGTACGTTGATAGAAAATATAATATATTAGCTTTTAGCACAACTATTTTGCCAATAATTTCATAATACATCAACATACGTTCAATCTGTAACGATTTAGAATGGAGGAAAAATAGAAATTCTCTATATAAATCAGACTCTCACATCTGAAACGTCAAAATAATATAAATCTCTTTTTCGAGAGGATCTTTCGACATTCGTGGGAACAGAAAAAAATATCCTCGTTGAACGTTCTCTCTAATACTAGTGCATCCAGGCACGACTCATAGCTTGATCATATATTTGAAGATGAATATAAAAATTGTTTCAGCTATTCGATACCATGAATTTGAAGGTTATGTAATTTGAAGGTAGGTATAGCTTTCATCTCCTGATGTTCATTTCCATCAATGCATCTAGCCAGTCAGTGTTCATACAAGAGTACTTTCATCTCTGTCAGAAATTATGAGTATGACAAATATAGTCGAAACGTATGTCGTGGTGAATGAGAAATTTTCTCATTAATTGATTGGTTTCTCTAGCGGTCCATCTTTGTTTGAGGGTGGTAGAGAAACGGCTCGGATGTTGACATCACTAGATCTGTTCGTCTTCTGCTAATATGAAAATCGCGAATTTCAACATTCATTTGAAATACGTAGAACGTTCTTGGTTGATATTATTACCGAAAACACATCATTGTTTACAATAGGGTAAACATATACACACATAAATGAAACATTGAAGAGAGAGAGAGAGAAAAAATATAAACGTTCAGAATTCAAAAAATCTTCAAGATACAACCAAGTTTTGACATATCCAATTGATGCAGTCAAAATGTTGTGATCTTGTATTTCTCGAGATTAGTTTTGAATCTTCTCGAATCGTGTATATTTTTGATCTCATTCGGTAACTAGTTGTAAAAAATTATTCCATCATGTTTTGTTTCAATGTTCGACCTGAATCTATATGCTATCAAAGAATTCAATTGTCTAGTGTCATAATTATGGGCTGTATTGACTCCAGTAAAAGCTCTCTTGATTTCAATTTCTTTCTAACGAAATGAATAGTTTGTATGAATTTACGGTTGGTTCCAGAAGAGGTAAATTGAACACGCACTTCATCATTTCATCTTGAGATCTCACGAGTGGTTTCAAACATGAAATATTTGTGCTTCCCCAGACAGATATCAACTATTGTGAGTTCGAGTAAAAAAGGCAGGAATAAATGCTCTTCAAATATCTGACAGGGATGATATTGAAAATTTTGAATATGACGCCTATGATGGTATTCAATTCCTTTCTTAGAGTTCACAATTCGTGTAATTCATAGCTTTGCGGATGATAGTACACTTCATTCCGCCTTTTCCTCTAGAGCCCCTATATCATCCAATGAGGCCAGAGATGCAAGGCGAAGACAGGTTGATGCTTTGAATGAGGATCTGACAAGAATTCTGAAATGGGGATCTGATAATCTAGTACAGTTCAATGCAACTAAAACTCAAGCTTGTATGTTCACCAAGAAGGCTGATCACACAATGCCCAATTTGATGATGTCGGGTACCACTGTTCCTATGAGGTCGTCAATATCCTTGCTGGGTGTCACCACCAACAGTGCTCTCTCATGGGACGATCATGTGAGGTCCAACTGCTTCACAAAAACTTGGTTTTCTATTCCGTGCGAAGAGATACTTCACATCCCAGCAACTGCTTATGATCTACAAAGCACAAATTCGACCTGTCCTGGAGTACTGTTCACATGTTTGGAGCTCAGCCCCCAAACATACGCTTAAGCTCTTAGATTCAATTCAGAAGAGAGCTATTCGCCTAGTTGATGACACAACACTCACCAAATCATTGACCTCTCTAGATCATCGTAGAAAGGTCGGCGATCTTTGCCTTTTTTATAGGTACTTTCACGGTCGGTGCTCAACGGAAATATCATCTATTATGCCACCACGCGCGATTCCTAGTAGACAAACCAGACGAGCTCAAGCTGGTCACCCCTACACTGTCAGGCTCGAGACCTGTGGAACATCGCTATACCAAGCATCATTCCTCAATAGAACGGCAAAGTTGTGGAATTCTTTGCCTAGTGAAGTCTTTCCTGATGCTTACAACCTCCAAACATTCAAGAAAAATTCCAACACCTTCGTTCTTTCCCAAAATTCCACCGCTGGCTAGCACGATGTTCCTCGAACATCATAGGTTTCCCTTTCGTGTTGTCCACAGATAAAAAAAAAACTCACCTCTTCTGTAAGGCTTGGGTATCTGTCCTGTCTCGGCGTGATTCTGCAGATTGGCCACGATGTCTTCGAGCATCTGGGACCTGGTGCGATCTTGCATCCTCGCGAATTTGGGCGCCGAGTAACTGGCTCTCTCGCCGTTCACGATCTTCGTCAGCAGCCACTCACGGAACATGGGCTCCTTGTCGAAGACGCTCTGCTCCCACAGGTACGGCTTGTAGGCGCCAACCTCGTCTCTGGAGACCACCGACACCTCGTACCGTGTCGGCTTGCGTTTTATCCGCGGCGACGTGCGAACTTGAAAGTATTCAGAGTCAATTTTTTTTACACAATTGCACTCCCTCGTTGGGTGGAACCAGCGCCCCAAAAGTCGGAACTTGCGCGGGGTTAGGGAAGCATACATACACAAACATCCATGTCTACGTTGGGATTCGAACCCAGGTCGCGGTGGAAGCGATTCATAGCTTAAATTCGAACGAATGCCTCAACACTCTCGACCACCGAGATAGAGGTTCGAGCTCGAAGAAATTGGAAACAATCCAAGGAGTTTCTGGTATTTTTGAACGTGTATTTTGAATCGAGATTCTCGGGAATATTTCGTACTTTTTATATCAATTTAAGTCATAGTAGAAAAGGAGACTTAGAGTCACAGAATCCAATATTGGTGTTCTCTGTTTTTTTAGTCAGTCTATATTCATCTTTCCAATGTGCTTTCTGAGGGAAAAGAAAGATTGTGTCGTTACGTTACGTTAGGTTAGGTTCGGAACGTGTTTTTTTCAATCGAGTTCCTTGGGTAATATTCCGTACTTCTTATATTGATCTAGTGATTGATATAGTAAAAATGGAAAATGAGAGTCACCAAATCCAATATTGGTAGGATTTTTGTTTCATCAGTCAGTCCGTATATTCAACTCTCCAATGTGTTTTTTTATTTTATTTTATTTTTGAATAACTTGTTCGTCAAAGAAAATCAATTAATTATGAACATATTTCAAATGATATCTTGTTCACATAGGTGTGTGAAAAAAATTAGTTATTCAAATAGATTCCTCACGAAATGTCGATATTTTGGACAATGTGGATTCATGAATTACATGTACCCAATTGAAACAGAAGGAAATGAAGAGAGAATATAACGGCCAGGTGGTCGAGATGGTCAAGCGACATCATAGTAATAATGAGGACGTGGGTTCGATTCCTGGCTGGCCGTTGGATTTGGGTTCATTTATGCGCTGTACAATGTATATCATAAAGTTCTACATAGAACTATCCCGAATGCCACAGTGGTTTGGATTCCACTTGTATGAACTGTTAATCCCCGTCTCCTTCACTCGCACAAGCTCTTCGGGGCTTCTGAGGGTTGTTTCGGCAATCAAGGAGATGAGTAACAATAACAATAACAGTTAATTGAAATAGTTCAATTCTCTTTGCATTTTCTATAATCCACGTCTTACATTTATTTTTCAAAGTTTTCAATGGAGTTTTGTTATACATTTTCGATCCAATGAAACTAGAATATTGATTCATGATATTCAGTTTGTGTTTTTCAAGTAGAACACTGTTGATGTTGTTTCTTGTATTGTAACCATGATTGATTATATTCGTAGGTGCTGAATCTTCCTTAATGAAATTTATTGACGCTTCATTCAATAATTGTTAATAGCAATAATTATAATGAATAAAAACATTTATTGATCCCAAGAAACATACATGTTCATGGAGGAACACAATAGAAGAAATGAATTATTAAGTAAATGTATGATCGAATCAAATGGAGGATAAACAGTTGAATCAGAATCAGTCAATATGAGGAAGAGAGTTGAATTGTTAAAATTGTTTTGTAGACTGTTATGAATATTTATTCCACAAAAATATAATGACTTTTTTCCAAATTGGGATTTCATATCAACAGTTTTTAAATGATCACATTGTGTGGTTGATGTCCATGGGTGTCAGAATTAATATTCAATGCAAGATTCGAGAGCTTTCTTTATTCTTAGTGAAGTGGATTTGAATACATCTTCAAATTTTAAGAGAGAGTCAATCTCTAACTTGGTTATACGAATTTATATTTCCGATAGTTCCAACAGAAATCCCACAGAGTGGGAAATAATATGGAGAGTATTTTTGTTTGATGAAGCAATACTGCAAAAACATGTCACACTATATATATATAGTGATTATTTCTTCGTGCCAATTTTTTTTAGTGAAGTCAAATCAAGATCAACCCCAAAATGTCACTGCGTTTGAAACTGAATTTATAGATACCTAAGACAGAAATAATTTCTACTAATAACTACTAATCAGTGGCACCTTGTTTTTCGAAATCATATGAAGAAGACCAATGTATGGCGATATCAATATATATTCAATATTTTGATTACAGTGATATCTTGACCTTACTACAAATGAAAATAATGACTGCCACATGATAAACATAAAATTGAAATAACAAATATATCCGAAAATAATTGGCATAATGTCAGTCTAGGCCCAAAGGGCTGTTATAGTAACGTGAACAACAGAAATTGTTCACTGTGTTTCGAATCAGGATAATGTTAGAAATTTTTGTTACTAGAGCTTGACAAAAAAGGCATGCTGTTTGAGTATGTCTTAGTGTGATTTAGACAATAGGAAACTTGTAACTTCTCACTTGTTGAGATGAAGAACCCAGGTGAACGATTTTAAATAATCTTTGATGAGAAAATCGGTGAAATTGGAAGATTAGATTTTACAGTATTATGTGCATCAGAAATGAGTGTGAATTTTGAAATAGGTTTGTTCGATTTTTCGATTATTGAGCAATAGATGTTCCTATTCATACTTCCGTGCCTGAAGTTTATGAAAAAGTCTTATTTCTGGTATCACGCTTTATATTTTTATGATTCCGTTCGCGAATCTATTCATCTTCTACTCATCATTTTCAAATCGAAATCTTTCATTTCGCCAATTGTATGATCAGTGTCAGTCCACTTCAATATTTGATACCCTATTTCGTTTTTATTAGGTACCGTAACTGCTAGCTGGTGTGACTTCTCAACTTTCCTTCGTATGTGATGCACGAAATCTATTCCTCAGAAAATAATACTCACCTACAATGAAGGTATGTAAAAAATGGCTTTTGATACACGCCGGTGAAAAGGGCGTATTGTCCGCTTCCAAGAAAACCACACAAACGATATCGTTTCCGATATGCCTCTTCCTCTGCAACTTCTGCGGATCATGCCTCTCGTACGGCAAAAGTGTGCTGACGTGGAACATGATCTCGATGTTTCTCCAGTTGGTGTACACCGAATATAGTCCCGTAAGGTCGTGGACGGTGTCCAAACCCCCTTTGTACTTATCGAAGCCCCTCAATCTCACTTTCTCGCCCAAGATTTGCAGGAATTCCTCGAACATCATGGAGTTGTCGTTATTGTCTAGGATCTCTTCTTCCGTACACTGGCCTTCTTTCACGTAGATCACACCCACTTTGAGTTCAGATTTGATGAATACCTGAAAGGATGAGTTCCTTAGGCTCGATACTTCGAAGCATGTATTTTGATACTGTACTGACTTCTATTCTACAATTTTTACTAGTCGAATTGAAATCGATTTCTATATGGCATCCTTAATTAGGAAGTGCAAAAATTGTGCCCATTCGACAGAACTTATTCATTGTTACTATTCCATTCAATGAGCAACTTTGATTAACACATTTGTGCTACGCTCAATGAGATGAATGGAAAATAATTTAAAACAGCTTCAGGATATAGGTTACCCGAATGTTTGATATTTCGTTTCAAGCTTGAAATGGATTGAAAATACTTTCGAACAAGTCTATTAGAACCGACAAAGATGTTGTTTTTCATGTTGAAAGGTAACATTCCTCAATCACATCTCAATGAAATAGTAATCCTTCAACTAATGAAGAGAGTTATGGCTACAATAGAAAAAAAGAAATTTTCTTATGTTTGGATATCGAGAGTTAATTTGATTCAACCCAGTTGATGCAGATGTCTTGAGGCGCTGCGTGAGAAATGTTAATGTATGAGAAAAATGTTACGCTGTACCCTGTTGGTGAAGTGGCTTGAGACTTGTCGGAAAGAGTGATATGTTGGAGCTTTCCAAACTCCAGACACTGGTCTATCTTTGTATTTATTCTAATTGCTGCTATGGAAACCATTCAAATCAAAGGCGGAAGTGAGCGTGAGAGCATACAGAATGAAGTGTAGCGGAAACTGGAATGCTGAGGGCATTGGCATGGACATATTAGAATGATCAGAATAATCGCTAGTCCGTTGACGGTAATGGAAAGTTATATGATGCTGTCTAGAAATAATTATGAGAGACTCTTCACTATACCAGCTACGCTATACGCGAAAAATCATTAGAAAGGGATGTTGGTGTGGTACACAGACTGTTCCAAAAGTAATGATGGCAGTGGTATACGAAGACAAATGACAGTGCTTCTATATTTTCGGATCATGGCTCGGCATTATTTCTTGCAAGAGAGAAAATATAGCGAGAGGAAAAATCCTTATCTGCTCCATCAGTCAGTCTGAAATTAGATCGAGGTACGAGGTAACGGAAAGGCAACGATTTGATGGAACCCAAGACCTAAAGATATTTCAGGAAATGTATGGTTAACTTTCACAGGATCAGAGGATTGATGAAACGATTTGATGGAACCCAAGACCTGAAGATATTTCAGGAAATGTATGGTTTACTTGCACAGGATCAGAGAATCTGAAGAGACGGCATAATCACACTGGTGTTTCAAGGTAGAGGTACACTAACATTTTGATAAGAACACCTTCGAAGACAGTGGCCTGAGTAAAAGTCAAATTGAGCAGTTAAAGAGGTTACTGTCCTTTGAAGATCTAAATCGAATACACATGGATCTACCCATATCCAGGCTGATGCTCATAATGTACTGGAAACTCAGCTGTTGAGAGCTTTCCACCTGAATCAACGGCATGACTGGATCGAAATAATCCTAAGTGCTGCAGTGTTTGGGACTTGAAACCTTTTTTCAATTATTGATGATCGTTTCGAATGAAATGCTTGAAGAGGATAATACTCGGTGTATATATGGAGAAGAGATTAACTTTACTCACTACATATTCAATATAGCGCTACCATGAAAAATCGTTGAAAAAGGTATACGATGAGAGACGAGGGTTCTTTGCCAAATCCATTTTAAATTGGACTCACGAAATCAGTAATGGAGGTAGAAGTATATTATATGGAAGATCTTAGGTAATAACAAGGGTTCACAGCTTCCTTTGTGCATTGACTTGATTGAAGGATTCATTGACCGCTTATCAGATTATATCGAATTGTTACATATGCTTAAACTAATTATTGAATTGCTCCAGCAAAATATTTCTTCAATTACGATTCTGAGTTTGTAGAAAAACGAGGAAAATGCAATCTAAATATGAACTAAGCAGGCCTACATAGTTATCAGTGAGACGATTGATGAGACACTGTGAGGATGCCTTGGTCAATAATGATCCTATCGTTACTGATGAGTTTAATAAAACCGAATGCGATAATATATGCCATTTTCTCGATGAAATATTGGTTCGCTTGTCTACTTCTTGAGTAGCTGCGTATTGGAAATGCATTATCGCCCTCAAATATATAGGACGTAGATTGTTCGCTGATCTTGACTATTCCTCTATACGAAATATGACTCCCAATATTTCGTGTCTATCTTTTGAAATAATTTCTTTGTTAGAGAATGATTTATTTTCCGAAGGTATATCGATATTTTAGCATATGAAGTTCTGAGGACAGAGGATGAAGGCAATATGGTCGAAGTACCTTTATTGATTACAAAATATGGTGAATACGCTATACATTATAGCACCAAAGAAATATGGGATTCTACCATTGTGACATTTCAAACTGAAAGTCGTGCAGAAAAGTAGAATTTTCTGCACGCTCGTAGAAATCACTTGAGTTTTTCAGTTCCATTGGCGTGTCCTGAAAAACTAATCTTTGTCCTCTGTTTCCAGATTGGGATTTTTCAATTTCATCATCATTATCTCACGATCGATCTCACAACCGGAATCATCCTCTTGGTGCTACACGACAGTAGATATATCATGGATATAAGAGATTCTCGCTGGATGTATGTTATGTCTTTGGGTACCTACTTGATCTAATTTGAGTAATTCTTCTGGGGTATCTGGAAGCTGCCCTAATATCAGAGGAGGATTGATGTTGACTTCCTTTCCCAGAGATCTAACTACTTCTTCTCTATTATATCTATCGGCGAAAACACAACTGGCTGGTATTAGACCATGTATAGTGTAGCTGATAGCTCGGACTAGTATCCTGCAATCGAAAGAATTATAATAAATATCAGAGAGCATATATGTTGTTGAACATTTCGAAATAGGCAAGTAGACAAGGCATTGATGAGGATTATGAAAATAATATGATCTTGAGTAGTACATTGAAATTGAATTATCAGAATTGCTTCCAACATTATATATTCCGTTTAGGTACATAGGGCTAGGGTCTATTCGTGCCGATTTGATCATTATTAATTGGTTTTTATTTAGCCTTCACACTGACTCACATTGCAGTTTCTTCGTTTTCTCGACAACATGACTTGAGCAAAGTGTACAGAATACGAAACCTGAGTTTAAACATTGTATTTCATTCATTTGTGTCTGGTACCCTGTTTTGAAGTATTGATTTTGGTTATTGACATAACATTGATTTTTGGTGGTACCTGATGACGAATATGCAATAAAATATGAATATGATTTCATCTACTATGGTGTGAATGAATGAATGAAAGGAGTCTTTATATTAATTGGTTATATGAAACATTGAAGAGAGAGAGAGAGAGAAAAAATATAAACATTCAGAATTGAAAAAATCTTCAAAATACAACCAAGTTTTGACATATCCAATTGATGCAATTAAAATGTTGTGATCTTGTATTTCTCGAGATTAGTTTTGAATCTTCTTGGATCGTGTAAATTTTTGATCTCATTCGGTAACTAGTTGTAAAAAATTATTCCATCATGTTTTGTTTCAAAGTTCGACCTGAATATATTTGCTATCAAAGAATTCAATTGTCTAGTGTCATAATCATGGGCTGTATTGACTCCAGTAAAAGTATTGGTTTTTATTTAGCTTTCACACTGACTCACATTGCAGTTTCTTCGTTTTCTCAACAACATGACTTGAGCAAAGTGTACAGAATACTGAACCCGAGTTCAAACATTGTATTTCATTCATTTGTGTCTGGTACCCTGTTTTGAAGTATTGATTTTGGTTATTGACATAACATTGATTTTTGGTAGTACCTGATAACGAATATGCAATGAAATATGAATATGATTTCATCTACTATGGTGTGAATGAATGAATGAAATAGGTCTTTATATAAATTGGTTACCTTCAGTTCTGGTACGATATCTAGTTCAAAGAGGAGGAGGTTTTCAATTGTATGGCTCTTATAAAGGCCAATTTTATTGATTAACTGTTGATATCTGAACTCATTTTTCAGCTTTTCTGTGGGATATCCTCTCCTCGTTTCTAAAAAATGAAGTAGAAGTTATTTAAAATCATTTCAATGTATATCCTCACTACAAACTCCCACAGAAAAACTGAAAAATGAATGTACCACCTCCTCGAAACACTTACAGTGTTGATATTTATAGTTTCTTAGTGACAATTATCAATTCATTTTATATAAATGTATCATCCAGATAGGGATAGATCAATACAGTCCTCATAGAAGTTCATGTGTCATATTTGAGTTTATCCGGGCTGACTTTTAAGCATTCCTGATGCATCTCTAGTGTTGAGAAATCTCATAAAATTCTTGTGAGATAAGATTCGTGAAGTTCAATCAAAACTTGCTAATCCCCAGTGCGCGTGAAATCTCATGAGAAATCAATAGACTTGCAACCGTGATTTCGTATCTGTAGTTATAACTCCCAGAAAACCCTTTAATGATACATCTAAAGCCACCTATTGGATTCGAATGAATTTATATCAATCTTTCATTCTTTTGGGATAAATGAATAGCTGGCGTTACAAATGAAATCAGAAATTGCTGTTGCTACTGAACGTCATAAATTCTCTCTCAAAATATCATCGTAACGTAATATAGATCGTATAAAGCGTATGAGGTAGAATGAAAATTGTCTCATTGAAATCTTCATGGCAAACAATATATCTTAGACACGTGGAGTTCACCGTAAATTGCAGCACAATATTGAGCTGTCGAAGACATTTTGTCAGCAGGAACTGAACTGGATTACATGGTTCGCTCTCATGATAATCGAAAATGAGTACCTACTTCCTTAAAATGATTCAGTAGTAATTCCTTCTGGAATTCAATATTTTTTTTACTGGAAGTTTTCCTCAATCAAGTTTTTCATTCTGATATACAGCGATTCTTTGGGAAAAAAACTTAAAACCCGATTATTGCTGACTTTTTATCGAATCCTTTGACAATTGTATGAACAATATTTCACAGAATATTCAACAGGTTAGTTGATGGAACAAACCATATATCGTAATTATCAATCGCGTCAGAGCATAGATGAAAGAATACTTTATCATATCTATACCAAGTGTCTCAAATGAGATATTTTATAGCATGCCATTTCACGAAACTCGACATAACTTCTAGATTAGAAACGATAGGAAAATAACTTATGTCATCTTCTACATGTTTATTCCAAGCAAATTCAAACATATACAGGCATGCCATCCACCATGAAACAGCCTGTATACAGACATATATTTCACTTAAATATACCTTGTATCCTTGTTGATGCACTTGTTAATTTATGTTTTCTGAATGTACCTAAACTTTATCTCTATATGTACATTCGATAAATAAACTTTATTATTATTATCTTATATATGTATAAAACTGACTTATCTTAAGCAAACCCTTGAAATTCTGTTATCTTTATTGAAAAAACGGATGAAGATGAAGATCTTTTGACGTAATCATGTCATCCTCAATTTGAAGTGTAAGACCTTGAGATCCCGCCCTTCTTGTTCCAGTATTATTCCACACTCACGGAAAACAAATTCATAAATCCAACTTCTCCTATAACGAATAGAGTTCCATAATTGGAGCATATTTTTTCCTAATCAGTTCAATAGAGATTTACTAGAACTGGATTCGATACCTCATGACAGAATTCTGCTCCATCCTGTGAGTTCAATAAATATATGGCGTTTCATTCGGACTGATTGTGATTGTAGATTGCATACATCCATGAGAAAATATGACCTGAACAACCCAATCAAAAGGCTAATTGGGTCACTAATTAAACATGTTTATATAGGACGCATTAGTTGATGCGTTCGATAACTTGGTTACATATTTTCTCGACACCTTTCATTGATTACACTATATGAGGGTTGTCCTGGAAACTAGTGAGTAATACGACGGTTCCAACAATTTCCAGGTCAGTTGTGACGATATCATTATAATGAGACTTGCTGTACAAAATTTGAAAGGAATGTCTACTGATTACAGAACGCGACATTCTGGAGGAACTTCTTCCAAAATTTCAACATGGCCAGAGCTGATACTGCTGATACTGGTGGATCATCTTCAGGATCGACCCTTTAATATATAATATATAATTGCCCTATCCAACCGCTACCTCTGCATATCTGCATATCATTATCTGTACCATTTGTTTTGAAATTTCTGTATTATTCATACCATTTCTACTCGTATTATCTGTAGAATTTGTAGCTGGATTATCTGTATTATTTGTACTTGTATTTCTCAACTGAAACACTTAATCTGTCTTGCAATTGGGATTTATCCTGTTTAGACAATAAATGTATTTTATATTATATTATATTATTATATCTGATGAGTGTATGGACCGTATATCATCGAGGTTCCTAGCAGTACCTGATTCAATTCACAATATTGCTCAACTAATGAATGTCATTTTTGAGGAAATCTTTGATTAGGATATTGCCTACCTGAATTGATCCCTGCAATTGAGCGTTTCTTGTTTTATTGATAATATGATAGGACCGAGATCTTCATCGTTGGTGAAGTAGTTCCAGTGCTCGGTACCATAGAAGTACTTTTCGTAGGTTTCTTGCTCCACACTGGTCAGTTCGAAACCTTGATTCTTCTCCCACTGCTCTTCTATGACAGTCTTCTTCTTGGGAGACGCAGAATCCTCATCATCTTCGTAGAGATCATGACAACCTGTAAATGAATATATAATCAGGCATTGTCTGAATTGTAAGGTGTCTAAGGGAATTGAGAGTTTTGACTTTCTGACAATAATCAACCACCATTATAAAACAATGAGAAGTCATTCTAAACGTTACTTGAACACGTTCATAATAATAATAATAATAATAATAATGATAATAATAATAGCGTTCATTGCCAACAGTTTGCCATTTACAGAGCAATTTTACAAATCACAATACAAGATTTAGAAGCATTAATTTCTAATTATGACCGAAATGTCACTCACAAACCATATGTGAATACTAAGATGAAGAATACTAAGATGAAGAATATAAAAAAGGATAGAAGTGAAAAAAAGTAGACAAAATTAAATGAAGATTCAGAGATGCGCACGAGATTTATTCTTGAGTTCATAAACACTGCACAAAAAGAAGTCACAGACACTGGAAAGTTTCATTGCATTACTGCACATAAAATATATTGGCGCCTTGAACATTAAGTTTCTTTGAGCTCTAATAATATATCGTCGTGACCACGAAAAGTAGAAGTACTCATACTTCAGTCAATATAGAAACTGTTCATTCGATAATACTCTGATGCTAGGGAGTAATCTTGAGGCAATTTTTAATGATTTCGATCTCCGAGTTCCGCTCTACCAGGTCGATTGAGAATTGATGATTGAATTAATATCGAAACAAGTCGTCCTTGATGCTGTAGTGGGAACCAGAGGAAGTATTTCGAATGCTCATTTCCGACACTTTGGACAAGACAGGGTCTGAAAGAGCATTTGCTAGACCACAGTCGATGTATGGTATGACTCGTGCTATTCAATGAAGATATTTATACAATTACTGTAATGAATCATGTTATTACCCTAATTATATTGATTTTTTTCTTCATGCACTTCGACTTGCCACAATACAATCATGTTAGAAATAGAAATATCAATAAACTGACAAAATATCCGGATGTTGGGAAAATCCAAATGATCAAGTGTCTTGAACTTTTGCTCTTAGTTTCAATCTGCAAAAAATAAGAAATGGCCAGTGATTGTAAGTGGTGATAGCGCTATACATATATCATGAGCACACAAAGAAACCGACTCGGATATCTAGTTCCCATAACTGTTGCAACTTACTTCTGTCTCTTTTTCTATATCCATTTCCATGATCATCACGATCCTTTCCATTATATTCGTCGTCTTCTTCTCCCTCTTGAAGATCGTTCTCGTGTTCAGATTCGCTTTCGTCCCAAATGGTGTCGGTGGTGATCTTCTGCCTGGAACATTCTATCCAGTACCCAGCAGTCGCAACGAAGTTATGAGGATATTCTTCGCAAAATTCATCTGAAAACGAATGGTAGCAGCGTCATATATGTCAAATACAGAATGAGAATCTACCCAAAAAACACCAACAATATTTAGAGAAGTCTGAATAGGTATTTCGGCAACTCGAGAGTCACTTTCTGGAGAATATCTTGAAACATACTAAGGAGTCGCCAATCATTTTCACTTTCCAGGTGTCCTGAAAATGGCAACTCAGACTTCTCTGAAGTTTGTTGTGTTTTTTTGGGTATATTTTCATTTTGTATTTGAGTATTCACCCACAGTGTCCGGATTGTAACTTTGGCGTCATATGTGTGGAATAAAATGGTGCGGAGTTCATATTGATCCCACCGATAATCACGCAAATTATTCATGTGAGAAAGTTGGACATGAACTAGTTCTATATTGAAATAAATGAATAATTCACTGGTTATTGTAGCTGGAATAATAAACATTCCACGATTCTCATTAGTATTGTTCAATGAGTGGTTTCGGAATCGTCACAACCTTGTTCCATCCCTGTTTCATATCTTACTTATCATATCTTCCAACATGGAAGTAACATATCTTTCTCGTATATCCTAACGATATCATGTCATATCCTTTGTCAATATTCCGTAAATTTGAGTTTTCCATAGAGAATTAACATGTTAATAGAATATCCTTTTTGAACGTGAAAATTTCGACTGCAACCTGAACAACATAGTTTCCTTATTTTTCTCCATATATAATGATGAATATATTTCATGACAATTGCGGACCAGGAGGTGTATTCCTTGAAATTAAAGAAACATATTTTACTCGATCGGAGTGTACCTGACCATGAGAACAAATAAGCTCTCCTGAGCAATAATTCATGCAGAAGATAAAATTGCCTGCTGATGTCCCACATCCAAGCAATATAATAAAAAATGAAATAACATATAAGATAAGTACATTGATGAATGAAACATAAGAAACTCCACTCCGTATGTACCATTGAGGTATATGACAACAATATTGATTATTCAACTATATATATACATCTATGGAAAGCAAACCATTGTTAGTTGAATCTGTGTAATTTTTTATCATGAGTAGTTGCGAGGTTCAGAAGATGATCAGATGAAATCGTATCATCATGAATGGAAAAGAACTGCAACGTTGCAAGTGAAAGTTTTTTCGGATCGTAGGCATTCAACTGAAAAATTTCGGTAAATCATTCGATTAAGGATAATCAATCCTCATTCTCAATCTTCACTCAATAATTGGAGAATGAGAATGATAATGTGAAATCAATAGTATCCAACTATGAATTATAATTTCATTCTGCGTATTAGAGTAAAGAATACATAATATTTTACAATTGAAAATGCAGATTTGTGTTGTCAAATGAAAACATTATCATCAATACACTGATAAAAACACACAAATACTGCGGAGCACTTGCACGAATGAGTGTGAATATAAACTGCACGGATAGCTGATGCGAGCCATCGACTGTTCCGCCGACCGCCTTTCGCTTTATTCCTACTCTCATCTGAACCCGTCATATGACCTCTTCCGTACAGGTTTATTCATCTAAGAGACACAGCCTTTCAACGACTTCTTCAGAAGTTATATAGAATGACCTGTAAACGAGTGAGGAACAAAAATCCATAATTTTTCTAATAGAATACCTTGTTTTCGATAATTTTTTCGGAATCTGTGACGTTTGGCGACCATAATTACCCCTCGAATATCTCGCGAACAACAAAACGGATTGAGAAACAAGAAAGTACGTCCGAAAAATTTGTAATTGTTCTATTGAGTGACACCAATGAGAGTCTCCCCGTATATCGTGATCTCAGAAAACCAGTTAACTCCTACACTTATAGAGTAATCTATGAATACAAATCTCTTTGACTCCCATGTTTTGCAGTGTCACACACATTGAGGATTGTTCAAAAACTCTTTTCATTTCATCCATGAAATGTTGTAATGATCAAAGGTACTGCTTCTATTGTGGCTTGGTTGTATGTGAATGGAATGGAATGTGGTGGATATAGAATACTTCCATATCCACCATATCCAACCACCCATTCGATCTAATGATGACATCTTAGCTGCAATGCAACTATAATCAATGATTTGTTGAATGTTTACATCATTCCACCTTTTCCTCTAGAGCCCCTATATCATCTAACGAGGCTAGAGGTGCAAGACGAAGACAGGTCGATGCTTTAAATGAGGATCTGACAAGAATTCTGAAATGGGGATCTGAGGATCTAGTACAGTTCAATGCAACTAAAACTCAAGCTTGCATGTTCACCAAGAAGGCAGATCACACGATGCCCAATTTGATGATGTCGGGTACCACTGTTCCTTTGAGGTCGTCAATATCCATGCTGGGTGTCACCACCAACAGTGCTCTCTCATGAGACGATCATGTGAGGTCCATTGCGAAAACTGCTTCATAAAAACTTGGTTTTCTATTCCGTGCGAAGAGATACTTCACATCCCAGCAACTGCTCATGATCTACAAAGCATAAATTCGACATGTCCTGGAGTACTGTTCACATGTTTGGAGCTCAGCCCTGAAGCTGAAGCTCTTAGATTCAATTCTGAAGAGAGCTATTCGCCTAGTCGATGATACAACACTCACCAAATCATTGACCTCTCTAGTTCATCGTAGAAAGGTCGGCGATCTCTGCCTTTTTTATAGATACTTCCACGGTCGGTGCTCAACGGAAATATCATCCATTATGCCCCACGCGCGATTCCTAGTAGACAAACCAGACGAGCTCAGGCTGGTCACCCCTACACTGTCAGGCTCGAGACCTGTCGAACATCGCTATACCAAGCATCATTCATCAATAGAACGGCAAAGTTGTGGAATTCTGTCCTGATGCTTACAACCTCCAAACTTTCAAGAAAAATTCCAACACCTTCCTTCTCTCCCAAAATTCCACCGCTGGCTAACACGATGTTCCTCGAACATCATAGGTTTCCCTTCCGTGTTGTCCACAGTTAAAAAAAATAGTAATGCGTTTTTATCCAGTCCTATTCGAAGACTGATCTCTGAGTTGTTAATGCTTGTGCTGTGACGGATCTACTAGTTTCGTGTGCACTAAGCTTAATCTTCGTATCGACGACCTTGTTTATTGCACACAATCCTGCATTCCTGAATGGATGCAGAGACATTAATACTGAATCGATGATGAAATACTGCCACGAATATATCCGACGAATATGTTTTAGGCAACGTGACCTGATACACTGAATTGTGTATTCGGAATCAATACGGAGTGCTCATGAAATATCTACCAGGAGAAAATATAGGAATACTATAATGATGAGTATATCGAATTGATTGACTTTCAGTTCCATAATTATATTCAAGGTATCCGAAATGTGATCCTCTATCACTTCATGATGATTGTATGATAATTTGATGACTGATGATGACTATATGATAATTTTCAGTAAATCACATTGAGAACTGGTCTCAACATTTTCAATAGCAAGTGGACATCAGAATGATTCCAAATGTTCGTGCCACAAGAAATGCTATTCACATGACCGAACATTGTATATTTACTCACATATTATTCTGTATCGATAAATTTCACATTCAAAATTCATAAAGTTTGTAAAAACCATTCTCGAACTATTATGTGCACGTAATGAATACAAGTAGTAGCAAATGTACGGAAATCTATACGGTACCAAAATGGAGAACTGAATTGGTGGCAATAAATTTTCGTATTTCTTCAAAGTGTTTTTATATGTTTTGTATATTTATCAGACAAGATATGAAATGACGGTGAAGTTTTTCGAGGTAACTAGGAGTTGCATAAACCCCTCGGTTCCATTCTTGAAGATTCTCATCCATCGAGCTGGATAAAAGTCCTCAAAGACACTTACTTTCCAACCGCCACTCCTCCTGGAGTGGTCCTCACATCATCTCTTTTAACATTTTCATAGCGATGGACCTGAAAGCAGTGATGGTAACCAGAAGGGATATTCTCTACAAATAGGGATAATTCATCGAATATTGGGTGTGTTAGAGATGTAAGGACAGATTTTTGGGTGATCCACGATTGTGAGGATTTTTCGACTAGAACACTAGTGCTCGTACTCAACATTCATTGGATTTTCTATTTTGCAACGAAAGCCTAGGAATTACTCAGTACGAAAAGTTTCACACTACGCGAATTTCTTTGCATTGTGATGCTCAAAGATCAAGATCCCAACCCAAATTGTTCGAATTTTGACATTTCCTTGTTGAAAATAAGTGAATTCCAGTTGCAATTTTGGGGTTTGAGAATCAAAATGCAGAGATAAATGTGTTGTGTGAAACGGCTCTTACTGTATAACCAGACATACTTTATGATCGCATTGTATATTGTACAAAAAAATGAACCTATTTTTGAAAATAGTATTCTTTCACATTCGAATAAATCGTAGGGATATTTTTCACGATGTAGGGAATTTTCATGGGCCTGTGTTGGGAAAATGGATTCGAAAGGTTACCATCACTGCTTGAAAGTGGGTCCAGAGCTTTTCGACCTTCACGGTCGCGCTTTCTGCTACTGATGCGCTCAGTCTGAGGGTTTTTCAGAGCGTCATGTCGTTTCTGTGGTGTAGAAGGTTCAGGAACGAGTTGTTGCTATTGCAGTTATTACTGTGAAACCGTTTTTGTCTGTCTGTGTAGTCCCACTGTGTCTTTCCAGGACTACCATTAGCAAGCTATAGTGCTGACGTGTGTCGGTATGGGGCTTTTTAGGGGGTAGCCCTGTAAATGTAATTGATGCAATTTTATCAGCCAGAAATTTTTTCAGCTGGGCGGATTATTGCTCACCTGATGAATCTTACGTAATCATGTGTTGCCTCACCGTACCTGATCAGTCCTCTAGGAGTTGCATATTTCTGAGTTTCATGAGTTCTCTTTAATAAGATATTCATATGATCCCAAAGAATAACGGTGTTGTAAAAGAAATATGTGAGATCAAATCAATCATAGAACAATGGTACCTGATTTGATGAATCCTTTGGTTGGAAGTTATATCATATGTCATGATATTCGATAAATTCAATAACTGAATAATAATGAAAGGATTTCTTGCAGCCAATAACTACTTCTGAACAATCCTCCTGACTTTTGTGTTGTGATGAATATGTAGAAATAATTAAAAAGGAAGGAAAAACGTCTATATAACCGAATTTTGTTTCGATTTATCGATGAATTTACGACAGGGGCTACACATTTTCGCTACCCACCGTATATTTATGATACTTTTCATGAGATCAATCAAAAACAATATGTTTTATAATATTGTACATGATTGATTAGAGTACATAATGAAATCCAGTATTTCTCGATGTTTTCAAATATCAACATCAATTTCATAATAACTTGTTAATGCGTTCATGGAAACGCAACATTTTCTGAATCAATTTTGGACATATTGTATACATGGCCTAGATGATTTATTCCTGGAATATTGATAGATGGCCAGATTATTTTTAAAACTCATTACTTCTCAATTAACACCTACTTCCTGATTTCAAAGACTGGGTTCGCCTGAGAAATATTTATTGGATAAGCAACTCTCGATTGTGATTTCAAGGAATATGTAAAAATACACAGTTCGTAAATTTTTTCGTTCAGTTAAATGTGATAGTATTGCATAATTTGAACGATAGGAAATTTTATTTATCACTATTCATTGGATACTCTCGAACTGAACATTGAACATCCAACATTTTCTCCCAATACCAAAAAAACAGATTCGAATAGAAAAAAAAACAGTTGCATCGTATCATTCCTAACTAGAAGAACTTACATATTGAAACTATCTCTCTCGAAATTCTAGATACGAGATTTGAATTCGAATAATTATTTCCCGAAGAAAATCAAGGGAGTAACAGAAATCAGGTTATGTGATCTTCGCCAGAATATAACATTTCACATTCAGAACTAGGAGGAAATATTCCATTCAAAAAATAATTCAGGTCCACATCATGATCGACAGCTTTGAAAATGGAAACCGATTCAATATTCCTTTCCACAGAATATATCGATTTGACATGTACCTTTTTCTATCATTGAATTCAATTCAGATGTATGGATGGTAGCCTGAGAATATACAGGGTGGCCAGACGAAAACGAGCCATTATCAGAAGTGTGTCAACAATTCAGACGAACGCTCGGACCTGTAATATTATCTTCTACCACCAAGCAAAGATACGATGCACTCTAAAATATGTTATAAACATTGGGGGTCGTTTCGAAGCACTTGCTATTATTTCAACAGTCGTCCAAAACATACTTTCTCAGAATTTGGTGAATGAAAGTAAATGAAGCAGTGCTATCTATTATCTCCGAAACTATTTGATCAAATTCTGAAATTCAAGGATGACTGCGAAAAGAATCTTGAGGACCTTCAAAAGATACAGATGAAAACCACTATTGTCGTAGTTCATGATAATGGATGTTTCGTTCTCTTTTGGCCACCCGTACTACTTACTTACTACTGCGAATGACAGAGTGATCAATTTGTCACAATTATATCATGCAGAATGACTATTGTAAAAAGTCTTTTCTTACACCAATACTGTTCAACAATCCTTATTTTCAATGTTTTTCGTTGTTCTTCTTCCTCTTTTCTTTCTCTTTCTTCTTCTTTCTCTTCTGTTTCTCCTTCTCTTCTTTTCCTTCTTTTCTTCTCATTCTTCGATGTTAAGGAGCAGAGTTCGCTCACTGTAAGGTAGAACACCAAACGATTGAAAAAGCTTGGTGTTCAAACTTAGAGTGACCCAACAATGCCCATTATTGAAGTAATAACTATCATAACTGGAACAAGCATATAGAAACTATCCTCCACTTTCACTAGATTAACGTTATCGTACAATACGTACAATATACGTAAACTGTATATATAGAATCATACCTCACTCCGTATGGTAACCCATCTATTCCTACTATTGTACCAGCAAACTTGAAAAACACACACTTGTTCATTCAAATATCGATATTTCGAGACTCTCCAAACGGGGACTCAAGTATGAGAATTTCATTGCTGAGGACTAAATAAGAGTAGGTATCCTTGAACGAATAATTGAGAATGTCTAACATTTGTACTTTTGTTTGTGGTAAATATAACCGAGTAACTCTCTTTCATTTTGAAACGAACTCATGGGTATGCCAATTGGTTATGATTATTATCTGAAAATCAGTAATCGAATTAGGTACCAATCGGAAAATAGCATAGTTCCATTGTGAAATACAGTTTGCTGTTTCGAAATTCTGATGGATTAATATTCAATTATCAACATCAACACTTCCAGGTATTTTCGATCAGTTGTTAACTATTATGCTCATTGACAATATATAGAGTGAAGGTCGATTCTTTTATGAATCAATCCAAATCGAGTTCAAATCAGTGTGGTGATAAGGTGAAGATGAAGGATTTAAAGCACTACCACTCCTTGGATCGGAGCCTTTCTATGGCTCGTCAGAGTTTACATCCGATTCGAGATAAAAAGACAGAAATACAAGGATACTGGAGAGAAGCTAAGAAATTCGATTCTTTTTTTCAATGGAGACAAATGAGCTGCAATGAGTTTTCTAGTTGGACCCCAGCAGAATCAGAGCCTCTGCAAGTATAGTATGAACATAACGAGCATATGAGAAGTAGGATTTATACAAAAGAACTAAAGGTCATAAGAAGCCATAAGCGCTAATGAAGCAAAGCATACTTGAATACTATATCTTCAAACTGAATTACGTCTACACCGATGTACCGGTGTATATTTTCTGGTGTAATTTTTCTTATGCATAGATTCTAGATACGTCATAGATAAATAAATATAATGTACTAGTGATCTGTTATGAAAAGGGAAATACTTTTCAACAGCGGAATTCAATATGTGACTCAAACAACCACGAAAGATTTCGCTTACTCCTCTTCCATCTCACCTCACCAAAAATTCCGTTAATGATTCTTCACTCCAAATTGTTAGAGCGAGAGAAAAAAAAGTGTGAGAGATCTTGCTGTTCAATCCAATTGTGAATATCATCCGAATGATTGGCTTTGTTTGATTCATATCGACAAGGATAATAACTCCGGAATTGGATTCGGAAGAAATAAATCTTCTCTGCATCGAGCCAAAAGCAACCGCTCATGCAATCAATCGGGATAAAAGGTCAATCGGTTAGGCAAACATATATCCCATGAGCAACTATCGATTATGAGGATCTATTTTGATGCCACATCCAATCCCAATATTATTTCCTGCTTTTATATGTTGGATACGAAAGTGAAATTCACGTCGATTTTTTTCACTTTCTCAGGTTCACTTCCATTTTGATAGTGTGATTGACAGAGTGAGTCAAAACTAGTATGCAACATTTCAACGACGGCTTATACTACTGAAAATGAAAAGAATAGATAACATGATAACAAAGATACGGTTTTTGGAAGGGTGAGAGATGAGATTCTGGTTATGGATATTCCTGGATATTTCTGAAAAACTTCAAGATGAAATGATGAAATTCTAGGTGAAGAAGAATAATTTCGTGAGAATCAGTAATCCCGTTTCATTCTCATCAGACGCACTGTTTTCGAGTGAACATCTCATGTTACACATGATAAATATATCAAGATCATTCCAGTTGAGTTTCTCAAATTCAACTTCTCTCAATTGTGGAACTGATTGCACTTGAAATTTCAAGGAAAAATCCCATACCTTCCTTCTTTCCCTACATTCCTCGAGAATGATATGTTTTTTTTCCATGTTGTCAATAGATGAGAAAAATCAGAACTTCTATATTAGTTCAAAAGATCAATAATGTGAATATTATGTGAATTCTGTATATACATCCTTCCTCATGGAAAATTGGAAACTAACGTTTTGTAGAGGAAATATCAGTTATCAACTTGTGGTACATCGTTGCACGACAATGTTGATTTTTCTACAACCTCCAGTTGAAAAAAAAATAATTGATACTAGCTCATAGTGTTTTTCAAGCCACTGTCGTTTTTTCTTTAATTTCTGAAATCGTTCGAAAAATCGCGGACTCAGAGCTTGCTGACCCTGTATTCCCTTCTTCGTATTCAGTGACAAGAATAGTGACAAGAAACTTCTTTAAATCCTCATTACCTCACGATAGCTCGATGGAGATTTAGATGGAATTGACGAGGTAATGTTTGATCCAATATTGTTGTTCGAACTTTCTTCAACACTCCGGTAAGGAAATGAATTCTTCGGATGCAGTATTCTCTGATGTATTGAATAATTCTTCCCTTGAAAGAAGTTCGTTTTTAGAAGACTGAACTCTGTGGGTTTTCTCTATAAAACAAGCATGACAATGGTGAACTGTCAGATCTTTACACGACAATTTTTAGGATATAAGAGTAGAAAAATAGCCACACAGATGATTTTGTTCATAGTCATAGTCCATATAAGAATTGATAGTCCAATCAATGAATCCGAAAGGACATTTTTTTGAGGCGAGTAGGCAAATTTTTGGCTGTGAAGAGCGTTTCTGGATGAGTTATACAGTTAATGGGCACACATTTGTATTTTTCAGGCCTTCCCTGATGTTTTTTCATGTATATATCCTATATCCTGATGTATATAACACTGTATGAACACTATAAACATGCATGAAAAACCATGAACAATTCATTATAATTTTTTTTTATTCGATGGAAAATAAAAATAATAACCCGTTACAAAGTTTTTCAGATACTCCTGTATTTTTGCTTCTTAGAAATTTCTCTCAAATGTAAAGGAGTTTTCTTGATGTTATCTTGTGCTTATTCTCAGTGGAAATCATAAATCTACGTCGGATAGACAAAGTGGGTTAAATTCAGCACCTCTGCGGAAAACAAGATATTCAAGATGCATCAAATTCATAAACAGCCCTTTCATGTCAACATGGAAAGGGCAATCTCAATATTCAGTCATTCTGAGAGAATTCACCTAGGATTCTAGGAAATAAACACTTCGATTCTTGATTTGCATTTTTTTCAAGTATGATCTTGGCATGCATTATCTCTATACATCGTTGGCACATGTCTTTCCATCATACGATATTTCGAGGTCACCGTTTGGTACCTACTATTCGCGTATCAACAGCTTCCCATACAACTTTCCGTGTCTACAACTCATTCGTATTCAGGGATGAATATTTTGTAATTTTCCGTGCCTTTCTATCTGTATTCATCATGAATGATAGCATAATATCGTGAATATTCTGATTTCGCAGACATGTCCAATATCAGAACTAAAGGAGATGTGAATGCGATAAACGTCTGGTTTTAGATTTACATAAAAGTTACGATACTATGAAGATCTATATAGATGTTGAAATTGGAATTTATTCATGAGGGTATAAAAATCTGCTCGGCTTTTTATATGGCTATATTCTGACATAACTTGGTAAACCTTAACAGAGTTCTGATGTGAGTTTTTGCTGGGTGAATCGTCTTAGGTCTTTTTGAAAAGAATAACCATTCAGACTGATATATCCTAGGAGAATAGGGGTTTTGATAAAGGGTATCTCCTACAGGGTGAAGATTTTCAGTTGAATGCCTACGATCAGAAAGGTAGATTCACTTGCATCGAAGTTCCATACAACCACATTATTTTTTTAATGGAACATTCAAATAGTAAGGTTCCTGAGGTGTAAGGTAAGGTGAGCAATTCCACAAATTAGGCACGAATCGAAAAAAAAATTTATGGAGAATATCGTATCAATGTGTATATGAATAATGTAATTTTCGATTATGAATTGAAATTGGATCATTTCATTGAATTGTATAGGGTTGGGATAAAGTATGGAACCAAGTAAATATCTTTCAAACGAAAATAACAATATTTATGAAAATTTGCAGGTAAGTGCAATGGAACAAAATGAATCTTTTGTACATTTTTGTTGATAATATACTTCCGGCATGACCGGAAATGCCATCGACTTCTTCAAATCAAATGGGACACCCTATATATATTTTTACAGATTTCGAAAGAGCTTGTTATTTTGAATTCATACATCTGAGTTTGGTGTGAAAAAATATGTGAAAACGAGGAATATAGTACTTTTATCAACCTCCTTTGAGTTTTTCGCATAAGAGCAAAACACTATTCAGACAAACCAATTGATGTTGTTTGTATAGTTTAAGTTATCCTTGATAACGCATTGTACTCTTTCGAATCTGATATTTCTCATGTCATGATGATTCAAATTATTGTGTGATGTTCATCCGAATGCGTTATCAATACTGAGTGTGCAATGAAATTAACAAAAAAATGTTCAGTATTTCGAGAAACAGTTTTATTTCAAACCATGATTATTATCTTCCATCTTCCCTATATCTCCTGTAGGGGATTGTTATTTGAATTCGTTATGAAAGAGAAATGAAGATTAACTTCGTGTTTCAGAATGATGTTATCCCCGAGGAACTTGAATATATCAATTTGATAAATATTTATGAAGACTGATGAGAGTTGTATCGAACTTCATAAAAACTTCAGCATTAATTCTCTTGTAATCTTGCTGGTTGCTGCAAGAGAGGAGACATTTACGTCTAATGGAAGCGGACAAAGTGTGAACCTCAATTTTTTTCTTCATTTTGAATCACATCGTGGACAGAAAACTTTCTGAGAAAAATAGTTCATTATAATCTCAAAAGTCCATTGATAATCATAGATCTAAATTCACAATAACGTCGATATTTGTAAAGAAATGAATTGTCATCAGAAATTTCAAGTGATCTAGATCTATGTTTGGTACCATACGAGTTTTTTTTCAATTGAAACCTAGTGAATACGAAAAGCATAAAAACGATCAGTGAATAGTCACCAATGCTTAACAAAATAGATAACTACGGAAGTGTAGAAGGGCCAATAATATTTCATTTCATTTTTCCGCTTAAATTCCTAGTTGCATCTCGAAATATTACTAAATTCCGAGTTACAACTCAGAATTTCACAGATGCAACTCGGAATATAAGATTTAAAACTCCGAGTTCCGTAAGATAGAAATGTTATATTATGCACAGGTTCGCAATTTTAGGAGAGAACTAGTATAATAGTATTCTATAGTCTATGGTAGAAGACTCAAACGCTCGAGAACCAATCTGATCGAAACCATAGCAATAACTGTGGAGAGGATGGAATATCAAAGAATCGGTACTAACCTGTTTTGAACTTGATTATTGGTATGTTGTTCGAATCTCAGTTTATAATCACACAAAAATATCCAACTACTCTACTTATCAATTTTCCAATTTTGACCCCATAATTTTGTTGTCTTCTTTCTCGTTGGACTTTACATTTTGTTGAATAATACCGATGACATGAATTTTCTCTCAGTTGTTTTTCAATGAGTTGGCATAACACTCCATAGATTATTTCTAGATCACTAACCAATAATCATTTCAACACTATCTGAAATAATTCTGAATAATGAGAAACTACATAATCTCCAAACTATCAAATATATCAGATTTTCTGAGGCAATGAATTGATTGTGGATGTCGGACATACTATACACTCTCACCTTTCAATTGTATAGGAATTTGATTGATTAGCTTTTACTAGAAGCTGATTGAAATTCCAATACTGTTTATACATCCGAAACCAATGTTTATCATGACATATTTCAATCTATGCCAATGATCAGGCGCACCTAAAATAATGCTACTTGTTGAGACATCCTCATGAAAGTTCCATTGAATGAGCAATATTTCCGATCGTCAATTATATTTTCTGTTGGCCTGCATGAGTCTTGATGAAAAATTAGCAGTCATTGAACATATCTTTCCAATTGGATGCACCATACACTTATTGGTAAAATCAACATATTCACCAATACCTTATCACTTCCAGGATCATCAGTGAATAACCAGTGTAAGGACTTTTTTTGACTGATATTTTCCTTTCACTCTGATCAAGAACTCAATTATTCATGATGGAATAAAACTATACAATCATTTGCCAAATGCAATAAAAAATATCTTGTCTGTTCATAAGTTCCGTACTAAGGTGAAAGCATTACATATCGCCAATCCTTTATATAACCTGGGTGAATACATTTTACAGGAATTTTGAAATGAAAAATGAAAAAAAAATTATCGTCCTTCCTTATATTTACTTTTGAAGCTCTTTTAATGGTTTTAATCCCCTACTCGAATTCGACCTGAACCTATTAGTGTTTTAATTATCCCAACGATGGCTTTATACAAGCTCATTTTTACAATTTCTGATTGTTTTGTAGTAAAAAATCTTTTGATGCTCTCAAAGTTTCAATCCTCTACTCAATTTTGACCTGAACCTATTAGTGTTTTGAATATTTCAACGATCGCTTTATATCAACCTATTTTTTACAATTTCTGTTGGTTTTGTAGTAAAAATATTTGTATTATCTGTTTTATCACTTACTTATGTATGCATATTTGAATTATATTTATTATATTACAAGCTTTGTCAACAAGTGTGTATGTACTTACGGCAATAAAGCATATTTTGAATTGAATTGAATTGAATTGAACTTGGTATGTCTATCTGTTCTTCTCTTTCAGTCTTGGTTGATTCTAAATGATTTCACGAGTGAGGACTTACAGATCTATACACCATTTTCTTCCTATTCAACAATTCATTCAATGGCTATACGCTTTGATTTTCTCCTCATTTTCACATTCGAATTTTGATTTTCATCGTCTCTATATGTCTAGGATCATAGTCAACATAAATGAATACCTGTTCGACGTGAACTCTATCCGGATAAAACCAATCTATTATCACGATCCCAACTTCAGTTACTCAACAAGTAAGCATTTCCGTTTCCCTAGGAAACAGTCTCGATATTGTCATCTCATCTTACAGTGAATAAGGTCAAGAGGAAATCACTTCGGCAAATCTCAACGACCTCTTATCAATTTAACTAATGACCATGTCCCTGAAATCGTTTCTAGTTAATTGACATTATTGATCACTGCCAGAGTATATATCGTTTGAATAGTATATACAGGGTGATCCAATGAAAACATGCATTGCACTTAGAGATAAGGGAAGTGACATTGAAATAAATGATTCTTTATGTAATGTTGGATAGGAGAGGATTTGAAAAAAAATACATAAGGCACTTCTTAGATGAACATCGTTCTAACTACAAAATGAGAAATAGAGATGAAAGGGAAAAGAGCGTTACTTTCCATCACTACAGCTGATTATTTCCATGAACGTGTTTTCTCGAGAACTACTGCATCGAATTCCAAAAACAAGGAAGCGTTGGTAAGAGATTTCGATTACCTTCGAAATGATGTATCACTTGAACCTTTATCCCATTTGAGATTCAAGGGTTGCAGCTCACCTCTTCGAGTGGTTTGAAGTGAAAAAGTTGGAAACATGCACAAACTGCGAAAACTGCTTCACAAAAACTTGGTTTTCTATTCCGTGCAAAGAGATACTTCACATACCAGCAACTGCTTATGATCTACAAAGCACAAATTCGACCTGTCCTGGAGTACTGTTCACATGTTTGGAGCTCAGCCCCCAAACATACGCTTAAGCTCTTAGATTCAATTCAGAAGAGAGCTATTCGCCTAGTCGATGACACAACACTCACCAAATCATTGACCTCTCTAGATCATCGTAGAAAGGTCGGCGATCTTTGCCTTTTTCATAGGTACTTTCACGGTCGGTGCTCAACGGAAATATCATCTATTATGCCACCACGCGCGATTCCTAGTGGACAAACCAGAGGAGCTCAAGCTGGTCACTCCTACACTGTCAGGCTCGAGACCTGTCGAACATCGCTATACCAAGCATCATTCATCAATAGAACGGAAAAGTTGTGGAATTCTTTGCCTAGTGAAGTCTTTCCTTTCGTTTTCATTGGGCCATCCCTCCGAACAACAAACCCACTAGAAGGATCACAAAACAAATATTCTGATACTAACATGAATTCCCAGAATTATCATAATATTAGTACCCAATCGTCGCCAGTGTTGTCATATCCAATCATCAAAAAGTGATGAATAGTCCATAATATTTAAAGTCCTCTATGAATTCATGTACTTCAATGCACAAATATGATTTGGGTCATGACGATTATGAATCAGTTCTGATTAATAGAAGATTGCTACATTATTCTGAGACTTAGCAATTTCACTTTCTTGGGGGCTCGAATATCGTGAATACTTTTTGCTCAACGTTGCAACACCGCAATTTGATATTGACAGTCGACGGCGATTATTGCTTTGTTTGGTATCTGTCATTATTTACGTTTTGATTTATCGATATTATTTAATTTGTGTTCAGTTTTGTGTACTCAGAATTCATCAGAAACTCAGTTTATTCCCTGTTTTGGTGATTTGATATAATGGTGAGACGTTGTGAGGTGTGTTAAAGACAATTTGAACCGGCGATCAAAACACGTCATTTCATAGGTGAGTTACCATTGTCGTATCATTCGAGATTTTGAAGCATTTTCCCAAATAGAATGGATAAAAATGAATTTAAATTGAATTGATTAGATTATATTGATTATACCCATAGGTCAGCTGCGACAGTGTCTTGTGGTAGAATATGTAGCACTGATGAATGCTTCCTTATTTGTAGTCAAAATATGCGAAGCTGCTGAAAAATCACCAAGAATAATGATGAACTCAATTAATATTTTTGATAAAAAAATATAACGAAATTCCTATACTTCTTCTACACACAACAATGAGAAATTTACCGTTGACTGTTTTTGGAACTAGTCGAACTAATTTGGAGAAATATTTCACTGTAAGACTTCATCATGAGACAAATAAATTGAAAGATTCAACGGAAGTTAGAGTAAGAAGTATGTTAACAAAAACAATCCTATTCAAAAATCAATAAATTATTTGTGTGATTATCCATGGTTGTTTTTCATTTCAGTCCTGTTTTGAATAAGAAACACTGCTATTTGCTACATCTTCACATGATTCATGATTTTATTGTTGATATAACATTTCGTCATAATACTTGTCAACACATATTCATTATCGATTCTCATCTATCTACATGAAATGAAATAATCAGACTTCAATTTTTTGCGTCGAAATATATGAATTCTGCTCAAGATGAAACCTCCTTCATTTTTGACGATATCGTGAAATGATATAAACAAGTTTCATCTTCAGATTTGAAAATTACATCCAAATATGCAATCATATCTATTTGCCTTGAAAACGAGTTTTTCACTTTTTTGAAAATTATTTCCACTAGTAGGTACTGAACTTTGAAATCGTAAATATACTTACATGCACTGTCACTGATCGCCAAAGATATAAATGTTCATTATCGAAATTGAACGTTATTTATGATGAAGTATAAGTAGACAACTGTATACTGAATAGTAAGCATATTGTTTCATATGGCGTTGAGAATTAAACTTCTCTTGTGACGTGGTCATAATAAGTTTATTGATTACAAGCAAGTTACAAAAATCACCATAGGATTGTATGTATTCGAATTTCTCGTAACAATGTGAGGGAAGTATAAAGATGTTCATTTTCCTACCAAGAAATGCTAAAAAGTACCACTGAAATTGTTGAGGATTTTCAATTCGGTTTCATCATGAATTAATAATAAATTCGACCCCCTCTGACAACACGGCACTGTTGCTGGGAGAATCAGGTTCTGCTATCCTTGTTTAGACTAAGATAGATACTATAGATGTTGCTTCCAAACAAACTGTATTGCCAGGGGTGTGGATTACTTATCTAGTCTGTTCAATGATCGAAGGGATATACTGACCTGAGCAAGCTTGAGGCGGCAGAGGAAAAATCAGCGTGGTGGAGGACTTCCTTCTAGCCACCGCGCAGCCGAGCGACTGCGGCTTGAACGACCTCAGCTGCTGCATGAAGTCCGAGGTCTCCATCAGAGAGACGTCGGCGAAGTGCAGGTCGCAGAGGATCTGGTTCTTGAATCTGCGAGCCCTCTTCTGGTTGGGACCGGTCAAATTAAGGCCGCACGAGTTGCATCGCAGGCACTCCTCGTGGTAGTGGTTGTTCTCGTACAAAGGCGTCGGATCTGCAAGGAGAGAGGCGATTGGGAATCGGGTCGGCTGACGGGTGGTGGAGCGCTTTGAAGCAGCCTAAGAAGCGTGGTAGTGTCGGGAAGCTTATCTCGAATGATTTTGATCAGGAATTCACGGTTTCACCAATAAGATCGGGGGTCCGTTTTGATAGTATATCAAAGTATGAGTGGATATTGAGGTATTCAAGACGCTCCCAATTTATCGAGCACGACGGCTGGAAATAAATCAAGTGTTTTATTTACCCATTCATTCATTTATTCAATTTACTTATCTAATGGTCATGAAAGGTACAAACAAACAAAAGTCCACTGAAGTAAGTACATTATTGCATAATTATTATATCTTCTCGTAGAAGTATCAAACAATATCGAATATATACAGGGTGAGTCGAAAATGTGTACCGAGCTTTCTGGGGGTGATAGACCATTGAAAAATAAGTGTAGTTTGATGATTGAACTCATGGCCCAAAATGCATATTGAGGGAGATATATCCTTCCAAAGTTGATGAAATTAAAATAATTTCTCCGCATAACTTCTGAACGATGAAAGCCACCCGATTGCAATTTTGTGCATGAATGTATGTTGTCAAAATACATTTTTTCGTCACACTTCCACATTTCTGATATTGTTATGAAGGGTCTTTTCAGAGGGTGAGTCATGATTTTTTGTAGAAAACTTTTTTTCCTGTATTATTTTTTGTGAAAAAAACAGGAGCATTCGATGGAGCGAAGAAAATTACATGAAAAAGGTACTCTTATTCAAATACAAAAAATTGAGCCGTTCGTGAGATATTTGAGTTTTTGTAGTTACATGATATCAGCAGATTGATTTTATTCATTGCGAGATTCATCGGTAACAATATTTTAGCAGGCCATGATGAATAATTTTGTTCTCAATTTTGACGTTCATGTCATCAACATTCGAGTCAACATTGTTGTAGTCGATTTGTTCGTGTGGTTTTTCTGTGTCATTTATCACTGCGATTATCAACTGAGATTTTAAGAAATATGGCAAGTTATTCGTTCTCTGAACAAACTGATATGCTTCTAATGCTTGGCGAGTGCTTCGGAAATGCAAATGCTGCTGAAATATCGTTATACCGATGAATCTCGCGATGAATAAAATCAATCTGCTGATATCATGTAACTACAAAAACTCAAATATCTCACGAACGGCTCAATTTTTTGTATTTGGATAAGAGTACCTTTTTCATGTAATTTTCTTCGCTCCATCGAATGCTCCTGTTTTTTTACCGAAAATAATACAGGGTAAAAAGTTTTCTACAAAAAATCATGACTCACCCTCTGAAAACACCCTTTATAACAATATCAAAAATGTGGAAGTGTGACGAAAAAATGTATTTTGACAACATACATTCATGCACAAAATTGCAATCGGGTGGCTTTCATCGTTCAGAAGTTATGCGGAGAAATTATTTTAATTTTATCAACTTTGGAAGGATATTTCTCCCTTAATATGCATTTTGGGCCATGAGTTTAATCATCAAACTACACTTATTTTTCAATGTTCTATCACCCCCAGAAAGCTCGGTACACATTTTTGACTCACCCTGTATATAAGTACACATTGAATTGGTATTTATATTCATAGTTGCTGAATCTTTGTTGATAAGTTGAGAGGTTGTGAAACTACTGACAATAAAGTACAAGTTAACTATGACTTGAACTGAAATTTGAAATTTCCAGACCAGCAATTGACACGCAAAATATGAAACTACGCAATTTTTTTTCCATAAGTAGACTTTGTTTGTTGAAAATTTCAATGAAACTTTTGATACGTATGACACTCTTATTTCATTTGACGTTCGGTACTCCTGTCAGATCAATAATTGACAAGTTGACATATATACTTCACGTTCTTCGGATGATAGTCGGGTCGGTTGATGTTGCCGTGGTAACTTCAAAATACGCGCGTTTTTTGAAGTGGGATTTTCACGCTGAAGCGTACTTTGAATAACCAAAATGAGGTAGTAAACCAATGAAAAAAAAAAAATGATACGGCGGTCCGTTTTGTAGAATAGAACATAGACTTGTTGATATTAGACATTCGTCATGACATATATATGTTTGTACTATATCTATTCGTATTGTATCTGATATCTAGTAGTATTGTTTTTTATGTAATAAAAGTGAACTGAACATCTCTATTTGAACAAATCTATTGAAAATAGAAAAGTGATACTTCTCAATTACATCTTGGGATTACATCTTGTTTCCACATCGTAGTTACTGCAAAAGTTTTCATTATCATCGTCAAAGAATTATTCGAGACTATGTTAGGATCTCTGGAATCATGGAATCTTATGTTATGAAAGTACCAAAAAAGTTCGCATGAGTATAAGGCGACTGAAGATCCATAGTTACTGCATCTGTTACTCAAGTTACTCAAACAACAATTCTGAAATTTTATTGAGGAGCGTAATGAAGACATAAGATTCGAATGATTTACGATTTGATTCCAATGTCAAGAAGAAACATTTTCCGGGAACTATTGAGGACAGAAAATATGCCGATATTATTTGCTTGTATAAAATCTCCTGATGGAAATTTCTGATCATATCTATTTTTCATTGTGACTAACCGTTCGGAAACTATTTCGTGAAGCAGCAGAAAGAATTATCGTAGCCACAGTCACTTGATTTATTTCAAATCGAATAAAATGAATCTTCGTAGTCGAAAAACTCAGCAAGTGCAACAATCATCTGAGTCCTCTAAGAGATTGAAATACACTTTCAGTATTATGAATGTTTCTCTTCGCATCATGAAATCATAAATCTCGCTGAGTCGAGAGTTATAATGTAGTCTATCGCTCTAATAACATGAAGAGAAATTGAAAAGACCGCTATGCATAATTTTCCCACATCAAACACCTACACTAAACACTGCAAATAGGGTAGAAAATTGATATGGAGCCGAATAATCTGAATAATCTCTCATAAACTTCCTTTAATTTTCTGGAAACAGATTTTCTAGTCGTATCTACCGACAGAAAAAAATCTGAGAATATTTGGGCTGTAATATGGGGGTGCAATTTGAAAAACAAAAGTTGGGGGTGGTTCCTCGTGCGTTGTTTGCCAGGGGGTGAATTTTGCTATGCTGCATGAACGAGCTTATGGTCTACTACGACACGTATTAATCTTCAATTTTCTTTTCTGCAGATAACTGAAATATCTGCTGGCCTAAAAGCTCTGGGACACCCGGTATACTCAATCTTGGAAATTCCCTGTATGTATATCTTGACAACCATCTTTCTATTATGTGGTTCTCTCTGTTCTTCTTCCATCATGTGGATCAATTGTAGTCGTTTTTATGAATCGATATATAAAATCATACCAATGCGAAGAAATTCTCTATCCTTGCTCCCTTATTCCTTGTTTATTATTTATTTGGCCTCGTGAGGATAGTACTGGAGAGGATTGATTTTAATTTGATCTTTCTAATTTTCTAGAGACTACGTGACCTACTTAAACAATAATGAAATTCACATCGTATCTCGCTGTTACGTATATGACCATGCCAAACAAGGCCATCAGGGCGACCATACAAAAATCGGCGAAGCAATAATGAAGGGTCGCCCTAGAATAGTTCGAAAGACGTAGAGAATTACTGGGGTAAACAAAGACAGGTGGATGCAATGAATGGAGCATTGGATATCTGTCTTTTCAATGATCATGGTAGCATGAAGATGTATTCGTAACACTTTGTTGTTCATAGTGATGAAAAACAAAAAAAAATTGATCCTGATCTGATTGGAATAATTTTGTATACACATTCTCGCTACGGAGTGAATTGAACGAATCAGTCGATCACGAAACACACAATGAAAGAAATCTTGACGTATAAACAGAAGAAAAATTAATTTCATCTCTTAGATTTCACGTAAACTGAATTGAGATATAAATATACCATTTAAATTCGATCGAATCCAATATTTTATTCAATCGAAATTCAATTCATATGGAACATCAAACATTCAACCATAATGACAATGATTACTTTCTTCCGTTGCTAGAGAAAGCAAAGCTCTGAAATTGATGTGATGAATGAGCTCAGATCATCATTGTATAAAGTTGTCAATGATCAATCATTTCGGTTAAAAACATGACATCAATTAGATTTCAACTTGTATGATCTTTTTTCGTAGTTTTCATCGTTAGTATTACAAAGTGAAATTGATTTGTGAAATTATTTCCATTGCATCTTTCATTATGCTCCTCATTATTTACACAAAATATGATTGGATGGATCTGGTGACCTTGATAGTCATCATGTCGGCACTATCATTCATGAATTCATCTGTCGTTATGCCAGGGCATGTTGATGCAATAAATCGCGTTTTTTAACGCTATTCTTAAAATTAATATCATGGATATAGTATGATACATAACTAGTGCGGAAAACACTTATAAACAAAATTTCTCCTACGGCCCATGAATATAGAAATAATGTGCATTATGAGTATTAATTTATGAGACCTTGTTTCCAGTAAGCCAGGACAGAGAATACCCGAGCGGTGAGCTGTTAGATGGTTTCATATAATAAGAATTTCGATTACATGTGTGCGTAGATAAATTGATTCAAGTTCCGTAATCTTCGTATATTCCAGCTGTCATATTATTATTTGTTAACCAACTCAACTCAACTCGACTGACTCAAATATGTTATGTCATTTTCATCTATATATATACGCAGTTTTTTGGAGTTTGTTATGCATAACGCAGTGAATTAGTTCATTCATTTTCTGGAAAATTAGGATGCTGCGAAATCAATCTATATGATATGTATATGATATACCGAATACTAGCATATATTATATGATATCATATGTCATGATATCATGTGAAATTTATAGATACAATATCATTACGTGCATCGATAACTGCGAGCGCGCGGTTTTGAAATATAAAAATACGTGTGCGTTCCACTTTCCACCTTCCTGTTGCCACAGTGGAATGAGCTACTTTCTCAATAACAAAAACAACACTGTGCTATTCTGCTGGTTTCACTAGAATGTACGTTATGTTTGTTATTTTGAATGGAATCCATGATGAACCATGATTGAGTTATTCAGATGCGTCCCCATACACTTTAGTTCTATAGAAACTGCCATCGTTTATGATAAACAGTAACTGTTTTCCTTCCTATATATTATAGTTATTAGTCATTCTGAAGATATGCCTACTGGACCGGTCTGTACGTCTTTTTCACAAAAATATTCATTCACTCTACTCAAATGAATATGACAAGTTTCCAACGTTTTTCATCTTGTATAGTCACCTGTGATATATAACCATCTATTTGAATATCATAAATGTTCAATTCAAATTCTCGTGCAGTTATATGCGAATAAATAATATCGATGTGATGTGTGATGTAGCAATCGTATAAATGGAAATGTAAATAGACCTACACACCTACACGTCTCTACTGAATTGATCTCATACTAGATATACATGATGTTTTCTCCAACAATATATCCGTTGAGTACTTTCCAGATGAAAATACGTTATTCCATCATTCTGTTGGCTGTACCCTCGTTTATTTGTTCAGATCTTGCGATTCAATTCCGATATATTTCTAGAATATATCGAATTCAGGATGACAACGATGAGTCGAAGAAAAATTCTTCTATAATACCTCTTCTCATTCACATCAGTGCTATTGAGAAAATACATATTTCTCTCTCAGATGAATATTCAACGTATCCTTATGAAAATTCCATACATGTGATTTTTAACCAATCAGAACGTGTATTTCTGTCAGATCACCATACCAATGGATGAATTTCATCGGAATTTTTTCGTGGTGGGTACCGAACAGCGAATTATACTGGAGATTTTTCCGACGTTTATAATGACAGAATATTTTTTTTTGACAATCTAATTTTCATTTCTTTTCACACATAATAATTTTGATCAATTTCAACAAAAAGCTCGAATGTTTTCTAAATTCATGGACCATTATGATTGATGTTTATATTAAAAACGCAATTATTGTATACTATGGCAGGTTGATTCGAAGTTGCTTGCTCTTGATTTAGAGATTCTTGGACTGTCTTCGCAGAAGTTAAAGCAAACCTCATTTTGTCAATTATATCCTGATGATGGCCCGAGTCAATTCGCAGATATGGTTTTATAGAGTGACTGCTACCATGCCCTGTTATTTTAATTAATTGCTGTTCTCCAATTCTATTTTGCAAGAAGATATAGACGATGTTGTTGGAAACATATTTGGTGTGGAATTTTCTTACCGAATACCACACGAAGTCAAATTAAATCCTGAAATTTTTTCTCGCTCATGAATATTTTGAAAATTTCGAAAAAATTTCCGGAAATAATTTGACCTCTAGTGGTATTACTAGTGAAAATCTGTAACCACTATGATATAGATTGTTCTATTTCGAAATATCAACTATCACCAATGATTCCCTTCATTTCAGAGCATTGGTAGTGGTGTCGGTAGTTGTGGATGGTGACAGATGCACTGTGACCTGATTAGATGTATTGTGTCCCATCTTCTCCAGCTTATTCAAAGGTTTGCTTATTTATAGCAGCTCTTCAAGATTCAATACCCTCAGGAACTTTACTTACGATTTCAAGTGGGCCTATTCGTTGGATTCCTACCACAGTCAGCTGGTATACATCTTTTTTGCTGTATAGCATCGCTCTCCATCAGGATATGAGGAGTTGTTTCTGGACTCCGGTCACAGAATCTACAGGTGCAGTCCTCCTCTGAACCTAGCCTTCTGAGATGTTCCTTGAGTCCACAGTGCCCGGTCAGAAATCCCATCATTGCTTTGACACTTCTTTTGCTGAGGTTGAACAGTGTCTTTGATCTTGGTCGGTTGAAATTGCCATTCGCGTTGCTCTCATTGCTTGTTGCTTGCTTGAAAAAAGGAAAAAGGAGTTTCCAAGACCGCTGAATGATTCTGGCCAGATCAGTGGCGTTGATGCTTCTTTTCGTGCCAGAGAATGCTTATTCATACCCCTCTATTCCAGAAGGTCACATTGTTGTTATTGCCTAGATTATTCAGCTAGTATAGACATTTCCATACCATCTTCGAGTTGATGTTAGAAGAGCTCACAGGTTTGATAGCTTGGTTATCGGCTATGACGATTCTCTTGTTCCGGTATCTCTTGTCGAACTGGACACACCTTTCTACAGCGTATATTTCCGTTTGAAAAATGCTGGTGAACCGGCCCTTGAGTTCGGACTATTTGGTGTGAGGCCCAAAGACTCCTGCTCCAGTTATCTGGATAAGGAGGCTTGGATTTATTCTATGTTCCATTTCTTCTTGTTATTGAGAATTCTTTCCGAAGCTGAACTTCCTGATAATTCTGTCAGTAGGAAGGTCAGTAAGGTATGCATTGCCTGTGTTGGGTGTCTCTCGTAGTGTGCGGTTTCCCATCAATTCTTATCTTCGCTTACCTGAGATGTCATGTGATTTCAGAACATAAAACACAGTATACTTTCGTATTGGATATGGAATATCGAAGGAAAATCATTTCGATATGTTATTCAGATCTAGAATTGGTATGTATTCACGATATAATTATTTACTTCGTTTGATATACGTGATGTTGACAGTTAAGGACCGATTGCTTCACCGACTCAGAAATCTGAAGATCGCACCGTGGTGAACATATTTAACTGTATGTCTCGGTAGATATGTTGACTGATTTCATCCATATGTCACAGTTTTCCACGTCAAAAGAGATTAATTGCGATATTCTGTATATAGAAATGATTTGGAGCGTTTCAATATTCACTTCAGTCCGCAAGGAGGTGTCACTATTCAGATGAGAACAAATTTCATATACAGGGTAACTCACGGTCGATGGTACGTTAGACGTTCATGGAGAACGCAACGTAGGATTTTTCTGAAAATTTCGCATCTTACATCACCTGTTCTATCGATCTAAAATATTTTCGAAATTGCGACGTTGCCGTTTCTATCAAAAAGTCCTAGCAACTTCATTTTTTTAAATGGAACACCCCGTATATTAACAAATTTTTAGAATTGTTTCAAATGTTCAGAATATAATGGACAACATTCCGAGCATTTATTGTGAAAATGTGACATTTTGTTTATACTTTTGTTACTTTCGTTTCTCCTAATTCTGTTATTTTCTGTACTTTCACAGTGAATTTAGCTCTTCACCTAGATATGCTAGATAAACTGATTTTTGATAGAGTTGTTGTTATGAAACTTTGAGCCATATAGTTGATGAAATTATTTTGTAATCTCACAAACTTCCTCCTGTTCATTGGTGTCAATTCAGGATACATTTGGTTGAATTTTCTGAAAGTTCTGGCAATGATTTGATCACATTGTCCGTGTATAATAAATAACTTCATAAGAACTTCGTTTGAATAATCGATATTCGCGTTCATTCTGGGAGATTTTTTGAAACACTGTCGATAACAATTACTGAATTACTCATTAATGTCACCGAACTGTCATGAGTTCGATATTTCCATGGCTATCTAAAATTAACTTTTTCATAAAATTATATTCTTCACAAAAAGCGGCTTTATCAAGAAAACCCAATGATTTAGGTACAAGGACATGCTATGTCATCTTTAGCATTTTTATTCGTCTTTCAATTTATTGAGTAAAAAACAGTGGATACCATTTGAAAAAATGAACTTTTGACCACTTGTATGAACAACGGATATGATAATAATTTCAGCACGCCCTGTATGATATAGAGACGAATTCTCGGTGTAAATTGAATACATCAAGCCTGCACAAACCACCACTAAAATATCAACTCTTTATGATTCGAGAGCCCTGATTTACATAAGTTATGTTTTAGATCATATTTAACACAAATCATTTTTTATCTTGAAAACCGATAGAGATAGGTATAGGAATTCATCAACAAAAGAGTATTTCAATAAAAAGGCAATTCTAATAATTTGGTAATATACGGGGTGTTCCATTTAAAAAAATGAAGTTGCTAGGACTTTTTGATAGAAACGGCAACGTCGCAATTTCGGAAATATTTCAGATCGATAGAACAGGTGATAAAATGTAAGATGCGAAATTTTCAGAAAAATCCTGCGTTGCGTTCTCCAAAAACGTCTAACGTAACATCGACCATGAGTTACCCTGTAGATCCATCTGGAGGAAACTCTCACATTAGTTGACCTACTGATCTTGCGCTTATATATATATGACTCAGATTTAATGATAAAAGTAGTACATACCCGAAAATGTCGTCATTGTGATAAAAATTTTTAGGGATCTAATTCACATTTTTTGACTTCATTTAATATTTGACCACCTCAGGTAACATCAAAGGTATACAAATATTTTCAAAATCATCCAACGCATTGAAACCTAACTCGGTGAATATCAAATCATCAAATTTGTATAATTAGTGTCTTATAGTCTGCCGATGAAATCCTAATTATGCAAGAAATTTTTCATCGATCTGTTTCGGACTTGGGAACGAACAAGTTTTCCAAACTACGAAGCAAATTTCCGGATGCAATATCAGTTGCAAATTGAATATCTGGATTACTAAACAGAGAAACTCCACAAACTTCCGAGAGCTCTCCGCTAATAACAAAGGCCCCAACAAAGGGATATTATCACAATAGTTATACTTGGTGACATTAAATGAATTATTCAAGATGTCTACTCATCCGCACGTACTGAATTAGCAATTCAAACGAACATCCTTATTGACCAGTTCATTGGATGTTAGTTCGGAGTGTCAATATTGTAAGAATGTTGAATTTTCAGAAGAAATTTTCAAGTACCCATTCAAAATATTGTTTGTTGATTTCCGGTGTGATGAAATGTATGCAGCTTGACAATATAATATTATTACTTACTTGACTTTTGTACGTTTTGCATTATTATTATTGATTTGAAGTAAATTACCTGATGTTATCGCGAAAATGTTCTTTTGTGTAAGTATGATGCATTGTGAGGACCAGAGATCACCAATAGCGTGTTTGTTATGAAATGAAAAGCAGAAGGAACAAGCCAAAGACCGTAGTAACAGGGGATCCAGGAAAACCCCGGTTACATCTTGGTCGTCAATTTGATGCAAAAGAAGGAAACCCTTGAGTTCACAAAATGAATCAGGAGTCAACATGGACAAAAGGATTATTAGAAATTCATCATCAGCACCCAAAACGGATACCAAGATGATCTCGTCACATTCCGAAGAAAATGAGTGAATTAACAGAGGACTTGGTCTACAAAATGGTTAAGAACGGGTGGTGATTCAACAAAAATTCCTGCATAGCATCCGTAAACACTGCCAACAGCTATTCATTGAATATTCCATAATGCCTTTGCCATCGCTATGTATCTATTATTTGAAACTAGGAATTCATAGAGACAAGAGTGAATTTCAGGTCCACGGTGATGGATACAATACGGTCCATGAATACAACACAAGATCTGCTGATCTATTGCAAATTCCAAGATACCGACTTTCCAAGTCACAGAAAACTTCCAGCAATTTGAATCTGTACAATGTTCTACCAACCGAACTGATCAATACTGACTACTCTCATTTCCAAAAATTCTGAAATACTATTTCTATACACACAACTGAGGAGTTTTCGGAAACTCCTTCCGGAATATGATATTGAAATTGACGTTGACCACATGTACATGTTGATTCATTAATCCTAGTACTGGGATAATTGTATATACTACTAGATAATTGTATATACTACTATAATTGTATATACTATCCAATGTAACTTTTCTGTTCTTTGCCTTTCTTATGACGAATATCTTCCCTTTTTTTAAGAGAATAATTATAACTCCTAATCAGGCCCGATCACCAAGACAATAGTTTTTGGACTGGATAGGGAAACTAACAACAATTAGAAGTGTAATAAGAAATATCTGTGATTTTTTCGTGTTGTCAAGAGATTATACATACGCTATCCTAATTGCATACAAATTGAACCTGAGTCATTTGGTGGAAACCAACCAAACATGTTGGAGTATCACCATGTTTATGCACACATATAAATTGAAGCAAATCTACATCGATTAGAGGAATAATTTCAAGGTTGTCGAAAACATGTCTGCATGGGTGTTTGCCAACTGCTAATATTCTCATTGAATTTTTTGTGTGTTCAATTGATACATCTGGTGGTGAAGTGTAGTGGTATCAGAAATCGATATCATAATGGGATGAGAGAGGCTCTTCTACGTTGAGGTTTTTTCGATTAATCGAGAATTCGGAGATTGGTCAAGCAACGGATACTAGGTAGGTGAGGAAAAATACAAAAAATACTCAGACATTCGTATTTGATGGTATAAGACCGGCTACCAAGTTGCCATATTGACTTTTCTCAGTGTCTTAGAAATAAAGGATTCTTCTCAACACTCGTAGATAATTTTATTATCACAGTTGCTTCTACCTACGAGCACATAATTGTGATTTATGGTTAATAATAATGGTTGACGATAAAAATGGTGGATGATACGATCTCGAAAGATTGTTTCCTATACCTCAGATTATAACTTTTGGGTATTTCCAAACGAGACTTTGATACCAATCATGTGATAGGGCGACTGTTCGAAGTTGTTGAATTTCAGAGCTCATCTCGACATGACGTCGTCTCTTGAACTCCTTCCCTCATTTCAGAGTATCGACAGCATGTCGGAATAATCACACTCCTCTATAAGCATGAAGTCTCAATAAAACGCAATGTATATAATCGAAATCAAAAGCACAATTGGTAACGTGGAAAGGTCACATCCATCAACATAAAAATAACATTATCATAACATAAAGAGACATTTGAGGTTATGATTTTATGTTCATCTCTCCTGCTTGCCAATATGCGCTGTTGTCACGTTTACAAAATGCTATGTCCGATGATAATTGTAAATGGGGTTAGTGGGTACCAGAAATGAATTGGATGCGTTTAGGACTCCACCTCACTGACAAAACACGATATCAATTCAGATATTGAGTTATTCATGGATAATGATTCCTTTCTTCCATTCTGAGATCTGTAGATGTATTTGGATTCAGCAGCTGGTGACGTTGTGACGTCACCATCGGCAAATGTCGGATATTTCGAAAATAATCGTGATTTATTTGTAATTGTCATGAATCAAAATTTATAAGAGAAAAATATTTAGAGCTTTCGTGTACTCTTTATATGAGACGAAATCCAATCCAAGTCCAATCGCTCATAATCCTGACGCTGATGTGAAAAATCCATCCAAATTATGAAAGCAATGAAATCCAAATGAAATTCAATGAGAAATAAATAAACCTCTGAGAATGAATCTCAAAAATTGAATTTCATAAAAAGTATATGAATCACCATGGCGCTGAGGCCGATGTAGCAATGATTATGGAAAACAGATTTCAATTGGCTTTCGAAATTTTGACACAATAAAGGTTGTGAAACAGGAACCTTCACAGGTGATGTATTCATTTTCGGAAAGTTGATTTTCTTGTGTGTTTGGATTATCAAACTATCTCTGAAAGATTCTTGATGTTTCACATGAAATACTCATAGCATTTTCATTTCAATTCACTAAAACTCAATGCCATGATGTAATAAGTTGTGGAAGTAGGAAGAGAACACTATTTTGGGCGTGAGAAGGAAACTACTTCATCAAAGTAAATTGTGAAGTTACTATTTGACGACGTCCTTTGAGAGTTTACATTGATTTACATTGAATTCGTTAATTCACTGGTATAGGCAGGATATGAACAGTCTCAAATGGCGCTAGCTCAACATGAATGATACTACACTCCGTTTCTCTATATAATAAAATAATAGTTCAAGGAACCTCGCAAGAATATAAGTTCATAACATGAACTTGAAGAAAACATAATATCTCAATCCCTTATCTCAGTTCTAGTTTATATAGAAAACGGATCAAGAAAAAACAACAAACCAATAAAAATTCAAATAAATGTTTTCGTGAAATATTTCAGTGAGCAAAATCTACAGGTCCCACGATTTATTCATTTCTTCCCTTTCTCTTCTTCTGCTGTTATCTATAATATCCTATTCGAAATAAAAAATAAGGTATGCTGCATCATTCGAATAGGTTATATCATTATTATGCTAGTATTTCCCTCTAGTTCATCAGGTAGAACAGTGCTATACTAATCACGCCCTAGAGTGTTACGATGATTATTATTATTGATATTGAACTTATGAATCCAAAGTCGAGGAGGATGACTGGCAATGTTTTATATGTTTGCACCATCTGATGAACATCTCATCATTTTCAAATATTTACATCTGGCAAGCTCGCTCATCCAGACACTCTATATATAATATATTTATCAAATAAATGAAATGAGGTGTAGATAAACTCAACAGCAACTCTTTGATTCTATATTGGCACACCCTGTAAATTATTCCATGATCGGTTACGAACCATCATTAGGAATCCAACGATACCAGGTTTGGTGATATTAAATTGCGGAAATATACCTTTTTTTGATTTCCGTATACTGCATGATAATATGAGTTTGATATTGAAAAAACTCATTCTGGCAAGTCAATCAACCTCTCATGAAGCATATGGTAATCAAACTAGGCAATATCTCCGTAGTATTTCGAGATAATACCAACAAACCTGATGTCGTTAGTTTCATTATGATGATACCTGATTGATCATGGAATGATATGAAGTGTGTCCCATTCGAAATTGAAACTAGAACGGCGAAAACAATTATCAATGTTCCAAGAATTGACGTTCGATAGATAAACATGAACCAGAAACATTTCTGAATTTCAATTTATTCAACATTCTAGTTCTTCATACGTGATTTCCATGCAAACATATTTTTATATTTACGAGAAATGGAGTACGTGTAAGTACAAAAAGTTGCAATGAAACAATTCTCTGAGATTTTTCATGAATGATCACAACTTTCTTCTGATAATCATGTCTCTATTTATCATCATTTCCGCCAACCCCATGCTATAAGTCCTCATTTTTGACACAATGCACGCATCCATCCTCAGTAACTCACCACAGACGATTTGATAGAAAGGTCAACCAGTAGCGCCATACTTTCACACACAAATACACTACTCTCGAATTTCTCCAGCAGAACTATCATTATTGACTTTGCTTGTTGGTCATGAAGTAACTAACGATGATTGCACTAGTTGGCAAATGATACCAAACCAAGAGGAAGTAAGATGTGGTTTTGGAAAGATAAATAGTTGACCAACATACGAGGAACCTCATTCACTTTGGAGAATATGGATCTGGTTGTTTATTGCGGGTGATTCGTTAGCAATATGATTACGATTTTGGATTGAGTCACTTTCAGTTTTGTTATAATGTATACAGTGTAGATCGCATACGCACCCAATTTACTTCTTATTGTGTCGAATAAAAAACTCTCTTAAACTTCAACGTATTCGAAACATATACCTACTAGAAAATCATCGGTGCCCATTTGAAATTCATGCAGTGGGAATTATAATGTCATTTCGACGAATAGTGCTCTACAAAATGTATACACATGAGCTATTCGCGTTTCTTTCAACAGACATTCGAATGGTAATAACTGAACCACCTCCATCATATGATTTCGAAGCCTTCAGTCAGCCACGTGTCTCGTTTATGAAGTAGTTATTTTATGAACATGAGAAATATGACGCTGAAATAACACTGTTTAGTTGCAGATTTTGGTGACTGAATCCTACATATTCATTTTCGCCACGCCAGAAGCAGTTATACAGACTGAGTTTTATTTTGAGTTCACTTCAGGGATCTCGGAAACTAGAGCAGCTACAAAAACATTCAAATGGACGAAGAATCGCAGTTTGATGAGTTGAACTCGGAACTCATCTCAGTTTTTCGAAATACGACAGCTGACAATAGATATGCGATAATGGAAAGAAAAAGAAAGTTTCCTTTCTGAATTTTTGAACTCTTGTTGTTTCGCAAGTATTGATTTTGAGAAAACATTGGAAGAAAAAAAAAAATTCATATCAAACGATGTGATGTAAGATTTGTTTACGTGATGCTTGTCGTTCTTGACGTATCTCAAAAAGTTCTGATATTTTCTGATAATACATTTCATCCTTATCGTATGGAAGATTTCTATACAATTCAGTATACTGGGTGGCTCAATGAAAACGAAACAAGGCCGATTTGACATAGGTAGTTATCGTTCACAGAAAAAGAAACGCTCGAACCGGTCGATTTTTAATTCGAGGGGGAAATATTTTGGGCACGTTTTCAACTTCAAACCCCTCAGAGAGGTGAGCTCCGACCCTCGAATCTCAAATGGGATGAGGATTCAACGCTTCCTTGTTTTTGGAATTCAATGCAGTAGTTCTCGAGAAAACACGCTTATGAAAATGATCGGCTAGTGATGGAAAGTAACGCTTTTCTTTTTTTTCTTTTTCCTTTCATCATTATTTCTCATTCCATAGTTAGAACGATGTTCATCTAAGAAGTGCCTTATGTGTTTTTTTTCAATCCTGTCCTATCACACAAAGAATCATTCATTTCAATGTCAGTTACTTGATCTCTCAGTAAAATGCATACCTTGTTTCGTTCTCATTGGGCCACCCTGTATATATCATTTGATTGGTTTGTTTTCCGAAAATGAAATTCGAATAGTCGTTTTATTTTTTCTATTTCCCTTTTCCAGATGTGAAGATGAGTTTAAATCATAAATTTTCGTTTCAGTTTATCCATCCTCTCGACATACTCTTTTGGGAAACTTCTATGTAGGCTGAAGTTGGGTTCTCATAAACGTGAAACATGTCCCCATCAACCTCCTACTTAGTTTTTTTTTCATCAGATTTGGTGGAGATTATTTGGAATTCTCCTTCCACTATTCCACTTCACTTTGAGGAAACATAGATTATGAATTGGAGGGCGTCAAAAAATATGAGCGAACTGAAAGAATATCACTTCTCAGGATTTATTTCGGAATTGCACTACCATCGCTATTATTGAGAAAAAAACATCACCAATAGTTTGCCCATCAACAGAGTTGGCTATTGTGGCGACTCGGTCCAGAACAGGCTGTTCAGAAACCATAACAATCAGACATTCTTCGAGTTTGTCAATTTTCCCTCCATTTGAGCAGAATCGTTGAACAGATTCTCTTGCACCCTCTAAAATACACATTCCATGAATCGAATAAACACTCAAAGAACCACAAGAATCTCAGGACATTCCTGAATATCCTCGTGGATTATTGAGTATCCCATCGTAGTATTCCAGTCACTCAGGACCCATTCATAAAGAACCAGTCACATTGATCGCCCCGAAGCAATGCCCAAAAAGTAAATACAACGTCAGCTGAGGACAGTCAAGCACGTACTAAGACATCAAACTACCTTGAAGAGATCCCCATTCATCGCAGTCGCAACAAGTAAACGATCGAGATACCCCAGAGTCTGGCACGACACCGAGGAGACTTTAAAAATCGCAGCTAGACAGACACGTTACTCGAGCTGTAGCAGAGCGACTCGCACAGTCCGACACAGCTTCGAGAGCACTGGACGAAGGCTGCAGCTGAAAGACGAGCGTAGCGACGGACGTCGCGCCGAGCCGACGCTGGCCCCACCCCCAGCGTCATCGATTGCGAACGCTGTTATCGCGAATTTTGTACACGACAGTGGCGGCGGAAGATTCCGTTTGCTCGAGAGATTCCGTCGAATACCCGGAAGATTGCTCGAGACATTTTACTAGGGGTGGAGGGCCTGCCGACGAGCAGTGATAAAGCAACCATAAAAAGTTGGCGTGTATCCTTTATTCTACGTTGGACTCAACGTCCTATAAGCCGAAGCTTGGGCGAGTTGAGAAGAGCGGAAGGATTTTTTATAGTGGACTTCGCCAACCACACCTGGGGGACCGTGGCCGAGACTGCCAGATCGATGGAATCAGGATGGAAATCATATTGCAGGAAGGGACTCCATATCGAATCCTTATTACCAAAGAAATATTCTTCATGTAAGATATGAAAATGTTGAGTGAACTCCAGGTTGAACCGGATGTAGCACGTTCGTTTTGATGCTTGCTTTATTCCTTACTGATTCAATCAAATGTATGAAATTTTGTTTGAATTACAGAGTCGGATAAATTAGTTCAAAGTAATCCGGTATAGACGATATGATGGATTCGCTTGTTTCAACTGATGAATATTTGATTATTAACATTTCCATCAGCTGCAACTTCAAAAGTCAAGATGTCATATACACACACTCTAAGAGATCGTGATTAGAATGATATAGGATGATAACAGAAATTCTTGCTGAGAGTTCTTCAAATTCTCACAAACATCGGATTGAGAAATTCTCCATGACTGTGATAAACGGACTGGAATCAGATAAGCATTATTCTATGGCACAGACAGAGAACAGAGATAGATTGTGAGTTGTAGACTCATTACTCTTGGTCCTGGAACTACGAGAGGAACAACAGAGGTAAGGCAGATGCAAATCGTCGCAAGTTGTTATATGATGAGATTCAAGTGAAAACTTGAGACTGTTGTTATTCATAACGTGCTTCATCAGATCGTTCGGATAATTCAGTTGAAAATATAATACCCATCTTATAGTTCCATTGTCGAATGCTCTCTGGGAATTTGGAGGAAATACAGCGCTCTCAGCGATCTCTATGCGAACTCACAAAGGACATCATAATCTCCTGGAAAGATGTCGCCGGGAGATCTACAAGGACTCTTTGTGTGGCCTGGGATGAGTAAATGACGGATGCAATCCCAGTGAATTCATGGAAACCATAGACCGATGTGATCTACGTCGGCTGACCTCCTGGTGTTGCCAACTGCATCATGAGCATCAATATATAGGAGCTCAGCATGAAAATATATTGAAATCTGATCACGTGAGAGATAACGAGACCAAATTCACCCTGGAAATCTGAGAAAATCAATGACTTCCTTCAACATCCAATGGTTATCCTCATCCAATTCATACGCATATCTTCGAATGTGTGAACGTTGTTCGAGTGAAGGAACTGTCGGAAGTAAGAACTGGCTACAGTCCCGATGCACGAGAGTCGATGACAAGCCATCGCTTCAGTTTCGTTTGATATGTCGAGCTGATTTTTGAACTGGGATTGCGTAGTATGATTTTCGTGATCACTTGATAATCAATAGTGTCTGTGCAAATTCCTACTCGTAATAATTATGGTGGAATTTTTTGTGAATATGTTGAAGAAGTTCGCCGAACGGATAGGAACAGTTGTATCTTCTACCCATGTATCAAATTTAATTTTCTTTCGTGAATTCGTTAGACATTTTCACCAACCGATTCTACCCACTTCGAATTTTTCTATTATATCCCTCCATTCTATTATATCTCTCCAACTTGGAGATATATGTTCTCATACAAAGAATACTGAGACAATACGATTTTCCATTCAGAATTATATCTGGATTTGCTCACCTATTTATTCGGTTCAGTTGTAGAAATTATATGGTTCACCATCTATTGTATCAACACCAATTCTATTCTCATGTTCTCGGTTTCAACGATGTTCAACATCATTTTGTTTCACCAGGATCACTAAACTATATATTCCATGCACCTCAACATGCTTTTATCGTTCAACAATTGTTAAATCTGATATATCGACAATCTCATCATGGATGTGGCTATGTGATGGCAGTAAGCGAATGTAAAGCAGTTTTGGCATTAACTTAAGGTAAAGAAGGTAGGGGCACATGAAAGCCCTCGATTTCATTGCGAGAGATTGAACAGAGAATATAGAAAAAAAAAACATCAACCCTGTTCATATGTTCAATTTTGGTGTTACATCTGCCATTAGGTGATGCATTGCTCTGCTAGCTCTCAAAATATGAATCAACCAACCGGAATAGAAGATCATCCAATATCACGCCTTGAAAAGGAGTAAATGATGGCAGGTTCTATGGCTAGTGGTGGATGATCTGGTGGTGATCATCTGGATTGGTGGAAGGAATAAATCGATTGACGCGATACCGAAGACGCATATCCAATATTGAGATTCATACCCATTGTGGATAGATTGGAGACATCAGTACCTCGAAGGACTGACTTCTGCTACCTGACAGTTTCCTATCGAGGTACTAATGAACTTTCAGGAAGTTCTGAATCTGATATGATACAGTCTCAGATCTTTCAGTGGCTGACAGAGGGTTTGTAGGCCTTGTAGCGAAGCTGAGATCCCTCCTCATGGAGTTGGGAACTTGCATGGAGCAGCAAAAATGCAAGATTGAAGATACACTGAATACAATATCGTATGATGCCAGTGATGTGAATTCAGGTTGATAATGTCAGGTTCTATGGCTGGTGGTGGATCATCTGGTGATGATCATCTGGTTTGGTGGAAGAAATAAATCGATAAATACCACACGGAAGATGCATAGCCATTATAGAGATTCATAGATTGGAGACATCAGTACCTTGAAGGACTGACTTCTTCTACATGACAGTTCCCTATCGAGGTACTAATAAACTTTCAGGAAGTTCTGAATCTAATATCATACAGTCTCAGGTCTTTCAGTAGCTGACGGAGGGCTTGTAGTCCTTGTAGAGAAGCAGATATCCCTCCTCATGGAGTTAGGAACTTGCATGGAGCAGCAAAAATGCAAAATTGGAGATACTCCGAATAGAATATCGCATGATACCAGTGATGTGAATTCAGGTTGATAATGTCAGGTTCTATAGCGTGTGGTGGATCATCTGGTGATGATCATCTGGTTTGGTGAAAGAAATAAATCAATAAATACCACACGGAAGATGCATAGCCATTATAGAGATTCATAGATTGGAGACATCAGTACCTTGAAGGACTGACTTCTTCTACATGACAGTTCCCTATCGAGGTACTAATAAACTTTCAGGAAGTTCTTAATAAGCTACTATGAGACAGTCTCAGGTGCTTCAGTAGCTGACAGAGGGCTTGTAGGCCTTGTAGCGAAGCTGAGATCCCATCTCATGGCGTTAGGAACTTGCATGAAGCAGCAAAAATGCAAGATTGAAAATACTCCGAATAGAATATCGTATGATGACAGGGATGTGAATTCAGGTTGATAATGTCAGGTTCTATGGCTGGTGGTGGATCATCTGGTGATGATCATTTGGTTTGGTGACAGAAATAAATCGATTGATACGACACGGAAGACGCATATCCATTATAGAGATTCATACCTATTGTCGATAGATTGGAGACATCAGTACCTCGAAGGGCTGACTTCTCCTACCTGACAGGTACTTATGAACTCTCAGGAAGTTCTGAATCAAAAATGATACAGTCTCGGATCTTTCAGTGGCTGCCAGAGGGCTTGTAGGCCTTGTAGCGAAGCTGGGATCACTCCTCATGGATTGAGGAACTTGCATGGAGCAGCAAAGATGCAAGATTGAAAATACTAGGAATAGAATATCGTGTAGCGATTCATACCTTGAGAACACCGATAGCAACGCCCTCTCATGGACGGAAACGTGGCGGACACCAAAAATCGACCAACGTCTTTCACAAACCCCCTTACCTGTCTGCGTGCTAGAATCAAAAACCGTACTAGAAGTTTCTACTGTCATGGATGCAATGGTACCGTCCAAGATCTGCGTGGAAGAGTCCCGTCTGCCGCGGTACCGTTGCGAGTCGTCGCTCTGCGAGCTCTGTCTGCGGAAGTTCCTGCAACGGATCATCTCCTCGGTGGTCGATTGTCTCCGGAAGCCGCGGGCGATCAGGATCTCCTCGGTGGTCGATTGTCTTCGGATGGCGGGGCGGTAGTGCTCGACGGGCGGCGGCTGGCCTCCCCTGTTGCTGGGGCTCGGGTCGCGGCTGGAGCAGCTGGGGTGGTTCGACAAAGTTATCTCGGAAATGACGTGGTTCTCACGAAGGCGTCTACTAATTTTTCTCATCGAATTCCCAGTTGTAATTCGGAATTCCGAGTTACAAGTGGGAATTTCGGAAAAATGATCTATTGATCGATAATCGGAAGGTAACAAAATATTTGGAGTGTTTTCTGCGACTAACTCATTTCTTCGTCAAGTTCCGAGTTGTAACTAACGAAAGAAACTCTAGAGGGAGTACAAAGTGTATAATTCTGAGACAATTCACTGTTTATATGTGTCAAGATATGTGAGTGCCACATCTCTAAGCACATTCCGTTATTCCATTACGTCCATGAATTGAATATTATGACCAAGAATCCACATCATATACTCACTAGATCTCTCTTCAAATATGATCATCATAGTAATGAGTCAACTCTCAAATAATCAACAGTAATGTTCTGTCAACTAGAGGAGTTGTACTTGTTAGGAACGTATTCACTAAATTGAATTTCATCATCTGGAAGTTTTCACTCAAACTAGCTCTATACCACAAACTATTTAATGGAGTTAAGTGATCAGTAGAGCGGTTGCTATCAGCACATTGGGAAACTTTCAACGATCACCAATGATGCGACTGGAATAGGTCCTTAAATAATTCGAAATATTGAATATCTTCTCTGGAAGTAACTCAAACAAGAAACAATTAACCTCTTCTCTGAAATTTCTTTAGAGTTCAGAAACTAAATCTTGTTTCCATCGAATCTGATTGTAGAATTTCTTTCAAAACTGTGGTTTCGATGCATACTGATTACTCGATGGATAATATGGAGCCCATCTCAATCAATCTCTCAACTACATCATTCTGCTAAGCAGTATGGGATGATGAAGAATATAACTTGACGACCAGAGGTGAATTGTATGAGCCCTGCTGCAAGTAATCCGAAGCCTCAGGCTATAGGTCAACCATCTTCTAGGCAAGAGTCTACGGTTTTGCGGCCAAAAATGCCTGAGCAAAGGCGTGAGGATCAGTTAGGACTGCTTCGAATTACTCATGCAGCTGAGTCAAAAAACAATGTTACACTGATGTAGGCATCTGGGCAAGAAGGGATAGAACGCAAAGAAGCGTTCGATTGCCTTGCAGAAAAATGTGCGACGACAGAATTCTTCGTTACCGAACCGTTAGGTTGAATCAGCAGATGCCATCTGGAATCTAAGAGACTGAAACATGAAGGCCCAAGAAATCCGCTACTGGAATTCTGTTCTAGGTCGAAGACAAGCGGAGAAGTTCATCAACTACTCAAACTGAAGAGTTACCGAGCTACTCAAACTCAGTTGCTGCAGCTGCAGCTCATTACATCACACAGAAAACTGCCCCCTGAGTTATCACCTCAAAAATCTGCTGCTTCTGCACTGAGGCTATCGAAACAGTGGAGCACATACTCATACTCATGCAGAGTCTAGTTCCCTGGAGGTTGAACTATCTGGTTCACCTGTATTCAGCAAAATAACCCTCATCTCACGCTTCATTAGTCTACTACTAATAAGGGTCGGTTGCATAAGGAAAAATTGATCATGTGATTATCTGATGCCACATTAGCGGTGATGTTACGTTGAATCCAATTTGCGTTGCATAAAACTTTCGTATGTTATGATTATCGTTCCATTAACTAACGACGAAAAATGCGTGGCAACAGGGCTAATTTACTGGATCCCCACGTTCCGTGCTTGTAAATGATGATGCTCTGCGCATTTATAGGTTAGGTTTAATTATTTGATTTGACGAAGCAGCTTCACAGATCTGTGGCAGTATGTATATTGATATGGATAGTTTCAAGAAAAAACGGGGGGCAAACTATACGGAATCAGAAAAAATCAACACTGCTGGAGATTGTTAAAAAGTACGTATAGTTTACCATAATATCTGAAATTTGGTACCAATCTTTCGATTGGAACTCATATATCCAATTCATTCCTTCACAGATATAAAAATATAATAGAATGCAAACAGTCCGATACCATATCTTTAAAAAAAAAACGGGATACATAATCAGTCATCGAGCACTGATTAAGTTAATGCCAGGATTAAGGCGATTAGATGTGACCTTAAAATTGGCTTTTGTGCAACTGCTTTTTTACTTAATCGGGCATTTTCATTAGTTGATTAGGTGATCAAGTCAACATACCATCAAGTATATGATGAATGTTTATGCAACCGAATTCCATAAATAACGTTCCGTTAAATATTTAATGTGACGTTAAATACTTAATGAACCTTTATGCAACCGGCCCTAAGTCTACTACTCGAATAACCAGCAGATTGGGGTGTCCACAAAAGTTCTTTTAGGTCGCAGTTGTAGTGAGTATGAGGAAGAGGAAAACTCGATTACAATCTACACTCTGAGTTGTGGGAGATCGATGATGGAGGTTGGAGGGTCTTCTTTGCATGAATGATGAAAGGAAAGAACTAGATGGATATGAAAATGAAGGGGAGTATCGAAAGTAAAATTATGAGGATGTGAAAACAGTGAAAAAACAGTGAGTTACTGATGATATGCGTATGTACAGAAGAAAAGGAACAGAACTATCCTGATCCAAAATCCACACACCTAGAGGAATCAGGTGACCTGTGAGCATGCGGCCTTCCAACTGTGGTAGACTGCCTCCTCGGCGTCCTCCTGTTCCTCCTCACAGGGCTGATCTCCCTCTCCATGGATCTGTCGGGACTCAGCCGCGATCTCGAGTCCCGCCGGCTCTTGGAAGCCGAGTCGGGACTCAGGGAGTCCCGCCTCGCCTTCCGCCCTGATTCATCGACGTCGGGGCTCAGAGCGGTCGTTTGGGAATCCCTGCGGCTTTCTTTAGGCGTCCAACCGCCAGGGGGCAAGCAGCTCTCGTCGTAAGCGGTGTTTTGGCGCTGAAGACGCGAGTGGCGTTGTTCCGGGCTGGAGTGAGTTCGGGAATCTCTTCTGCCTAGAAAACATGAGCGTTTTGGGATCGAGAGAAGATATTCTTTGCGTCAATAGACGATTTATCGACACGGAAAAAAAAGAATTCGTTGATTCGAGCAATATTTACTTCGATCAACCAAATAAAAGTGTTCAAATCTCGATTTTTCACACCCTACATCTCTGTGATCATTTCCGGTAGACCCCACGTGTGGTATATCGATGAAATCAGGTCTTCAGTGAGAATTCAAAAATGGAATGAAATACAGGGTGATCCATTTGAAATAAGAAAGTTGGTATTTTTATTATTATTATTATTATTATTATATCATGTCTTCGAGGGATCTTCTGGGGGGTCTCTCACCACCCCCCGCCCTCTCTCATACCTGTCCGCCCGCACTGCGTGGTGGAGTCCCTCCTGGAGGCGACCAGCGGATGGGGCGACGGCGACGGCGGCGGCTGCGAAGACGACGGGCCGGGCGCCGTGGGCGTCGTGGCCGGGGGCGTCACGCTCGAGGTGATGATGGTGGGGGGCGGCAGCGCGCCCGTGCCCACGTCCACCGTGCCGCCTCCGGCCGGGGGGCCGGAATCGGAGGCGGTCGAGGAGGTGGACGGCCGTTGCTCTTGCCTGGAAATCGCGCGGGGAATACAGGGCGGGCAGAATTGGACACTTTCGAAGGGAAAGTCTCATATTTTCAAATTCAATTTTTCAATTTCAATTCAATTTATTGATGCCAATGTACAACATAGTGAATATAATCATAGTAATATTGAATGAGTAATATTAAATATATAACTTTTTAACCCAATTTGAGTAGCCTGCTACACCTAAGCACTTGAGTGCTTGTGTTGTGCTTTGCAGCACTCCTCAAAAGGGGGTTGTGTGTTAAATATGATTGACGCTTGATGAGGGAGAAATTGAAGCTAAAATTTGGTTGGTTGGATGTTAGTTTTTTTTTCTGAAAGAGATTATCAATTTTTCCTTTGTTGGCGAGTATGATTTTTTTTATGGAATATTTGAATTTGTTTAGTTTTCCAATTTTTTTTAATTCTAGTGGCAGATATTTATAAAGTTTTGGATCATGGAAGTGTACAAATCTTTGAGAATGACTCTTCTTAAACAATGGCATAGATAGACAAAAACTGATTCATTTATTTTTATTCATTTGATACATATCTCATTTCCCACAGTTTACAGAAAGAAATCTCAAATTGTAGATGATCCTGGATTACGATTGTTATTTAAACAATTGTTGATATTGTTACTTATCTCCTTAGTTGCCGGAGCAACCCTTAGAAGCCCCTGAAATAACAATGTATAACTGCATTATTGAACCCATAGACTTATTATCCTGAGTCTATGATTGAACCACATTTTGATTACTATGCTTCTCTACTATTTCTACTAAATGAAAATAAACTGTCTTAGATGCAAAAACTCTAAAATCGCGAAATGCGTATGATACTAAAATGCAGTCGCTATACTCCAATTTCTCATATGCTGAATTATCTTCAGTGGTTACCAGTAGAAAGTAACAATGGTTTTCACTTTTAAAATTGTCAAGGGCTTGCAACCAGCATATTTCAATGATTATGTGATTCTAAATAAAGATATTCATCATCATAACACCAGAAACAGTAACAACTTCCATATTAGTAGAACAAATTCGAGAAGATGCATGAATACCCTATTTTCATTCAACGAGCTCCCGACATATCTGAAAAATTCAAATAGTATTGTTAATCTCAAGAAGAGTCTAGTGGCATATTTAAATGATTTGTAATGTAATACTCTTAATGTTATTTATATTTTTAGATGGTTTGTAATGTAAAACTATTAATGCTATTTATATTTTTATTACTCCAATGATCTAAATATTATCTTTATAAAATTATGTATATCTTCAATGATTATTTGTGAATGTTTGTAAATTAGATTTTATCTATTTAAAAAAAAAAGACTACTACTACTACTACTACTAACTAATTATACGAGTGGAATCTAAACCACTGTCGCATTGGGAAAGTTCTATATAGAACTCTGCGAATGATTTAGGGAACACTGTCTCATCATTTGCCTATCTAAATCGTTCAACCAAAACTCTAACGTACAGCTAACTTGACAGAAGGATTTCATTCGTTATAGAGGAAAATCATATGTTAGTTGGCGACACAAGAATAACAAAAACAGTATTATCGATTATGGCACAACGTTGTTCCAGAAGTAGTAATTGAGCTAATTCCAAGGTAATCAAACTGAATTATTACAATCTCAAAACATCAACTACAGGAATCTTTAAATATGTCGCCATCCGCTGGGGAGTTTCATAACTTTTATGTCAATATTGCGGAAGATGGCTTTAGCGTTTTTGACGAAACAAAACACCATCAGTGACAGCACCAGTCTCCTGTACATCGTTATTCTGTGGCAAAGGCACTGTGGGGGTTTTCCCCAGACATTGTAATTTTCATCCTCGTAGCTGTTGGAACTACCAATTTGGATTTAAGATATATGTTGTTGTAAAATTGATTTTCGCATCGTATACGGAATGTCTGTCTAGCAGTAAAACCCACCAATTGGGTCCAATAAAGTAAAATTATTTTCATTCATAGAGGCACGTTCAACATCCGAAGCAAGGTAACTTTTAACAGTAGAAGTTCCCAAAAAACCCAAATTGTTTAGCCGCTCAGGAAACGTTCTCACGGTAGATTGATACCCTTCTTGCGAAACAGTTTTTAGTTCAGCTAGTCAGTAAGAACAACTCCGTGCTCTCGAAAGCACACAGCTTCTCCGTTCGTCATCGAGCAGTCAATCTCAAAGACTTGCCTATTTCACTTCACGCTACAGACATCTCGATATACTTTAGTACATCGTGAATATACCAAAGAACTGAAACAACTCTACAGTGTTCGGCTTTGCCACAACAACCACAGAATACCTCACAGAAACAAATAATAGTTGTGTGTGTATATTGTGCCATATACAGACCCATAAATATACACCAAAACACCAAAGCACGTTCCTCACCTATAATACGGAGACTCCGAATGCGTGCGCACCTTCCTCTTCACGCTGACCACCCTGGGAGGAGACGCCACAGCGGGCACCGAGTCCCTCCTGCCGTACTTCCCGCTCTCTCCCGACCCCCTGCGAGAGTCCCTCCTGCTGGTGGCGGCGTACTCTTCGCTGTCGCGCCTTGAGACGGCGTGGCTTTGGGGACTGCCGGGGCTCACGATGGTCGCCGTGCGGCTGTCTTTGCGGTGCCACAGCTTCGCCACCTCCGCCTTGAAGTCGTAGATGATCGAGTGGGAGTCGCGCCGCGATCTGGAAAGGGAACTTCGGATACCTGAGTCGGCACTGGATTCTCTACGCGTCCTGAAAGAATGATTCTTTGTTATCCTGCGGTGGACGTAGGGGAACGCTACCGAATGGATACGAATGTTTCTTTGTCGTTGATGACACCGAACCCACGCGAAAGTCCCAGTCACTTCGTTAACGATAACTCAAGATATTGATCATCAGAATCGGGAGATGAAATGATAATTCAGACACGGTTACATAGGATGTTGGAAGCCAGGACAACGATCAATTGTTATCAAGAAATGAACATTGTGAAAATGAAAATCATCCTATGATTCTGAAAATTTTTCGGCAGTTCTAACAACCATTGAAATTTTGCTATTTTGTGTCATATGAGAGAATTTCACCCAATGATGTCAACCGTACACATAATTGTATTCAATGCAACTATCAATGACTATGATAACATGTCGAGAAATTTTTCATGACAAATCTCTCAACCTCGTTACTTAGTAACAGCTCGAAGCCGAAGGCTATTATCTATTATCAATATCCTAGGGATATCATCACTGATAATTGATATCCTGAGTTATCTACATGATGCTAATATTCGACCCGAAAATATCATAAAACTGAACTTTCCGAAAAAAGCTTCTCTTACATAGCTGCCAAAATCTACAATATCTTACCAATATCAAGTTTCGACAATACCACCAATAGGCTTGCATTTCGAATGTCAATAAAAAAATTTATAGCTAATGGATCCTTCATTCTCCATTCCATGATCTTCTGCATTTTATCTCTTCCCTGTCAATTCTCCTACTTCCTACTCATTCCCAATATAATTCTCAATATGATCCATCATAAGTTTCACTCTATTAACTCATTTTGAATGCTCATTGTGTTTATGTGAGAATTTATATTGTTATTTATATTTTTATTACGTATTCTTTAACAAGTAGGTACATTCTTTTCATTCATTGTACTTTGGGGGTATTGGTTTTATGACTGATTCTGGAAAAGTTTCACAGGTTAGGTGGTTAGGTTGCGAATCCTCATTGTGTTCATGTCAGGATCTAAGTATATTTCCTTCAATTATCCTTGATTTGTATTCATAAATGAGAACATTCAATTTTTTCATTGTATTTTGGGAGTACTGGATTTGTGAATGATTTTAATAAAGTCACCTATTTGAAATTTTTCACAGTTTAGGTGGTAGAGCAGGACATTCCTCATGGGGAGTAGCTGAACCTCGCCTGGGACATTGTAATTATTTTTTTAATGTTATTTTTTTTTTCTATTTTGTTATCCAATGAAGACATAATTATTATTTTTATCATTAAATCATCGATAGATCTACTGGAATCAGGCTACACTTGGTAATTGCAACTAAATGCTTCCCGTTTCTCAAAATATTGAAACTATCTGTCTTCTACATCCTTCACCAACATCATCTGTATGAACATGTCCATAGACTTTGCCCTTTGTTCTGTAGATCCTTGACCACTTTTGATTTATTGAAGTTAACTTTGTTCATTGATTATCGGAATGATATGAATGATTTTCAAGATCAAAATTAATGTTTACAATGTTCGATTTTCAATATCAATTGATTCTTTTAATGTTTTGATACTTGTCCTTGCTTCCATCGTCCCATGTAACTGTCCCGCCTTGGCATAGGGCACTATGTCATTCTGAAAATTTCTTCATTGACATCCTCATCATTATCTAGACTAGATCTCGGCACCAGTGGATGTACCAAAACCCTCAATGATACCATCGAACTATAGCAAAAATGTCCCAGGCTAAACTGATAATAATCCAATCTTCAGTGGAATCAATTCTATTTATGAATCAATTCTCTATATGCATCAGATATCACGGCAGCTTGAAATCTATCAGGTAATATCTCTAATGAAGTGAAATTCAATCTCGTTGAGTTTCTCCAAAATTCTTGGAATATCCATTTCTATGCGGATAGTGCATTATTTGAAACATTATTGACTCTAGTCAACATAGATTTCAACCAAAGATATGATATTATACAGGGTGAGTCAAAAATGTGTACCGAGCTTTCTGGGGGTGATAGAACATTGAAGAATAAGTGTAGTTCGATGATTAAACTCATGGCCCAAAATGCATATTGAGGGAGATATATCCTTCCAAAGTTGATAAAATTAAAATAATTTCTCCGCATAACTTCTGAACGATGAAAGCCACCTGATTGAAATCTTGTGCATGAATGTATGTTGTCAAAATACATTTTTTCGTCACACTTCCACATTTCTGATATTGTTATAAAGGGTGTTTTCAGAGGGTGAGTCATGATTTTTTGTAGAAAACTTTTTTTCCCTGTATTATTTCCGGTGAAAAAACAGGAGCATTCGATGGAGCGAAGAAAATTACATGAAAAAAGTACTCTTATTCAAATACAAAAAATTGAGCCGTTCGTGAGATATTTGAGTTTTTGTAGTTACATGGTATCAGCAGATTGATTTTATTCATCGCGAGATTCATCGGTATAACGATATTTCAGCAGCATTTACATTTCCGAAGCACTCGCCAAGCATTAGAAGCATATCAGTTTGTTCAGAGAACGAATAGGTAACCTGCCATATTTCTTGAAATCTCAGTTGATAATCGCAGTGATAAATGACACAGAAAAACCACACGAACAAATCGACTACAACAATGTTGACTCGAATGTTGATGACATGAACGTCAAAATTGAGAACAAAATTATTCATCATGGCCTGCTAAAATATTGTTACCGATGAATCTCGCGATGAATAAAATCAATCTGCTGATATCATGTAACTACAAAAACTCAAATATCTCACGAACGGCTCAATTTTTTGTATTTGAATAAGAGTACCTTTTTCATGTAATTTTCTTCGCTCCATCGAATGCTCCTGTTTTTTCGCCGAAAATAATACAGGGAAAAAAGTTTTCTACAAAAAATCATAACTCACCCTCTGAAAACACCCTTTATAACAATATCAGAAATGTGGAAGTGTGACGAAAAAATGTACTTTGACAACATACATTCATGCACAAAATTTCAATCGGATGGCTTTCATCGTTCAGAAGTTATGCGGAGAAATTATTTTAATTTTATCAACTTTGGAAGGATATATCTCCCTTAATATGCATTTTGGGCCATGAGTTTAATCATCAAACTACACTTATTTTTCAATGTTCTATCACCCCCAGAAAGCTCGGTACACATTTTTGACTCACCCTGTATATCCTCTACTTGATCGAGCTTGTAGAGAGAAAAAAAATATAGTGTTGTGCCATGCCATTGTATCGAAAAATACGATATTTTCAGTTATTCTTATCATAATCGAGTTAATCGTGAAAGATTATTCACACAATTCTATTGCTTAGCGACGTTTATTGACCCGTAAGTGGAACAAAGAGACTCAGTTTTACTTGTTATTTGACTATTAAAAATTGGTAAATAATCCTACTTGGCTCAGCCGGTTGAAAGGAAGATCAAATCAATATCAGAAATATCAGAATTTCTTGTATAATCATCATTTTTCATATGAATTTATGGGAAAAAGATGAGATATAAGATATTAGATGGGAATGTATATAAATTTGAACTCCATTCACAAAATATTGTCTAGTGTCGATGGGAATACCAAAATGAGAGTACTATGTGGTGAGGCTAATACCACTAAATCATACGATCACTATAGAAATTACCTTTGCGTGGATATATTCGGTATAGGCATTCCCTCCGACTCAGATTGTTTCTCCCATGGCAAGGTCCTCACTAAATCTGCTAGTGTCTCGCGCCTATACAGCTTTTTCTGGTTCTTTTTGGAACTGCCCCAATCCCTACAAAACATATGAAGACATAGACATCAGATACAGAAGAACAGCTGCGTTAAAAAAATGTGAGTAAATACCAAAATATTTGAAAAAGACTGGGTAAAGTTGAATTTTCTCTTTCTCAAGTTTCAATCACGGAATATGTGTAGTCCATTTCATGAAGCTCGACTTATCCAATGGAGGAACTAGAGCTGAAAAAATTAAAAATGTTTCTTCTGAAACCCCCCATAATCCACATACATGGTATCGAGTTTCAGGTTACCGAATCATATTTCGATATCAAATGAAATATATCGTACTTGGTTTAGTTGAGTGTAGAAATTTGGTCATGAGTGATGTTTTCAGTGGTTGAGATCGTTCCATTCCACTGGAAGAATTCTCCAAGAACTATGTAGTGAGGATAGATCCCAAAGAAAAATTTCCTTGCGAAATTATTGCCAACTATAAACATCAGATCGTAAGTGAACGACCAAATGATGCTGCCTACATGAAATTCGCATATTGGCTTTGTTTACGACTGCGATTACTTCACTAGCCTCAACAACAGGTGATAAAGCCCGAACACATTATTAATCTCACAATTACGATTATGGTCAAGCTATTTTCCAACACTTTTCTCTGTCGAAATCTCCATGGAGGAAAGTGGGTCACTGGAGGATGATAGTTAGCTGAGTACACAGAGTTTTGTTGTACAGAAATCATTGAATATATTATTGGACAGTTATTTCACCTCGAGGCACTCATTTTGAGAGATTGAAGTCGAACTGTGGAGACTTCCCTTGATAGAGAAACTGGACGATTGGTTCTTGACCACTTCAATATGGATGGTAGAGAAGTAGCAGACGAATTGGTCAGGAAAGGTTCACCCAGAAGGGCTTAATATTACTGAAAGAATGTATTGGTGTCTCACCAAGCTCATCTAATTTACCAGTATTCATTCTGAAGTATTCACGAAGCTCCCAAGGAATGCTGTCCAACGATTATTGTTAGACTTCTGAAGGTTCGGTCTAAAAATCCTCCTTATGAAAAAACCAAATATGATTTACAAACTGTCGGTTCGATTTGATATTCGTCCGATGGTGTTTATCAACTGTCTCATGAATCATATCTTGACTAACTCCATTACATAGGAAAAAGGAGAGTGAAATTTCAAACTAACATGACTCATAAACATGATTCATAAAATTCTTCGATTATGATGTTGTTTCTGTCGAAGTAAGGTCAGTGTGCACCAAAATGACATGTTAACGTGATATGTAATGTGATATTCTGTCGTACGTTGACTATCCTCAGAAGATTTAAAGTCAGAAGCTGCTAGAACTCATCAAGTTCTAGCACTGTCGGAAAATCTAGTTCTCAACGTACTCATCAGCCTATATCCACATCATCTGTGTTCAAAATCCTCACCTGAATAGATCTGTCAATTGCGCCAAAGAACTCCGTCTTCTGCGCCGATTGCCGACGTTGGGACCGTCTGCCAATTCCCCTGGCGGTGATATATTGCATAACTGCGTTGCTGAGTCTCTGCGGCCTCCTAGTCTCTGTCGTATTGTCATTTCTTCCACCTGGGGAAGAACAGTGAACAATTAAGATAACCACGTTTCATGCGAGGCATTCCCCAAATCAACTCATTGGACTCGTTAACAAACTATAGAATATTGAATTGATGTTCTTTGTCAGTGTGTATGTTTTGAGATTCGGGATGATGTCAAGAAACATAACCAACATAATTCGAGAAAGAATATCAGCCACCTCAATATTGGAAATATACTACTAGTAGTCGCAAATGTTTGTCAAGAAAACCTTGTCGAATACATCTCGAGAACTTGAAATAGTTATAAACGTATTAGAATCGGAGAATGCAGGCGAACTGTCACGTTTTTGAAGCGCATTCTATGTTGTCTCATCCGAGTGCCACTGCTAACAGTTGGAATGTTAGCAGCAATCGTTACCTAAGAAGTTGGCAGAGGGTTATATAAGTATGACAAAAGTCCAAAAGATGCAACCTTCATTAACTCGATGTAAAATATATGGAATTTCGTTTATTGGAATACGAATTTTACCTAGTGCAAATTACTTTCATTCCAGTCAATTCTTTTCAAGATACTGATTCTACAAGAAATTCAATTTTTCATACTTCCAACATGGGCTTACGTCAGCCCGTTTTTCGACACAAATAGGATTATTTCACTTCCATCAGACTCAGTATGAAATCATCAATGATTTCCTCTACTCATTATTGATTTTGAGACACAACTACAGCAAATCAGCACAATATCTTATTGGAAATCCTAAAACCAGAATTACTGCGATGAAAAAAGTTCTCATTCAAGATTCTTCCATAGTTTCAGGAAAATAAATATAGATTTTTTTGGGTGTGCATAATCTTTGATTATATATACCTGTTCCCGAACCAAATCGTCCCAACCATTTCCTCCTTGCCAAACCAGCCCAACCTGATGTGATAAAATGGGTAGGTTGCAGACGAAACAAATGGCTGTCATAGTTCTGAAAAGAAAAGTCATTATTAAATGTCACACCAAGTCATATTCCGATGAAAATAGGGTTGTTCTGCGTTCGCCAACAGATAGATCGACCAACTGCTCCCAAAGTTAATTATCTGGATATTTTTTCATGACTGATGCATGCCATTATTCTAAGTTTATTTCAATATGAAAAGTACACAATTGTTTTCTGATTGGGTGAGCAACTCCTTGCTAGCTTCAAACTGAGAAATTGAAAGGTGTAGTTTTACCTTAGAATATCTCTGTACTCATAGGTTTTACCCTTGAGTGCACTCGAAATATGAAATGGAATTGCACGGTATATAATCTGAAGTATCCACAATGCAGAATATATTACACGCAGCGAATTCTGGAATATATGGAGTTTGTTGTGTTAAAATGTTTCTTTCATTATTTCTATTCGATAGCTTTATCTATCATGATCCGAATGATCATGATCATCTTCGAAATACGGAATACCTTCGTTGAATTGTATCAAATACATAGTTCTCGAAATAATTTTCAATCTAATCGAAATGATAGGTAACACATATTCCAATATTTACTACAATTATACAATTTGTTCTTCACAACTCTATCAGAAAGTTATCACTGAATGGAAAATTTTTCATACTATTCTATATATACTATACATCTGTATATAATATATATATATTAGTGCCAAGTACTGAGTTTATGTATCTCGGGGAAAATTATTTGAATTCAATATCTAGATGCACTGATATTTGAGGAATTATATTTAGAAATTTGCAGCTAAGAAACTTGTTGAATATTATGGGAGTTTGTATGAACTCCTGCAATATTACTAAAGTTTTTCGATATCACCAATGGAAAACTAATAGACACAATGACACAACTTATGAAGCAATACTCTTGAAAAAAGGTGATACGAATTGCGATGATTGATTGCGATTTGGGGTATGTTCTGAATGATATTAGGAACTTCATGACACAACCCATAAAATGAAAGAAATGGATTATAAATGGAAGTTATCAAAATATACAATATTTGATGGACAAAATCGCAATTGATTTTACTTTCTGAGAATGAACAATATCTTTCTGTCATGATCAAATTATTCCGTGTTACCATCAGTTTTCGTTCAAAATACTGAAGTTGCATAAACCTAAATGAAAAACATAGTATTTTGCGTGATCATGAATGAATGTTCCTAGGTTAATCTGTACTTGTACTCATGTACTAGTCAAATGAAGTGGTACATTATGTGTATAAAACATATATCAATAAATCCTAAATTCTAGGAGACATATCAATTATTCCAGAACAGTGATAACTTTGAGATAATATAAAATCGATGATTTGTAGAGAACAGTATGCAACAGTATGTCCTTGAAGGTGCTGAAAAACAGAGCGAGAGCAGTGCAGGACAAGACTCCAATAGCGGCATGCCACAAAAAACTTGAATTATGTACAAAACGACAGTCGCGTTAGTGTGTAACTCCCGAAGAAACATTCGGTGCTTCCAATCGCCCAAGGATTACCAAATGATACCCCATCGAATAGACCGAATCACAATTTTGTTGCTCCTTACTATTTCGCTATTGTGAGAAATTCAGATATTTATTTTGGCCTTGTTATACTGAAACGTAGCCAGTTCGAATTTTCTTGAAAATACAAGATCAGAATTGAGTGTTACAGAACTATGGGAACAAACTTCTAGGGGTTATTAAGTGCAACAGTAGGAAACATTCGAGTAGTGGGTCCAATGTCCGGAAAAGTGTCAGTACGGCCCTAAGACCCGTTAAAATTCAGGAAGACGATGAATTGCCTAAATAGGATTTATTTATTCAGTTCTTGCCTTCCATACATGATATCATCACAACAATTGTTCAAAATGTCTTCGTCCAACCTAAATACACCGATTTAAGCGTCGCACATGATTTCAGCGGACTTGACTAAAAATTTCATTCTCGTTTTGAATGATTTCGAAAGCTGCTGTCATTCGTCCGATTAAGTCTTGCTCTGTTTCTACCGGAGTTTCGTAGACCAAAGACTTTACATGTCCCCACAAGAAAATATCTAGTGACGTTAAATCGGGTGACCTAGGAGGCCAAGAAACTGATCCATTGACATTATGTTATACAATCAATCAATCATGCAATTCAAATTCTCATACCGTTTTTAGAAAGAAACCCTCACGAAACGAAAACCTTCGGAGTTGGGTATAGGAGCCTACCCTATATCAGATGAAGCAGAATTCAATCGTTTGTTCAGTTAATTGATAGTATACAGGACGTTTGATTTGAAAATGATTACTACCGGAGATTTCAAAAACCTCCAAATGACAAGATTCTCTCAACCACACTGTATAAGATTTGGTGATGTTCTTAATCTCACTTCAAGGATCATCATGGATACCAGCTCTGGTAGAGATTTGAAAGATTCAACATCGAAAATTTTAAAGATAATCGTTTTTAAAGATAATATAGTGCGAACTTAAAATCTCTAAAATGTAATGAAATGAGGACGTTTGTGTCCACTTCTGGTTCAACCGGCAGTGCTACGCCCCTGGCGATATTTTTCATCGATTTTTTATCTTGACTTCGATGACGTTCCAAATTTTGAAAAATTAATTCGAATTGAAATATGGATAACTTCTAACCAACTCCTTAAGTGTGTATTGTATTTTTATGTCATTGAAATTCGCTCGTTGAAAGTTTACTACTACTAGTAGTAGTACTGATACTTTTCTTCGCTTCATGGTGGATTTATGCACGACGCTTTATCTTTACTTCTCTCTTTCATTAACTTTTATTTAATTTAACCTTTCATTAAGGACTTTTTCACCTTTATGCACAAACTTTAATGAATTAGAACTCTACTTCGTCATGTGATACTTACGTACTTAGCCCGATATGATTATTTGTGTTTCGATACTTTATAGTGATGAACTCAAGCTCAAATAACAAGGTTTTCAATGTTTTACATTATTGCCCTCACAGGAGTTCGATTATTTTTTCAATGAGAGTTTCATTCCTGTCCAAATAAGTGGCAAAGTTGAAAAAAATTCTAACCACAATTGATAAAAAGAAGAGGAAATTATCAATGACAGATTAGCGCATGCGCACATCGTATTTCACTTTAACTTTTCGCTAAAAGATCGAAATTGGTTATCTCTTAAATAAAGGATAGTGAAAAATCAAAGTTAAGTTGTATGTATGAATGGTTACATGGAAATAGATAGTCTTCAACATTTTAATGAATACGTGAGAAAATACAAATAAAAGAAAAAGCGCTGTGCATAAATCCGTCTTTATTCTCTCAATAACGTACGTGTGAACGATTGTGAATGGAAAAATTATCAGTATTCGCAAATCTATTGTGATTCGATCAATATGCGATCCGGGGCATCATTCCCGGTATCCGTCCGGGCGCTCAGACCTAAGTGCGGACCTGTAATGATGAAGGCGCGGAGAGGGTATCTGTGCCATTGCTCATTCTGCCGCTCGGGCCCTTCGACTCGACCGCTGCAATGTCAGCCCTTTCTGCTAGGTGGCGCCACCAGCTCCGTCCGGGTTTGCAGCCTGCTAAACATCAAACACTTAGTGCTACTCTAACTACACAGTAATTGTCAGTTTCATCAGGGGGGGGGGGGCGAAAAGCTGGGTACGAGGAGGTCATATTAATATCAGAACAGTGAACACTTTTGAATTGGGAATTTGATTGGAATCGAAAATTTCAGACAATCTGATTTTCGTGCAATGGAACGTGAAGAGAGCATTTCGCGTTCTCGACTGAGTAGGCGAAATTGAATTTCGCGGCCGTTAGTTACCCTTAGCAACGGCCACCAAATCAAATGCCACTTCCGAATTCAACAATTCTAAAATACGACAGTAATGGTGGATTTATGCAGCAATTTTAAGTCATAAGATTCAAGTCGTGAGTTTTAAGTAATAAGTGGTAAGAAGTTCGATGATTGGTTTTCAATGTTCGCATTTATACACTTCTCATTAGTAAGATTCAAATCACAAGAAGGTTGGCCAACTTTCAACTCTTACGACTAAAACTGAAAACTGTTTGTATTTGCGCATGCGTATAAAATTTCGAATTCTGTGATTTGTGCAATTTTCATACATCAGCTGTCACTCAAAATTGACCAATGAGAAAAGTCATCCTTTTGACATGACAGTTCTGAATAATTCCTGCATAAATGTTATTTTTCTCTTCACGATATGAAGCTTATTACTTGAAACTTACGACTTGAAACTTATGACTTAAAATGACAGCATGACATAGTTATTTGTATGTGATCAAACATTTCCATAGCAACGCTGTAACTTTGTTAATTGAATTGAACTGCTGTTGTTTTCAAAGCATTTGCGATTATATGGTTTGATAATTTTGACGATTGCACGAAAAATAGTGTATACCATGGCCTTGAAACTTTTCAGCGACCTCAAACGGCCTCGGCGATAACTTTTCTTTAGGCATGCTAAAGAGATATTTCGCGGCCTAGGTATACAAATAACTATTTCACAACTCTAGAACACGAGATTAGATAACACGGAAATTCTTTCGACCTTGAGAAAACTTTGAAATTAGCGAACTTAAAATGCGACTCAACATACGTTTCACGTGATAATATAACCAGAAATTGTCTTTACAAGCCGTATGCACTGTCCAGACTGTTATTTTCCGAGACTAATGATGGACATAAGGGTGTAACATAAAAACTTTAAAATATTTGAACGACGTATTCCTGAGATAATTTCAAAAAATGATGCTATATAAATTCGTTGCCGAGATACAAAGTGTTGAAATCGATTCTTTTGTTTCGTTTTTTCTATTATCTTGCAAAAAATGAGTTTTTCACACGAAATCCGGTACCTTGTGGTTTTTGGGGAAGGAAATCATAATTCATGAAAAAATCTCATTCTCACACCTTTTTTGAGTAAAAAAATTACACTTCGTCAACAACGCTGGACATGATAGTTTTCGGAATATTTAAATTTTTTCATTTCGATGCACGTTACCTAGCTCTATATTGCGCTATTGGGGACGCTTGGCAACACTGGTGGAATGATCTTATCGGGAGGGTAGAATCACAGAAGAGAGTGGTAGAATCGGCGAAAATGATTCCGAATAGTTATGAAAGATTGGTCACCCTGTGACAGTGAATTCCGTTATTTCCGAATGTGCGGGGTCAAACATGTGATATGAGTATACAGGGTACGTCAATTCGCAGCCACCTTAAAACAACATGCCTCTCCCGATATATTCATAAAGTTCTGAAGAATCGTTTTTCCAGACAAAAACAACAGTCATACATGAAATACACAGAACTTATGTGATATTTTCTCAGAATAGCAGTATATATTTCCTTCAACATATGTATATTCAAATGATCAAATATCGAACAAAATTAAAAGCTTTTGCATCCTGGTTGAATTTGCGAAATTCATTCCTCCTTCTTTGATGAACGATTCGACACAGTCGAAACAATAAAATACATCAAAAGCTAGTGAAATGAACTTCCACTTTCAGCAGGGAACTTTCGAATCACTATATACACATGGATGCATATAACGCCTACTCAAACTCGAATAACATTTCCACTCCTTCCACTACTTTATAGCAGCACAGTTTTATTTGAAATTTGCTACGTTCGCAAACGTTCACTTCCTGAAATCATTTTGAACTAAAAATATAAATCGTATCACTGAAATACATTTTTGTCATTCTGAAATGGTTATATATACAGGGTGTTACATAATTCAATACAAATATTTTAATGACATATTCCTGGGGTCAAAATAAGACTTTTTTTTTCCTATAAACATGTGTCCTAAAATCACAATTTATACTGAACCAAAAAACACAAGAAGATAAACTGTTTAACAAACGTCAAACTTACAAGTGAATCAGTGCTGTTTCACGAATTAAACGTCAAACGCGTCAATAGGGGAAATAAAGTGAAAAGTCATAGCCCTCTAAGTATTTTTGTTTGTTACTTCAATACACCCCTTTCATTTACCAGCTCTCTCTAAAACGGTTAGTTAATTCAAAGAAATACAAGAGACTGAAATGTATGTTTTTCAGTGGCCAACTCAACGATGATGTCTGAATTCAAATTTTTTTGGAGGAAATAGAAAATGTTTGCCATCAAATCTGTATGCAACCCTCATTCACCCCTTTCGATTCGAGTTACCTTATTTTTGAATCAAGAAATGAATAGATCGTCTAAAAATACAAGTGCCTGTGAATTTTCAGAATATTTGATGCATAATTGTAGCCACAATTCGAAATTTGAGATTTATTTTGCGCATCTTGCGATGTCTGTAGCTTGGAGGGGGTGGATTTTAGGACACATGTTTATAGGAAAAAAAAGTCTTATTTTGACCCCAGGAATATGTCATTAAAATATTTGTATTGAATTATGTAACACCCTGTATATCGATATCTGTCATATATATATATATAAACAGGGTGAGTCATGACTAACCAGGTATACCCTAATAGCGGATAGAGGAGATCAGAATGAGATGATATATATGTGGAAAAAAAATATTTTGCCTATCCGTTACAGAAATACAGAGCAACAGTTGAATTAGGGGCGAAACTTCGTTGAACGATATTTCAAAACGTCTCGATGTAATCGGCTGAAATTCACCAGCGCAACTTAACTTTTTTTTATCCGTGCATGGAAAAACACGAAAGGAAAACCTATAATGTTCGAGGAACATCGTGTTAGCCAGCGGTGGAATTTTGGGTGAGAAGGAAGGTGTTGGAGTTTTTCTTGAAGTTTGGAGGTTGTAAGCATCAGGAAAGACTTCACTAGGCAAAGAATTCCACAACTTTGCCGTTCTATTGATGAATGATGCTTAGTATAAGGATGTTCGACAGGTCTCGGTAGGGGTGACCAGCCTGAGCTCGTCTGGTCTGTCTACTAGGAATCGCGCGTGGTGGCATAATAGATGATATTTCCGTTGAGCACCGACCAAGGAAATGTCTATAAAAAAGGCAGAGATTGCCGACCTTTCTACGATGATCTAGAGAGGTCAATAATTTGGTGAGTGTTGAATCATCGACCAGGCGAATAGCTCTCTTCTGAATTGAATCTAAAGAGCTTTACCGTATGTTTGGGGGCTGAGCTCCAAACATGTGAACAGTACTCCAGGACAGGTCGAATTTGTGCTTTGTAGATCATAAGCAGTTGCTGGGATGTGAAGTATCTCTTCGCACGGAATAGAAAACCAAGTTTTTGTGAACCAGTTTTCGCAATGGGCCTCACATGATCGTCCCATGAGAGAGCACTGTTGGTGGTGACACCCAGCATGGATATTGACGACTTCATAGGAACAGTGGTACCCGACAATTGGGCAAATTGGGCATTGTGTGATCAGCCTTCTTGGTGAACATACAAGCTTGAGTTTTAGTTGAATTGAACTATACCAAATTCTCAGATCTCCATTTCAGAATTTTTGTCAGATCCTCATTTAAAGTATTGACCTGTCTTCGTCTTGCACCTCTGGCTTCGTTGGATGATATAGGGGCTCTAGAGGAAAAGGCGGAATGAAGTGTACTATCATCCGCAGAGCTATAAACTGGGCTGGAGGTCACATTCAACAAATCATTGATATGGAGCAAGAACAAAGTTGGTGCCAAGACAGAGCCTTGTGGAACACCAGCATTGATAGTCATTGTATCACACGATACCCCGTCTACCACCACGTAGAGTGATCTATCTGCAAGAAAACTCGATAGTAAAAGACACAGTTGGGGCGGCAAACCATATGACGGAAGTTTTGCTTGGAGGCATTGGTGCCAAACTCGATCAAATGCTTTGGAGATATCCAAGGCTACTGACATTCCACGAGGTGGCCTTCTATGAATGGAAAATTCCAGATCCGGACTTGGAAAACTCATTTTATCTTCAGATATCAAAATTTTGACCTTCTGGATCGTATATTTCGGAAAATTTCAACATAATCAGAAATATCAGGAAAAACACCATGAGCGTAGCTTCTCAATATGTACGGCACGTTTTGGTAAAAAATAATCAAACAAAATACCGATGAATGTTTCTTCTATTTCGTCCGGATACAAATCATTCCCTATATTCGACTAAAAGTAATTCAATCAAATTTCTCACCAAATGATTCAGCAGCAGACTTGAGAGAGGGCATGATTCAATAAGAAATTCAGGATCGGGAGGAGGATATTTTGGGAATCTTCGTTGATGAATATGAGGATCCAGACAAATCTTTTCTGGAAATTATAACCGTTTTGTAGATATTTTCAAAAATCAAGTTCCAAAAAAGTTTCTACTCGATGTTTGTTCATACATTGTTAGAAAAAATATCAATTGATATACATTAATTATTATTTTTAAATCGATTTCCTACAACTACTTTATGAAGAATGCCTAGGTGGTATAGCATTCCGAAATTGAGGAGTCAAGTTTGCAAGGTTATCAAAAGAACAATGTATAATTTTAATTTTCACTTCAGAAACGAATCATGTTACAACACAAATGCATTGAACGAAGCGGTGAGGTGCCTGCTGGTACCATAGGTACTTGTATATTTTGTATATTCAATCTTCTATTCTACGCTCTCTGGCGCTTTGTGGTCTCACTACTGAAGGTGGATTCATGCACAACGCTTTATCTTCACTTTTCTCTTTAATTACCTTTCATTTAATTCAACCTTTCATCAAGGACTTCTTCACCTTTATTAACACACATCAATGAATTGAAGCTCTACTTCGTCATGTGATACTAGTTGCTCAGGTACCTAGCACGATATGATTATTTGTGTTTTGATAGTTTATACTGTGTTACATTATTGCCTTCACAGGAGTTCAATTATTTAGTTCCATTCCTGTCTAAATAAGTGGCAAAGTTGGGAAAAATTCTAACCACAATTGATAAAAAGAAGAGGAAATTATCAATGACAGATTCGCGCATGCGCACATCGTATTTCACTTCAAATTTTCGCTGAAAGATCGAAGTTGGTTATCTCTTGAATAAAGGATCGTGAGGAATCAAAGTTATGTTGGATGTACGAATGGTTACATGGGAATAGATAGTTTTGAACATTTTAATGAATACGCAAATGAAAGAGAAAATACAAATGAATGAACAAGCGCTGTACATAAATCCGGCTTGAATGCTGTAAGTCATCTATAATATCGGCATGGAGAACCGTATTGTGACTAGTTCACAACCATCGAGGTTTTGTTGCTCATATGAAAGTTTTCGGAATCGCGTAACTATGGCCTGGTGAACGTTTTTCTCATGTTCAGGTAGGTATATGAAGAAAAACCACCCGAAATGAACGAACATAATTTGGAGACGCTTTGTGGAATCACCTTCCCAGCTCCGGCTTGCGTGCTTGTTATGATACGGAGTTGCCTAGCGAAGCATATGAACACCCACACAATATATTTTCTCCTCGATAGCTTTTCGACGAATTGAAAATGTTCGATTCATCGGTCCGTGAAACTCTTGAGCATGCATCCTCCATGTTACCTATTCCTTCTTCCCATTCGTCGATGTTGATTATTTGTTAGCAGCTCGATCTCGAATATTGGGTCATATAGGTTGGAGATATTCAGTTTGTATGACTTTTTCATTCGCAGGATGAGGTGTAAAAAAGATGCTTTTTATTATCCGCATGTAGTAAACCGTTCGATACGATACTGAAAGCGAGAGCGAATCGCGATTGAGGAACTTGGAGAGGTTTGAGAGATTTTTGGTAAGAACCGAAATTGTCATTAGAAAAAATACGTAACATTTGTATTGCAACAGAGTGATTTCCACTTGAAGAGGACAGAAATGGAGAAACATAATTCGAAACTGAGTGATGAGAATAAGAACATTGAAGATAAATCATAACTCAAGCAAGAGATGTACCTAGTTCAAAATGATACGTAGACGTGATAGTTAATAGCTTGAAAGAGTACCAGAATCTAGAGAGAATAGAAGGAAGAAGATGGGAGAAATTGAAGAATTTTTTTCTCGAAAGATCCCAGTTAGATTTCATTCCAGTTCATTTTGATTCTGGATGCAATAATGAAGCAGTTATTATTCAGGTGTCAGGTATATTAAAATATGTTTGCATACAAAAGAATGACTGTATTTCACAATAGAAGAGAAAATACCACCAAACTTAATCTTTTCTGTCCTAAAATGGCCTCTGCACTCTGCTGATAACGAAGAAATGCGACAATCATTCTATTACAATCATTACCGCTCAGAATGTATTGTAAATTCATCATATTGACTGGCTTGGATTGATCATATTGATTGACTCGAACTTGATTCAATAGGGCCCTGGTATCATGTTTCATCAAGTTTCATTAATAGAATTGTGAAGATTCCAATGTGCAGTTGTTGGTTGCAAATTCCAGCATAATAACAAAAGCCGTTTCAAATTCATAACAAAATACATTTGTACTCATTTGGAATTTTAACTGAGCATCTTTGTATTGAATCTGCTTATTTTGGTTTTCGTGAAAACCTTGAACAGACAACAAAGCGAGCGATTCCATAAAGACAAACTAGACGAGCTCAGGCTGGTCACCCCGTACATTGTCAGGCTCGAGACATGTCGAATTTTACTCTACCAAGCATCATTCATCAATAGAGCGGCAAAGTTATGGAAAGGTTTGCCTAGAGAAGTCCTTCCTATTACTCATGGCCTCTAAACTTCTAAGAAAAATTCCAATAACTTGCATCTTTCCTAGCACTCCACCGTTGGTTAACACGATGTTCCGCATTGAAGGATTTTCGTGCTGTCAAAAGATAAAATGAAAAAACAAGATGTTTATACAACAGTGTATCAGTTGATAATATTCGAATATCTTAGCTATTGTCATCTACGTGGAGTGGAGGAAAGTGTCCCACTTTGTCCTGTTACACTTATTCCTTGATGTTCTATCGAATGGAATGAACCGTGACAGTTCGACATCACCAATACGACAGGTCAAATTCTCAGCGAGTTCATATCGGTTACATATAATGTCTAGCGAGTCGGTGTAATTCAATCTGAATAATCTCTGCTTATTTAGCATCTTGTTTCCAGGTCGCTGGGGTCCTTTGGGAAACATGCCTGTCATCCCTTTTGATCGTCAGGGCATTTGGGACACATAACTTCGTTGGGGAGATATGTAAATCAAATACACGTTTCGCCGATTCATCACAAAATCGTTCACGGTTGTTTCACATGAATCGAAGGAATTTCTAGTAGTTCTATGAGAGTAGTTCTGAGTACTGAGGTGGGCTCCTACCTGATTTCAGTGATCGATAACTATTTCATTCGCATCTACAGTTACGTAAAACAAAAACTATCAATAAAATTATCCATGCAAGTGTTTGTTGAGGCACGGATTTCTTGACATTATTGTGGACACCTCTTGTTGAGGAATATTATTATTTTGTTCGAAAGCCTGTTGTAGATACATGACAGTTACATACACCAGCCAACGCATCATGATTTTTCAGTAGTGAAATAAACTGTATATTCGTTTGGGACTTTTCTACAAGAATCTGCAGGTAGGAGCATGTTTGTGTTGCTTCGGAATTATTCGATGTGCAAGAAGCCATAGCAGGTGAATAAAGGAATTCTGAGTATTCGTGTTATTGATGTGTGAATACGAAAATCATTGAACATCTACTGGATAGATTCGCAGTAATAAATAGTGCGACAAACAGTATAGTAGCAGTGTAACTGAGATAATTTAGGATCGATTTGACTGGATAAATTGTAGTAGCCAGGGCAAATTCAAAAACAAGCAAGAAAGAAGACAGGCTTGGCAGCAGCTGTGGATGAATTGTTAGACTTCTTCTTTTCTTCAAGTATTTTCCGGATCATAGTTATTCGATTGTTTGCTCATATGTTACAATATTTGTTGATAGAGTATAGACAACAGTTTTGTGAATTGTGCCAAAGGTATCATAATAATAATTGGAGGTATTCTTTTGGAGATCTTATATTCTATTTTATTTCCATTTTCTGATTTAGTGGTTACCAACCTCATCAACCGTGTTGAAATTCATAATTCTTAGATGAATGAATCCGAACCCTAGCTAGATATATATTTATATATCTAATGGCATGGTGAACAATTCCTTTTTCAGCAATGGAACCACCGCCAACAGCAGCAATACTGGAATAATATATTTCTTAGAAACTTTGCGTAGTTTGCCAACTGTACCAATATCACGAAGTCAACGCTATAGTTGGATTGAAGTCTGAAATTTCACCATGAACTTTCTCAAATACATAGGGGATTCAAACTAATCGAGATAGGAGATGCACAAATGTAATATTATATGTTCAGGGGAATGTTGAGATCATTCTTGCTTGAGACGAGGAAAAGGAAATTCTGACAGAATGAAATGAACAAAAAAGTCAGTGATGTTGAGAGGATGTAAGAGGTTAAAAAAGAAGCATTGGAAATCATATATAGAAAGCAACCCGATATATCATAGAGGGAAAATACTGAAGAACAAATGATCATATATTGTGTAAGAGCAATGAGTATCTAATTATCCACATGAGGAAGTAGTTTTTGAGAAGACAAGTATCACCTCAAAATTCCGATGAATTCCAAGAATCGTTATAATCGTTATTCCATTCGAAAATTTACAAAAACTAGGATATGAATATTTCTCTCACAACTGTTTCAGCTTGATCATGATATGAAGTTAAATAGAGCAATAAAACGTTCTCAGGCGTCTGAAATGAAAATGCGCATGTTGAGCAAAAATATTTCATCATTTGATAGTACTCACTCAAACGTGCTTCCTTGCACAATCCGTTACTATCTATGTACTCCCTAAGAATTTCGAATGATTTTTGGGATTCGCGATTTTCATAGTAGCAGGAATCGAACAGATCTAGTAACCTTGGAAACTATGAATTGTCTGAAGAATACGTTGTCACCAAGTTCATCCATCAGCTTGGCTCTCGGAGCTTATAACGTTAATTACCTCCGCTCAAGGTATACTTGAGTGGACGTTCCATATATCATCACCCACTAATACATTATCGGACATGTACCGAGTGGACGGACAGTGGCTGGCAAACACGGAAGGTAAACGGCGATGAGTTGTTCTAGGCCGATGGAAGCGAATAGGAACGGTCCAAGTGGAAGGCAAACAATTTCGGTGTACAGAAACCCCAATTTCGATTGATATCGCTAGCAAGCTGGTAGCTAGTTGCTAAGATATAAATGATACAGATAGTTGGCGCTGTATATTCATTCGACAGCAATATTCGAGAGCAATTGTTGCATATTATAAGAATGCGAATGTGAATAATGCTATTATGTTCGAAATTGAGTGAATTCTACGTTGGGCTATGCCAACAAATCATTTTTACAATTAAAAAATTCAGTAGACTGTAGGTACCGAAAATCGCTCGTTTTGAAGACCGACCCAAATTTTTTTATATCTGCATGGAATCAAATCGAATTTCCAACTGAAACCCCCCTTGTGATGAGGTTCTCGCATAAGAATATCATGTAACGTTCAAAAAGTCAACTCACCTGATATATTTTCGTACTCAAATCAATGTACAATCCAAAAACCCTACAACTATATACAAAACATGCGTTGGACGTGACAAATTTTTTTAGAAAAAGGAATACGCGGAAAATTGGAAAGGCCACATGAAATTATAGTAACTACTGACTCTTGGAAGATATATGAAGAATTAAATCACTGCATGGCTATAGTTAGCCTATAATATATAATTATATAAGATGATATGATGTACATGCATTTTCAGGCAGTGTAACAAAAATTCATTTTTGGAATTTTTGTACAAATCACAAAGATTCATCAATCAACCGGATTTCGAATGAAATGCAATGAATTCCAAGTGCCAAATCTGAGATCCAATCAAAAATTTTTTTTAACGAAAGCTGCTGGATTCACTCGACAACATTGAGAATATTACAACAAAAATCAAAATGGCTCAATCGATTTGGATATTTTCTTTGTTTTGTTCGCCCCAATAAAGGGTCGATTTATAAGAAATTGAAAGTAGGAAAACCTCGATGAGCACCAAGAAAATCATCGAAAAAATCAATAACCCTGCATGGGAATTGCCACTTCGGAAACAGCTCTCTCTATTCTGTGCTGACCACAGCGAAAAACCATTTCGGATCACTTTCAATAGCTGACGTAGCCCCATGGAAAGCACATCGAAGTACTTCAAGCAGAAAGCGATCGTGGCCAGGGTTGAAAACTGGTCTAATACCTAATAATAACGAAAATAATCTATAGCTAATACAAAAATGAATTCATTTTCCAGCTTTTTGTGGGATTTTCTCTCCTAGTTTCTGGAAAATAGAGTAGATTTCATCGAAAATTATTTCATTATTCGATATATACAATATTATTCAGCAATATTCAAGAGAATGCAAGCAGACCCTTTGATTTTCATAGGAAAAGAAGACAACAACCAAAAACAGAAAATCATAGAGTCTGCTTGCATTCTTCTGAACGGAGACAATAATATTGCTTCTTGTTCAGTTGATGAAGATAGAACTTGGCATCCACTTCTGAAAATTGAATATGAAAATGGAAAATTCAATATCAATTGATGAAAACACCTCGTAACCAGAATTCCTCCGTCTACCAAATTGTCACTTTTCAGTGTGAAAACCGACAACATCTTGAAAAATTTTGCTGCGAACAGAAAAATATTTTAATTGTGTTGAGAACGGGAGCAGATTCGTTCCCGAAACGTCCACCAAGATAAGTAGAGGTTTTATTCCTATTAAATAAATTTGTATTTCCGAAATTTCCAAAAACAAGGTGTCACTGACAAATAGAGAATTTCTGTTTTAGGTATCTGAAGGTTTAATTTCAAGCGCAGTGACATTTTGGGGCAGATCACAAAATCTGTCTCTATTTTTTAAAAACGGGGAGAGAAAATCCACCTCCTCGAAAAACTTACAGACAGTACAAAAATGAATTTTTGTTCGTTCGTATTTGATTCGCTGACGAAAGTGAAACTTTTTCGCCAACTTGCTTGCGCTTGCGCGACCTTTATAGACACGAAGAATACAGCTATTTGAAATTTCAAACGATATTTCCGAAGTAATTTTTGGTAGCATCAACACGTCGAGTACCAGCTAGTCATCCATATTTATCAAGTTAGGATTCTCAAATTTTCTGGAGCGAAAGAGTTACCATAGATACACTTAACGACCTAGTTTGGTTATCTTCAATGATATACTCTGCTCAGCAGCTGCAATGGAATGACTGACGTTTCCCGGAGATATTATTAGGAGGCAAAATGGGTTGGAAGTCACTCAGGATTCGAAATCTACATATCATTTTCATCCACCATGCAAATTTTTCCAGGAAGATATTCAGTTCTGAAAAAACACAAATTTGTCTCACTTCTCATGAGATCATGTGACCCCTGAATCTTCTGTAACTTGCTAGGTACAAGAAAAGGCAGAGAAGGGATGTCAAAGATACACTCAACGACTGATTGTGTTCATTCTCAGTGTGATACACTGCTCGCCAGTTGGTGAATCCATGCCAGCTGACCAGCTCTGCCGATAACCCAATCCAGTCGAGTTTGAATTCCAGAATCATACTGATATCCCTTACGCAGGATCATACCTGAGATGAAATACATATTTTCAGCACTAAAAGTTTCCCAGGAAGAAACTGTATACTCAGTAAGTTAATTGAATTGGCAATATTTACAATTTCCAAATGTCTAGAAAGTGTATCATTGGATCCTTGTTTTCAACTTTTTCCTAACCGAGATTCAGTTTCCCGAACTCTCTTTCTCATTTCCATTTCTCGCCGAGTCATGATTATAAAACAAATATATTCGCAGTGGAATGATAACTCAGATTATTATTTGGATTTCGTTGCGTTATCAGACGAATGAAATGTTTCATATCTCTCTCATTCATCTTGTATTCTCTTTCACCTCAGAACAGTAATCATAAAATTCATATTCGTAGGTATATTTATGATAGATAGATAGATAGATTTTATTGGTCCATTTAAAAGAACTTTTACAAGTTATGGGACAAGTCACGAAAATACTCATATATGTAAAAAGTCACAGATTCAAAACATAAAATATACAAACAAATACATATACTTATACTAATATATACACATATACATACGTATACACACATATATTGCACAATTGAGAACATTCAAAAATTCAAACACAACAAAACGACTCTATTTAAAATAATTAGTGAACTCATCAATATTGTAAGGACTTATATCTAACATAAGCACCTTGATATTATATTTGAAACGGTCCAACTTGGTAAATCTTTTATAATCATCAGGTAATATATTATACAGTCTAAGGCCCATTATTTGGTATGATTTTTGACACAATGATGTACGATTTCTTGGAATATGTAGATCATTTTTTATTCTTGTATTGTAATGATGTACCGATTCATTTTTCATGAACTTATCTAGATTTTTGTGTATATACATCAATAGTTCAACGATAAATAAGCCATAAACCGTGAGAATATTATACTCTCTGAATAGTCTTCGACAGGAAGTTCTTGAAGGTACGTTAGCAATGTTTCTCATTATTCTTTTCTGTGTTATGAAAATATCTTTCATAGAAGACGAGTTACCCCAAATTAAAATACCATATATCAATCTTGACTGAATTTGACCATAATAAAATAAAAGTAATGCTTGTTTATCCAGAACATTTCTTAAAACTCTAATTTGATAACACTTGCTATTCAGATTCTTCATGAGATTTATGCCATGAGTGGTGAATGAGAGATTAGAATCAAAATATATTCCTAAAAATTTAACAGAGTTTGATTGTTCTACTGATTTATTACTTATATTTACATCTATTTCGGTGGTACTATTACGATGACGATTTTGGAAAGACATATATTGAGTTTTGCATGGGTTTAGGAATAAAGAATGGCTGGATAACCAGTCATGAAGACTCTGTAGAGTGGAGTGAATTGTATCCTGTAGAATACACTCATTCCTCTCACGAAACAAAAGTGTTGTGTCGTCAGCATACAAACAAGAGAAGGCTTTTGGTGTAATTACAGGCAAGTCGTTAATATAAAGCACAAACAAAACCGGACCCAGAACAGAGCCCTGGGGTACTCCAATTTCATTGGGCATAAGAGCCGATACGAACTGATTTTGAATATTATCTATTCTATGATTTATTTTGACACTTTGACTACGATTTCGAAGATACGATTCGAACCAATCATGAGTTTTTCCTCTAACTCCAAAATTGTATAGTTTTTGCAATAAAAGCTCATGTTGCACGCAGTCAAAAGCTCGACTCATATCACAGAATACAGCTGTAGTAATTTCATTCGCTTCCACACCTTCCAAAATTTTTTCATAGAGAGAGTATATAGCAGTCATCGTTGAACGACCTTCATGGAATCCATGTTGGTTTCGATTAAGTATATTATTCTTCATCAGGAATCCGATCAAGGAATTCAGCATTACATATTCAAAAATTTTCGATATTACAGGGGGCTGAGATACTGGTCTGTAATTTTCCATATTATATTGGGTGCCTTTTTTGAAAAGAGGTGTTATATGTGACGTTTTCAATCTGCTTGGAAAAATTCCATCCTGAAAAGACCTATTTATGATATGACATAGAGGTTTTATGATTTGAGTGGAAATACGTTTTATAACATATGCAGATATACCATCTGGGCCAGAGGAATGTTTATTTTTTAATTTATGTTTTATTACATGTTCTATCTCTTCTTCATTTACATGCTGAAGAAAAACACTTTTTTCGATGCTAGAAGTAGATATTTTTTGTGATATATTTGCATTATTTATTTTACTTATAATGTCATGAGGGGATTGGATGAAGAAACGGTTGAAACCATCAGCTATAGCCTGAGGATCCGAACAAATCTTGTCATCAATTTCAATTGATATATTTTTCGAAAAATAGTTCGTTTTTCCCGTAAGGTTTTTAATGACAGACCACACACTTTTATTCACATTTGAGGAGGAATATATTTTATGCGAGTAAAACACATTTTTTGTTTCCTTTACTAATTCTTTGTGCTGTTTTTTACGCAATTTATAATATTCATGGAGTGACAGGTTTGTTTTTTGTAGATGAAAAATGTTTTTCAGATTCCTGCTAGATTCTCTTATACTCTCGTTCACCCATTCCTGGGATTTATTTCTGTTCATATTAATATTTTTGAAAGGACATTCGCGATTGAAGTAATTCATTAACTTATCATGAAACAAATTGAATTTTTCATCAACTCCAATATCCAAATACATCTCCAACCAGCTTTCGTTTTCCAATGCATTTTTCAAATTGTGCAAAGTTTGTTCATTTATAATACGTTTACGAATACAATTTTTCTCCTTCTTGGAGTAATATGAATTTATAGAAAAGAAAACAGTTCTATGATCTGATAAAGTATTATCAACCACTTTACATTTTTTTTCAATACTGAAGTTAGTATAGATCTGATCCAAAGTCGTTTGTGAAGTCAACGAGATACGCGTTGGATCTTCAACCGTTGGATTAAGATTATACGATATGAGTAATTGGGATAACATAAGCACATCTCGGTCATGAAGTGAATGGTTATTGAAATCTCCATTTAAAATTATTTTCATTTTCAGTTTAAATAAGTGGGATAATAAAAGATTCAGGTTATTGAAAAATACATTGAAATTGCCAGCTGTTGATCGATAACAGGTCAAAACAATAAAATTTGTATCATCATTATATTTCCAGATGACTCCACAAACCTCTATATCCTTTTCAAAGCAGAAATCGTCTAGGTCAAGTTTTGAAACATCTAACTCTATTAATGACCAGATGGTAACACCACCACCCTTATATTTCGTTCTGGTGAAATAACTACTTATTTCAAAGCCAGGAATTATGAAACTATCCACACTCTCCTTCACACACCATGTTTCTGTTAAACATATAAATTTCAGATCAAAATCTGAATAGTCAATAACAATGTTATCAATTTTATTACCTGTCAAACAGTTAACGTTCAATAACATCAAATCATAATTATCATCACTCACAATAACTGGGGTGGGGGTTGCAGAGCATACCTTCTCAGTTCTAAAAAACGTTGTACATGAGCTCCTTGAGGCCATTTGGAAGGATCCATCGCGTCATTGAAGTTGTTATAAAATATACTCACTTTAAATGAGGAATATACATCTGGATACTTTGAAGACATTTTCTCACACGATACTTCCGGAAAATGAGGTTGTAGCAAGTTCTGCAGATCACTTACAGACATCATTGGGTCCACTCTGTACACATGGAGATGTGTCATCTTTGGAATTCCTTTCATTTCTTTTCCATTGATCTTGATGGAGTTATTTTGACCCACAACCAATTGCCTCTTCGTTTTCTTCTTGACTACTTGTTTCCATTCTTCATTATCAGAAGTCACTCCATTATTATGATTAGCCAGATTGATATAGTTGTTACATTTTCTTCTCGTTTCAGTTTCCAACATAGCACACGCCAATTGTTTTTCTGTGACCTCGGGAATTTTTGCACAACCGGCAACTCCCCTCGAGGTAGCAGGCTCATTAACTAGAGCAATTGTCTGCTGTGTTTTTTTAGCGTAGGACACTTTTTCCGTAACTCTTTTGGATTCAGCAGTATTTGTTGTGTTTACTTTTTCTTTTTCTACGTTCTCCAGTTGATCGATTTTCTCATTCAACATTTTAATTTTTTGGCGTAATTCATCAATTAACAAGTCTTTTTGTTTAACAACGTAGCTGAAAATACTTATGTCTACCTTTTTCTCGGGCGACAGTTGTTCGATAGCATCAAAAAAGGCCTGGTCGTTATCAGATTCAGAATTACTCACAGGTTTTGCGGATGATTCACAACAGGTGATTAAATCTTCACTGATTGATTTCACGAAACTGCTATTTCTAGCACAGCTTGCATGATAATTACTTCCACAGTTGATGCACTTTACTCCGTTTATTAAAGTCCTCTTACATTTTTTACAATTTTTATTCTTGAGAGAGCTCTCTAACACAACCGTACCGTTTGCTGCCATCTCGAATAGTCGAATATGAAGGGTAATATCTTCATAGAGGTGTAATTTTCTGCTTCTGTCAAAGCCTGTTGGATCAGGATATTTCTCTAAACCTTTGAAGTTTCCCTCTATGAGAAATCGCAATATAAATTGGATGCATTGGTGTAAATATAGGAGTTGAAAATGTATCTGCGAGTTAGATGACGACTCAGATGTCTTCAATGAATCTTTCGGTATCAGTATCTGTACCACATGTATCTACCTACATGTAATTCATGTAGTGAACAATATAGTCGTAGGAAGAACTTTTTCCTCAAGATAATTTCGTCCTTCAGATATTGTAGAAGTTATATTGTAGTACCTTTGTTATATCAATTGTGTATTGATTACATCATTGTCTCGTCTCTGATGTATATTTTGCATCCATTTCAATATCAGTGTGGAGAAAAAAATCATCATCTCGAACACCATATATGAGCGTATTGAATGAAACAAATGAAATTACTAACAGATCGATGGAACACAATACTTGTACCCTTGTTTCCACGTTGATTGGCAATTGAAAAGCATATCGTACACAACCATCAGGTTTTGTTCGGAATGTTCAATAATATACCGAATGAAAACCAGTCAAAGCTCATCTGAATGAAATGACAAATTCAATCTAGTCAGATCCAATTGCATTTCGTGAAACAAAATATTTTCGAAATGAAAGGGTTCATTGATTGAAGAACATATTCCACATACAAACGAATACGTTTATAATTGAACATTTTTCGGACTGAATTCTGAATTGAATTGCTTTCGTCTATGCCTTTCATCATAAACAAGTATGTTGGAACGTTCCATCTCTGCAGTGGATGTTGATGAAAACTATAACAAGCGCTAAATATGATCTATTCACTTTATGAAAAAAAATGTTTATCTCTGAGAATATTTTTTTTTCTATCTGTGGACACCACGAAAGGAAAACCTATAATGTTCAAAAAACGTCGTGTTAGCCAGCGGTGGAATTTTGGGACAGGAGGAAGGTGTTGGATTTTTTCTTGAACGTCTGGAGGTTGTGAGCATCAGGAAAGACTTCACTAGGCAAAGAATTCCACAACTTTGCAGTTCTTTTGATGGATAATGCTTGGTATAGCGATGTTCGACAGGTCTCGAGCCTGACAGTGTAGGGGTGACCAGCCTGAGCTCGTCTGGTTTGTCTACAAGGAATCGCACGTGGTGGCATAATAATATTATTATCAATGCTCAATTTTTGGGTATCCAGTTCATGTTGTGTATATGTATCAATAATTTTATATGTATATACTACTAGATGCACCCTCGTTCATCGACATAACTCATTGCAATGGATTTCATACGATCTTGACCTAGATGATCGTTATAGAGCTGTTTCAATATTCCTCACTGGAATATCTTTGGAATCATCACTGTGTTAGAATAACAAGATAATTCGGATAAGATGAGGATAACAAGATAATATGGTTGTGCCTATACAAACCAGATACTTTTTCGTGAATACCTTGACAGTTCTCGATATAACTCTTGAACACAAATTTCTAGATCTAGATCAGAATGAGAAAGGAGGAAGAAAATGTAGTAAATCATATGGAGAAAAATAAATGGGGAAAATGACATTGTCTTTATAACGGACGAAGGAAAACGAAAGAATCGTTTTCCGTTAGCCTTTGCATACAATTCCGGATCGCGCTTATAAGAAATCCGTACATCCTGTCAAATTCGTCATTTGAAGAACTGGGACATTCAGAAATGTGACCAAGTCGAGAATTCATTATCATCATCCCACATACCCCAAGTTCGAATCACTTCTTGGTGCATTTTCCCGAAGATTCTGAGATCTTCATCTGACCTACCATGAAATTCTTATTGATTTGCCAACTCTATTCATTTCGGAAATATTGAATGGAATGAATCAATCAGCTCATGAGAGATCTCGGTGGAGTTCAAAACAACTTGTATTCTTCATCCCCTTTATCTTCTTATAAGGATCGAACCAAAACATCATCTTGCCACACCTTCATTTCCACTCAAAATCTTTTCCTTATCATGTTCACTTCGTTCATCAGTTGTAATCATTGTATACAACCAATCATGTTGTGAAGGTATCAGTTTTATATTTCCACCAATAAATCATTACTCAAATTTCTTCATTTCCTTTGCACTTTCTCATTTGAGTTCTGACTATAGTTTCTTGGCGATAGTTCCATGAAATTGGAGGAGATGAAACTCAAGAGTGCAGGTATCTATGTTAGGAAAGTTACATATATATATATATATACATATATATATATATATTTCGAACAGCAGATGTCGAGAATGTAATATGTATTCCCGCCATAAAATTCCCACTAATATGCCTATAGGGATCGAGATCTATTCCACCAGGAACACTTTGTAATCATTAAAGATTCAACGTCCTTTGGAAGCTCACCGTAGCACTTTAGTATGATGTAATAGACCTCATTCCAGCTCCTTATGGGGACTTTCGATATACACCTTTTTGATGCTTCATAGAACAAAATACTATATTTCGTTGTGTCACTCGAATTATTAGAGTATGAGTACCCATACAATATAGACATTGTCGTCGACTGGCAGTTTTCTCAAGTCTTGACTACTCGAAAGAAAAACCTATAATGTCTGTGGAACATCGTGTGAGTTGGCAATGGAATGGTAGGAGAGAAGAAAGGTATCGGACTTTTTTCCAGGAAAAAATCCTGAATATTCGATCTTTTATCGATTATGGATGCTTGGAAGAGCTAAGTTTGACAGGTCCCTAGCTTGTCCCCAGCTTGATCTTATCTAGATGTCTGCGTGAGATTGCTCGTGGTGGAATAAATAGAGATTTCCGATGAGCACAGACCATGAAAATATCTGTAAAAAGGGGAGTATCGCCCACCTCTCTACGATTCTCTGAAGAGGTCAATGATCAAACTCACTAGGCGACTAACTCTCTTCTGAATAGCAGGTGACAAGAGCTCCAGCGAATGTATTGAGAACTCCAAAGATGGGAACGAAACTCCATTACAGGTAGAATTTGCGCTTGGTAGCGCAAGGTGGTGAAGTACATATTTGCACCCAGCAGTTCTCACATAATCGTCCGAGAAGATAGTGTTACCTGTGAGGGTTGCATCTTTGCTTGTGTTGTACTCTACTAAATATTCAGATTCCCATTTGAAATTACCACAAGATCTTCATCTGTAATATCGACCTATCGACGTCTTCACCACTGGCATTGGATGATTTAGGCTCTAGTATAGAGCTTTGGAAGAAAGAGTTGGCGGTATGAAGTATACAGTCATCCGCAAAGTTATGGACTGGGAAGGAGGTCACAACCAACAGATCGTTGATGTACAGCAAAAAAAATGGTACCAAGACAGATCCTTGTCGAAGAAGATCGAACAAACAATTGATAGTTCTTTCATAACTAATACTACATCTAGTCAAAAATCAGTGAGGAAACTCGAACATGAACATAGTTCAGGCGGTGAACTATTTGACGAAAGTTTTGATAGAAGACCTTGGTGTCAAACTCGATCAAAATCTCAGGAGATATCCAATGCCACTTCCAGAGATTCTCTACTATGTGATTTTCACGTAGACGAGTAGGACTCTTGTTGATCTCTGGCGAGGACAAATTGAAGATCACATTTTTTTTCTTTTAATAATAATTTATTTACCATGGAATTACAAGATTTGGATTGTACAATACAATTATATTATTATATATATATTATATATATTATTATATAGCACATGGCGAATAAATGGGAGGAAAGCCCACAAAAGTAAGACTTGTGCGTGGGCTGATTATTCCTTCTACATATTGTGCGCGAGTTGACGTTTTGTAAATATGGTTCATTCAAGTAAATGGTTAAGATTAAATGTATAATATAAATATTGAAATTCTGGAATGTTACTTTATGTACATGAAAACACATAGAGACATACGTATATACATGTGGATAAAGATAATAATATATTTTTACATCAGATTACAACTAATAAATAAGCCACTGTTTCAAATGGGAACTTATTTTATTACTGATATTAGTTCATTCTTGCACTTCAAGACCTATTTGCAAAGTTTTTTGAATGAGTTATATGATTTTTTTTTTAAATTTGGTGGTACTTTATTGAATAGCTTCGGGCCAAGGTAGGTAAAGCATTTTTGACCAATTGTCTTTCTGCTCGGGGCATAGTAACGGCATTGATTCTGTATCTAGTGTTATAGGGATGGTTAATTGGAATCAATTCTTCTTTATGTTTGTATTGTTTCAACAGAATAGTTTTGGCGAATAACTAACTCATGTTCAATACTTCTAGTTCAGAGAACAAAGCTTCAGAAGAATATCTTCTTGTTTTTTTTAAACATATTTTTCAATACACTTTTTCGTATTTTTTCCACTCTACTGAAGATAGTTGTCGTTGTAGAACCCCAGGCAATAGGTCCATACGTCAGATGAGATTCTACCACAGCACGTTATAGTATTTTAAGATATTTCAAGTCGATAAGATTTGCTAGATTTTTTAATTTGTACACCATGAACCGAAGTTTTTTTTATAGCAGTGTAATTGGTCAATAGTTGTTAGAAGAGGCTTGCCCGGTTTTTGGAATAGATTTGACTCTAGTTATCTCCCAGTTGGAAGGAAATCAAACAAGTCTGTATGAAACTTACAAATCATTGGTGTAATTCGCAAAAAAAATAATTCTACAATAATATGAATATGGTTAAAATCTGATAAGAGTGGTCAATTTCCGACATCAATTATTCGAATGAATTTTGTGTGTGAGGTCAATCTATCACTATACTCTTATCGAAAACACGCTCGAGTCGAGATCCAACAATGTCACGTGACTGAACACTGGCCGTATCTCACTCCTCAGATATCTTCCTTGGCTTCACTCAAAAAGTATCGGGGAAATATATGGAACTTCTAAGAGAGTTTTCATAAATCGTTGATGCATTCATTGAATACGTATTACTTTTTGTTGAAAAAGAAACTAGGTATTTCCTTTATGAAGCCTGGGTGAATCGTTGCCTGCATAATAATTTGCGAAAGCATAGCATGATAGCAGAATACTTTGAATACTTCTCAAGACATGCTATGGATGATATTACCCACCTGATGTTATTTCTCCAAAAGTTCATCGACAAAAAATATAAAATCAGAATCCCACTAATGCTATGGGATATATACTATCATAATCGAGAATATTAATTGTGACTGTAATCATTGATTCAATTATCAATGATCATAAATATTTCAAAATGGATATTTGAAAGAGATCAAAGCATGGCCAACACATTCGAATGATGTCCCATAATGGATATGAACATGAGAATGGATGTGTGTAAATACTTATGTCGGACCATGAATATTGTTGTTGTTGATATAGGAAACCAGAATACGACCCAAATATATTTTCAGTGACTTCGTGTTCATTTGTGATCCTGAAAATACGCAATCTCCTAGATATCTGCTCGAAGCCAGTGTGCTGTGTAATCCTCAAACCAGTATCGCGTTTTCATGTTCTTTTTTTCTTCTTTTCGATTATGATAGGTACAAAAACAGACGACTGATGGAGTATGGAACTTCATGAAGCGAAAGAGATGGCACAACGTTTCCATTTCGATTTCAGAGCTCTATTGATTCATGCAGAGCACGCCGTACTGGGATTACATTGTTCTTTCCTGTTTTTGACAACGAAAACACGTTGAACGAAGATCACACATCGATTGATTGGATAGCACAATTGAAGTTGAATTTCGATCCACAAAACAGCTATACGTGGTGCATATTTTTATAGGGGGATCTCTAACGATTGATACCTAGAACGAAATGCCACGTTCACTTCTACAAACTACCCCGATGTCTACCATGCTCTAATCGAATCGCATTCGACACCTACTGAACTGACTTTTAGATAACAGATATCACTCTTTAGTTTTTCAAAATGAATGCGAACCTTGAAATATCAACAGTGCTGTCTGCTATGTGGTAGATTGAATCAAGATTCCATAACAATCAATATCCTTGGAATTCACATGCATCTTCCTCATCCAGAACAGAAATTGAAGATTTTTTCCACTTCTGGGACTGAAGTACGTCCAAAGAGGAACTTTTCGCTCAGTATATCAATATGATTCCTAGGGTAAATGCAGCCATATCTATAGATATCAGAATCTGAGACATATAGAGACATAAGAAACCTATCAATAGGTACATGATAAGGAATATAATCAATATCTTTGGAATTTACATGCATCTTTCTCATCCAGAACAGAAATTGAAGATTTTTTCCACTTCTGGGACTGAAGTACGTCCAAAGAGGAACTTTTCGTTCAGTATATAATTCTGATTCCTTGGTTATATGCAGCCATATCTACAGATATCAGAATCTGAGACATATAGAGACATAAGAGACATATGAATAGGTACATGATAAGGAATATAATGAATATCTTTGGAATTTTCATGCATCTTCCTCATCCAGAACAGAAATCGAAGATTTTTTCCACTTCTGGGACTGAAGTACGTCCAAAGAGGAACTTTTCGCCCAGTATATAATTCTGATTCCTTGGTTATATGCAGCCATATCTACAGATATCAAGATCTGAGACATATCGAGACATAAGAGACATATGAATAGGTACATGATAAGAAATTCTTTCAAGTTATTTATGAGCCCACAGAGCAGATTTGTCAACTGTTCAACGACATCAGTCCCCTTATTTGTAAAATAAGTTGAAATGAAGGGATGTCCATACAATCAACATACGATTCGAAGGTTTGCTTCACCTGCTTTCAGAACAAAATTTTTCATACGCTCTTTCAGCTACCAAATCTGTTCCTAATCCATACCTGAATCTTTGCGAATGTCAAAATTCAAAACCAAGCTCAAACTCATTCTAATTGAAAATCAAGCTGAACTTTCTCAAATCCCTTCAATAGAAATTATTTCAATGATCTGTGTAATGATTTTGATGAGTAAGCCGATTATTATTATTATTATTATTATTATTATTATTTTATATCTAGAGCAGCAAAAATTCATGATGTGGTCAGTTCCTTGTAAGGTTTTGATAGTTTGCACAGCAAGTTCTAGATGAAAATTTCAATCCATACATTAGAATAGACTATTATGAAGAGCAACCTTGCATGCTCGAAACTATTCTACCATTTAATATAAGCATTGATATTCAATATTTGATCTTGGAATTACGTTTTATAGAAGTCCATGTAGTCATCCTGACGATTCGTGAATATCCGAATCATATTGTTTGTTCCTTCTATCATTCCTCTCTCTATCATCTCATGATTTCGGTCATCCGTATTTTCAAGTTTGTGGATGCTATTAGTTCAAATTGGGTATCGTGGAGACGACGACGACGACGACATCTCCTGTTCTGTGTTCAGCCGAGATAGTTCTTGTCGTGTGTCTATTATTCCGTGACTTACATCTGTTATCTCTGCTCTCTAACTTCAATGAGATTACTCTCCGAACAAAAGCTTCAACTTCTTCGCGAACCTTTGTGAAGAGGTATTAAAGGAGACAACTCCAGTACAGAGTTCAGTTTTTATCCTGGAGAGCGTGAAGTTGTTTCTTATTATCAAAAAAGTTTCGCAGATCACCTAAATAAAAGAATCTCAATCAGCAGAGATATCAGTTTTTCCATCACGAAAGAAGGTCACCACGTGAAATTAATGCAATAACATTTGAATGTAGTTACTCCACTTTATCATATTTTGATGCTTCCAATACCGCCCAGGCGATAGAAAGGAGATGGAGGGAGACCTAGTATTATGAGCCTATATTGAGTGGAATATGAATGAAAATGATAACACAAACAATTGATGAATAACTGAGAACGAAAACAACGTGAAAAATTCAATAATGATAAGATCTGACACCATCCACCATCCGTCTACAGCTGTTTCGTGATTTCCCACTTATCAGGAAGGCTTGTGGACTTTCTCAAATTCAATTAAAATCAATCGGGCATTAGTAACAAAAGGCAAAGTGTGTAGGTGCGGTATATTTAATTACAGTTGTGCGACATCTACAATTTGCAGGTGAAACCTGATCAACTGTAGATGCGCGTCACCTATAATTCATGGGTGAAACTCGACTTGCTCCATGGAGTTTTTCCGAGTTTTCAGGTTCATGAATAGGTGCCAGAAATTTCGTCGGATTCATCCAACCCATGGAACAAATATACAGTCTTTAGTGCGTCAACGTAAGACGCAGCAAAATGTGACAAGGTGAGTGATTTTGATCTGATTCTGATCCTGATTTTGATTTGAGATAATAAGACAGTATAGTCAAATGTTGTGGAGGGGAAAATTGGCGAATAGATTGGATTGCAGGATTAGATAGATTCAGAAGGAAACCAAAAAATTAAAGAGAATACTAGGTGAAAGAAAATAAATAACGAAAAATATAATGCAATGGGAAAAGTAGATGGGTAAGAGGAAGAGAAAGACAATACTAGTAGATGGTGGAGGGAAATGAATAAATATCTTTATATCTATATATCTGATTTTCGTATTGAATAAAGTTGAGTTCCACCTTTGATTATATACACTAATTATTTGAATACTAAAGGGTTCCACTGACACGTATGTCGTTAGGATGTGTTGATATAAAAATCACATCACTTTTCGAACTTTTACATAGTCAATGCTCATTTTTTCGATGCAAATAGAAAATTTCATTTGGCCCACAAATGTTTCACGCAGGATATAACATGAGCGTTTCTCTCAATACTTAGTTCTGAATTGTCACAAGGAATCGATTTTTTCAAAAACCTATTTGAATGGGGTACTCTTGCAAATGAAGTTTTCTTATATTATACATAGAAGGAACGTTGAAATTCCATTTCAACCTCAGCCACTATTTGATATACTATTTCCATACGATCGGAATAAAATTTCATTATAATCTTTATTCATATCTTCATTTGAAGTTATCCACAGAAAAACACTATATCATCATTATTGAGTCCAGAGTGGTGCGATTTGAAGTAATTTCCTATATGATTGCAATTATTATCATATAGGTTGATTAGGACCTTGATTATGGATATTGGTGATCTCTTCTGCAATTCTGTTGTTCGCTTCATTGAGATTCATTCTGTACTTATATCAAGTTTGACAACCCCTTCGACCCCTTCTTCCACTGACATTCAGAATTCTAAGTATTCCTATCCAAGTAAACAAATATTTGTTGTGGCATTATGAAAATACTCACCAAGTTTATTGACAGGAACGCTGATTTTTCACCTCGCATCGAATCATTTGAGGCTCATGTGATGATTTTTATTTGAATATACAATGATGACCAAGATGACCACGAGCGCAAAAGGAAAGTAATCATAATTCAATCACACTCATCGATCATGGGTTCGATTCCCGCTGCTTGCAGAAATGCGAAAGAAGTGACTGGGTGTGGTATCAATGAGACAGTGCTGTCCCATATCGACCATATACTACAAGATACAGTGAAATCGACAAGCGGAAAAGTCAGTCAGAAACAAAAAAAAACGGTTTACGACTCACATTATTCATAGACATCCATTTTCAAGTACAATCAGGGGTGAAATTTTGATTCAAAAGTAAAATAATGTTCAGTTACTTCCCAATGAAAGATCAAATGAATGTTATAATTTTAGGTAGCTACATGACGAAATGTCAAAACAGAGTCCAAAATCGACATTCAACAACGAATGTACAGAAACTACCAATTTTTCAGGAGACCTTCCATTATCTTCTTGAAGTAAATCACTATATTATGCACTTTCTGAATTAATTGAGTAAATGGTTGTGAAATTCGGCAGCCTTTCATAAAGAATTGTATGAATTGCAGTAGAGTGAGGAGGAATTACAAGAGCGTGTACATATTATGAAGTCATTCAATGCTGAAGAACTCTACAAATTTTCTTGAAGGTATTCAGGAATTTTTGTCATAGGAACTTTGTGACAGTAGATGTGTAGATTTCGAAGATCGTTCAAACTCACCCAATCAGAGTTACTGAATAATGTTAGTACTTACATGGTCAAAACACAGAATACGCACGATGAAAACAATCGTCCATCACGAAACCTTCATCAAATTGGAAAAAAAAATAGAAATGATGTGCTCACAATGCAACTCTGTCTATTGGTGGAACGAATAATAGTTATAACAATAAAGCGTCTTCTTCAGATGAGGAATATGACGACGAAATATATATATATATTTTTAGCTTCTTTGGAGAGCAACTGAATTGATGAATTCAAAAAATAATCTCAAATCGCTGAATTTTATCCCACTTGAAGCAGTTTGTTCCTATTTCACTTTTTTCTCTCTGTCGCTCAATACGATGGCCTGTCAATCAGTTCGACTCCTCCGCTTCCTGGAGACCTGAACTTTGATAGAATTCGATTGAATGAAACGTGTTTTCTGACTCTAATCTATTCGGATACATCGGTGCTTTCCGACCTGACGCGCTTTCGAATTTGTTCGCTCTTTTTCCTGCATCCTATTCGGTCCGACGTGTTCTGCTTACCATCTGAAATATTCAAATCGAATAAAAGTGTTCTGGAAATGCAGCTGCAGCTATTGGATTGAAAGCGTTTATTTTTTCGAGGATCTTATCAACGAATGCATACATGAGTTAGAGTCATTAGATTATTCAAGACCGCAAAAATTACGTGAGATCCCTGAGATTCCTGGTATACCCATAAGAGGCTCTATAAGTATTGCTTCTCTATTCTCAGATTTCAGTTTGCATGATTTCCAATCGAATCCTATCACCAACCATGGAAAGAAGATTCGGCTATAAGATAGCCGTGTCAACATACTGAGGAAAATTCAGTCCTGAACCTCCAAGATTCAATGCGCATTCAATGATTACAATCGAAAAGAAAATATAGATGGATTTGATCGAGGAATTAATCAATCATGATTTTGCCCCTTCGGCTCCCGATATCATTGAGATATCATTGTCACTTCATGAGTACCGAACTTTTCTCAGAACCATTTCCAATTATTCCATCACCCTCAAAGATATTTGCAACTTGCGAACACCATCCTCGTTAACCTAAATATCAGTTTGAAGTTCATGAAATTTCTCGTGAAATTGCATTCATCTATTCAGCTCAAGTCCTCATTGATGCCATTAGAGGGAGATCATTGTTGGCGGAGAAAATCCATGCTCCAAATTTCAAGATATATGTACCGGATGTCCATCTAGTGAACAATATGTGTTTCCTACTCAGATTCAAGAAACGAATGATACTACAAAGTGAAATACACCACACTGCACTAACAGAAAAAAATCTGAAATGGTTATCGATCAGGTACATGACCAGAAGGAAAATTTTCCAGCAATTGATCTGTTCTACTACATCAATATTCAGTACTGGCAGAAACAGTTGTCATCGACGAAATCGTTTCTTTCGAATTTCAATGTTGATCCACAATATCGAAAGATTTAGAAATCGAAATCATTTTCGTTTATGAAGTTTGTTGTCGCCCTGTATTTTCTCTATGGTGCTTCAGCCCAACTTCTTCTTCCATTCATCGTACAAATTGCAACTTACAACCGTTTCCGATATCCCGGAATAGACATCCTTATATCGGGCACAGATGCTCCATAATACATCCCTAATGAGCCAGTATTCATCCTCGAGATTAAGTTCCTGAATAGAATACAGGGTGTGTCGAATTCACTCTGACTGCTATATATTTTTATAAATCCCCTCCAGGACACATTATCGGTGATCCTTTTCATCATTCTACGGGAGTATCTTCAGTATTGAATGAAAAATAGGTAATGAACTTCCTCAACAACACTTCAGATTCCGAATTCGATGCCAAAGTATACGCGTCGAATATATCTCACCCTGTATATCGAAATATAGGTGAAGGTAGCATCAACCATGTCATTTTCTCTTTCATATTTCAGTCAGATCTCGTGTTCCACATGATTTGTATTTCAGCTTGATTGCATTCTATTATACCAGAGAAGAGCCATTCACGTTTGCTAGATATATCTGAAGTAGATGATCAAACAATGAGCAGTAGACAGAATTTTCCGCGACAGATGTAACTAACTGGCTGAATGCCATTCAGTTTGTTCTCTTTGAGCATTTTGATTACAACTTCTCCCTTATTGTTTGGAAATACTGTTTTAGGATTATTTTTGTGCCGCATGCTACGAGAAATTTGTTCATTTCACCAAGGATGATGAGAACATTGTAGCTGTATTTGATTTTTTTTCCATCATTCATTTTTTCGGATTCATCCAGTCGAGTGTGGATAAAATTTGATTCTGATGATTCAGATTTTTTGGAGCTCCAATTGTCACTCTATGATGGAGGACGTAGAGGGGCTGTTGGATATTGGCAATATTCTATCTGCGTCCTTTCCAAGCCCATTTCACTGTGAAAGTACTCCTGTTCGTTTTGAATTCAGCAGGAACAAACCTAATCTCGTTCTTCCAGCTGATAGTTATCATTTTCTCATCAATACATTCCTTGGGTGGAATCTAGGGGGGGTATACGGTTGATATAGCAACCAGTTCATAATGAGCTCATCGTGTACGATTCCATTGAATATTCTACCAACTCCTGAACAAACATCTAATTAATAGGTACCTACAAGAAGCAGCAATGTGAAGACAGTCATGTCGGAATTCAAAGACGTAGATATTAAACAGAGTGATCCGAAATTCGACGTATATATTCTGAGGACGTATTTTTGAGATCAAAATGAGACCATTTTTCTTCAAATAGTGTAGCAGAATATTCATGGTATGTTTTATCTATGATAGGAGTATTATAGTTTATTTTGATGGTCGGTGGACCTTTTGTATATGCAACCCTTATTACCCTATGTAGATATTTTAGGCGATGCTCAGTGTACACAGTGTCGATGACGTTGTACAATTTGCGCGGGTAGTGTTTTCGGGGTATGTAAAAATTATAGGTTAAGCAGTCTTCGCTTGGCGGTGGTCAGCGGAAGATGAATGTTAGTTTTCTCCGGGAGATTTTTTGAGAATTTACCGGTAAATGTTGTGTTTTCCTTTTGTCACGTCATAATAAAGTGGATTGATATACAGGGTGTCCCATAAACATACCGACAAACTCTAAGGGATGGTAGAGGACATCAAAATAAACATTTTTGCTCGATAAACATAAGTCCGGAAACTCTTCGTTTTCGAGATTCAGGGTGTTTAATTTTTTTGAAAAAATCGATATTTTATTAATATCGTAAAATCGATTTGGTCGAATTCAATGAAATTTCTACAGATTATCGATAGATGATGATATTTTCCAATTAAATACAAAAACAAAAAATGATTAAAAGTCATTAATAATAATTAATTATTAGTAAAAAAAGTTATTGGAAGTTTTATTAGTTTTTCAATATTTCAATGAACGCATTGGTAAAATGTAAGGTATGATTTTGAAGCATTTAATTTTTTTTTCATAGATGTAAGATATATGGTTTTTATTTTTTTTTTTTTCAAAACGAAGCTAGATACGGAAAAATTTCAAGGGACAAAAAAATTGCATTTTTAGTTGTTTATTCAAAAAAATTATTATAATCACAAAAAATCTACTGGGCGATATTTTTTTTAGTGCAAAAACTATCCGACATAGCCCGTGGGCACGCCCCTGAAATTATTGGGCAAATTCTAATAGCTCCAAAAGATACCTCATAAATTTATCAATAATCTGTAAAAATTTCATTGAATTCGACCAAATTGTTTTTACGATATTATTAAAAAATCGAATTAAAAAAAAAATAAAACACCCTGTATCTCGAAAACGAAGAGTTTCCGGACTTATGTTTATCGAGCAAAAATGTTTATTTTGATGTCCTCTACCACCCCTTAGAGTTTGTCGGTATGTTCATGGGACACCCTGTATATCATTCGAACCAACTACCTGAGATATATTGCTGAAACGAGAGGATCATTACGACTGAAATGCATCCCTCCGAGTTACCTATAGCCATTGTTAGACACTCCTGAGATTTTAGAACGTGTTCGACGTTCTATGCAAAGAAGAATGGAAGGTTATATCGCAACAAGGGAAAGAGATTTCCAACATTAGTTATGAGATTAATGATTAGTTAATGAATAACTGTTTTGTTCGTTTGATGTCGCGATTACGTTGATTACGATTTTCCTGCAAACAGTTAGTTGTATGAAAAAGTGGAAGAGACCGAATTGTGAGATTCTTCCATGGCCTAGACGATAACGCTGTTCGCATTCAGAGTTTATCTATATGAACATGAAATTCGGGCCAATGAAAGTGTGAACCCCCCTCCATCTTCCCCAAAACTGGGTTTATATGATTTTCGAAGCAAAGAAGAAGTAGAGGGCCTGAAGAACCAGGGGCATGCCAATTTTTAGAAGATTCGATTTTGACTAACTCACAGTGGCTGTAGCTCAGGACAAATGTTTATTTGAAGATAAAGTCTGATTTCGATCACAACAATACGTCTTTGGAATATTTTGAATCACCCTGTATATCAATGAACACACAGAATAGTCCTTATTCATATAAAAAAATATACATTGGATTGACTCAAAAAGGTGCTCAAAATGTCCTGGCATATATGAAAAATGATTGCTTTTCAAACAACGACCACTGAGTCGGATACGGAAACATTAACTGGCATTTTCCTACTCGACAATGACACCATTCAACTGCGGGTTCATTATTTCTCGATGAAAAACCCGTGATAATCCAGCTATGTTATCTGGGAATTCCGTATGACAGGGCCAGAATGAAATTCTGTGAGCATAGGAGATAAATCGTGCTAATTGTTTGGGCCTGCTGCCACAGTTCGTTACATGCCAACGGCCAATAATTCCGTGCGAAACGCAAAAACATTTGACCTCCTTCTTGATCTGATTCCAAGAAATGGAAGAACTTAATTGAATTATTGGTTTGAAAAATAACACAAAATGTATATTTCTCATTGTCTACAAATCTACATATTCTTTAAAAATATTAACGAATCTTTCATTGCCCAGCAGGTGGAGTTGAATTTCGTGAAAGTGATGTGTGAGATACTCATTCGAGATCTTAATCGACTTAAGACAAATATTGTGGATTGGAGCAAGTTTCTTAGCCGCTGGATGAGCCGTCAACTGAAATCAATATTGAACCGATAAACATTTTTGAGATCCAAACTAATCTGGCTCCTTGTAGATACTGTTCATATGTATGTTGAGAGTGTCGAATAATAATCTTTACTCATTGTCGCTAATGGTTTGACAAATCTACATGATATGATTTTGATATTTCGAATAAAACACCGTGTGTAAACTATTATTTTTATGATATCCACCGTGACCGTAACCGTTTTTGAATCGAAATTAGTTTAAATTTTTCTCTTCGATGATCATGACCTATAAAAATGCTGATGACTTCGAGTTTAGGAATACTAACGTATAGAAATTTGGTTAAGTGACACTTGGGGGCTTCCAGAACCCAACCCCAAGATCAGTTACTTCAATACAGGGTGGTTCAAAGATATAGGTGCTTGGTTTGCTCGGAAAAGGCACTAATAATTGATTATTTCAAAGAAATGTCACTCGTCTGACAATACACAAGAGTCGAATAGGCCTTTTTTTTTCTTTTAATCTGTGGACAACACGAAAGGGAAACCTTAATGTTCGAGGAACATCGTGTTAGCCAGCAGTGGAATTTTGGGAGAGAAGGAAGGCGTTGGAATTTTTCTTGAAAGTTTGGAGGTTGTAAGCATCAGGAAAGACTTCACTAGGCAAAGAATTCCACAACTTTGCCGTTCTATTGATGAATGATGCTTGCTATAGCGATGTTCGACAGGTCTCGAGCTTGACAGTGTAGGGGTGACCAGCCTGAGCTCGTCTGGTTTGTCTCCTAGGAATCGCGCGTGGTGGCATAATAGATGATATCTCCGTTGAGCACTGACCATGGAAGTACTTATAAAAAAAGGCAGAGATCGCCGACCTTTCTACGATGATCATCAGATACTTCTTTGTTCGTGTTTACCATGAATAATCTCTTCATCTTCAACAATATTCATACAACAGCCGTTTGGGGTTGCCACTCGATCTATTTTCTTGAAAAAGTTGAATATCTTTGAAAACAAACGAAGATATGAGAAAGATTCGTTGATCTGAATGAGAAATGACTCGTTCAAGAGTCGAACCTAGATACTCCACCTTCGTCTTGGCGCTTATTGGGAAGGTGATGAGGGCGCTGATTTTCTGAAAAAATGGCCGACTTGTGGGGTGGTTTGTTTACGTAACAATGTACAGAACACTGGTGGAGCTATTCTGCTTATTTGCCTATATAATTTCTTCAACCAGAACTCTAACGTACAGCTAACTTGATAACAGTATTTTATTCGTTATAGTGGAAAATCACTCAAATGTCAGTGGTTAGATGGCGACACATGCATGTAATAAAATGAGTATTATCGATGATTGCACAATCAGTGTTATAAAAAAGTGTTGATTCAGAAGTAGTAATTTAGGTTACTTCCCAAATAATGATCGAACTACATAATTACAATCTCAAAACATCAACTATTCATACAGAAATCTGTAAAAATGTCACCATCTTCTGGGGAGTTCCATAGCGTTATCGTCTTTGACGAAACAAAACACCATCACCAGTGTACAAAACACATGCACCAGTGTTTATTTGTACATCGGTGTTCACTTTTTTTTTTGACGTTTACGTGTGACTATTATAATTCTATTGTATCAATTATCTGAATTCTGCTGAGTCTTCCTCCACATATTGCTTTCATCATTATAGTCGTGCCTTTCTCTTTATAGAGTGTTAGTGTGTTTGTCTTATCAAAGGACTGTTCGTGCTTTAAATCATCATTTATCCAGTTCTGTTTGTGAGTTTTCACAAACTGAAATCACTTTATGACTCTATTTTGATCTGCAAATGTTGAGGTGTTCCCTGGTATTATTGATTCATTGATTGTTCTAGCGCATTAATTATCATTCATCCTCTTCTGTGTGTGAGTTTCTAGAAAATATGTTCGAGAAATTAGTCCAAAATGCCCACCAAATGCCATAGTCGCATCGTCACCTTTTCAATTAGTCTGCTCTAGTGAATACTCTGAAAATATATCTCAGACAATTCATATCTTTCTTGTGGAAAACTCACACAACAAACCTATTGACAGTTACCAAATCGACTCGAAGATATCCGTCGCAAAAATAAAGCTAAGTCTGACCAACTTCCGAATCTGTTTGACAGCCCTTGAAGCATTTCGAAATGATCCACGTGAGACTTTCAATAATGCTCAATTGTACTGAAGTCGATTGTATCCAATTATTTCTAGGTTGATGTTCGTTGATGTTGATTGACAAGAATTGACATTCATATTAGTTTTTTTTCGTGATTTCGAAATCATTAATTTATGTTAGGAAGAATCATTCGTTGGTTTATTCATTTGGAAGCATTGAATGAAGAACATACCAGAACTCGATCATCGCAACATTTCAAATTGACTTCATTAAGGATGATTCCTGACTTCGAATGGGAAATCACAAGAGCAAGGAGGAATAATTGGAACATCTTGAGTTAGGTATTCAAGAAGAATGATGAGCTGCCATATTCATTCCATTCGGGAAGTAAATAATAAAGAGTATTGCTCATTATTATTAATAAAGAACCTCATTATTTCCTGTACACGAAAAACTTCAATATGTAGTAGACCGGCAATTATGACAAGTAGTGGATTGAATGTAAACCCTTAATTTACAGAAAATGGGTCTTTGAAGACGAAACAAACGCTTCTTGGAAAGTGAGATTCTCTGCGATTCCAACTTCATCTCCGAAGGGAGACCTTCTTTGCTGCTGAGGATTGGGGTTACAGCGTCAAACTTTTGAACTTTTGATGGCAACAAAGGGCGAGTAGAACCTCATTCGGAAATTGAATTAACCTCTGAACACAAAACAATAGTAACAATCGTAATCTATTGATGCAGCAGCTTGAGAATTTGAACTGGAATGTCAATATTTCTGTATTGCAATTATCAAAAGTCAATCATCAACATCGTGATATTCATAACTTTTTCGAGATGATTTCCATTCAGGTGACGTTTTGAAAAAATATTAATATCTTGAAGCAATGTATAAAAGTACCTAAGGCAGCTCACAGACATACAGAACAAAAAAAAATGACAATTTGGTAAATCTGTTCGAAAATTCAATCTTGAATTATCATGGATTGGTCGAAAATCGATGAATAATTTTTCTGATGAATAGTGGAACAAAACATGTAGAACATAATGATAGTGTGTTCAATCTGCCATGGATAGTAAAATTGTTCATTGTTGGCTATTAGTGTCAAATTTTCGTTTGATTAACGATATCAACGTCCACTCTTCAACATAATTGCAACTGATCACTACCAGGAAGATCACATGGTATTCGAACGATATCTCTTTCAGTTATTGAGTTTGATTCGGGAGGAGAAGCATATTCCAAAGAATTCTTCCAAAAACAGAAGCTATAGATGCAACGGAAAATGAATCTCTGGAAGATCTACGGTCAGGGAAATTTTTTTTAGAATGAGAATTAACTCATTCTATGTTGATAATTGAAAATTCCTGACGATTTTATTGTTTCGTTATCATTTGCTTTTCTGTCAGTACCAAAATATCTCACCCCGACCAGTGTTCAACTGAGCAAAGTTAATAAATATCAGTACTGAAGCTCTATCTCGCACTACGCATTTTTCTGCATCTCAATTCCAAGCCCAAAAGTACACACCAAATTTACCAAATTTGTGTAGTAATCTTGAACTTGATATGCATTGTCAATTGAATCTGTACTGTATCACAGCCTTCGAACTTTCAGAGTGTATATTTATTCAGAGAAATAGAGGTGAATGAGTGTAGCCTTCCAACACCCTATATATTCCAAAAAAACAGATGTTTTTGAGAGTATTTAGCAATCTTCCAAATCATGAAACGATGCAAACAAATTTGTAGTTTCAATATTGAAACTGATTTGTTTCAATTAGGACATTTCTATGTCCCTTTGATGTTTCGACGATGCTGGATATTGAAGGATAATCAATTATAATTTTCTGCTTCAAACCTGTCCAAGACTGATGGCTGGAAGCCCTTGTGGACCCGGGATGTGAAAATCAACAAAATCAAGATGAAATGAACTTTAATTACAGAACAACAATGGAGTCAGTTGATGTTAGAAGCTCGGTTTGGAAATATCACTGTGTCGTCAATTCTGTGTTTGTTTCAATCTACGATATCATTGAGGTCGAGTATGAAAATTCGTCATATTCATCAATTATGTCAAATGAAACTGTAATATCGAATACTGATGGTTGAATTTTTTGCTGAAGAAGAGATTGGATTTTTTATTGAGAGTTTGGAGGTCGAAATATACCGTTATATCGTTGAATGATGCTTGTTAAAGAAGTTCGACAGGTCTCGAGCCTAGTCAAGTAAGGGTAACCAGCCTAGACTCGTCTTGTTTGTCACAGAATTTTCCACATCATTCCAATTGTTCTTGAAGACAATAAAATATGATGTTATAAGAGTTCCACTTTGAAAATTTTATCGATTGACTAAGCGTACAGGACTCTTTACTATTCTTTCTCTCATGATGCGATAATTCTGATTCATATTCGGATCCATTCCCGCTGATAAGATATACATACATTCGGTGACAAGGAAAAATCAATCAATAACCATGTCATTAATCGAATACAATTTATCGCCCTAATAATAAACAAGCTTTCCCATTTTTCCCAGAATGTAGTATAACTCCAGAATGGCAACTCAGATAACGATAATAGACACTGTTGTGACGTTTATGTAAATGTTCCTCATGTTGCTGGATAGAGAACTCACATGCATCGGTTTCATTTATGATTCATTCTAATTGTAACTGAGGCAATCATTTGCATTAGGCATTTCATTTGGAGTATTCTTCTGAAATATATACAATCGATCCACTGAGACCAGAGGCGTTTAGAAACATTCTATTCAGGATATCCCGAATCATTTTGACTTTGGGCGGGAGACGAAGCCGTATTGAAACTGCAGGAGGAAACTTTTTCTCCTTCATGCCTTTCCATGCTTTTATAAGAATCCGATTGACTTGAATTTCCATATACATATTTTTCTTCATTTCTGTTCGAATGAAGTTTCTTCGTGTTTATCATTGTTGTTCCACATCCGTACCTTTGTTTCGATTATATACAGGGTGGCTCAATGAGAACGAAACAAGGTATGCATTCTACTGAGAGATCGAGGAACTGTCATTAAAATAAATGTTTCTTTATCGGATAGGACAGGATTTGAAAAAATAAAACACATAAGGCACTTTCTAGATGAACATCGTTCTAACTACAAGATGAGAAATAGTAATGAAATGGAAAAAAAGCGTTACTTTCCATCACTAGCCGATTATTTTCATGAACGTGTTTTCTCGAGAACTACTGCATTGAATTCCAAAAACAAGGAAGCGTCGGTGAGAGATTTCGATTACCATGAAAATGATGTATCACTTGACCCCTCATCCCATTTGAGATTCAAGGGTTGGACCTCACCCCTCCGAGGGGTTTGAAGTGAAAAAGTTGAAAACATGCGCAAAATATTTTCCCCTCGAAATAGAAATAGACCGGTTCGAGCGATTTTTTTTTCTGAGAATGATAACTATGTCAAATCGGCCTTGTTCCGTTTTCATCGAGCCACCCAGTATGTTCCTATACATATTGACATTATTTTGTCCTCATTACCAATTGATTCAGTTGACCACCCATAATATTGTCGTTCCTGTTTCATTAATACCCTAGAGTTATTGTTTCATTCGCGATTCTATTTATCTCGATGTGTATGGTTTCCAGGGTTCTTTTCTTAGGTATGTCAATTTATCGCTTGCATATACAAGGTGATTCGAAATTCGATGTGAATACTTCAAGGACTCATTGTTGGGATGGAAACTTTTTTTTTGTGATGTTGTTCATGAATGAGTATAATGCTGACAAAATAATCGAGCATATTCATTGAAAAAAAAAGTCATCTTCATCACCATAATAAAACAATATATGACATATGAAGACAATCAATGATTGCTCATTAGCTCCAAAAAGCAACATACCGTAATATTATCAACTTGACTCATGTTGCAAAATCAATTGGTCAAATGTTTCATGTGAGTATTGGTAGTTGATTAAATGTCCGTTCATTCCGCTGACACTTTTTCATGAATACTCTTCATTATATTCCATGGAACACTGACTATGTATGGACAAATATATATATATATATATATCTTCAAAACTTCGCAATACATAACGTCTATCAGAATTCAGATATAAATTCTCACCTCTCGCTTGTCGGAAATTGCAGCTTCGTTTTCTGAAATGAGGAAGGAAGCAATTGCTTACACAGGGTGTTTCAGTGGGAAAGGTAAATACTTCAACTGTGGAATGTAGTCACTGAGGTGATTGAAAAACCCATAGTTAATGAGTCTCCGACCTCTTAAAACCGAGATACATAATGTTCCATCGATATTTTTTTTCTGTATCTGTTGACGGAATTTTGGGAGAGAAGGAAGGTGTTGGAATTTTTCTTGAGAGTTTGGAAGCTGTGAGCATCAAGGAAGACTTCACTTGGCAATGCCCATGACTTTATTATGATTGTTATTGATTCATATCTGAATATTTATATCTGCATTACGATATTTTGTATGAACTTCGTTATTATTATTATTATCATTATTTTTTTATTGTCCATCAACTTTACAACTACCCAGATACTACCTAGATATTGGTAAAATCAATAAATTCTTTCTGCTGGAAAACAATACCCTATACATTTTAATTCCTTATTTTTGTGGGCATATCTGAAGAGAGCATGAAAAGTTGAATTCATCGAGCTCGAAATGTTATTTTTTCTCATTTTGGAGTGCCAAGTAGAATCAGACAGGTTTCATTAATTTTATTACTTTCTATTTCACCTATCTGACTATGAAATCTAGGAGCAGTATTTTATATCGGTCCTTGTGTTCATATAGACCACCAGAAAATATAGTTGCACATCCGTATCGAGAACTAAATAATACTGTGCCCATAAACGTTTGATCGGTTCGGAACCTTCATTTTCAATGGTATATTTCAGGAACTACAAGTTGACTCCGCTCACTAGAAAACATGTATATTTCCGGCCAGGCGCCATTTTGGAGTATTTTCTCAAGAACAATGGGATTTGAATGATACCTCTTTGGGAACGTCCTTCATATCTCTACACGATATCAGAATTTGAAGCGGTAATATTCATCAAGAACAAAATGGCGGTTGATAATGTTTGGTATTTCATGCGGAATCAATTCGAAGCTCTAGTGAAATCTCCAACTATTGTTTGGCATCAACGAAATTTCTCCACCAATCGAAATGGCAGGAACCATGTCTGTTTTCAATTAGTGATTAATTCTTCTATTCTTCCAATAGTTACCAATATGTCACTTTTTATGATGAAGGCTGCCATCTGCGATTTTGCCAGATAGAGATTTTTTTTAGATGCCGGGAGTTGAAAATTCCATGAAAGCACGTTAATTGAGCCAACTAGTCGAAAGGATCCAGTCAAGAGATTTCTAACTATATTATCCGGGATTCTTTTTTGGATGGATATTTTCGTCGGAAATTCTGGTATCGTATAGAGAATATAAAGACGGTAAAATGAGTTTTCACTATAAATGTAATGGTAGCATAAAAAAAACCGGGCCGTTCAAAAGTTACCTAGGGGGTTAATTCTAGGACACAATGTATAACAATCGATTACTTTGTTATGGTGATAAGGGTTTCAATTCGATTTCTTGTAATTTTTGATTTTCTTCTCGAATCACCTTTTCGAAAGACATTTGATTGTACACTGATTGAATGTACACTGATTATTCTTGTTTATCACCTTCCCTGGTGAAGTTCATTGATAGATTCATCTGACACCTCACCATTCCATCATGAATCATTTTTCTCGGTGTTTGTATGTTCAGATTATGAATGGAGATATTTTTTTTTTTCATTATCAGTAATATATGCACAGGGGAATTCTATATTTATTCATCGCTATCTGAAATTATTGTATTTTTTCCAATTGAATGGTGAATAAATATTATTATTATTATGAACTTTGCCTTCTTGCACTCATGAATCAGTTATTTTGGTATCGAGTGCCTAAAATGAGTGTTTTTTTAATGGCACATCAGAGCGTTAATCTCTCGAAAGTACCATGAAAACACGAATTTTATACACGAAATACAAAGTACATCATTTGTACAACTGTGAATGAAAATGTGCCTCCGCAGCAAAAGTTTATATAGAGATAGTTCGAATGATAAAATTGATTGTTGAAACTTCACTATCAATTATTATTCCGACGAATAAAATTGTTTCATGATGAATAATCAATTGATAATCGACTCTGCCGAGAATAAATCCTTCAGAACGTAATATTTTAAATTTATTTCGTGAATTATTAAAAGTTAATATCGACGCATCAATAGAGATACAGGAATTTCAATTTTTTTGACAGTTGTAGAAAAAAGTATATATATTCGAATTGATACTAAAAGAGCTAGAGCCTTCCGAAGGTTCACTTCTGAAAATGATTCCCATACAGTTCGAGATTACTTAAATTAAGTAGGTTTTCTCCCTCCAGCATGTTAACGAAAATTGATGGGTTCATCCAGAGGTGCATTGAAAAAAAAACGGCGCCAAATCAAGATATTTTTGGTATTATTCTTTATTATACACATCCGGCTCACAATTCCACTGAAAAAATGAAGAATGTACAGTTTTTACCAGAAAATGATCGGTTTGACTTCTTTGAAGTGCAATATTTGGAGAGGAATATATGTTCAATACTTATTTCCAATTATTCCTTGAATTTCTGTTATCTGATCTCTGAACTGATTCATTGTTCATTCATTCAATGTTGGACATTCATCTAGGCTGTGAAAGTTTCACTTTACGGGAAGTATCGAGGGAAAGTAAAACTTCATCTTCCATAAATTTGTGCAGGGTTCTGGACATTACTCTTCAGAGAGTTTCACTTCGATCATGATAAGTTGTTACGCATCATCTATTCAATAATGTTACATTCCATGATATTCATTCAATCGGATAATACGGTTTTTTTCTTTTATCAAGGATGAGAGGATTTCCCTGTTGAATCACAACGCGAAGGATACGAAGCTGGGGCACCTAACAGGTGGTTTCCAAGGAAAACACACTCTAACATCGAAATTCTCGAGGGAAAAATCAACGGAAAAATAAGTCACGTCGAGCACTTACATGACAAAAGTGGCACTTCCCAATTCAGAAACCGACCGTCTCCCCTGATGATGGTCACCCCGTTTCGGCTGACCGAATTTCGCACGGCCTGCTTATAGCTGGAGTTGCATGGAAACTGAATTTTCGAAGATGATCGCGAGAGAAGGCTCGGCGCCGCGTCGCTCGCCCGACGCTGATGACGTCACGCTCGTGAAAATCGTTTGCGAGCGAAACGGCGGGTTTTCTTCGCGAAAAAAACGCCGGAATCGGCCCGCGACCTGTGGAATATATATATATATATATATATATATATATATATATATATATATATATATATATATATATATGGGGTGTGAGGTCCTGCTCGATATTCATATATTCCCAGCGAATGCAGCGATTGTAATATTCATATAGAAAGCGGAAACGTTTTTTTTTTTTCATTCGTCTTACGAAACCAAAATCACGTGATAGACGAAATCCCAAAGTTTGTGAGGATATTATACTATGGTTCTGAATTTTTTTTTTATCTGTGGACAACACGAAAGGGAAACCTATAATGTTCGAGGAACATCGTGTTAGCCAGCGGTGGAATTTCGGGAGAGTAGGAAGGTGTTGGAATTTTTCTTGAAAGTTTGGAGGTTGTAAGCATCAGGAAAGACTTCACTAGGCAAAGAATTCCATTACTTTGCCGTTCTATTGAGGAATGATGCTTGGTGAAGCGATGTTCGACAGGTCTCCAGCCTGACAGTGTAGGGGTGACCAGCTTGAGCTCGTCTGGTTTGTCTACTAGGAATCGCGCGTGGTGGCATAATAGATGATATCTCCGTTGAGCACCGATCGTGAAAGTACCTATAAAAGAGGCATAGATCGCCGACCTTTCTACGATGATCTAGAGAGGTCAATGATTTGGTGAGTGTTGTATCATCGACTAGGCGAATAGCTCTCTTCTGAATTGAATCTAAGAGCTTCAGCGTATGTTTGGGGGCTGAGCTCCAAACAGGACAGGTCGAATTTGTGCTTTGTAGATCATAAGCAGCAGCTAACTGGGCTGGAGGTCACATTCAACAAATCATTGATGTGGAGCAAGAACAAAGTTGGTGCCAAGACAGAGCCTTGTGGAACACCAGCATTGATAGTCATTGTATCACACGATACCCCGTCTACCACCACGTAGAGTGATCTATCTGCAAGAAAACTCGATAGTAAAAGACACAGTTGGGGCGGCAAACCATATGACGGAAGTTTCGCTAGGAGGCCTTGTTGCCAAACTCGGTCAAATGGAGATATCCAAGGCTACAGCCTTGTTACTCAGAGTTGTTACTGCGAATGATATATCCTGCCAATAAAAATCTTCGATATATTATCGAGAAACATTAATAAACCTACAGGCGATAATACCAGTATTCCCACCACCCTCAGGAGAAAACGGTTCCTGTCAAAAAACTATCTTGAGTGAGAACTATCCAATGAAGAAATCATTTTTTTGTACATGTTGACAAGAAGCTTCCAAGGATTGAGCTGAGCGAGAAGAGCATTATAATTTTTTACGCGCACGATTTTTGTGCATTGCTTTCAACAACATCAAGGAAAATCGTTTTCCGGCGATAATTCTCCCATGGTATCTCTAATTTTGAGTTTCGTTCTCGTTTCGCAGCAGCATGGCAAATTTGGTTATAATTGGCTGAACTAACAATGTCAGGCACGGTTTGGCCAGGGCTTGAGCTTCGCTCGCTTAGTTGGAAGATTTTCAAGACCAATCATATTCTAGATTCCTATTATTCGTCGTACAAGGGTGCTACATTTTGGAACAATAATTGCAAGAGGTGATAGAGACGAGCAAAATAAGTGGACTTCTCTTGGAGACCTCCAAGAATGCACTATAACTCAACAGAGCGTTAAAGTTCGATCAAATAAAAGTTAATTATTTCATGTCTGAAGAGAAACAAAAGTGATATTATTCAAATATGGTGTACTGCGTTCCCATCTCAACTGGCCTCTACAATATGAGTTAAATATAGTTACAAGAATCCGTAGACGCCGATATAGGGTCATTTTCCAGCTTTTTGTGGGATTTTCTCTCCTCGTTTCTAAAAAATAGAGTAGAAGTTATTAAAAACTATTTCAATATATTTGTATAGTTAGGACAGATTTTGTGATCTGCCCCAAAATGTCACTGCGCTTGAAATTAAATCTTTAAATACCTAAAAGAGAAATTCTCTATTTGTCAGTGACACCTTGTTTTTGAAAAATTTGGAAATATTTAATATATCAATTCAATATATTGTATATATGATAGCAGTTTTTGATTTATTTGCAGTTGAATGCTTCGGTCCACGTCCCGTTGATTCTCGTAGAGACTTCAAGGAATTATATAATATTGAGAGAAGTATGGTGCTCGAATGAAAACATTGATAACTTAAATCATTGATTTACTTCATATGAATCAATATTTTCTCAAGCTATTCAATCTTCAGTATCAGATGACATTCTTGTTTACATCGCCTGTGAATGAAAGATCTGACCTATCAGAAAGCAGAATCTTAGAGAGCAGAATCCAATGTTAGTTTTAGCTATATGATAATGAATAGGGTGTTTCATAAATCAATAACATGATGATATTCTTTCCATTTGGATAAGAGAGTTCATGTCGACTCTTGGTGTGTTGCTGATTAATTGTACATTTAAAACCTCGTTCGAAATCGTCATTTAACTGGGAACATCAACAAAAACCATCGTTTCTGATGAACATATTACGAATAAACCACCTATATTCATCTGAAAGCTGTTCCTACGATAGAACATATCACCTCGCATCCGAACAATCTCTAATCAATAACAAAAAAGTGATACCGCTGATGTAGATATAATATCTCGATAAAAATCGAATACCCGAGTGTAGGGGATCCATTGTGCAACTAGTAGAACCGACCATAACAAAATCGTAACCTCGTGAGTTTATCATCTGCCAAATAATAACTATATTGATCGACATTCCCCCTTCTGTTTTCCCTTCAAACATTGTCATAAACTCAGAGGACGACTCACCTGTTGTATCTTTGCGTGAAGTAAGAGGTCTCGTCAAATTTCCCTACAGCCAACTGCGTCTCTCGAATTAATGTAGGCTGCCAGCAACAAGAGATAAGACATCGAAAAATTTCTGAGTTACTATAGATCTTTTTCAGTAGTAAATGGAGTTCATTTCAGAGTAGGTTGAAAATATATCGGGAAATGAGGATTTCAAATGGTAGTTGTGAATTCTCCGATCTGTTTATGATACAAATTATCCTCTACTTCTGAGAAGCAGGTATTTTTGTGTTATCTATGGTTGACTTCATTGAGCTTGAGGATGCTTCAATAAATCTGATGAATATAGACTAAGGAGCTTCAAGTCATGGTTCAATTTTCTGTAATTTCATTCACTTGGAAGAAGATGAATTTGCCTTTCTATATCTGGAAGAACGAACTGATGAAGAAATCTTTTATCCAGAGAACCAAACTAATTGTGTCCAGAATTCGTTTTTTCAACGACTTCGTTAAGACACGTTATTGTTATTTGTGATAGCAAAACATGATTATTCCGACAGGAATTCTCCCTGAATTTTTGATTATGATGACAATGAAGATTTCATCAATTTTCATTAATTTTCTCCAATGTACCTGTAGAAGAAAAATATATTTTTTTCTTGGTTAAATATTCCCTATCAATCAGAACTCGAACTTTTGCATGGACTGATTGATGTTTATTAGCTATCATCATCCCGATACGAGGATTGTTCAGCTGAGCTCGAAGAATGTTCTCTCAATGATTGATAGTGAAGTAGCGTGGATCAGAATTCATACCGAATAATGACGAAACCATCGCTCATTCTCTGGCGTGAATTGCCTCGAAGTCTACACCATTTGGGAATCGACAGGCAGTTAATTTCACAACAGGAAACACCTCACAAACAAACAAAAAATACTGGATACTCTCGATACATTATGATAACTGAGTAACAGCCACCTAATGGAAGAGTATCCAATTGCTATTTGCTCGAGAGAGACACAATAATAACACATTACAGTCTATCTCGACACCTGTAATTTCGCAATGGTTTTTGTTGGGATTCACACTAAGCATCAAGTAACATTTTGGTCACTGAAACCTCATTTGCTGATGTCATCCGACGATTTACGCGATCACTATTCTAGATTCAACGATGTATAATTATTCACTTAACTCAAAAATGTGGAAAAAGCTTGAAAGCGTTTTTGAGCAAAGGACTGTACAAAGCTAGAAAAAGGCTGTTCAAACAATTTTCCGCAGTTCGACAAGAGGATTCTATCGATAGTGTTGCAAAGCATATCACGGAGCTTGCAAAGATTAACGTCGAACTATAGGATGTTATATGAAGAGAGGATGATATCAAATTGTCTGAATCCACATTTATTGATAGAATTCTGGATACCATCCCAGCAGAATATTTTGAAATTCCAAGTACCGTTGAATTTCATCTTCAAGAACAATATCTCTTGAGGATATTGTTGAGAGAACTGCGGACATGGCGACGATATCGAGGACTCTATAATCTGGAACAACGAGGAGGAAAGTTCTACCTATTGTGGATGTGGTCCAATTGGACCTATGAAAATTAATTATCTCAAGAAACAGGAGAACAGGATAATGTTAAACCGAAAATATCTTCAAACGGTTCAACTTTCATTGGAATTACAGATATCCAGGAAAACAATGACAGTGATGCATGTATATACTCAGCAATAGATACTGATCAGGGATGGACAGCATATGTCAGTGATTGGCAAAGAAAATATCAAGGTGGAAATGCTAGTAGAAGAAAAATGGATATGAAATTTCTAGTATGTATAAAATGCCGTTTTCAATTATGTCTACGATAGATAAACGTATGACATCCAGTTTTAATGAAAAAAATGTGTCATTGGGAAATATGCAGAAGTTGTAGCCTTTGCTCAAAGAAGATTTGGTCTATATTATAGGATACCCGGAGCATTTATACACGCTGATATCTGTGGATCCGTGCACACGAAGTCTGTATAAAGGGCTCCGAATTTTTCAAATACAAAAATGATTTCATAAAATACAGGGTGGTTTTCTCACACAAAAAACCAAAGTCGAAGCAAAGTTCGATATTGATCTAACTGAAGCAAAAGCAGCTGGACACACCATGACAAAGAGCTATTCACTAATGGTGGACTGGAGTTCAACAATGGAGCTTTCCAGAAATTACTTGAGATAGTAGGAATTAGTCATCTTATGTCAATACACCGGAGAAAAATGGTGTGGCTGAGAGAGAGATTCGTACAATTGTCGAATGAGCCAAAACAATGTTTCACACCAAGAGTTATTATTGACTGAGACTATGAATAGAGCCGTATATATTTTTGATCGGAAAATCGAAATGATAAAAAAGATGGAAAGCACGCTTGATCGCAGATATCACATTATAGATGGAATAGTATAGTTAGGATATCGTAGATAAGAACTGTTCTAGCTGTGGTAGCAAGAGAAAATTTGTCCTGGTTTGTCGGAATAGTTCGAGATGCGAACAGCATAGGATACGATGATGGAAGTGGGTAAGTTGGCAAGATGTCTGTATATTCGAGAATGTGTACGGAAACTATTGGTGTTTTATCATCGCTGGAAGTCACCAAAAAGCCAATATTGAGCTGTTGCGGTATCTAGAATTCAAATTCACTTCAAAAACTAACAGAAAGTATCTTGGAAAGCAGTTCTCTCAAACGATAAACACAGAGAATTCTTGAGAAGTTCAGAATGAGTGAAGCATTTTCAGTATCCATACCATCGGAAAAGTGTCAATTTGATGAAGGAGAGGTTTTCAGTGGAAACAAACCCTTTCGAGAAGCGGCTAGTAATCTACTTGATTCTTCTCAGTAATTAATAGGCCACATTTAGCGTTCGCTGTGAATTTCAATGTTCATTGATTGTTATTGCTGGGTATGGAATCAAATATGAATCTGGAATCTGTGAACTCGTGATTTTCAGTGATTCAGGTGATGCTAGTGATGTTGTTATGATGTTGATTGATATTGAGGCTGAGTTTATTGCTGGCTGTGAAGCAGCTGAAGCAACTGTTTGGCTTCGAAATCTTCTCAGTGAAATTTCAACAAAGAACCCATAGGTATATACAAGAACTGGTTCCTTCTTCGGAAATAGATAATACAAGTGCAGTGAAACTTGTGAACAATTCTGGATATTTCAAGCGCACCAAAAATGTTGATGTCAGGTATAATTTCATGAGAGAGAAGTATTCCAAAGAAGCTAAACATGAATAGCATCATCTATGAAGTACTGTCAATGAAATCTCCATGTATTGTTGATGATTGTATATGAATAAATATAAGTATGTATATGTATTGTATTCAACAAAGTTATTCACATACACATGAACGCTCTCTCAAATCATGTTTTTCTGTGGCTACTCAACTCATTTCCTCAGTAGGTAACTTCAAACAGACATCTACCTAACTTTCTCCTGGAAACGTCATTCTTCACATGAAATTTGTTGAAAAAGGTGAGACAAAATTGAATAAAATTTTATACAAGTACAATCGGAACATTGAATAATATATAGATATCCTAATCGAAATGAGCGAGTCGAAAGTCTACCTTCCAAAAAATATTCGAGCCGAAGGAACTCCAATAACTTTTCTTAGCTGATGAATCATAAAAAATATCCAATAACTATTTTCCGAGAAATTAATCTTGGCAGTTAGTCATGAGAAATCTTGCAAATATTATTTAGATATATATAACGTAGACATATTCTTATGATATTCTTATTCACATAAAAACCCATATTCCAACTACCTTTTCCTATCTGTCCTTCCTCATTTCAATATTCCAAATAGCATATATATCAAAAATCAATCTGCATCACAAAGCTTCTGGTGGAGTAGATCATCTTGTCTCCTATCACGTATGCTTTGAGAACTTGTACTGATACATTCTGTAGAGAGGTTACATCGACTTTTCGATACTACACACAACCCGTATCATTATTCTTCTCAGGCGAAGTATCCATTCAAACAGGCAATACCTTGTCAGATGTAAGCACAGGAAGTCTTTCCAGATCTCTAATCTCTATTAAATTTTTCTTTGCCACAGTTATAACAGTATCCTACCAAATAAATAGTCATCATGTAGTCCTATAGGGGGTTTTTGAGCATAGATAGGAGACTCTGAAGTTCCCCAATCGAAGTTCAGCAAGTTCTGGAACATGAAACAACAATTTGGAAAACCTCGAACCAATCCTGGACGTTAATGTGCAAAATGGAGTGACCATGGTCAATATTCCTCCCTATTAATTATCGTCACTCAATTCCCTTCCATCTTGTTTAGGCATTTATGAATTGGTTTTCGACCTTCCCTGTTGCACTCGTTCTATTCTATGTCTGGTATTTATTGAAACGTGAAACGTTTTCCAATCCAGTTTCCGAACTCCACTCCAATCAGCTCCGAACTCCTCACAGAGATTAATTTTCCTGAGTTCTACAGCTCATAACTGACCTCAATAGAAATATATGCACCGAGTGGGCTCTTACCGAAATCAAAATGTCTTCACCCTTCAGTGAAATTTATTTCTTTACTCTATTCGAGACTTTATTTATGAAGGGGTTATTCGTAAGTCCTGAGGCTTGAGATATAAAAACAGAAACTTCAGGTTTTGTATAGTCAAATAGTGGAGACACTACCTACATGGTTACGTATTTTTTTTCCAATGTTTCGAAAACCAGAATCATCATAAGCTTGCAATTTATGTATGTAGTTAGTTCATATATCGATATCGAGCATAAATTGGATATATTATGTTGATTTCCTCACTGAAAATAGATTCTCGGGGAAGAAAAAATCAGTTGAGTTCACGTGGGATACTCTTATAATAATAATAAGTTCGATAATAATAATAATATCTTAATTTTCCAGTCGACATGTTCACCATGTATCTGAATAGTCAGTATTCACAAATATAAAGAATACATGACACATATAAATATATAAAAATCTTATCTATGTATAGAATAAAATGAATCAGAATGTACTAAGTGAATTACCTAGATCGTGATATCAGATGCTAGGTATACAGCTAGTGTATATGGGCATTTTTCAGACTAGACCTGATATGTATTGAGCTTGAAGCTTTCTCAAGCTCATGGGGAGGCTATTGAAAATCTTGAGAAGATGAGATATGACGGGAAGTTAGAACTAACTTTATATTTACAGAAGGGAATATGAATTTCTTTGGTTTGTCTAGTTTGAATACCATGAATATCCTCATTCAGAATGAACTCATTTTTGTTGATGAACACAAATAGACACAAGTCATAGGTGTGAAGGCTTGTGACAGTGAAAAGTCCATATTTGGGAAAGATACCTCTGCACGAGTGGGTGCTTGGTACATTTGCTATAATTCTCAGAATATTTTTTTTTCAACAAAAACGTCCTGTGATAACGTCGATTCACCCCATAAGAGGATACCATAACGTATTCTGGATGCGACTTGAGCATAACAAGCGATATATAAGCTGTTTATCAGTAAGTACTTCTCTGAGTTGTCGAAACATGTAACCAAGAGAGTTTAACTTTCCAACCAGGCTATTGCAGTGGAAATTCCAGCTCAAACATTCGTCGAATGTGATGCCCAGAAAAACAGTTCTAGCTGTGGCACTTAAATTGATATTGTTAATGGTAACATTCAGATCTGGAATATTTTTCTGCACGTTATGGTTTCTCATAATATGAGTTTTTTGTGTATCAAAATAGAGCGAGTTCGCACTACACCATGAATCTATTTTATTCAGTAGTTATTAACAATTTTCCGTGAAAGCTTGATCTTCCTTGTTTGATATAAATATTTATGTGTCATCAGCGTTATATGACAAAGGAGGCATTGGAAGCCACAGTATCAATATCGTTTATATAAAAGAGAAACAATTTGGGTCCCAGCACGGAACCCTGTGGATTTATTTTTAGACAGCTTGAGCTCACACTTTTAGTATTTTTGTCAGGTGTGTTTATACTGATACTGATACAGGTGATTAGGAGGAACAGAAATCTTCAATGATCATTATTATCACAAAGTTCGAATATTGCATTGCTAGTCGTTATTTCACCGATGATCGGAATCGAAAAATCAAATAGTACATTACATAACTAGTATGTGAACGAGTTATGTACACTATTTTTCTATGACTATGCATATTTGAATCATTAATATTTCCATGAAATTTTTCTTATGAATAATCTAGTGGATTCATAACATCCACATTGATCAAAATCAAAAAATGCAGAGGGATATCGTAATATAACCAGACGCACCTCGAAGAAGAAAAGGAGATATTGGATTCAATCATTTTCCGGAAAGTTAGGATTCAAAACCATTATAAAATATAAGTACCATATACAATGATACCTAAAGTGAAGTTTCCAAGTATCATCATTACAATGATCAATCACTGCGAGCGTGCATTTTTCAAATATTTCCTCAGTGGTGCGTTTTACTTTCGACTCTCCTTTCGCCATAGTGAAATGAGCTACTTTCTAAATAACAAAGCATTGTTGAAAGAGTTGTTTTCATAGGTGGTCGTAGAAAAAAAGGATTATTCCTTGCAAGTTCCCAAGCGCTTCCAGAGATATTAGCAATTGAATAAAACCAGATTTAATCTCTCCGACCGTACATTAATGAAGAGCGGGAATTCTCTCCCATGTACGTCTCGAATTTTCAACATGAAATAATATCATTCGATTAGGTTTCTCAAATTAAAATCATAGCGTAATACTTCAAGCAAAGCTTACCTTCGTCCAACACGAAATATACCTACCGGATGAAAATTTTGCTCATGCGATCAAGCTATACTTTGGACAATGAAGAACTGAGAGTGGCAAGATGAGAATGGCTTTTTGTTGAATGATCTTTTGACACGACCTACCTATACCACTCTCCTCATCCTCCTTGGGTACCGTTCGGTACCCAGACACATAGAGGGAGATAACAAGCTCGAGCTGTAGCGTATCGTTTCGAAACATCCCGTATCAACAGCAAGTTCGCCTCATCAACACGTGTATGCGGCTCGCTTTCGAACTGAGGAAAACGAAGGCTCGACGGGGAGTCGACTGTTATTTATTTCTCAAATGATGGTTATGTTGTGTGTCGCAGCTTGTAACAACGTATTATCATCAGTTACGAATCCTCACACTGATCGGATTTGAGGCAAAAAAAATATGATGAATCTATAGAGAAAGACGCGTATAGTGACTTTGAGTATTGAAAATAACGATGATTATTGTGATCATTCATACAACATACTTACATGATGCGTGCGAGCAAGAGAGATTTCCATACCTGTCTGTGTTGACTTTCGCATTAGATGCTTTCTCATTATTTCCGTGAAATAAAAAAATGTGGTCTATGGTGTGATAGGAGCTACTTTCTATGAATCAAACAATGCACTATACAGGGTGTAACTGAATAAGTATGAAACATTTGAGGGGTTGATTCCTCATGGAAAAGAAGATAGGATCTTTCATATGAAGAAACTTTATTGGAGCATCCCATGTTAAGATACAGCCCCTTGAAGGGGGTACATATGCATGCATAATAGCTGAAGGTAAACATATCAAACATTTACTTTGATCAAATAAGTTTTGTTCATCCCCCTTTAATCATTCAATGCCGGTAGTAACTACAAAATAACAATGAATCCAGTTTGCATGTATGACGATGTTTCTCTGTAGTTGTTCGTAAAATAATTTTTTGCTGCGAACTGGTTTATTCTGGGCAAAAAATTCAGGGACATTTTTCGTTAAGAAGTGTCTTTTTGAAAGTAAAAAATCAGGTTAATTTCAATACTGTAACTTTTTTAGTGCTTGTGAAGGAGATTGTTGAACAAATTTTATGTACCCCCTCAAGGGGCTGTATCTTAACATGAGATGCTCCAGTGAAGTTTCTTTATATGGAAGATCCTATCTTTTTTTCGATGAGGAATCACCCCCTTGAATGTTTTATACTTTTTTAGTCACACCCTGTATAGTGTTTCCATAGATGGTCGTGAAAGAAAATCATTTCTCATCTGGTTTTTCGTTCGAATAGTTATAGATATGTAATGTTTTTTGTGTATTCTTAGATATTCATTAGAAAGCATGAGGACGCAAAGATGAACAGTGTGCAAATAAGTATAGTAGTTATGTATTGTATATATGTATATATGTTTACTTCACAAAATAAGTGTGTAATAAAATCAGTATATAACGTTCTTATTGTAATTATTGCAATGACTTGAGAATGTGAATTAGCCAAATGGAATAAATAAAGGAATTACAAATATCGTTCAGTATTGAACTCGTACATGATAAATATTACAGTATAAAACATGTTACAACATTCACCTACAGCTCGTTCAGCCAATACCATCTTCATTGGTAATAGATAGTATCATTAGGTGCATGTTGAAAATATACTAAATCTACACTCCCTTCATACATTGCTTTCAAACAGATGCATCGTCATTGGTTTTCAAATGCATTCCATTCATATGTAGACACAGGTATAGACGACATAAAACATGAAAGACAAAGGCTGATTTTTAAAATATCTTCATTCCAATCGGCAAACCTAACACTTCAACGCAGACAAATGCATGCACTTTACGGAACATTCCGGATCGCTCGCTATCGTTCATGTGACTCCCTTCTCCTTATCTAAACTCTCGGTTTCACAAGGAAAACTCACTACATAAAGCAATCCTCCATCTGGAGTTTTGTGTGTCTCTTTGTACACATAATAGGCGTAATCGTTCATCATGTATCCGGGAGTTCCTGGAATATCAATTATGATTCCCTAAGATTTATTATCCAGGCAGCTCGTTCTGTCGACCTGCTGATCAATATTTTCGCGAGATCCATTTCTCATTCTCATTCCTCTCAGAATCACAAACGCGCTGTAAACTACGATGGATTCGTTGGTTTCTACGACCACTCTTGTGTAGGTGAACTGTGTTTAGAATACTTCAGAAAACGTCAGCGTCTCGGAGTTGAAATCCACTCGAATTTGAGGTCGAGGATAAAATACGAGCTGAAGAAGTCGTTACATCTTATTCTGATTTTTGTAAATTACAATCGAGTATTTTCTGGTTCAGACTGCCAGGTTGCTTGGTCGTTATCAAACATATAGTCTAATCAGCTTTTGTATAGTTGTTTTATTTTATAAGAAACAGGGTGATTTTTGAAAGCTAAGCTCTCTCGATCCCTTCTATATCTACGGAGTTATTAGCGAAAATGGTGAGTTGAGAACTGTCTGACACATAACTCTAAGCAGAAGCCATCGGCACACACGTCTATTTTCATGAATTTATAATAATTTCACCTAATCCAGTGTCGTCAATTCACTCTTCTAAATCATTCTAGAATAATCATTTTCATTCTCATGAACAATCGGGAAGGACCTCTCAGCTTGACAATAAATGGACACGAAAGTATTGTTTTTCCCAGTACATAAAAGCGATTCCTATATGTATATCGAAAATGGTCCAGAACTATAACGCACATGCAAATTATACAATTATTGCCTTCCGGCCTGAAATTCAATATTCGATGTCAGGCACAGATCAGTTCAGCCAGATATCATGAAATCGCCATGGATTTTCACATCGAAACGTCGAAATTGGCACTGAGACATCTATAAAAAGGTTGTCAGCCACCATATCATATCTAGTCATATCCTAGAACAATATTCATAGTGATTCATTAATGTGTTTCGTTTCGATAAATCGATATTAGTATTGTCATATATTGTAATTCAATTGAGTAGTGCCATGTTGGAAGCCTGATCAAGCTGTGAATTCTCTTCTCAAAAATTAGTTGTTTTTTTTATTCGATACAACACTACATATATCTGATAATTCCAGAAACTTCATGAGAAACATGAATGATTTTTTGGTTAGGTACCCGGATATTTTTTACATTAGCGGATAATATATTGATGATTGATACTCTGACAATATTTCAGTTTTTCTGGAAAGTTGTTCTTATGGGTCTATTACTATTAATTATAGAGGGTATGCACTTGAAATATTATATGCTGATTCTGTATTTGGAGATATAACTATCCCACTGAATATTCTAACGAAAGAAACTACCATCTTGTGGTTGCAATATTTATTATAGCTACGTTGACAACTCATGCAATACAAAAAGATATAAAAGACTGAAGATACAGAAGTTGGTACCTTTTCTTATTCAACTATGCACGTTATACATGACTCGCATAGAGGAAAAGTGATAGAGGAGACGTGTCAAAACTTTCAATACTCTCAACAAACCAAACAATGATCTTGATGTATTCAGTTTTCTATTCATTATGTTCGATAATGAAGTCGAACAAATTTTGTACAACTAGCCTTTTTGCATAGTTGAATGAAAGAATTAATTGCCAAATGGTATTGTCGAACCATGCACTGTTAGTGACTGAGCAAAACTATTTACTGTTACATCTACATTACATAGGTACTATATGATATAATGGTACACATTATATAAGTACTATATGATACAATGGCCTCAGATTTATAAATGAATGAATGAATAGAGGAGAGTGAAGTGATTTGTTTCCTAAGTCGAAAAAATACGAACGTTCTACAGGAAACTACACGAACTCTAAAATATAATTCATTTTACATCATTTAGTGCGATTTTCTCTTCTTGTTTCTGAAAAATGAAGTAGAAGTTATTAAAAATTATTTTAATATATTTGTAGTAAGGACAGATTTTGTGATCTGCCCCAAAATGTCACTGCGCTTGAAATTTAACCTTTAGATTCCTAAAAGAGAAATTCTCTATTCGATAGTGACACCTTGTGTTTCGAAAAATTTGGGAATACAAATATATTTGATAAGAATGAAACTTCTACTTATCTTGGTGGACGTTTCGGGAACGAATCTGCTCCCGTTCTCAACACAATTGGAACACTTTGCTTCGTAATTTTTTTTTAGATGTGCAGTGGTTGGTTTCTGACAAAAAAAGTGACAATTTGGCAGACGGAAGAATTCTGGTTCCCATCTGGTTTCATTATTTGATATTGAATTTTCCATTTTCATATTAAATTTTCAGAAGTGGGTGCCAAGTTCTTTTTTTTATCTGTGGACAACACGAAAGGGAAACCCATGATGTTCGAGGAACATCGTGTTATTATATCAACTGAGGAAGAAGCAATATTATTGTCTCAGGAGAATGCAAGCAGACTCGTTTTTGGTTGTTGTCTTCTCTTCCCATGATCCCAATATCACCCTAATCGGCCATATGTTGTCCATTTTCAGTAAGGATATGTTCAGCTAATTTTGATTTGTCAGTGTATCTTTTCTTTATATTGTTCTCATGCTCTTTCATCCTTACTGATAGAGGCTTGCTAGTTCCACCAGTATAATATTTTCCATAAACACATGGTATACTATAAATACATTTTTTTTATGATTGTTCTTCATTTTTCGGTTTTGTCAAAATCGATCTCACTGTATTTTCTGTCTTGAACACTGGAAAATGAATGTACCACCTCCTAGAAAAACTTCCAGACAGTATTCATCTGAAATATAAGATTCATCTTCGAACGTTGACGATTGTTATAGAACGTTCGGTATGTATCCAGATTTCTGTCGGTATCAGTTGTCCAAAGCGATAATCATGCAATCAAGAACGAATATTGATATTTGACTTCTTTATTCGTTCATATGAGCCAATCAATCAAGATATCGAGTCACAAAATGTACACAATTTCTTACCGTTCTAGTCTACAAACTATTCTATGTCGTTGAGCTATACGTTTCTCATCACTCTTCTCTTTTCCTAATCATAACTCACTGATCTTTCGAGAAAATAGACGAATTTATCGGTCTCAAGGTGTCTCCGATGAATTCAGCATCCAGCATTGTTGAAAGAGAACAAACTTGCTTGATAAATAGCAATCCCCAAAGACTTCACGGGCACTTTCTATATACCTTATTTTCAGTTCAAATATTTACCAATTGTTCTCGGAATGGAAGGAATGTTCCAGAAGGTCCTCTCTGAATCAATATCGTTTATGTACCGGCGGTCTATATATTACCGAGAATGGCATGATTCTTGTAGATGTTAGACACATTGATATATCAGAGAACATCGAATATGTTCGGATCGAACACATAGGGTTGGATTTGAAGAAACAAGTGTTTGATGATTTCACGGATTCCATTCGTTTTTTTTTCTTTTTTTCGGAGGTGTACTCAAGTTCTGACATCAATCCGTAGAATAATGTAAATTGGGTAGTTACGAAGAATACAGAGTGATTCGCCAAAAATGCTTGACGAAGTTAGCATTTGACAAAATGCCTGCAAAGTTTCAGAACAATCCGAGTGAGCTTTTCTGGATTTTTCAAGAACGTATTCACATACCGTTACCCCAGTATTGTCGACGATCAGGACAAATCCACCCTGGAAAACACAGAACCTCATCAGCGAATTCATTTCAGAATATCTCTTCTGAATGAACTGAGAGGAAAATGAGAATGATTTTGTAGAATATCCGATCCTTTTTTTCGGATGTCGAATAAAGTTAATTTTCCAGCTTCTTGTGGGATTTTCTCTCCTCGTTTCTAAAAAGTAGAGTAGAAGTTATGAAAAATTATTTCAATAATAATAGTTAGGACAGATCTGCTCCAAAATGTCACTGCGCTTAAAATTAAATCTTTAGTGTCATAACCGACAACATATTGAAAAAAATTTGCGAAGAGAAAAATATTTTAATTGTGTTGAGAACGGGAGCAGATTCGTTCTCGAAACGTCCACCAAGATAAGTAGAGGTTTTATTCTTATAAAATATATTTGTTTTTCCAAATTTTTCATAATAAGGTGTCGCTGACAAATAGAGAATTTCTCTTTTAGGTATATAAAGGTTTAATTTCAAGCGCAGTGACATTTCGGGGCAGATCACAAAAAATGTCCTTACTGCAAATATATTGGAATAATCTTCAATAACTTCTACTCTATTATTCAGAAACGAGGAGTGAAAATCCCACAAACAGCTGGAAAATGAATTTACCACCTCCTCGAAAAACTTACAGACAGTGTCCACAAAAGTATTCCAAACTTTTCGAACTTGGAAGCAGTCAGTCATGAATTTGTAACAGCCTGTATATCATAGTGGTAGAATTCCTAATGAATTATAATTATTTTCCCAATGAATATAAGTAGTGGTATCGTGAAGAAGTTTGTTTAGACATGATTCCACAGCAAGACAATTATTTCAGAAAATTCACACTCTGTACAGCTTGTCCTGTTTTAGATGCCTTAGTAAGATTACTCAGTTGATTTGTAAATAGAAAATTGCGGTTTCACAAGACTGCCTACTTTTTCCGAAAGAGTCTAATAATTCTACTACAACGAACTTTCATCGTATTGAGAGTAAAATGATGGATTGAGCTCGAAAAGTTGTGATCGAACGGTAGAGAAATAAACAGGTTGTCTGATTTGAGAGAAAAAAATGTTGGCTTCATTTTCTGAAAATGAGCGTTGATGGAAATAATGGAGATACAAGTAGTTGTAGTGAAAAATCATGCAAGGTCAAGTTTTTATCCTGCTGACAATTTGGAGAGTAACCAAGATACAGGAGGTGCTCCAGGGATGAAAAATTTTTATTTCGCCTTGTATACAAGAGCAACGAAAACTGGACACACTGTACAGTTGGTATACCTTTTTCCATCTTGTAGAATGAGAAATTAACAGACAAACTCGAGGCAAATCAATTAATTCGATTCGTATATATTTCGTTGATCTGCCTTCGCTTTATCTAAATTCGCCAAAGTCAATCACGACTATACGACCCAAAGATAAACGTAATGAAATCAATCGAAGGAAAAAGTATATCACGAACGCTGGATTTACATTTCATTTTTTTATGAGACCTCTCGGCAGCATTCAAGCTGGAGTTGAGTAGGCGTGAGTTAATTGCATCATCCACTCTCAAAATCGGAAATATTCAAGTTCCAAAAGGGATATCATCGAATTTTCAGTTCCATTTCCTACCGACTTCAACGACGTGTATCGTCACTGAATCTGCGATAATATCGTTTCATCAAGAAACTCCGGAGGTATACCGGTATCGAACAGAATCGAAGTGGCGAAGTCATAATATGAATGGTGATGTTCCGTTGAACAAGAATACGTATACATTGAAGATATGATTAGACTACAAAATTTGTATATTTAATATATGGCAATGGAATTGGAATTGGAAGAATGAGAACATAAAATAAAACAAAATCACAGGGAAAAAAAGTTATAATTTCCTTTCAGCAAGGCTTTACAACAGCCTGCCAGTGGAAATCAGGACTTTACAATCACACATCCTATTGAAAAAAAAAATCAAACTATTTCTCAAAGAGAGGGACAAAACAAATAGCAGAGCTCATTGACATATGACAGGTGTGTGTGTGTGTGTGGATTTGAATGGGCGTGTATGAGTGTGTTTATATAGACCCGATCAATAAGGTATTTGTGAAGAAAGAAAAAATAGTTCATAGGGGATGAGATGCATCCCCAAATCAAATTCGAAAGCAGCTATGAAAAGAATTATATGGAATTAATTAAAAAAAAAATGAATGAATCAATTGAATGAATCCCACGTACAGAAATTTTTGTGGGTTGATGAAATTGTTTATATTCCCGAATCTGCGGAACTCTGGAACCACTATAATCTATGATTTTATTATTCCACTGTTATGATATTACTAATGGTACCGTTGTTATTTCATATATTGGGCAAATGAACATTATCATTATATATTATTATTATTATTATTATTATTATTATTATTATTATTATTATTATTATTATTATTATTATCATTATTATTATTATTATTATTATTATTATTATATGCAAATCAATATGAATTTGGTGCTCCTCGAGTTATCTTATGAGATACGAAGTTGATCGAACTATTTCGAACATTTTTATGCTGAATGATAATCTGTAGAGAGCTACAAATATCGGCAGAAAAACTGAATTCCGTGATTTTCGTTATGATGTATTTTTTCAATGAAACTACTGAAGGAGTTAGCTTCATTCAACTGCAACTTTGTCACAGTATGTTAATTGAAGAATTAGGTTATCTTGAGTTCTGATGAAAATTAGGGAAGGAAAGCGAAAACCGGAAAGTTCCATATTTCAATCAATCAATCAATAAATTATCACCCATCTATGCGACATCCATTTCCTTTGACTTCATATCATTGGAAAAACGCAGAAAACAGGATTCTGTTTTATACTTGTATAAATTATTCGATGGTAAAATTGACTGTCAAGCGTTACTGTCGCAAATTGATATTTTTGTTCCAAGAATAACAACTAGACACGACACCACTTTCGTATGCGAAAGAGCTCCAAATAAATGTATTGTTGAAGGCGCCAATAAATTTTATGTGCAGTAACGCAAACAATCTCCAGTATTTGTGACTTTTCGTGCAGTGTTTGTCAACTCAAGAATAAATCTTATGCGCATCTCTGAATCTTCGTTTGATTTTCGTTCACTCTCGTTCACTTTTTGTTCACTTCTACCCTCTTTTATACTCTTTATCTCAGTAATATTCATCTTAGTATTCATTTAGGGTTTGTGAGTGACATCCTGTTCATACATTTTCCAGCTTTTCGTGGGATTTTCTCTCCTCGTTTTTGAAAAATAGAGTAGAAGTTATTAAAAATTATTTCAATATATTTGTAGTAAGGACAGATTTTGTGATCTGCCCCAAAATGTCACTGCGCTTGAAATTAAACCTTTAGATACCTAAAAGAGAAAGTCTCTATTGGTCAGTGACATCTTGTTTTTGAAAAATTTGGAAATACAAATATATTTAATGAGAATAAAACCTATACTTATCTTGATGGACGTTCCGGGAACGAATCTGCTCCCGTTCAATTGAAATATTTTTCTCTTTGCAAAATTATTCAATATGTTCTCGGTTTTGACACTGAAAAGTGGCAATTTGGTAGACGGAGGAATTCTGGTTACAAGGTGTTTTCATAAATTGATATCGAATTTTCCATTTCCATATTCAATTTTCAGAAGTGGATGCCAAGTTCTATCTATATCAACTGAACAAGAAGCAATATTATAGTCTCCGTTCAGGAGAATGCAAGCAGACTCCTTGATTTTCCGTTTTTGGTTGTTGTCTTTTTTTCCTATGATCTTAATATTACCCCAATCGGCCACATGTTGTCCATTTTCAGTAAGGATATGTTCACCTAATTTTGATTTGTCAGTATATCTTTTCTTCATATTGTTCTTATGCTCTTTCATCCTTACTGATAGAGGCCTGCTGGTTTCACCGGTATAATATTGTCCACAAACACATGGTATACTGTAAATACAATTTTTTGATGATTGTTCTTCATTTTTCGGTTTTGTATGAGTCAAAATCGATCTCATTGTATTTTCTGTCTTGACACTGTTTTCACTCGAAACTTGTCACCAACACGTTTAATTTTTTCAGATATTCCGGGAATGTATGGGATTACATTTGTTATCAGTGTTGGTTGTCTTTGTGTTTGTTGTATATTCTGTTTGTTCTCAATTTGGTGTATTGTTTTATCAATAAAATGTTTCGGATAAGTGTTGAGTTGTAGAACATTTTTTTATATGGTTCATTTCGGTATTGAAAATTTGGTGGTTCGATGATATGGATTTGACTCTATCATGAAGTGATTTGATTATTCCTTTCTTTATACTTGTATGATGGTTTGATTGAAAATTGAGGTATCTGTCGGTGTGTGTATTTTTACGATATACTTTTTCTGATTTTTCAACGAGGACATCTGAAAATGGTAATTGATTATTAGATTCGAGAGAAAATCCGACGAAAAGCTAGAAAATGAATGTACCACCTCCTCGAAGAACTTACGGACAGTATTCTGTTCATAGTTAGAAATCAATGATACTAAATATTGTATTGTGATTTGTAGAATTGCTCTGTATTATTATTATCATTTTCATTATCATTATTATTTTTATATCCCATAATCTCTTCGAAATGGTTACCAAGGAGATGAGGACATCTAAAAATGGTAATTGATTATTAGATTCGAGAGAAAATCCCAAGAAAAGCTGGAAAATGAATGTACCACCTCCTCGAAGAACTTACAGACAGTTTTCTGTTCATAGTTAGAAATCAATGATACTAGATCTTGTATTGTGATGTGTAGAATTGCTCTGTATAATTATCATCATCATCATTATTATTATTATTTCCATATTCCATAATCTCTTCGAAATGGTTACCAAGGAGATGAGGACATCTAAAAATGGTAATTGATTATTAGATTCGAGAGAAAATCCCAAGAAAAGCTGGAAAATGAATGTACCACCTCCTCGAAGAACTTACAGACAGTTTTCTGTTCATAGTTAGAAATCAATGATACTAGATCTTGTATTGTGATGTGTAGAATTGCTCTGTATAATTATCATCATCATCATTATTATTATTATTTCCATATTCCATAATCTCTTCGAAATGGTTACCAAGGAGATGAGGACATCTAAAAATGGTAATTGATTATTAGATTCGAGAGAAAATCCCAAGAAAAGCTGGAAAATGAATGTACCACCTCCTCGAAGAACTTAGACAGTTTTCTGTTCATAGTTAGAAATCAATGATACTAGATCTTGTATTGTGATGTGTAGAATTGCTCTGTATAATTATCATCATCATCATTATTATTATTATTTCCATATTCCATAATCTCTTCGAAATGGTTACCAAGGAGATGAGGACATCTAAAAATGGTAATTGATTATTAGATTCGAGAGAAAATCCCAAGAAAAGCTGGAAAATGAATGTACCACCTCCTCGAAGAACTTACAGACAGTTTTCTGTTCATAGTTAGAAATCAATGATACTAGATCTTGTATTGTGATGTGTAGAATTGCTCTGTATAATTATCATCATCATCATTATTATTATCATTTTCATATTCCATAACCTCTTCGAAATGGTTACCAAGGAGATTATCGTATTTATGGCTGCCACTAGCATTGGGTCAGTCGATTTTCTCGCTTGCAATGTTCCATCATGCGTTGCGGCTTCGGTGCTTGCAAAAGTGGATCCGGTTGATACAATGCTTGGGGGCCCATTGGGCGGCCGTACGTTGAGCACTCGCTCCATCGATCTCTTCCCCTTGGGTCGCTGGGGATGCGCAACAGGCCAGGACAAATACGGCTGTAGTGGTCTGCCGAATTTCACCAAGTCCATTATGAAATAATAATAACAATAATATCGATTCATTTAGGAATTCGGATTCGCATCGAACTTTTCCACTTCATTATTCAATAGAAGCCTAATGGGAATATACAAGGTGGCCCAACGAAACAAGGTATGCATTTTACTGATATATAAGGAACTGACATTAAAATGAATGATTCTTCATGTGATGTTGGATAAAACAACACATAAGGCACTTCTTACATGAACATCGTTTCTAACTACAAAATGAGAATTAGTGATGAAAGGGAAGAAAAACGTTACTTTCCATCACTAGCCGATTATTTTCATAAACGTGTTCTCTCGAGAACTACTCCATTGAATTCCAGAAACAAGGTAGCGTTGGTAAAAGATTTCGATTACCTTCAAAATGATGTATCACATGACCCCTTATCCCATTTGAGATTCAAGGGTTTGAGCTCACCTCTCCGAGGGGTTTGAAGTGAAAAAGTTGAAAACATGTGCAAAATATCCCCCCTCGTGATGAAAATCGACCAGTTCGAACGTTTTCATTTCTGAGAACGATAACTATGTCAAATCGGCCTTGTTCCGTTTCCGTTGGGCCACCCAGTATATAATTCAATTAGATTCGCCATTGAAGAACCTGATGTATCCTCTACAAATTAGGTGGATCAGAATCTGCGGTTCTTCGAAGTAATCAATAGATTCGTCTACGGTTTCCAAGAAGGTTTCGATAGCAAGATGTTTTTGCTCACAGAACTCATTTCTAGGAGAGAATTCTTAATCAACGTAGGACAGTGAATACTTCTTTGCGGAATGCAGGACGTTCAGGTTGGAAATAACGTAATTCATGTTGCTGAACATTTTTCCATTGCTTCTCGGTATTTTCACATATTAGGATCATTAGGAAAAATCATTCTGATATCCAATTGATATCAAAATGTTGACGAAGTGGTAACAAGCAATTTGTGAAGTCGACAACATACGAACTATGAGTTGAATCGCTTATTTTCGATTTTCTTGAGTATGGTGCATTTTAATGAATCTCAACGATAATAATTGTGATAATAACTATATTAGTCTGATATTTCCGACAAGATTTTTTTAATTTTCAAGGTCACTTGTGTTTTTCGCAGAATGTCATGATTACATCTCCTTAACATGGCCAATTTTTGTTGAATAGTTTCTTTTCATTTCAATAACAAAACCACTTTCCATATTCATATCGCAAACTGAACTTTCTATGGACTATATTCATGGATTTTTTTTCTCAAAATGGACAAGTCTATTTGATCAAAACCAACAAAGTGTGTGAAAAGGAACCAATATACTATATGGTCTACATTTGCACTGCTACCAGAATTGGGATTATATTTTCTGAATCTCAGTTGTTTATACATAAACGAATTTTGTCTAGTGTTATTTTTCTGCTCTCTCCATAATTTGCCATCTAAAAAGTGAATGAAAAAAATCATTCATCATATTATTCAACAGGCTTCCTTTAATTTTAATTTAATTTTTTCAATCCAAACAATCGTAATATGGAGAATAAATCGAATCCTTCAGTAGATATATATGACAACTTATACGTTTTGATCTTGAATTGATCTTTCTCTGGAATTGTTCTCTGTTGTCAGATGCAGTACGCTATTCAGATACATTAAAACGGCATTATTTCTGAAAAGTTTTGGAGAATTGAGTTTGTGACTATTCTTGTCGTAATATTTGCTTATATTCTGCTCTCATATTGTCGATTATTCTACTTGATTCGATAAACTTATTAAATGAAGGAAACATGAGAAAAAGCAATGATTCATTCAATGTGTTTTCTCTCTATCAAATGAGGTGTAAACCGAGTGATAATTGAAGAAAAATAATATGGAAAAAAAATACCTCTTGATTATAAGGCAATGCACGCTCATGATGGGCGTTGACATTGCTGAGCTTGCTGCCGAGAGTTCGGCGGCTTCCGATACGTGATGTAGGTATACATATCATGTATGTGTGTACGACTAAAGTTTACATCGAATTCAAACGGGAAGTGGAACTGTCCCCAATCGTAGTAGGTGTGAGTATTCGTTCGCCTAATTTTTCACATTCGCATTTCCGCTCAATCGAAACCAGGAAGTGGGTCAAATTCGACTGCACGATTTAATTACAGACAGACAGAAACCGGGGCAGGTGAAATTAAAACAAATATCCGCCCACAACAACCCCCATATACCAATTTTGAATAGCATGGGACCACGATATCTCGTCTGCCATATTGGAGCTGCCATTTCTACCAAAAATGACATAGATAATGCATTGTCACTTGAATTATGTTTACCTGCCGAATTTCAAATCAGACGATTAGAAGTGAGTGAAACTTGTAATGCGTAGCTCATGATGACTGTACATTTCAGGATCATCAAAAAAAAATGGCAATGAAAAAAGAGCCTCCCAATTCTGATTCTATTTGTATAGATATGCCAATGTATTCGGAATGATTCTTCTATTCTATCCTTCTAAACCGTTGACGACCACGGCTAACATAGGAACTAAAATATGCTACTCCGAACTGAAAATATTTGGGAACATCATGAAGATGTAAAGAATCTTCAAGCCTCTCAAGTTCACCGTAGATATGCCCGGAAAAACAGAACACTTCAATGCTGTGTTATGAAGTAGAAATTGGAAGGAAAATGGTTATAGAAAAAACCTTAGTTGTTTTATGAAATTCTCTTTTCTGTTCTCAGTTGGTTCTAGGAAAACTAACCACCTTCAATGAAGATATCATTAATTACATTTTCCAGAATGAATTTTCTGAAATTATTCACTGTGAATTCCGACGGCCCGAAATGAATGAATTCAATATTAATTTCGTAAAACCATCATGAACACTGTACTGTGGCCTGCTTTCAGAAGAACTGATGAATTTGTAGGGAACCCACAAACCGGACCGGGAAATACAGGCAATTAAGGGGAACTCACTGTACCGCTAAACTGGGAAAATTTATTCAGTAATAACGAGCTAACTTCCGTACGTTATCGCTAGTTAACAAGCTTATTAGGCATAAACTCAACAAGTCTCGTCTTGGTGTAATTAATCAAATGCCGGATTCGTTAGTTGTGTACGTCAGAATTGTCCTCCGTTTGGTTTCAGATTGTGACATAGATAAGAGAGTATTATTTCGTAGTTGTTGGTAACGATATCTCCTCAAGTTGATAGGTAGATTCGGAGATTGAGTAATATCATACACGGAGAAAAATGTATACACTCGAAAAACTGTGTTGGTATATTGTTGATATATTGTTAATAGTTTGAAGACCAAAACAACCCTAGACACATATGGCATCAGTACCAAATTGTTGAAAGAGTGTTCATCATATATCATCAAACCTTTTACTCACGTCGTCAATACGTGTCTCTCTGACGGAATATTTCCTTCCGTGTTCAAAGACGGCCAAAGTTCTTGCCATTTACAAAAAATATGATGAGGAAATGCCAGAAAATATCTTAAGTAATAGAAAAAGCAATCCTCATACAGTTCAGTGATTAAATGTATTTGATGTTCATCAATATGGATTGAGAAGTGGGAAACACAATGGATGCTGTTGATAGGTCAGCTAATGATATTCTCGGCGCTCTTGAAAACAAAAAAATGTTTTTAACCATCTTCACTGATCTATCAAAGTCTTTTGATTGGGTATGTCACGAAAAACTCCTGGAGAAGTTAGAATGGTATGGATTACGAGGTGTATCTAGAAACATTATTGAATGATACAAGGGAACTTAAAGTAGATATTACCAGATTTAATACCGACAATTTATGATTGGCACTGGAGAAAAAAAGATGTGAGAGAAGTATTGTGAACATAAACATGAATAATTGAGAAAACATACTTCATTCTGAACTCTGGTGGAATCGTATGTTTGATGCATGCATATATTATATCTTCTTGATATTACGAATTTTTTTCATCTTGGCCATGATATCAGCAATAGAGTTATATCAAAGTCAAAATCATTTGCATTTCCATAAGTCTCATTTCCTAACGTATGCGTTAGGAATGCGTTAGTATTTGAAGTGAATGTGCAAAGTGCCTACCACTTTCTTGCTGATAATATACATACCGATATTCGAGCTCTTTAATTAAATGATTCAACATGTGGGAAGTGATCAGTGATCAGTCTGATTTCCTCGGTGATTCTCCTTTTCAGATAGGTACTATCATCAGGACGATTCACCTAAACATTCGATTTCTGATCACCCCACAAGAATTGATCGAGCGGAGTTGAGTCTGGACATTTTGCTGGCCACTCAATCGCCCCTCGCCTGCCAATCTATTTGTTGAGAAAATAGTATCAAGTATCGGACAGTAGGGCAATAATGTGATGGTGCACCATGTCACTGGACCATATTACATCATGTGGCAAATCGAAATCTTTTTCCTTTGGATAAAAAGAGCCACAAATGCGGGCGTTTTGTTGCAATAACTCCAAATTGGTAGATAAATGAATCAATGAGTGACTAATTGAAATTATTTATTTATAGAAATATTTGAAATTACTCTTTTATTAATTAATTTCCATCGTTCTGTATGTAGGAAAATGAATTATTTCAATGGCAATATCAAAAGTCGGGCTCACCATGACGTACATATTTGTCAAAATTTGCCTAGTAAAGAATCAAGGTTGGCGTGTCCGAGCGATTTTTTCCAAATTGCTTCATAGATATTTTAGTGGATTTATTCCAACCAGCGCGTGCTCACTGTATAGTGTTCAGCTTTCCTTATAGGTAGGCATTCCACCAGGACCATTGGGGATTTTTGTTTGTTATCCAAGATAGATATTTCGACTGAAAATCCTCGAGGGATATCGAATCCGCTGAATATTTCATTCGTGAAAAATAAGATCGAACATCGAATACCAGAATCAAAGCTACGGATTGAAACCGATTTGGAATCATACAGGTTGGGGCAGACTCGCGGTTCATCTCCTTTTCCTCTCAAAAGATCCCACATCAATTCAGATCTCTAAAGGTATTTATTCATAGTACGAAGCTAACAACCCATGAACAATCATCATGTATCAAAATTGAATTCTCCTAGAAGTAAAGATGTATAATCGTGAAAATTGAAGTGAAAAAGTAAATCAAAGTAGAAAATATCAATACGAATAGCATCATAGTTGTCATCCATATCATATGTGGAAAATGTTCAATGGAAATGATTGAAGTATCGATTTTTCTTCTCATGCATGTCCGACAACCTGAAAATTGGTATGACGGCAAATTAAAAAAAAATTACTATGAATAGGCAAAGAGTGGGGTTAAATAATTTTCATATCCACTATTGAACTTGAAAACTATAATTTCAAGTTTAACACCGAAGTGAGACGTTCATTCACGATTCCTTTTTTTTCATTTCCATGTGTCACGGATTTCATGAATGAAACTGTATACAAGCATAACCAGCAACCAAATAAATTGAGAAAATTGTTGAAGTATTGGAGAATTACGGTATCAATCTTTCCTTGAAGAAAATACATTGGTATTATCAAATTCTAACATTGGTGCACCTTTTCAATCTCAGATTTCAAGATACTTCAACTTGACATCTTATAGAAGGTGTTCCGAAGTCAAAACATCGTGTACAATAAGGAATGAATCAACTAGAGCTCAAAAGAATAGTCAAGAAGAAACTTGCTTTCTGTATCTGTTTGGGAGGTATGAGGCGTCAAATAACTCGTCTTTTTTCCACTCAAAGAAAGAACAGTTGACGATAAACTTGAAATGGTTCATTTCTGTCAGGCCCAATTCTTCTTCACATCACGTACTGAAAATGCCAGTCGGAAACGTTTGTTTTCCGCTCATTACGTGAAATCAGTCATACGCATTCCTACCCTTTTTCAACATCCACACATTCATCATTCCATAACTCAATCTGCTCAACATGCGCAACCCGTAAGATGTGTTCAGAAGATTGGTTCAGAGATTGGTGTAAGCAACTTATTCACGAGGAAATGTATCGAAACTAATCGATCCGTATTTTCCGATCATTTCAGCTCGATCAACGATATTCACATCATAAAAATACATTCACGTCGACTTTGGATTCATAAATTTCAGCCAGTTTATAGAAAGTCCTAGGTCCCAAAACACTTTGCGAATGAAATTTGGAATCATTCAATTTCTGGAAATTCATTGACACAATGATTGCCTGTTCACATTTTGTACTAGTTTCCACCCCAGGTGACGAATTGTTTTTCTCATAACTTGCAATCTCGCAAACCCAGCCAACGTATCAGGTTCCTGAAATTGCTTGGATGTGAGAAAACCTTCCACTTTAATTATGTTTATAACTCAAATAGTGAAGGTAATAAAACATGTGGTGACGACAACCTTCTAAATGATTTTATTTGGAATCGTCAGAAAAAGAAGTACATTTGTAATACGATAATATATTCCAGTGCAGTGATAATCTTGCTGGGAATTATTATGCTTTTTTGTTCGTTCCACTGGACATCATGATCACTTCGATTCCTTCAATAATATTGTCCGTACTCAGATTATATTTGAATGACCACTGTACTCATTACTGATGATAAATTAACTCCTGTATAAAATGTGTCATTTATAAAGACGACTGTTTTGTCATTTTGACAGCGATAAAAAAGGTGCATCGTTTTTTATCACCGATAAAAACGCCTGTTCCTCTTAAGCGTCCACATCTAGTATGCTTACGTCACTTTAATGTCTGCCCTGTCAGTTATTTGAGCATTGTTGATAATTGATACTAAACCATTACAACATGAGTCGTTAATTTATCTTGCCAAAAAACACTCTTCTTTTAGACTCGAAAAACTGACATTCGACTAAATCACTCGACCTTCGGTCTCGCGATTTTGTCATGTCAGTTTTTCTCGTAAAATTACTGATTGGCAGAATTATTTCGTTACTAAAGAAATTTATCTGATAAAAAAAAGCTCTTGTGTTTCAACTGTTGAGTAAATTTTCCAATGAGACATTTTGCAAGGGCATTTTGCAAATTCCTTGCTGGTTACAGCCCTGAAAACCCAACATAACAAATGTAAAACGAAGAATACCTCGCCCTATTAAAGGATGCATTTTCATTACCTTCAAATGCTTGTTTCGGGGTCCTCCAAGCACGCCTTGGGCGCGGCATGGCACCGCGTTATGGATCCCTCGATTTATCGTGAAGCCTCTCGATGCCTTCAAATTTTTCTCAAGTCATCGTGGACATTTCCACAGAGAGTTTCTCGAGACGTGCTGATATTGCCGGAATCGCATCAGCTCCAGTCAAGTCAAGTGGACAAATTTGGGAGATTGGCGCGATCCAATGTGGAGAATTTCATTTTCCATCAGGGTCTTTAAAAATCGCTTGATGCTCCATCCGCAGCTGCACTATTTCATAGTTTGAATGAAGTGTGTTATCATTCATCGGAGAGATGGATTATTTCAGTTACTCTGACGTGATACGAAAGAATGATACACAGTGTGTGCCAGCGAAAAGTTACGGGTGCACGGAATGAAATGTTTCAATGAATCAGACCTCTGATGCAAATGTGGATTGCCCCCCTTTCATTTATGTGGAATAAAATCTTAACGATCTTAACATTCAGTTGGAAATGAATTAAACACGATTCCGAAACGGCTCCATTTATGTGGTCGGCTACATTATAAACAATTTGCTCTTTATAAACGTCATTCAAGATGCCTGCACGGTATTGCCACATTTTGCGTGGTTCCTCAGGTGTACGATTTCGGAGATGAAGGACTTATACTAATATGCCCAACCATACAAGTATAATGATGATGACCCCACAACTGGAAGAGCTTTGTCTCTGAGTAGTGCAGTTGAATTGATAAGAAGTGATCAAATGAGTTGTGACATTGTATCCTTCATAGAAGAACCTTTCGAATGAGATTTTGAGTTGTGAAAAGAAATATTCCATCGTATGAAACCTCTACTAGTTGCATACAAACATATTACATGAAGCTCACAGCAAATTCGATACAAGTTATTGCACAATTTGAACCGATTTTGAAAATTCAATTTCGACAACCAATTTTCGACAATTCCCCACTAGATGCACCCTTGTCCCATCGACTCATGAGGAGCATTGAAACAAACATAAGAAGAAGAAAGAGCTACCGATTCGCCTGGATGTGCGACAAAGGAAAGTACAATTTTGTCAACAGTCAGCTGATCACTGCTGATTGCCTCTCTATCGTTTGCTGTTATCTTCCGCCTTTCTATCACCAATATGAAACTCGACACAAGGATAATCCATATGTTCCAAATTCAAGGAGAGACATCTTCCAAAGATCTTACCCATACCTAGCTTCTCGACTATATAATGTCGCCCCGCATCATATTTATCAGGAGTAACGATTTATTCAAAAGGGAACTCAAAACCTGGATCTTAGGCTTGCCAAGACTACAGATATACCAGTACGTTGATATGAAAACTGTTTACTATCACAATGATATGCACAGGAACTGATTCACATCATCATTCATATAACGTCCCACCTTTTATTCATTCAGTTTACTATTTCATATTTAATTCTATCGAAATTGTATTCAGCACTCAAATTGTGAATAACCCACGCATTGGTATATCCTTCTGTGGGATTTATATATTCATTCTGTAATTGCCTAGTACAAATTGTGAAATTGAACTATGGGTATTTGCGAATGAATATTAATATTATTATTATTATTATAATTATTATTATAATTATTATTATTATTATTATTATTATCATCTCTGATCGCGAAATAGAGTCTATTTGAAATTTGTTCAACCTTATTCAATCACTTACCAATGATATGACATATTTTTATCTTTTCTGAATGTATCAGAAGAGGACAACATCATTTCGAACGAAGTTTTGAACTCCTTCCTTGACTTGAAAGGCTGAACCAACTAGGAGTATTTACCAATTTTCAAAAATCAAACAACAAGTGAAACTGAGTCTCGTTGTTTCAGCATACTCATGGATCAATAAACTTCGCTCAACAAACAGATTTGAGTGAATAATCTCACACTATCAACTCGATTCGAATGAAAATAATTGAAAATGTATTCCTCAATACAATGGCATGACACATCAAAATGATTTGACGTTGCCAACAGTCACGTGATTTTCCATTGCTGCATCTCCTTCTCATGGTCGTTTCAATCTCTCTCACTCTTTCTCTCTCTCTCTCACTCACTCTATCTCTATCTCTCTCTCTCTCTTCCTGAAGATGGCGCCATTATCATACAAAAAATTGCGTTTCAAAATTCATGATGTCTTACAAATATTTTGATCTCACTCATTCGAATCATTTCATCATGTTTATTTATGTTTCGATTTTGTTTTATTGCAAATTTGGTACAACTGTAGTTCTCACTGTTTTCATTCCTGCCACCCTAAATTTAGTCGAATAATAGTAACCTCTAGTGGCTCCTACAGTATCCGGTTGAAGCGATTTGGTTTGATTTCTAACCTTGCATTGGATAGGAATGCGCGCACCTGTCTTATTTCATCATGCTCACGATATGTTCCTTGGAGAGGACCATAAGTGGGATAGTGCAAGATGATTACATAGTATGTTTTTTGGGTAATCTTGCACTTATCATCACTATTATTTTCGATCTCAGGAACCCGATTTAAATAATAAAAACGTGCACAAACTTATATTTCCCGAGATATTCCAGGAAAAAGTATGAAAATTAACCTTCTTTCTTCGGCTCGTTTTGGGTAGGCATGGAGTTTCTTTCCTCACACAGGATATTTTTTATACCTCCCTTGAACATTCAAGAAGTCAAGAGGGAGGAAAAACATCCTCCAATTAGTTGAATCAACGTTCTTCAGCATTTTGAAGGAAGGTGGATCCAGCATTTTTCATATGGACGGCGCTGTCAAATGAGAATCTACGTCAGAATAGCTAGTTCTGTGTGTCAAAATATCACAGATGCACATTTGACAGCGCCGTCCATATGACAGAAGGATTCATCAAAGATGCTAAACAAGATGAATTGAACTTCTTAGAGGAAGTTTCTCCTTCTTTTCAGCTCCTAGAATGTACGAGGAAGATATAAAGAGTATCTTATGTCAGAAATGAAACTTCGAATGGCTATGGTGCCTACCCAAAACAGGTCGAAACAAGAAGGTTAATTTTCATACTCTTTCCTGGAATATCTCGGAAAATTTAAGTTTGCACAAGTTCTCATCATAAAGTTCGGGTTCCTGAGGTCGAAATACGTAAGTACCAAACAGAAAAATCGAAAAAAACCCCATCGCATGATAAGTGCAAAATTACCCTGTTTTGTACCTAAATCCAAAGAACCTCTAGATTATGTTCGTCCAACGCAAGTTGCTTGTATCAACTTGTAATGTGTAGTGTACGGATCTCAGTATTATTTAAGTTATTTATTATTTATATTTTATTTATATTTCAAGTTATTATTCGAGTTATACTTCTGTCTCGTAACCTTTTCTGTTACTCGCACGATTTATGCGTTGTTTTCGATGGAATGAATACATACGACCCTGGAATTTCCGTTGCGGCAAGGATTGAAGGTCGCTGAGCGTTTGCACACGATATGTACAGTGGCGGGAGTTCGAATTCTCTATTCATCAGTCAAAAACTTGTCAATTTCTGCCCAACAATACCGTCTGCACACGCTGAGGTTGCTGGTCTTGATCCGGTCCATCCTCAACTCTACTAAATGGACTAATTGATATATTATCGCTATCCCATTATCGATTCCCATGATACATATTGCAGTAGGTAGCCGAAAACGTCTGTGGGATCGGGATCATTAAAGGATCAATCACATGACTAGAAAATACAAGTCCGTCCATTCAAGTTTCATGAGGCCTCAATCCCACACGATCATCGGCGTAGCGGGAAATATAATTCAGGAAATCAATATTCATGAGTAAGTGAAAGATTTATCGGAAGTGTATCCACAGGGTATGTACGAATATTTCGAATCCCTCCCTTCACTTCCTCATTCATACAGTTTTTGAAAAATGTGGATACCTATTTTGCTAGTTTTCGAGAAATTGTGTATATGAGATACCAGAATGAGATAGACATTTTCTACACATCATTAAGCGAAATCAAGAAAGAGATTTTGTCATAACTCACTTCTGTTCTATTCATGCAACTCTGCATGTGAACTTTTATTTTTCTCTTAACAAGTTTTTCTTTTCAGTTCACATGCATAGTAGTTGCATTTGTAGGTCTCACCAAATCATCTTGTTTTCTTTTTTTGTACTATTTCAACCATTGTACTGTAATGTGTGCTCACTGTATTTTCCCCACCCTGCTTAAGGCATCAGCTGTAAGGGTAACTAAAATAAATAAATAAGAATTAAATGAATATGAATTTCGTGAAAATTTTCTAGTCATTGAATTATGATGAATGTTTGCTCAATGATTTCACCATTGCTCTTGTTGAATATGTTGGCTATCTGAAAATCTTTCATTTCATGAACGTTTTCACTGAATGTGAAATGAATCTAGAAGAATCTAGAAGAATTCATGAAATTTCCTACAGGCTGGTTCTTCGTTAACCCTTGCTTTGAAAAAGAGTCATCAGAAAATCTGAAGAACATTGTTTCCGACAATATCCCTAGAATCATCATCAAATCAAGAGTTCCTCTGTGAATGAAGCAGATTGATTAGACATATGATATTTGAAGACATGAGTGATGAGGGGAAGCTCAATTGATCGAAAAGAGGATTAATACAGTTTTCCATTAAAAAAAGGTAACCTCAATATCTGAAAATTTGCTTAGCGACATTGCCGATGCCAATAATGAATCTGGAATCATCAAGGACCGTTCTGTAGCTGTCAATTCCGTCGATTCGTCTCGAACCGTTTCTGAGATATGACGGTTTTAGGACTTTTGAAAGACTCTGGATATTTACTTATCACAACAAGTAAATGTTCACGAATAGAGAACATGAATATATCACATGACATTTTCTTGTTGTGGAAACTGTTTTGATGTATATGTTTGTCAATCCAAATTAGGTACTGGGAGTCTTAAAAATTCTAGAACGTATTTTTTACGACCACCTATGAAAACAGCGCTTTCAAAAAGGTTTTGTTATTAAAAAAGTTGCCCATTTCATTAGGGCAACAGGAAAGTTCAAAGTGAAACGCACTAGTGTGGAAATATTGAAAAAATGCACGCTTGCAGTGATTGATGAGTGTAATGTTTCACATTCATCGATCATGTAAAACATTACATTCATCAATCACATACATGGAAATTTCAGATTGATTTTGCATCCCGTTCTTTCGGGAAATGATGAAACCACGACCCTCCTTCCTTCTTCGAGATACTTCTGGTTATGTTAACATCACTTTCCTCCTTATCTGATTTCAATCTCAGTGGATATCATGAATGCACAAGATTATTCATTTGAGAAAAAAAATGCTCAGGAAACAATATCATTTATGACAATGTCAAACAACACAGGTGACGTTGACTCTGTTGAGTGAAGTTGGTTACCGAAGATGATAGCTGGAGTATCCGAAGGTCGCCGAAATTATAGCAATCCATAGGCGTCCACATTCATATCCATGAAATTGACGTAGGCATTGTCCCTCAATCTGAACAGTTTTAGAGTTTCGGCGTTCGAGTTCTCTTGTATTTTGGGTTGCGTGGTATATGTCGAGCGAACCTTTGGATACCTTTCGAATTCGAGGTTGCGTATGTATTTGTTGACATTTCAGTGAATGAAAATTGCCAGTGGGTGGAACTGAATAGTGTACATAATTCGTTGAAAAGCATATTTCATGCACTCGTGACATTTCCGCACTCGCCGCTATACAGCTAGTGCTAAATATCTACTCGTGCGAAATATGTCACTTTTCACAGTAGCTATTCAATATACTGTGATATTCATCGATATTTTCAAAGAATAAATGTATTTGCCAGCTCAAAACGCTGATATAATGTGATGAATTGATGAATTCCTGTTATTTATCTTTTCCAAATAACTAACGAGCTTTCAGAATCCTCCATTTCGTGCTTTTGTTATATTTCGAGAAACACCGCCCTCATTAGTTTGCCGGGAATTCGTAGACATTGAATGACGTTATAACGATGTAGAGAAGACTGGTGAAGTCACTGATAGTGTTTTGTTTCGACAGACGCTAACGGCATCTTCGGCTTTATTGGCATGGCAGTTATGAAGACACAGGTGTTTTGCGATCGTATTTTGCAGTTTGATCATTTGTTTGAGATATAAATTAAAAACACTACTTCTGAATCAATGTTTTCATACTGATCTTTCTGTGATTTTTGTGTCGCCATCTAATGATTGACATACGAGTGATTTTCCTCCTTTCCAGCTGTTCTGGGATTTACTATCCTCTTTTCAAAACATTAAAATGAATATCCCAATATATTTGTAAAGAGATCAGATTTATGATCTGCGCCCAAAATGTCACTGCGCTTGGAATCCAATCTTCAGATACCTGTAATAAATCAATCAATCAAAATTCCTACTCATTTTGATGCAGTGGACGTTTCGGGAACCAATCTGCTTTCGTTTTCAACACAATAAATAATGTTTCTCTTCTCAAAGTTCGCAATTTTCTTCTTTGACTCTGAAAAGTGAGTAGTTTTCTTCTTCGACACTAGGAAGTAATAGTTTTCATATAGAAATAATTTTGGATTCCAGGTGTTTTTCCTCAATTCACAATATTCATACTCAGTTTTGAGAGGTGAATGCCAAGTTCTATCTTTATCAACTGACCAAGAAGCAATATTATTGTCTTCGTTCATGTTCATGTTGCTCATCTTTAGTGATGATATTTTCAGCTAATTTTGACTTGTCGATATACCATTTCTTTACATTATTCTGAATTTCTTCATCCTTCAATGAATAAAATGCTGCTATCAAGTTGGCTGTACGTTGGAGTTTTAGAAAAATAAATTAGATGGCCTTCCAGTAGGGTAGCTTCACCATTGTTCTCTACATCGTCGACGTTATTCGGGTCAGTATCCAATTATTCCAAGGTATCCGTTACTACCCCCACGGTAATATCTCGGGTCGATCGATGGCAAAATTCAGTTACCAATAACTACATTTCTGTATAATGATTGGGAATGTGTATGGCATGCTGTAGTTGTACCAATCATGGCAGTAGCTGAACCGAAATAAATGTTGCGACTTGATAAGGTACGAAATATTTATTTATTTATCATACACCACTCAACAGAAACCATATCAACCACCAAATATCGGACTATCGTCCAAAATTTCGTTAAGTACACCTAGCAGAGATTTGAGAAGTCATGAAACTATTTGATTTTCTAATAAGAGGATACTCGTCAGATTTATCTGTTTGCATCCCTACTTTGTGATGAATAAATGAATGAATAAATAAATAAATAAATAAATAAATGGATGTTGAATATCACATTATGATAACATGTATTCGACATAGCTCAAAACATATATCAAATGTTGTCCCAACCTTTCTTGTTATGTTACATGGTGATATTGAAAAGGGTCAGATAGTGCTCGATAAGATCTTCAAAATGAGGTATCTCAACACTTCTCATCCCCATTCAAAATCAGGGGGTTGTGTTCACCCCATTAGGGGGTTGAATGAAAGAACGGAAAATTTTGTTCCCCTTCGAATCAAGAATCGACGGGTCTGAGCGATTTTGTCGGAGAATCGAGGTGTTAATTTTTTGTTGTACCACCCTGTATATAATATAGTATAATGTATGATAGTAATAGTGTGCGAAAGTATAATGAATTATTCATTCGAATACTCCATTTTTACTCAAATCAATACCGAAACATCGATACCTCATGAATCAAAGTTTTCTAGAAAAATTCATATGGAAAATACGAAATATTTGCATGAATAATATAAATATGATTTACATGAATTTTAATATGTTCACATAAAATTGCTCGAATGAAAATGAATATTTTATTTTCAGCAAAGCTGGTTCATGAAGTGAATAACGTAGCTTATTTTGAATATTTTTCTACTGCCTGAATATTCCACTTTTTGAATGAATTAATTACACTGTACATTCAGGATGTTCCTTGATATTGTTGAAAAAAATGAAGGAATCATAAACTGTTTATCAGTGGCCTGTATATTTCTAGATGCATTTTGGTCGAAGTTTTCGAACAAGAAAAAAATATACATTTTTATTGATGCCTGAAATAACTCTTTTCTCGAATTTATTGAAATTCGCTGAGTTCATCCATGGAATGTGAACATGAAAAATATAATATCGATCGATCATCTAGTGGCCTCCTCCTAGGCGTTGACTAAGCTGAAAATAATATGAACAATTAGTATTATTCTATCTACTTTTTATTACTATTTTCAGAAAATTATTTTCCACTGTACCATGGAGAGTTGTGATTTTCGTGATTCTTTGATAGGTTCATTTGAGTTTGCAACAGTGATCACCTAACATACCCAAATTCCATTTTCCTTAATAACGCTTTTCTATCGAGGAAATGTCGTGATGAAATCTCTCGACTTGCTCGTCACCTATAGCACCCAGGTTTTCTGGAAATGAATCCGAATAAGATTATATCAAATATATTTTCGAGGACATAGTATAGACCCCACAGATTTCCTATGAAATCATGAGCTGATTGACGAAACATTACCAGGCAGAGTTTCTGTTCTGTTTCTAGTGAGTTGCCCAGATATGTGATACATACAACATGATATGTCATACAACGTACAACAAATATATTCCTTTCGTCTTTTGCGAGCAAACCTATGAGTGTGGTGAAATTGAATATATAACTGGTGTATCACAAAACTGGATATAACTGGAAAAAATGATATCTTCCATAACATCTTTTACCAGTGTGAGTATTGATGGTGTATATCGATTGTTGGGATTGTTTCAATAATGTTATCAGTGACCTGGAATAATGATCACACTGTTGATATTTCCAATGTTGAAAAGAGTTGAATTTTATCACATATATCTTATTGACTCGAATCGAACTACATTGTGCATAGTCATTCAGAGATGATAAATGATTTATATATCAGATGATATACTATGTTCATTCATCCCAATTGCATGAGAGAATGAATCTTGAAACATCCTGCCTCTTCATACTGAGCCGAACATTTCCCCGGAATCAGAGCACAATCTGTGTCCGCAAGAAATCGATAACACCAAGTTATGTCGTTAAAATGAACTCTACTGAAATTCTCTAACATTTTAGAGGCGCCAATTTGAATTCCCAATTTCGACTCGGAATTAGCTTTCCTACGCAAGCTCATATCTGTAGGCAAATCGTATGGAAGAATTGCGATTTCTGAACCTACAAATGTCGTTATTCATAATTCCGGCCTTGTAATACCACTTCTTTGACCTTCGAACAAATTTTTATCGAGGTGATCTCACAGAATTTTCATTTAAAAATTTCGAATAAATGTGTAAACATAGTTGATGTTGAATATCTCAATTATGACCATAAAACCAACATCCAACATATTTTTCAAGATGATTTGCCACCTAAGTAGAGATAATTTCGCCTAGTCAGCGAGATCTGTCAAACTTCGCTCTACCAAACATCATTCATCAATAGAACGTTGTGGAAGTTGTGGAATTCTGTACCTAGTGAAGTATCATCTGATACTCACGACCTCCAAACTTTCATTAAAAATGCCTATAACATCCTCCTCTTCCATCATTCCACCGCTGGCTATCGCGATGTTTTTCGAACATTATAGGCTTTCCGTTCGTGTTTTCAGAAGATGAAGAAGTTTTTGTTCTTGAGAATTGTGATTGAAACCGAGAGCGACTTCACTTAACCATAGCAATCGAGGTGTATTTTTGGCTTACCTGATAACCTCAGTGGTTTCAGCCACAAAGGAATTTGGTTGGTGTAGATTGAAGCTACATCCTATCGAAACCACATGCTCAGCATCTTCCAGAAGATGCTACAAGATAGCAAGATAGCAAGAAATATTCTCATAAGTTCCAATATGGAGGGAAAATGCACTCGGCTTACTGCCCGAACATTGACGGAAACTTAACAATGGAAATAGCTTCGCCCAACTTCACGTGGATTTTGATCACGTCTTGCCACGCCTTCGTAAGTCCGTCTTCACTATCGAACATCATCAGATTGTTTTCTGAAGCTATTATATGGTCTCGAATTCAAAAATAGCTGAATTCTTCATTGAATCCAGTTTCTCACGTGATCTCTATTCGCTTTAGTGTGAACTATCTCTGGTTGAGAGGAAATACATCAGCTGTCAGACGACCTGTATACAAGTGAGAGAGGGAAAAGTAATTCTCTCCGAATGCCTTTTCACTATTCTATTGATCAACGCATTCGAGCCTTTACCATGCCAGACGGATTGGGCTATCAACTCAACAAGTGTGCACTGTGTGCTACCAAAGAGTCATTCCAGCCATAAATTCACTCCACTCAAGCGGCAGCAAAAACACTCTCCAGAGCATACTGTGTTTCCGCAGGAAATCAATATAACCAATTTATTTCCTCTAAGTAAACTTTGGCGTATGTCCCCATTAGTGCTTATTTCATCGTTTTTGTTCGGAGTTTCATCTTTCTGGCCACGAACTTCTCGTCTCTTGAGGGTATACGAAGAAAAAGGAAAAATATATTCTGCTGAGCACAGATATGGCTGCCACAAAACAGGAGCATTTTTCTCTTACAACTAGACAATTATCATGTCGACATGAAATGATGAAAACACACAGAGTTTCGTCGATGAATTTTTCATTTTATGCTCTGTCAATCAATCAGCATTTTCAGTACCTGCATAAAAACAAACATTCACTGTTTTCATGATAATATTTGCACCAAGCTACCAATTTTCTCAAGGTGGGTATTGTGGGGACGAGAGACCATGCAAATCGAATCGTAAAGATATAGTTATCTTTAACTATAGTTGTTTTTATAGAATCTTGCAGGATTCTGCCCTGTGTACAGTGAAACAAGTTTCATTTATTGCACTAGTGCAAAAAGGGAGTTACTTTCAGTTTGACATAACATGACATGACATGACAGTTCATTCATGGGCAGAGGCAATTGACAGTGACAACTTCTAGAGTTGAATTCCAGTTGTTGTCAGTTTGGCATCCCAATATTTTGAATGAAATGAATCAATTCGTTGCACTAGCATTGGTTGCAGGTAGCATGATTGGAAAATTTATGTTTTGTACAAAAAATATACATCGTTATTAGCACTGTTTACACAAATAACTAACCATTAGCATAACTATCTTCTCGACCAGATTTATAAGTTTCAAGAGAAAACTGCAGTCTGTGCTGTGTAACTGTTAGTTGACTTTTTCCATGTTCATTTCCTTTTCTGTAGCTCTCTACATTTGTTCCCTCGATATGGCTCGGTTTTGAATAATGAATGTCGCTTTTTCTTGGACTATTCGGTTACACTTTGGATGTCAAAATAGTTGTGATGACAACGATGTACAAAACACTGGTGTAGTCACTGATGGTGTTTTGTTTCGTCAAAAACGCTAACGGAATTTTCCGCTATAATGGCCTGATAGTTATGAAACTCCCCAGAAGATGGTGACATTTTTACAGATTTCTGTACGATTAGTTGACGTTTTGCGATTGTAATTTTGTAGTTTGATCTAAAATTGAGGAGTAACCTAAATTACTACTTCTGAATCAACATTTTTATAACACTGATTGTGCATTTATCAATAATACTGATTTTGTAGTCATTTTTGTGTCGCCATCTAACAACTGACATTTGAATGATTATCCGCTATAACGAATGAAATGCTGTTATCAAGTTAGCTGTACGTTAGAGTTCTGGTTGATGAAATACGATAGGCAAATAGGCAGAATAGCTTCACCAGTGTTCTGTACATCGTTGTGATGACGACGAAGTAATGTCAATTTTTGATCCATAATGGAACAAAGTTATGATGAAATCAATGTATAAATCGATTCGAAGGGTGTCATGGGGGACGTAGCTGGTGACATTTCTGTTGCATTAGGAAATCGTATGGATGAACTATGAATTTGAAAACTCAAAAAAACATTCACGATCAAAGATAGTGCCAGAAACAACGCTCGCTTGCATCTTTGGATATAGATAAATAATTCATGACATTATAGTTCCTTTTTTATTCCAGCGAGATAATCTCATGTCAGAGCTCAATGTATTTCTCCAAGTAAGCAAGCAATCAATATCAATTCATTCTATCTGAATGAACTTTCGACTTGAAGCTATATGAGAGTGCAGGAGATTAGTAGTTACTCGACAGTTTCATCTAACGAAGTCAGCTAATCAGACGCTTCTGAGACCGCAGGAGTCATCTCATGAGGAAAAGAAAATAGTAAAATAAACTGGGACATTTCATTTCTCATGTTATTACACTTTTTCTCTACATTCCATCAGATATCACAGAGGGGAACATTCGGTTTTTTTTTTCAATAGAATTTCGATGGCCTTGGGTTGTTTTAGTTACCTTATATTATGTATATCTTGCAGTTTCCAGTCTCTCAGTTTTACCTTCACAATGAGACATAGATTCCGACATACCTAATGAAATTTCATGTGTGGAGATAATTTTCAGTTCTAGAAAAGGGGCCTCCACTGAATTCCATACTTTTATAAAATAAACAGGAAATCTTCTTTCCAAAGAAAGTCACATCAACGACAGAAATAGTTAGTTCAATTACCCCAAGAGTTACGAAAGATTCAATTTCATCATTGTATGATTTGTCCAATAACTGATAAGTATCGAAATGAAATTTTCAACGGCTGTTAAAATCCACGTGAATCCATTATCGAATTCATTCATTTGGTATTGGCTTTCACCCTGAGTTGCCATTTCATTCAAGGAGAGCACCTTGGTAATGGGGATATAAATAAGTTACGACTGCTTCTGAAATACCAAAGCACAGATCCGAATAATAGACCTGAAAATTGTTCTCGTCCTCGAACGAGAATTTTAATTAATTTAATTCACCTTCAGTGATTTTTTATCCCACCAGATATCTCACGAACTACAGACATTTCCAACATTCCCAATTTCTAAAATCCATACCGCAGACATTAATATATGGTCTTGATTCATTTTGTGATATTCAAGAATCAATGTTTACCCTCCAGTGTGGTGACAGTGTTTAAGACAGCGACAGTGACATAACCTGGGGCTCGTAGCAAATTCATCACATGGAGTCCTCACTCGATGTTAAGTAAGAAACTCAACTAACGTTTAATTTCCTTCTCGATTAATCACTGTGTAAAGTACGAACAAACGATATTATTATAATTATCGTGTGCATAGAGCCATAGAAAAATTGAGTATCCAACTAGAATATTTTCATTTTTCAGCTTTTAATGGGATTTTCTCTCCTCGTTCCTAAAAAATAGAGTAGAAGTTATTAAAAATTATTGCAATATATTTGTAGTAAGGACAGATTTAGGATCTGTCCCAAAATGTCACTGCGCTTGAAATTAAACCTTCAGATACCTAAAAGAGAAATTCTCTATTGGTCAGTGACACCTTGTTTTTGAAAAAATTTGGAAATACAAATATATTAAATAAGAATAAAACCTCTACTTATCTTGGTGGACGTTTCGGGAACGAATCTGCTCCCGTTCTCAACACAATTGAAATATTTTTTCTCTTCGTGAAATTTTTTCAATGTTTTCGATTTTGACACTGAAAAGTGACATTCAAGATCGAAAACATTGAAAAAATTTTACGAAGAGAAAAAATATTTCAATTGTGTTGAGAACGGGAGCAGATTCGTTCCCGAAACGTCCACCAAGATAAGTAGAGGTTTTATTCTTATTAAATATATTTGTACTTCCAAAAATTTTTTCAAAAACAAGGTGTCACTGACCAATAGAGAATTTCTCTTTTAGGTATCTAAAGGTTTGATTTCAAGCGCAGTGACATTTTGGGACAGATCCTAAATCTCTCCTTACTACAAATATATTGCAATAATTTTTAATAACTTCTACTCTATTTTTTAGAAACGAGGAGAGAAAATCCCATTAAAAGCTGAAAAATGAATATACCACCTCCTCGAAGAACTTACAGACAGTATTTAGAATATTTTCGTTATTGTGAGGCTTTCAATTTCTCCGAAGACGTCATCTTTGTTATTTCGAGGCCACCTTTTGTTTTACAGAATTTTTGGATTCCTCTCATGGTCCTGAGTCAAATTCTTGCGATATATAGTCATATGCTACTCTCAGTTCTGTATATACAGATCGTCTCAACTCATGAAGATATACCCTTCATAGTTGGGCTTCCGAATCGAGATACGGTTACATTCTTTGCCTTGTATCATGGTTGAAATTTTTTTTATCATTCTCAGATCCTGAATATTTCATCGAGGAAATGTCTACACCAAATATTCACTAGCTACGTCCACATTTCAAGCCGATCTATTCATATAAACGTGTTTCACAAGCTCATCTCCGAATACCTTTTGTAAATTATGTAAATCCCGGAAAGATCCCTCCCTATGCAACTACGAAAGCGTGTCATTTTCGTTTTGGTACACATTCAGTTCCACTAGAGCTTTCAAAAAGAGAAGTTTACCGATGACGGGCTTTTTAGCACAACCGAACTCGTAATGAACATTTTCCATGAGTTAGTCACTGCTCATTTTATCCTCTCTCTCTAAGCTTGATCTAGTATTATTACTACATACAGTGTGGAACAGCCAAATGGAATAAATTCGACAACAGAATAAATGAAGGTGTGTTGGGAAAAATGCTTGGACACGTCGATTTGTATTTTTGTATACGCATTTTCTTCAAGAGAATTAAATTATATTTTTTTTTTTTATCTGTGGACAACACGAAAGGGAAACCTATGATGTTCGAGGAACATCGTGTTAGCCAGCGGTGGAATTTTGGGAAAGAAGGAAGGTGTTGGAATTTTTCTTGAATGTTTGGAGGTTGTAAGCATCAGGAAAGACTTCACTAGGCAAAGAATTCCACAACTTTGCCGTTCTATTGATGAATGATGCTTGGTATAGCGATGTTCGACAGGTCTCGAGCCTGACAGTGTAGGGGTGACCAGCTTGAGCTCGTCTGGTTTGTCTACTAGGAATCGCGTGTGGTGGCATGATAGATGATATTTCCGTTGAGCACCGACCGTGAAAGTACCTATAAAAGAGGCATAGATCGCCGACCTTTCTACGATGATCTAGAGAGGTCAATGATTTGGTGAGTGTTGCGTCATCGACTAGGCGAATAGCTCTCTTCTGAATTGAATCTAAGAGCTTAAGCGTATGTTTGGGGGCTGAGCTCCAAACATGTGAACAGTACTCCAGGACAGGTCGAATTTGTGCTTTGTAGATCATAAGCAGTTGCTGGGATGTGAAGTATCTCTTCGCACGGAAAAGAAAACCGAGTTTTTGTGAAGCAATCTTCGCAATGGACCTCACATGATCGTCCCATGAGAGAGCACTGTTGGTGGTGACACCCAGCATGGATATTGACGACCTCATAGGAACAGTGGTACCCGACATCATCAAATTGGGCATTGTGTGATCAGCCTTCTTGGTGAACATACAAGCTTGAGTTTTAGTTGCATTGAACTGTACTAGATTCTCAGATCCCCATTTCAGAATTCTTGTCAGATAGAGTGTGTCATGTGACAGTGGCCAATACCTTTCTTATTTCGAATGGAACACCCTGTATCTCATTCCATTTTTTAATTCTCACTGAAGAGCTGATTTCATCGATACACCACACTTGGGGTCTAGCGGAAATGATTTCAGAGATATAGGGTGTGAAAAATCGAGATTTTTCAACTTTAGGATTTTTTTTGTGTCGAAACCAAGGTGGATATAGGATGGTGAAATAACTCTTCAATTGTTTCTTTCCAAAACATGTAGAACTGTCAAACGACCTCACTAAGGCCGCACCACTTGAGTATAGATGGCGATACGATCGTCGATCCGGTGAAGTCAATTCCGCTTTTACTGATAATGACGGATACCTGACAGTGATGGATAGCTAACAGTTCAGTTTTTACATTTATGTTGAATTTCAAATCCACATCGTGTTTCCAGCATTTCCAAGATAACTTTCGAGATCGGCATAGGTGACGCCACCTAGTTTCGATCTTGGGAAGCCTTAGTAAGGTATTGAAATCCGACAAAATCAAGTAGGCGAAGGTCTACAACTTTTTCTAGTGGCTGGGTATAGGGAGTTGAGACACCAGTCTTTATTTACATCATGGTCGAAACTATTCATCATCGATCAAAACGGCTTACGTGTCTCTGTCTTAACTTCTGATTCACTACCTACTGTTATTTGATTGAAACGAAAATAGGATGGTGCAGAATTCAGAAAATGGATCATCCTGTATCTGTCCCAAAGAAATGTCAGTAGATAGTATATAATATATTATAATTTTTCATCTTATGTTTCTACCAAGAGAGCTATCGAGCCTCAAAGACATACCGTATAGAATCAACCTTTTTGGCTGTAAGTTTAAACCACGTTGTATTTGTAATGGTTTTTTTGTGTAATATTTCATTGAGAAAGAGAAATTATTTGACACTGAAACCAAGTCTATGTTATTAGCAGAAAGACTGAAACAAACTGGCCCGTAAGACATATTTTGCTTAAACTTTGACAGTTGTTATAATTTTCAGCTACAATCAATATTTTTGGATACTCTCGGTATTTTCATACGAAAAAAGGACTTCTTCTTCAATCCGATGAAACTAACGATTTTTGAGATGAATCGATTTCCTCTTAAACTGTTTGAAACAATGTCATTGAAAAAATACCAGCTGAACTCGTTCTTCAATAACTGTAAACGAGGTAACCGAAATACTAGTGATCGAGGTGGATATGGGATAGTGAAACAACTTTCCAAAACACGTATAGATCTGTCAAACAACTTCCTCTGCGACCTGATATCTCCCTCAGGAGTGGCATAAGGAAAAAAGATATATGACCAACTAGTGAAATTTTTACCAGCCTCTCTCTGCTCTCGAGAGATTGTCACGTGGTTTTGTAGTATATAAGTCATTGGTGTTTTAAATAACTCATGAACGTTTTACTTCTACTCACTATCATTAGGGGTGATATTATCGAGTGAAGGAACAAAATTGACTCATTCTTTTTGGCACTGAATATGAATAATCCTCAATTTCCGAGAGCGAGAGATAACATCTACCAGAAAAACGAAGTACTACTCACCGTGATTTTCGTTCCATCGGGCGTGATCGAAATTTCCAGGAACTCTCCTGTGATCTGGATCCTATTCTTTTAATGGTTCGAATATCGAAACGGGTCTCCAACATGTTGGAAATATTCATCAGAAACTAATGGCATCCTGAGTGACAGGTGAACCAATACCTACTACTTCTCTCTTGTATGTATACGGTACCTCATCGAGCTACTTACAAATCTCGAGTCATGTAGAGATTTTTTGAATATTCATAAAAAGATAACTAACAAAATATACTCACTGAATTTGATTCCAAAAATCCAATAATATTCCCACCAAATTTTGTTACTATCCCTCATTTACATCAGATTTCACGAGATTATCCTCTTATTCATCTTATTGGCAGAGAGAAAAAGTCTAATGGAGAAAATATCAATATCTCGGAGATTGAAAAACTTTTCCTGTATCATCAGTTCAGATCATCATCACATGCTATCATTTCCCAAGTTTGCTTGTGATAGCTGTCCGAAAATAAATGATGGATATACTGCCATCTCAAAAACCTTGAATAAGAGATAGCGAAATGATTGAATGGAATTAGTTCCCGAAGATCTTCAAGTAGACCGGTCGACAAGAAAATCATCATTTCAGTAGGTTGAAAAATAAGGCGATTATTGTAACTCATATTCTTCCTGAACCTCTTCATTTGCTCAGGAGGAAATACGATAATCCATTTATCCCGATGACTTCGATTATACTTTGTGATACAGGATTTCAGTTTCGTTCAGAAATCCTAGATAAAGTGAAATTCAAGCTCTCATGAATTTATAGAGGAAGGTTTCCAGACGAGTTTTCCGAAGGTTCTCAAACATAGAATAGTCTTTTAGGACATTGATAATTAGATAAATTCCGGAAAACTGACATGTGGAATATAGTAGTGTAGCTCAGATATTTTCCAATTGATCTAAATTCCATCTGTTATGAAGTAGTGATATCAGAGAAAAGGTAAAATAGTCTGTTTCGACTTGTGTAGTTTCTTCTTGGTCTGTATCCTTCCCGTATTGTTGTGAAAATTGGGCAGCGAGTATATAGATAGATCGTTGATTTCAAATATTTTCGACAAGTTACCTCTTCTATTACTAGAATAGTAGCCGTTCTGAAATTTTGAACAACTTCAGTTGGTATTCTGTTGATGATTCCGAAATACAAATAAATTCCGACTATCTCCCAAAATATGATTTTCAACAATTTCTCTTCATTTGAGCGAGTTGACGCATGATCTGACTGTTTTTTCATGAGATTTGACATCATTTTCTTCTCTAAATGAAAGTTGTCGATATTGTGACTCTAATCCGACACAGTTGTCAAAAAATACGTTTTTCAACTGAATGATCTGAACAAAAGAAATGAGAGAAACAATGTCAAAAAAAGTCACAATTGACAAAAAGATCCCTTTTATTCAGTGAACCAATTTGAGTATTGATCCATCTTGAATAAGTTGAGCAGATTCGTTTTGGCAAACAAATTCGTATATATTTTTCTTCATAAAATTTTTCAATGTTTGGTTGTTTCATCACTGAAAAGTGACAAGTTTTTGATTGTTGTCTTCTTTTCCTATATAATCAATACAGTTTTTTGAAAATTGTTCTTCATTTCTTGATTTCGTTTGAGTCAAGATCGAAAAATTTGAGGAAATGAGTACACTACCTCATTTGTATTTGAAGGCAGATTGCCTTGTTGCCTCTGTCTCATGACATTCCAGCGATGGTGAATGTTTGAATTAATTATTTGGGCATTTTCTTTGAACATCTGACAGAACGCCCAATTTTGATTGAAAGTTAATTTTTTGAGTGTTGCGTGAGTAGTCGTCATACTACGATGTTTCGACCATTCAAGACAATTCTGTGATATGACTTTCAATATCATTACTATTACTTCTTCATCGAGAAATTTCGATTCTCGATAACTCAAACGAGACCTTATCAATTATTTATAATCTGATAAAGAGCTTCACTCGAGTTTTGTTAATCGAATATGCATGTGAATCAAAATGGAGGATGCGCTTTGGTTTCCTATATAGAAGCTAACAATTTCTGTACGATCATGATGTTGAAGTGATATCATTTATTGGGCTCCAATTGAAAGAATATCTTGAGAATCTACGGAATATATTTCGCAGGGAATTTGTAAGCGATATCATGGCTTCCAATTAGGATTTGGGTGAATATGTATCTTGATAGGATCGCCGATTAGGTCTCTGGCTGTTTCGAAAGCCTTCACCGTATCCTCTATCCTGAAGTGATGCGTGATCATTGGCTTCACATTCACTCTCCCTGATCTCACCATTTCTACAGCGTCAGCATAGTCATTATTATATCGGAATGACCCCCGAATATCAATCTCCTTGATGAGCGTCTCAGCCAGCGGCAGTTTCATCTCCAGCTCGCGCATCCCCAAGATGACAACAACCCCTGCAGCTCGAGTAACTCTCAGAGCCACTCTCGTACACTCCTCTCCACCGGCGCAATCGAAGCTAGCGTGAGGCTCTTCGCCGAGGATCTCTAGCACCTTCTTGCAGATCTGATCCTCCGTCATACTTTCTTCGATCTTCAGAGTATAGTCCGCGCCCATTTTCTTGGCCACCTGCAGCCTATTGTCGAGCAGATCAGTGATGAGCACTTTGGAAGCGCCCCAAGCTTTCACAGACGCCATCATGGAAAGCCCGATCGGACCCGAGCCCTCCACGAAACAAACATGGCCCATTTTGACTCTGCCCAACTTGGCACCGTGAACCCCTACGGACAGGGGCTCCATCAGAGCGCCTTCCTCCAGGGTCATGTTACAAGGCAATTTGAAGCAGTAGTCGGCGTCGGAGCAATAGAACCTGGACAGGTTGCCGTCGATTGGTGGGGTGGCGCAGAACTTCATCTCGGGACAAAGATTGTATTTACCTATTCGGCAGAGTTCGCACTTGCGACAAGGCACTCCCGGTTCAATGGCCACTCTGTCGCCTGGTTTGAGGTTCTTGACGTTTTTCCCGCACTGGACCACCGTTCCGGAAGCTTCGTGACCGCACACCATGGGTCCGTCCATCACGAATGGGCCGCATCTGCCTTCGGTCAAGTAGTGCACATCGGAGCCACAGATGCCCACCACTTCCATTTGCAGGAGGACTTGGTCGTCTGTTGGCACAGGCATCGGTCGTTGTTCCAGTTTGATATCGTTTATTCCATATTGGACAGCGGTGAGGTTGTCTTTCGCCATTTGGTCCTCTTTTACTGATGTATGTTCGAAGAATTCGTGAGAGGTAGTTCCGCTAGTTAGCTGTTTTCGAGCATTGATGATCAGACACTGTGAATTTTGAAATTCTTATCATGAGCTGTCATAACTTGACAGATCTCATACTCCTTCAAAAGGATACGAAAACACCTGAACAGACTACATCAGTAATCCATAGTACTGGCAATACAGTTTGTTTGGAAGCAACATCGATAGTATCTATTTCAACCCATATATGTATTAACTACAATATTGACCAAACGCCATAAGAGCAATGTTAGAAAAGTGATGCTTCATTATATACGTCTTTCCTTATCTAATTGGCAACGATGATCGAGGGCGCATGCGCAAAATTCAAATTTTGAAACTTCATGTGTAATGTGTCAATCTCTTCAGTTTACAGGTTATGTTTGTACTACTTATCTATTTTCTCCTTAGATCATCCTCATCTAAGATTTTCTCTGTAAATAATCATGTTATTTGGAAAATATATATTTGAATATGTATATATATTGATGGTATAACATATTCTTTGCTTTGATATAGAGTGATTTGGTTATACAGGTACGTTTTTTTCAGATTGAATAGAATGGAGCAACCGATATTTGAAAAATGGTAGAAATCTTGGTCGAACTATAAGATAACCTCAGTATTGAAATGATGTAAATGAACATTCATCATGGAAGCAGCACATATCCGTGTGATAAATTTCTTACCGATGATATGAATTGGAGCTCTTGGAGTCGCAAAGAAAACAAATATGTACGTTATTTGCGGACATTTTGTGAAAAGTTACAAACTCAAACTACGAATACCACAAACAACAACAACAACAACAACTCTAAACTAACGTCTAAGCACAAACACTGAATAATCCAGAACCGAAAAAAAAAACAATCACTAACGCTGATTACGATTAATAAAAATATTCAATTCTTAAACATAGAAAAGACGACAGTTCAAAGAATCTGGTTGTTTGAATAATTGGGCTGCACAAAAAGTATTAGGTATAAGTATAGGTAACGACAGGCGTAGGAGTGAAACAACACTAAGAGAGTCTGTCATCTTCCACTTTCATTTTGGCGCATGCGCATAAATGAATCCTTGCCAATTGCACTCTTTTATTTTGACATCAGATAGGCTGTCCTTATTATCAATATTCGAGTTAATACATATATGTTTCAACCTAAACGAGTGCTATGTTGTTGAAGGGGGGGTCAATTCATCATGAATTCATGATGATAACAAATTGTAAATCTGTTACAAATGGGCATATTCAGTAAAACAAAATTATTCCAGTATTTGATAGTATTTGATAGTACTCACTCAGACTAGCATACTAGCAAAATCCGTTTTTTTATACACAATATATACATTTAGAAAGCTAGGGTAATTCATTTTCGCAACTTGCTTGTATCCATCGAACTTACGACCACCCCAAAAGGAATTGTCGAAATATTTCCATCCAATCCATTTCGGAAAATGATTTGAAACCTCGAATGATAGGACAATGGTAACTTACCTTTGAAATGACTATTGTTAGATTTATACAGCGGTTTTATGTTTTGAGTTTTTGGTTTTCAGTTTTAGATTTTAAGTTCCAAGAGTTCAAACGGTGGTTTTCAACATGACCATGCATACTTTTGTTCCAAGTTTCAAGTTTTGAACTCTGAAGTTTTCAACTCTTGAGACCTAAAACTTGAAACTCATTTTATATGCGCATGCGCGCGAACATATGGCGTTCTGTGATTTGTGAAATGTCAGAATCTATGATTCTGTTCCCCAATCAGCTCCTCACTCCCTAACATATTATTCTCACATTAACAATAAACAATTCCTCTGATGAATTTTGGAATTTTCAAATATTTTAAAACAACAGTCAATATTATCACTAATGACAGTAATGACACAAAATACCGAAGATCTTGGGCAATGTATTTCATGAAATGACAAGATTGACAGTTCTTAATACTTCTGTATGAATGAAACCATGTTCCTCGCTGCTTAAAACTTAAAACCTAACGCTAAAAACTAGAAACTTAAAACATAAAACCACTTCATAAATCCACCATATGTGTTTTGGTCATCAGGTTCAAAATGTCTCTTACACACCTCACTACGTCTCACCATTGTAACAAATCACCACAACAGGAAATAAACTGAGTTTTTGGTAGATAATGAGTACACAAACCTGAACAAATGTTTGATAATACCCATGATACATTTGTATCATGGATAATACCGATAAATGGAAACTTAAAACATAACCGATACTCAACAAATCATCAATCGCTGTCGACTGTCAATGTGTCAATAAGAAACTGCGGTATAGCCACGTTGACCACGAAGAATTGATGCATCTTGCTGATCCACTAGCTCCCAAAAAATTAACATTGCTGAGTCACGGAATAATGATCCTTTATTGATCAGAACAGATTCAGAATTTCAGAATCGTATCATAACGTAAGTTAATTGAAATACTTGTGTATTGAATCACATGAATTCAACATGGAATATAAATATGATGGACTCATATCACTTTTTGACAACACTGCCGATCATTTGGGTACTGATGATATGATAGTCCTGCAAATTCATGCTAGCATCAGAACGTTCATTTTGATATTTTCGGATTTCCTTCCACAGTTCACAGAGCAGTTCACGTTTAGTTCGATCAATTATTGTATCCACCTGTATTGCGTATTGTTTCTATCTGGTGTTGTATTGTATTGAACCTGCACCAATTGAGAGGAGGATGAATCAAAGCTTCTTGTTTTTGTTCATTCAGAGGTCTTGGTCAACTTCGACACTAGATGGGTGGTTGTAAGCAGGAGTATTCTTTGATATTCTCGCTCAATGTTCGTTCAAAATAATTGTATGGCGGTATTCCTGATTGATTACTTCTCCTTCATATATATCGTTCCTTTTATGAATGTGGTGGATTCAACTTCATTCCACGTTTATTCACTACGTGTTTGAAAGCTGGGCGTTACTGTTGGAAATTTTATGGAGTCATAAAATCTGCTACATTGAGAATTTCCGAATTCTGTGTCGCTATTGGCGAGGATCTCAATTCACCTACAATGACGAAAAATCGCATTGCATTCACCTGACAAAATTTTACATGAACTACTTCAAAAGGTACGAGTATTATTGGGGTATTTTCGGCTGGTTCAAGGTCATCGTGTCGACTATGAAATCATCTCTTCTAGATGAATTCTGGGATTTTCAAATTCGAATAATAGTTTGTATGGTATGATTTCCCTTTGGAGCTCTTGAATTTATTGCAACATTGTTGTATTTAAATTCACGTGAATATTTGGATGAGCAGATAACAAATGATATGTTATAATTGAAATACGATATCGCAGAATAATTGAATGAACAATTATTTCCGACGAGGAAATATGAATCCAATTATGATATCGATAACATCAAGCTACGTAGTATGACAGGCGATGATATGAACGAGTGAGCAGAAATTGCAGGAAATTTGTGATTTTTGAATTTGCCTGGATGTCAACTGGATAATCAATAGGAGTTATTCTCGTTATTTATGCCGAGCCTTTTCAATAGAAGAAAAACAATGAGCAATTATTTCAAAGATATAATATTATACAGGGTGTCCTTAAAAGGTCTTTACAAAAAGCTACCACATATTCTTCAGACCAAAACAATTCGATACAAGCAAACTTACCTCAGTAAAAAGTTGCTTAGTTTGGGCGCTAGACGGCTCTGAAGTTGAAATTTTCAAATCGATTTTGCTTCATAACTTTTGAACGGCTCATGAGATTTTTTTTCAAATTTGGTACGTTGGCATAGACTCATCGGGCAATGAAACTCATATCATAATCATAATGAATATCATTCCATGGGCGTAGAACTTGATTTTTTCAGTCAATAAACATCTAAAACTCCTACGCCAATGGAAAAAAATTAGTTTCAATATGAAATCTAAATTATTCAACTCATTCACTACAAAAAAGGTACTCTTGACAAAAGTCGATTCCTCTCATGGTTTCGACAAAATTTTAATTTTAGTTATTTAGAGCATAATTAATAATAAAACGATTAACAGATATTTCATGAAAAATGTTCAAAATGTTCACCATTTTCACGTATACAAAGATTTATACGATTATATATAATATTATATATTATATATAATCTTATATATTATATATATAAGATTTATATTCTCCACTAGATGCAACCTTGTCCCAACGATTTATGAGGAGCATTGAATCGAACATAAGGAAGAGAAAGATCTATCGATTCGTCTGGTTTTCCAACAAAGACAACAGACGGCTGATCACTGCTGGTTGCCTCTCTCTCGTTTGCTGTTTTCATTGGTTGGATACCTGCGCCTTACTCCAGACTCGAACCAGGGTCTATTTGAAATTTGTTCAACATTATTCAATGACTCAGCTCTGAAATGACATATTTTGACCTTTTTTCAATCTATAAGTAGAGCCATAGACTGAACAGGTCAACACCATTTCGAAAAAAGTTTTGAAATACTTCCTTAACTTCACCAATTTCCAATATTCAAACGATAAGTAAAGCTGAGTCTATTTGTTCCAACACACGTATAGATGAATAAACTTGAAAAAGAAATGGCACACTTGGAAACTGAGTTATATCTCGAGCAAGCATAGCATATTTTGTTGGGAATCAATTCGAGTGTTCTATGCTTGGAATCTAAACTCATTCGATCAAGAATCGTTCAACTGAAATCCTGTACCTCCCGAGTTCTGACTGTTAGAATATGGTAATACATTTAATTTCACTATCCTATGAAAAAATATCGAATCGGTACCATGGAACTCATAATATCATTTTTGATCGGGAAGAAACATTTTTTGCCTTCGATAATTGCAAAAAACGTAGTCTTAGAACAAACTGATTTGATCTACATTCTTCATATGGGAAAAAAATTCATGGGCATTTGAAATTCCGTTTGCCTTTTGAAATCGAAATCTTTCAAGCCGATTGTTTCTCATATATTTCATTATTTTTCATATCAGACCCTTTCTATGAATTATACATTTTTCGTTTCCTCATAACCTAATATGATAATATGGAATCAATGCGCTTAAATTTGAAAAACAAAATGTTTTAGCTCTAAACCGATACTGCCCAAATATGAGTCTCATTAGAACATGAAGTGAAGTTCCTCATTTTAGTACATTCTTTATTATTTTTTGGTGATTTGTAGGATTTTCAGTTTGATTTGCACTGATAATCATGCAACCTGCAAGGATGCAAAAATACAACCTTGTGTTATTCCGAAAAGTAATCAAACAAAAAAATTAATCTCGTCAAATGCACATAAAACGAATTTTTGTAATTGAAGGCAAACAATGTTTCTTCCTGAAGAAAAATGGATATTTCCTAATCAGTGGGCCAGAACTCGAAGAAACTAAAATTACCATCACTCACTTTGTAACAATTTCATTGTGCTTGTCCCGTTCCTATTTTGGCCACACACATTATAAGTAGCCAATAAGTTTAACATCCGTTTTTGGAGTCCTTTCACATAAGTTTCAATACAATCTGAAAAGCATATCTAGGTTTCAAGTTGGATCGTGATTTCCGTTCGAACTTCTTATCCATAAACACGTTTTTTGTTCTTTTAACGTATTCGTATGGTTGACAGAATGCAAAACGAATATGTTCCATGAGCTACAAACTGTATTTATACGTTTTAAATCAATATCGGTATGTATTCCCATCAAAGATAATATCCAGTGTTGTTCTATCATCAGGCTTCCACGTCAACAAATTGGTTGGACCAACTAGGACGGTAATTATCTAAACTGGTCAACAAATTGCGTGAGATGTTCCTAGTGAATTTATAGAAGTTTATGGAAACAGCTATTCATTTCATGCTAATGATAACCTCCAGCTGGGTAGCGGGGTAACATGAGAGCAGATTTATTCGACTAAGCAGGGTCTTAATCTGCAACGAGATATACTCGTCCTGTACCAAAACTGTGTGGACAAGGGTCGGGAAATCCTAGGATTTATTAGCATCCACCATGATAGGTTGACTGGATCTGATGAAAGCATTCTTAGGCATATCCATAGTAGAACAGTTAGGCAGATACAATTAGCCAAAGTCGCGTTATCATGACAACAGAGCATATCTGATATCCATCGAAGATTGGTATCATCTCTCGATATCTTTCAAGATTTTTGTATCCACAGCTCTAATCTGATTGAACTGATTACTGAAATAACACAAGATTTCTACTGAATAACAAATCTTTCCTTCGAATGAAACATGGTTCTCTCATGAATTATTGAGAGTTGGCAGAATGTATCCAAGTAAGGAATCCTAAGAAAGAAAACCACAAACATATTCAGAATATCAACATTCAGATCATTTGAGATATTCACAGAAGTTTTCCTGAGAACTTCACTTTGTGAAACCCATCAATATAAAATATAAGTTAGCAATGAGAATGTCCACAATCAAAGCATAGGAAGATAGAGATAAACATTGTCAAGACTATGATGTGTCGGAAAATCTCATTTTTTCCAAACCTCTGTTCGTTACACCCATTGAATTTATATATCTCATACATAAAGTAGGTACTTCAAAATAACTAAAAACGAGGCGACCTTCCAATAAATAATCGTTTTCTGAATATGAGTTCTCCAAAATATAATAAACGTCAACTTACAGTACGAATGAAGCTTTCACATGATGTTTCTATATTGAGGTACATATAAAGTCACAATCATCATTACACAAATGGTTTCAGTTGGAAATTTGATAGGTGTGGACACCCGCATCTCATCATTGACAATCAACTAGCAGCTTGATTGATTTTGATTTTGAAATACCTGCGAGAATATTATTCAATTTTGAGAATCAAAAACCTACCAGAAGTACAAGTATCTTACCGTATAAGTAATCAATTTATGAGTTACACTGTATTGAAATATTCATCGTACTATCTTATCATATAAATATATACTGAAATGGATACTCATTAACTATAATACTCATCAATAAAGGGCTCTGCTCACAAATAACCGTTGGAGAGTGGTGCTAAGATGATGAATATTAGATGAGATCAGTATCGGTAGTTAGAGATGGAACTCTGGTGGATGTCCGAAGTTGAGTGGAAAAACATCGTCTCACATGTTTGTTAGAAAATATTGATGTTCAATTATATCAAAAATAAACATATGCTATGATCATAGGGGGTTTCAATTGCAAATATATTCGAATCGTATCAACGTTCAATAGACATTCAAATAAATGTCAAAAGTACTAGTGTACATTTTTGGTGTTAAAATTGTGAAGTGTATTTGAACATTGATAGTAACTCCTCATAACTTCCATGCGAATGAAACTAGTTAGCTGGGAACGCAACTTGCGAAAGCAGGAGCATCAACATTATCCAGCATCACAAAAAGCATCTTCAAAGTTGTGAATTCAGATTCTTCACCATGAATTCCATTGCAATTCTGTCAGTTCCAGTTGAGAAATCATGTGACACATTGTCTCACCTCTGAGCGTTTCTAAAAATATTCAAATTATGGCTCTCTACAGGGTGTCCTTAAAAGGTCTTTACAAAAAGCTACCACATATTCTTCAGACCAAAACAATTCGATACAAGCAAACTTACCTCTGTAAAAAGTTGCTTAGTTTGGGCGCTAGACGGCTCTGAAGTTGAAATTTTCAAATCGATTTTGCTTCATAACTTTTGAACGGCTCATGAGATTTTTTTCAAATTTGGTACGTTGGCATAGACTCATCGGGCAATGAAACTCATATCATAATCATAATGAATATCATTCCATGGGCGTAGAACTTGATTTTTTCAGTAAATAAACATCTAAAACTTCTACGCCAATGGAAAAAAATTAGTTTCAATATGAAATCTAATTTATTCAACCCATTCACTACAAAAAAGGTACTCTTGACAAAAGTCGATTCCTCTCATGGTTTCGACAAAATTTTAATTTTAGTGATTTAGAGCATAATTAATAATAAAACGATTAACAGATATTTCATAAAAATTGTTCAAAATGTTCACCATTTTCACGTATACAAAGATTTATACGACGCAAAAAGTTGAGATGTACTTTTTGCATAGGTTATTTCTATTGAAAAAATAAGTAGCACTGGTTTTTTTTTTCTGAAGACTATTATTATCTGCTCGAAAACAGTGATATTCACATTCTTGGTTTCCATAGTTTCATCTGTGTTGATTTGTCGAGTTTTATTGACGTTGATTGTTGATATCGGACTTCTCTGATTTATCATGGCCGTACAATACACCAATGAAGAATACACCGATATGTTATTGGTATTCGGATATTGTCAAGGAAATGGTCGAGAGAGTGTGAGGGTGTATTCGGCAAGGTTTCCAAATCGTCGCGTACCAAGCCACCCAACCTTTGCTGCAGTTGAGAGACGTCTTCGGGAGACCGGTCATTTTGCTCCTAGAACTGGTGATTATGGAAGACAGCGTTATGTAAGGATTCCCGAAGTCGAAGTAGAAATTTTAGACCGTATTGAAGAAAATCCAGAATTGAGTACTAGACGGATAAGTAATGAACTAGAAGTTTCTAGGAATGCCGTTCATGAAGTACTAAGAGAACAATTATTATACCCATACCACAAGACGCCAGTTCAAGATTAATTAATCCATGATTCACAAAGTCGTCAGATGTTTTGTAGGTTCATTAATTTGCAAAGAGAAATGAATCTGAACTTTGGAAAGAATATTTTGTTCACTGATGAAGCCTGTTTCACGAGAAGAGGAATAACTAATTTTCATAATGAACACGTTTATGCAATTGAAAATCCTCATTCCATTAAAATAAACCATTTTCAACACGAATTCAAAATCAAAGTTTGGGCTGGAATAATAGGAAATTTTATAATTGGTCCTGTCATACTTCCACAAAGATTAACAGGAGACATGTATTTACAACATCTACGAAATACGTTGCCAAATTTGTTGGAAGATTTACCACTCCAACATCGGGTAGATATGTGGTTTATGCACGATGGAGCTCCACCACATTTTTCGGTGGATGTTAGGAATTTTTTAAACCAACAGTACCCAGACAGATGGATAGGTAGAGGTAATGATGCACCCGTGAATTGGCCACCACGTTCTCCAGACTTAACACCGATGGATTATTTTGTATGGGGTTATCTCAAGTCTACGGTTTACAAGACCCCTGTGAATACTGTAGAACAATTATGGCAACGTATCCAACAGGCGACGAATAATCTTACAGGCGATGAAGAAGTTATGCAAAGAGTACATTTCAACTTTTTGCGTCGTATAAATCTTTGTATACGTGAAAATGGTGAACATTTTGAACAATTTTTATGAAATATCTGTTAATCGTTTTATTATTAATTATGCTCTAAATAACTAAAATTAAAATTTTGTCGAAACCATGAGAGGAATCGACTTTTGTCAAGAGTACCTTTTTTGTAGTGAATGAGTTGAATAATTCAGATTTCATATTGAAACTAATTTTTTTCCATTGGCGTAGGAGTTTTAGATGTTTATTTACTGAAAAAATCAAGTTCTACGCCCATGGAATGATATTCATTATGATTATGATATGAGTTTCATTGCCCGATGAGTCTATGCCAACGTACCAAATTTGAAAAAAATCTCATGAGCCGTTCAAAAGTTATGAAGCAAAATCGATTTGAAAATTTCAACTTCAGAGCCGTCTAGCGCCCAAACTGAGCAACTTTTTACTGAGGTAAGTTTGCTTGTATCGAATTGTTTTGGTCTGAAGAATATGTGGTAGCTTTTTGTGAAGACCTTTTGAGGACACCCTATTGAGCAATCGTGAGTGTATAGAAGATTAATCTAAAAAACCTCCATCTCCAATGATATTACAAGATCATTCAAGATATTATAAGTATTCACTTCAGTTTGATAGATATTTTCGAATGCCCCACCACATTTGCTCTGTTGACTAGCTTAATTTGGTTGATGATCGAAAGTTTCATCTCATCTGGAACACGGAACGAGGCAGACGATATGACGACGACAAAGACGGAGACGCTTCTGCAACCCCATAACCTGATACCGACGACTAGCAGCGTTGCCAATGCTATTCATTTTTCTCCAGACATAATTATATTGGGAATGAATGAATGAAATAGTATTTCGTGTGAATTCTTCGATTTCGGAGATCAAAACAAAGCGCCTTTGACTGTTTCTCGTCAACATTATTGCTTAGTTGTGAGTAGATAAGATTATGAATGAATGAAAAATAAATTTAGAATGGATATAAAATCGAAACTTCGAAAGTTAGGATACTTACTGATCCAACATATTTAGTTGATGGTTAAATGACAAACTTATCAAAATATTTCAGGGGATGGAAAATCCAGCCTATAACCTATTCATTGATATAAATCAACGTTGATCGATTCCATCAGTTGAATTGATAGTTGAAAAGTGACTTGATGAGGACGTTTGAAATTTCAAATTTGAAAACCAAAATGTTCGGAAGTTGAAACAATATTTTCTTATAAAATTCGAAACCCTCAAAAACAACTGGTTGCGTACATGAGGTAAGCCTTCGATCCAGTTCTGCCATGCATGGTATAGGCTACAGTGGCTCCATACAAGACACTGATGACAATATGCTTATTATTCGCCTCCTAATGGCGGGTGGATGAAGCTTATGAGCGTGTCAATATTCGAAACGTACCTTCTAGACCAGAAATCCTTTTCTGGTAGAATTGGAACAGCCCACATCTGTACAAACAGGCATTTTATGTGTGAATACTAGAAGAAACATACGATATGAAACAAGGTCATATGCACACATAATTATTTTCGAGTTGAAAATAAGAATAAAAAAATACATACTACTCGATTTCTGAATGAGAGTAACTATAGTTGATAAAAAATTATATTTGATGAAGAAGGTTCGAGAATATAGAAAAACGCGCTATACTTGAATCATTAATAACGAGTTTCATGTGAACTCAATTTGAGCTCACGGGAAATTTGCCTCCTAATGGCAAATCAAAACGATGACAATGCATTGTCGCCACTGTCTTGTATAAAAAGTCACTGGAGTATAGTATGTGTTTCGCAAAATAAATTTGCAGTACATTGTAAATTCCATATTTTTTGGCGAATAAAATACAAAGCGATTTGGTTTTTATTCTGTATTAGAATATGTATGTATATTTATCGGTTTTTCATGTATATTATGGTTATGTCACATTACAAATACTTATTGACAGGTCAACTCCTCTCTCAGAACTGGATAGGTGTATAAAAAAGTTCAAACTAAACGGACATCGAATGCTGTTTCAGAGTTAGGATGGCAACTTATGACTCTCAACTCATTACGAGTTTCAGAAGTAGATAAACAATAAACAGTGTTAGTATACTGATAGATATCAAATGAATGTCTATTGGCATTGTGTATATTTTATATTCCACAAATACAGTGAGTTTGTCCTCAATACCCTTCTGGTCAATCCGACAGCTTTAGTTCGGAATTTTTGCTGCACGTTGTACCTACTTCGTCTTTCGAAATAAAAATGTTCGAACTATAAAAGATTTCGAATCAACTGATTCATATCGATATTCCTCTACATCAATCAACAATAATAGATGGATAGTTATTATGCCAACACTTTTCGAAAACATCTTTCACTGCATTGAATGAGAATATTGAAGTCAGTAGAGATGTATCTTTCATGTATGTCCGAATGAGTATTGATATAATGATCTCTTGTTCATAAACCTCCATGTGAGTGCAGGTATGTCGAATTATGTTCGATATTGCACTATATTGTCACGAGTGGGTTCTCATACAATCGCAACTCGAACTTGCTTGCAAGAGGTTTTATAAGGAAATTATAATTAAAGAATTTATTTCCACTTGACAAATTTATTCATCTTGAATAAAGACAATTCGGGCATGAAATAAATTTACCAATATTCCAGCAAGATACACCCAACTCAAATCAAGGTTTAGACATGATGCAAAATGTTTAAGATTTATTTTTTGTTTGCAAATTTGAAAAAACTATAGTTTACGGTCCAATGTCCGAACCACAACTGCCGGTTTTTTCTCTAATACCTTTTCATGTCCGTCTCGGTAGTGGTAATTGATTCAGCATAAAAACTAGGGTATTCACCTCGATTAGGAAAAATCCAAAACCAGCAGTTTCTGCCCGTCAGCGACTTTACTTGAATAATAAAATTGAAATCCGAACTATAATTTCCTTTGAATATCGTAATTCTCTACTGATATCCTGTGAGCTAAATAATTCTACGAATATGATCTAGACTAGGTTATTGTACTGTTCTTAAATGAAATGAGATTTTCAAATATTCCCAATAAAATTATTTTAATTTCGATTCATTCTTGACAATATCTTCTATCTATCAAAGTGTGTAATTTCTTGATTCAATTTATTACGACTGAACAGTGGAATCTGAATAATACTGTCTCTTTCGTTCGGTGAGTTATCACTTAGAGTATTGGCAACACTGCGGCCGAGCCACAGGTAGTTCCAGTCGGGGTTGAGACCTTCACCGTCGTTCCCGGCGTGCCCTACTTTGCTATTTTTAGGCCATCCAGTTCGCCCTGTTTCTGCCCGAAACGGGACAAGGTTGCCAATTGTTGCGCATTCGATATACATTGTGTAAATTGTTCACATGATCGAGTCCCCAAGGCAATGTAAGGATACAGGATAGTGAAACAACTCTTCAATTGTTTCCAGAACATGTAGACCTGTCAAACCGCTTGAGCATAGATGGCGATACGATCGTCTTGTGAAGTGAAGTTTGTTAATGATGGATAGCTGATTGTTCAATTTTTGCATTCGAATTGACTTTCAAAATCTAATGGTGTTTTTCAGAGTTTCTAAGTTATCGAGATCAGCAGAGGTAACACCAGCTAGTTTCGATGTTGAGAAGCCTTAGTGAGCTATTGAAATTCGACATGGCAACATCTGAAATATCAGTCCCTTGTCACCCTGCTCAACGCAGCGTGATCCATTCCATACAGCATTTCCCATTGTACAACACAATAGAGGTGGAAAGCGTATTTGGATTTATCTCCATCGTAATCACCGGAACATACAATGGATATTGTATCAATAAAAGCGATTTTTAATTGGAATATTCCTATACAGAATGGTGAAACATGTTTTGTATGTCTATTGGAATAAAGTTTATCTGCTATACAGGGTGGCCCAATGAAAACGAAACAAGGCATGTATTTCACTGAGAGATCAAGGAATTGACATTAATATCAATGATTCTTCATGTTATGTTGGATAGGACAGGGTCTGAAAAAAAACACATGAGGCACTTCTTAGATGAACATCGTTCTAACTACAATATGAGAAATAGTAATAAGAGGAAAAAAAGCGTTACTTTCAATTACTAGCCGATTATTTTCATGAACGTGTTTTCTCGAGAAATACTGCATTGAATTCCAAAGAAAAGGAAGCGTTGGTAAGAGATTTCGATCACCTTCGAAATGAAGTATCACTTGACCCCTTGTCCCATCTCAGATTCAAGGGTTGGAGCTCACCTCTCCGAGGGGTTTGAAGTGGAAAAGTTGAAAACATGCACAAAATATTTCCCCCTCGAAATGAAAATCAACCGGTTCGATCGTTTTTTTTTTCTGAGAACGATAACTATGTCAAATCGGCCTTGTTCCGTTTTCATTGGGCCACCCAGTATATATTCTCATTTCGCGTATGAATTGTACAACAATATGGAAAATTAGAGGCTCCTGGAGAAAATTAAACTCCTATATATATATTGAAGAACGGAAATCGCCCTTTGAAAAACTGAAGTAACGTGAATAATACCGATATATATTCCTGAAGAGCATATATTCGATGTCATCCTACCTATTTATCCCAAAAAATCTCATTTCCCAATTTTGATGGCCACCATGTATGTTTATGGTGGTAGCGATGATGAGATCCTTCGCCATATTCTTGACTTCGTGACGAATAAATGGCGGAGGACTGAATAAATTCGATTCACTAATATTTGCCAGATTTACGAGTTTCAGTCGTCGATATTCAGTGAGTTATCAAAAACTTTTTCCTATACATTCAGGATGGAAATGTGAAATTTTTGTATATCTTCCAAAATTTCATTGTACAGAGTGAACGCCATCTATATTATTGTATCTAATACAGAGAACTGAAACTTGTGAAACGGTGAAGAAAACATTGAGAATCTAAAAAAAATTATTTTGTTATTGTGAAGCTTTCGGTTTCTTTGCAAGTGACGTCCAATTTCCATTGCGATAAGCAGAAATTCCGAAATAAAACAAGAGATCCTTGAAAACCCACAAATTCATCGAAGTTTTCAAAAGCGTTTCCCTATAACTATATGCTTCTGTGCATCTTAGATCTCACAAACAACCAACCCTTATAAGAAGCGTTGATACTAGCTTGAAATTGAATTCGAATCCTCCAAAAAATATGCGATGTTACACGACAAACAATTACGTGTCAAAATATCGTTTCAATCCCTGTATCCAAAGCTCATCAGAAAGTTCAGATTTGACGAGATTTCCAAAATGACACTGGAAACATCCACCTATCATACATAAAATGTAAAAATACTTATACAATATCAAAACACAGAACGAAATAAAACATGTGAACTACCTTCTCCAAAAGAAAAAAATCATACTGGGTACAGCTTCGGAAACCTTTACGGTGATCCAATCGTTGCAGTCTATTCACGTGATGAAAGCAGGAAGTTTAATATTTCTCAACTTATTGCCCGGGAATTTCCGGTGAGCGGAAAGGATGAGAAGTGACATAATTCCGGGGAAATCCCGTTCCGGGTTTTCCAGAGGCCTCGCTAAACCATCGAGAGCGAAATTTCTTATAATTGGTCAGAAACTCCAACCTCATATTGGGAAGGATATTCATCTGCAATTGAACCATATACAGTGTGAACTTCAGGAATTATTGTCAGTCATAGACATAATCTTCCAGGAATCCCATAAATGCATATATATGAAGTCGATTGTCGAATATTATTTCACTAGTGACCTTTGTTTAGTAGACTGTGCGAGATGAATGATTCATTAGAATTCATATAAAAAAGGCATGTGACTTTCCTTATATACATATAATTATAGTAGTTTCAATCTGTTGCTGTCGTAAAATAATTCGAGGATATTCGTTACATGAAATGACTCATGAAAACTCTTCCATCTACCATTTTTTCCTTCCATTGGTATCAACCGTACTCATTTTGCCACAGAATTTTCAGATATATGGCTTATATGAGACAGCAATGTCTCATTAATACCACACCCAGTCACCATTTTAATCAAATTCAGCTGAATCCATCTACTTTCGGAAATACCTCAAATCATAAAATCTTCTACGACACCGATGTAGCCTCAATTTTTTTTGTCACAAGAATCATTCGAGTACATTCGCTACATGGAATTGGTTAGAGAAACGTATTCACCTTCGGAAATTCAATTCCTCAAATTGCATCTTGTCTCTTCCAGAGAGTGGACTAAAACCCACAAATTGACCCTACTACGAGATTTTAATACTCTTTTTCCAGAAAAACTCCAAGCAAATAACCTTTCTTTGGAACACCTTTTGAAGTGGTCCTAATGAATACATAGTATGGAATCTACGATTCTGAAAAGAGTAGAGCAGGATAGAGATGATGGATATTTATATAAGTTAGAATTGACTGGAAATATAGTCCCTTGCATAACTCATCTATTTATATCTAATAAAGTGTGAATCACAGGTTGATATAACTTTCAAATACTGGTAGTGATGATATCATACCCCAAGTTCGCTCATCATCGATATCTTGTTGGAGAACTTCATTTTGATAAAAAAGCTAGTTCATGCTTACACTCTAAAAAGAATTAGGCAAACCGCCAAACACGAATTCATACGTTGCTATTATGTCTAATTTTCAGATGACAATCGAAGTATGTCAATATTTTTGAAGGTGTGTTGCAGGGAAGTATTTTGGGACCCCTTTTTCATAATTTATATTTCAAATAGTAAACAGATTTCTGAAACCGTTTTTCTCGGAAACGGCTCCTCTTATCGAGATGAAGCGAGGTGAGTTTTCTTGAGTATTTTTGTAGGTTTTTCAAAAATTCATAACAAGTTATCAAGTTTTAACCTTTTTCTCAAGGTCAAGGACAGTTAACGCTCTTTGCCTTCGAGTAATTCGAGTCTCATTTGATCAAAGAATGCAGAGCAACAACAGTACTGAGTGTGCCAAATTTGTAAATTTTTTTGAAGATTTTTGGACATCCTTTATATAACCCTGAGTACCCATATCAATCAGTGTATTCATCATAGGTAGTTTTTTGTCTCACAAATTTTCTTCATACTTATTCGTAACACTCAAAAGTCATGAGATGTTAAGATGTTTGAACCCTCAAAGTAGTTTACATGGTTGTCCAGAAGTATCAAATTTCGAATTATTTTTATATTAGCCTGTTAGTATTAATTTGACTCAACCTCAACTGAAAAATAGTATATATAGTCCTCGTCACCTTCATTTCGACATTTTCTGTCATCATCAGCAACGTGATTGTCAAGACTCAATGTCTTTTCACCTAATTCGCACTGAAAGTTGAATACACAAATCAGAATTTATTCATTCTTTACGTTCTCCGTGAACGCAACAGCATCACCCTCAGACTGTGACGGATACATGAGTCAGCTTCGATTTTTCCGGAACGCTAGCGCTATGTGTAGTCTCACAATCTAATTGCCGTACACACGCAGTTGCCCAAGCAAATTCAACCTCTTTCGATGAAACGATGTACCCGGTTATTTAGCTGGGCGCCTGTTAACTCTGTTTATATTGATTTACTGAAAAGATGCATACAAGCCAGAGGCGGTCCCCTGAAAACCGGTTTCGGCTGCAGGTGAATTTTCTAGAGTAGGGTAGACTCTATTCGACCATGATAAGTATGAGTAAGTCCGGAAAATAGGGATTTTTTGGACGAATAGACGAAATTCTAGGACGAGACGTAGGCGAGTCCTGAAGTCTGTGAGTCCAAAAAAACTATTTTCGGGTGTGTTGCGTACAATATTTTTTCGGCAACCGTGTAGAATAACAAATCAATATACATATCATTACACAATATACAATATACACAATACACAAAACACAATACACAATATACAATATACAAATCATTATACATTTTGATTCTTATTTGTTTCAATTTGAACTGAACAGAAACTACCACATATCGACAGAAACATTCTAATCCATATTAATATTTATATTAAAATTCAAGCAGTTGCTAATATTGAAGGGATTCAATTTGTTCGAAATTCTTAGTATATTTAAATTCCTTTTGTTGAAGCCAGAACAAGAAGTTTCCGTTCCACATTGATTGTTTATCTGAAAGAAAAAGCGTCGGGGAAGTAGGTACATCCCAGACGGTTGCCGAAAAATACAATTACAATAATTCTATTACAAGTTCTTATCAAAATATCAAAGAAAATAAAACAAAAACAAAAGTTCAAGAATACAGATTCAAATGTATTCATAATTAAAGTACATTTAAAGGAGAATAGCAATTTAAACTGAAGAACAGAACATAACATCAAAGTCTCAGCGACTTAGCTGAGATCATGTAACTATCATTATCATGAACTTTTCTATCACAGATTCAATTTTTTTGATTTCAATCTTGCCTGAAGCCTCAAATCAAAATCCTACGAGAGTGACCGAGTGACCTTCTTCCTAAATTGATCAAGGAATTCGAGAAAAATGTCAATCTGAAAAAATCTTCAGTGGCGTAGAAAGTGGGGCGGGAAAAGTGTAATAACCCCATCTATATCTACGCTACTGCACATTTTTGACAATACTAGCCTCGAGTAACGAGTATCCGTTTAAGAAGTACTGGTACCAAATCTGATTGCAAATGCTCCAACGTAATTAGAGTTGTGGCGACATGAAGATTTTTAAAACAGAACTTTGAAGGGCTGTATCTCCCTTGGGAAGCGTTTTGTTATAAAAATGTATTATGCGAGTCGACACAACAATGAGAGAAGTTTTTTCCTGAGGTTGTATGCAGACAGTTTCGAAAATGTCCGAATGGAAAGACTCTTTGTTCTTTCGAAAAATTTTATCATCATTTTCAAGACATCTGAAATGAAGAAACGAATTGATGAACAATTATCGATAGAAAAAATTATATAAAGGCTTACAAACGTGAGCAGTTTTAGAAAAAGTCATAACACCACAACATCATCAAAATGTTCAAGTGAAAGACATCCATTTGAATGGAATTTATGGTGAGGCAAGTGCCTCCCGCATTCTGTGATTTTACAAACCAAGAAGGCATAACTTGAGGACTTGCAGTTCTCTTTTCGATTTTGATATCGAACTAATTCTACTCCACAATGAACACTTTTGTGTGTCGTCACTGGAAAACTCTGATAAGGACTGCCTTCCGAGTACAGCATTCTGATTTTTTTTGAAAAATAATGGCAATTTGATGATTGACAAAAATTGATATGGTCCACTTAGTTCTTTGAGCACTTATTCACCAATTAGGAGCAGGAATAAAAAATCGAAAACTGGGCTTGTTTCATCATCAACACAACTATTTTGACCAATCAAAAACGTGTATCTTAGCATGAGTGAATTAATCGTTGGTAGTTATTCATCGTTACTCATATTCTTATAGTTGCCGAAGCCCTTCAGAAGCTCCGAAGGGCTTGTCCGAGTGAAGAAATAATATTATATAATATTATGAAGGTCTAATATATAATTTTAATGTGTTGGCTTTCCCATGTGGTGTTATAGCCGAGGTGCTATCATCTTTGGTACGGAGAGGAAATGAGCTGGAATTGAAATTCCTTCTCACCCGAAGACTTTATCGAATCTTGGTATCATATGCCTTTTTGAAAACTGTAAACGTTTTTCGTACTGTAAGGTGTTGATTGAATATGATTTCCAAAACTATGAATGAATGAACATTGTCTATTTCCACCCCCACATGTACTACAAAATTTCATAAGCCCACTCGTGGGAAATGAATGTCATTTCATGCTCATCGTACAATGAGCGTAAAAGTAAAAAATGTGTGGAAAAGTAAAAATCGTGCGGAATAGTGAAAATCGTGCGGAAAAGTAAAAATCGTGCGGAGAAGAACTTTTGAAACGAAAAATCGTGCGGAAAAGTTACTTTTCCGCGCGCTCGTAGGAGAAGAATATTCGTGGATAGGTACAGACTCAACCCTTTGAATAGGTATAGTTTATTATTCTTTCAGATTTAAGATCATTACAAATAAGATACGTCATAATAGGTTACAATCAGAATTATGTAAACGTCGGAGACATCAAATGATACACCTATAGACATAGATAATAGAGCACTGATAATTCCTGGTTTGTGTAAAATACATTCGAAGTATCGCGTATCTTTCTTGAGGCTATGGAAATTCGAGTGCTTCATAGTTTAAATGATAGGAGTCGATAATGCATGTAATTGCGGACGTCAGAAAATGTGTGTAATGATTATTTGTATCTTCATGAATTTTTTTTTAAATCAATTGATATATTTTGCTGGATTGATATAGATGAAAGTTAACGTCATCATACTCAAAAATAGGATAGGAGCCGTTATGTCTTGCCTGGAGATTATTCTTAACGCTTTTTTTGCAATAAAAAGACTTCCTAATAGAGTACACTGTTTCCTCAGCCGAGGATTGTCTTATAAGAAATTAGAATAGAAGTATTGAAGACGACATAAAATATGCTGACAAAAGGCATGCTCCATGTGAGTTTGTTCACTAGAGTGACCTCAAGTTTTACACTGTCATCATTTACCTCTGAGGTATTCGAGGATGTATTTGTATATGTTGTGTTCAGCTCTTATTCAATTCAAAAGATTATTTTGGATCCCAACCAAGTTAGTTTTGTCCTGTTCCAGATTCATATTGGTGAGCAGATCAGCTAATTTCGACTAGAGCCAGTGAGAATTCTGTCATCAGCAAAAACCATGCGAAAACCAAGGGTACACATCTATTATTGAGACATAACGTGAATAAATCGCAACACCATCATAGGCCCATATCAAATGTTCGTGTACGCCCTTGTCTATCTGAATAATTCGATGAAACCATATCTGCGGCATGTCAACAATTCAGAGCAATTTCAATCTCTCCACTAATTTGGAATTTTCAAGAGTGAATAACTCTGATATTGTGTATTCATACGTATCTATAGAGTTCATATCCATGAAAATGAACAGCATTATTGGAATACCTTCCTCAACTTTATTTGAGCCTGAACATTCTCATCGTGGTGGATAGGCTTGTAGATAGAGTTGTATATAGGGTTGTCTAAAAAAACGGAATATCGTTTGGAGCCGAACTGTATTTCAGTGGATACTGAACATTTTTTGAACATTTTTTCATACAAATCGACAGGTCTTACATGCAAATCCATTACATGTAGTTGAATTATCACATGATAATCTTTACAATTTTAAACGTTCACTTAGATAAGTAGAAATGAAAATATATATGAATTGACAAATTTTCTGAGTAACAGAGTGTCCCTGACTTGTAGGGATTTTCTCATCATCTTTTAGGTTCAAGCGCGGCTACAGTTTGGGGCAGATGGCGGGTCTGTCCTTACTACAGGTATATTGAAATAATTAGTAACTTCCATTTTATTTTTTATAAACGGGGAGAGAAAATCCCACTGAAAAGCTAGAAAAATGAATGTACCACCTCCTCGAATAACACAGACAGTATACTATCTTCATAATTGGTGACTTACCATGTCAGAATTCTATGATACTTTGACAGAATACAGAGATGATATGCCAAAATAACATTTAACGTAGTAAACTTCCGATTTTTTGTACAACCTATACTTGTCATCGAAAATGAAGAATTCAGTGCACGAATGATAAAAGACGACCGTAATGGAAATTTCACTGTGATCAAATTGATTCTTTTGCAATAGCAACATTCATGTAACTTATTTTTCTGAAGACCGGCACGAAAATTTATGTTGCACGAGCCCGATAACGTTCATGAAGTGTCACGTTTTTGTACTTTTCTATTTAACTCACTCCGAGGCCATATTTCTTTCCTTCACAGCCGTTTTTGTTGAGACAGAATTATAAATTTTGTGTTTTCTTTGTACTTTCCGTTAAATAGAATAGAATAGAATTTTATTCAGTATTAGGGACAAAACATGACATTATGTTTAATACAAGTCAAGTACATACAGTAAAACACAAATAATGATAAAATCAAGAGGCGTCTGAGAGATGTAATACTGGTAAACAATATTAGGTTATACAGAATTTCCTTATCTTCCCTTATTGTGGAAAAGGGATATACTTGCTTCATTGATATCATCTATTTCATAAGGTTCTATTGCAACTAATACTGATTTTATGCTTTTTTGAAACTAGTGAAGGTTTTGATTTGTTTGATATCGTTTGGAAGCATGTTATAGAACCTTAAGCACTGATAAAAACTACCTTTCTCAAAAAGGGATGTCTTATATAGTGTTTCGTATTCAGCCAAATGGAATAAGAAAGTCTCTTATTTTTGTCTTAACCTACATATAATGTTGCTTAGATTAACTTCATATAGCCTTGACAGATGAATAACTATTCTTCAATTCATTGGACTTTATCCATGGAGAAATAATAGTTAATTTGTATTCCAAAAAGAACTCGGAATTCAGGAAATTTTCACTGTCAAACTTTAGATAGACAGTTTATTATTCTCTCAGAATGGAAGATACCTCGATACGCATTCGGGTGTCATAATGACTCCATTATAGAGCAAAATAAAGAAGAAAATAAATGCAACCAACATTTGAGCTATTTAATACCAACCAATGATTGTGTGATCATGAGGAAAGGAAATAATTATATAATGTTAAATTTTTCAGCACCAAAACAAGTTTTAAGATTCTGCAAACAAGCCGTATAAATAATCTAGTCATCCTCATCGGTTAAAAGCATATTAACCAAATCCGCTTTATCACACTGTTCACCTTCCAATCTCTGTGGACTTCCCCATCTGACCATTGTTGGTAAAACTCTCAATTTGGTTTTAGGATCCTTCCGGAATGGGCAATCTGGGTCTTTCCAACTATAAATAAACCATCATTATCATTCTGTGTGTTCACTTCTTTCCAATTGATAAGATAATAAAAATAATTCCACTGCTACAGAATACAGTGGCCTTGATGAAATATATAAATATCAAGTATTCACATTGTGGCTAAATCCTGCATTTTCATAGTTGACATTTCAGTTCTTGATATAAAAATAATAGTCAAAAGAGAAGAAGATAAAGAATTGTAATGACTTTTGAAAACTAAGGGTCTTTGGACAAAGTTTGAGAAAACTCCTTCCTCATTTTCCAGACTGATATCTCGATATCAATGAAGGGTGTTCCCTTTGAATTTTGACAGTTTATGTCATTGCTGTTTGAATGAGAAATTGTGAAAAAAATTTCTGGGACAAACAAAATAACTAATTATTAATTTTGAAAAAGTTTCAAGGAGCTGTAGTTTGAATTTCATTTTGAGACAGATGCAGGGCTCTTTCCCTGGTAGGCAGTATGTTCACTTGAATAATAAATACTAATTACTCAAGGTATCTACTCATGATTTGAAAGAACTATTCAATTATAATAATAATAATAAGAAGTGAACAATAAATGCTTATGATATACTTACGTTGGCCTGTCTCCCACTGTCACCTTCACAAAATGTGACTCTGGATCTGCCTTTTCTATTTCTTCATCAATAACAGGCCATGCTGAGGAAAGAAGTATTACATGAAAGAAATTCTTTTTCCTAGGATAAGTGATTCAATTTTCATATTGGCACTAATATACTGAATGTCAAGATATTCTTTAGACAAGTAATCATTTCCAGAGTTGTGAGGGTATGAGATCCAAATTGGAAATTTGGAAATTTATGTTTTGGATTGATTGAAAAGTGGGTCCATGATATAAAAATAAGAATGCTTTGGAAAATCAAATGTGCTGTCCCAAAACTATAAGATTCTACTCAGAACGAAACTGCCAATTTTGAATCTAATGATCACTTGGAACTCTTCCTCTTGGAAAGATTGCTTGTCTGAAAAATACTGTGGTATAGACAACTGGTATATTGCCGGTTCTTATAACAAATAATCCATTACATTTCTCCATTACAACTTTTTTGATGATGGAGATTCAAACTTGAACTAAATGCCACAACCTTCATCAGAACCCCAATGAAAATTAAATGTATATTCAGTAGCCAGTAGTGTCACTCCCCAAACAATGATTAACAAACAAGTATTGGTATTACCCTAATGATCAATTGTTATAGCAGGTGTCAAAGTATTCATTTGACAAGTTATGGATTGCAGAGTACTGAGAGTATGAGATTCAAACTTGACAAGGGTGCTGCATTGAAGAATTGACAAATTTTTCAATATTCATACCCTCCCATCACTTCCGGAAACAAACTCTTGGGAATTTCAAATGACACACTGTATTTTTCACATTTTGGATTCCAAGGACGATTCTGATTACGACCACATAGTATTGGGCCCAAAAATTGGTATGATCGAATTTTCCGAAATGTTATTATTTTCAGATCTACAGAGTGTGTTTGACTCATTTTTTTCAATCTGAAAATTTTTACAATTCATGTACCTTGAATCTCATACCCTCAGATCTATCTATCTATCTATCATACCCTCAGATCTCTGCAAAACAAGGCTTGTCTGAAGAAAACATTGACACCTGGTATAGAGACACTTGAACTTCTCATTGTGCCCAATATGATGAAGGTACCAACTACCAATGTTTATGACTTGTTCTCAGTAGCCTGCAGACAATAATGAATACTCTGAATATGAACAACCAGCATTAGCAGCTAGATATTTAAAATCAGTCAAATCAGCATTGATTTCTTCCTCTGTCATTTTCTTGGCAATATTTAAAATTTTTCAGAATATACAGATTTTCCTGCCAGTAGAATGAATTGACTAGGTATTTAACTCATGTGATCACTTCTAAACCACATACCTCTCTTGCAGTAAGTACACCATGTATCCCCATCAGGTCCTGGAGCACTGGAAAATAGTACATGAACTTTCTGACCCTGGCTATCGAAAGTTTTGAAAAACTCTTGGAAAGCTTCGTATCCGTCAATAAAATGTTTCTGCACCATTTTCGATTTTTGGGAATATCTTCTACTATTGTCGGGATGGACTCGAGTGTTGTCGAAGTAGCTGTAGTAGCAAAATCGTGTGAATTGATGACAATTATAAAGGCCCCCTCTTCTGCGACAAAACTTCGCTATTGACGCAATTGACTGAACCTGATTAAACATTGTTTTTTAAAGGCGATGTTGCCGATGCCGTGTCTCTTTAGTTGACTTACTATATATTATGATCTCTTGAAATATATTAATCTACCTGATTTCTGTTTCGATGACGTTTTTTCAGTTATATTTCGACGGTGACTCTTCTAATTTGTAATGCTTCATGAATTCGAATATTCGGAACAAAAAGAAAACATGAAGTTTGGTGCGATTAGTAAGTGCAGAAAATAGAAGCAGAATATCGCATACTGTCCTTGGAACCTCAAATAAGGTAAAACAGTCATAGCAATAATGACGTCTATCTATGTAGTATATTAATAGGGTGTTGATAAATGCTTCAGATAAACTGATAATGAGTACTCATATACGTACATCACAGAGTACACAATATATTCACTTGACAATTCGTAGCAGTGAACAGATCAGTCCATAAACTAACCAACTTACGTAGTTCATCTAAGGATCTCAGTCAGATAAATAAATTAGAAAATAATTAGAGCAAACTTTGCAATGAGAACCTAGGTATGTTCTAGATATATAGCTAATTATACACATTACCCTTTACTTGGTTAATCTATGGTAATACCATAGAATCTCGATGTGATCTGTGTCTGTGGTAATACGTTGACAAATCTCCGGTACCTATAAACACAACTCCAAGCAATCTCACTTTTTTGTGGATCGTGGATTGCAGAATTATAATATCGTTAGTTCATAATATGTTTTATGACTTCCTCATCCCACCCCAAAATAAACATATGTGTAAAATGATCTCTAACACATACTACTAATATTCCGATATATATCTCAAACCACCAGTTCTGGTGCAGAATCTACCTAACTGGCAACCCTGGTGATAGCAAGTCAACAAGAAATTGTGACTATAGCACAGTCGAACCGTGATAATACTGTCTATAGTGCCACAGAATACTGTATGACTAACATAGTGCAGTGCACACTGTATAGAATACGACATAACCAGTGTGGAAAGTGACTCTTTCGCACTAGTAGATATTCAGGACGTTCCGCGTACCGGCGACTGCGGAAATTTATGCATGAAGTACAGTATCCAACGGATATGTACACTAGGTATTTTTCCTACGACTATAAATATTTGATTTATGTGCATTGAGTGTTGATGGGACCTGAATAAGGCATATAATCATCGATGAAATCGATAGTATCAATACCGAGTCCAGCACTATAAGCACATTATGTAGTACATTTTTTGAAAGACTAGGATGCGAAATCAATCTGAATATGATAATGTATCGTATGTGATATGATACCAGCAGTAAAATTTCTATGTAAAATATGATCGCATTCATCGATACTCGCCTACGGCTCGGAAATAATAGCTCATTGAAGAATATACATACTATTCCATATAAGATCACCGTGAATTGCCATAATTCCGTGCTGATGGTGAATGCTATCTTCACCTTTTCGAACAGATCCATCTGAACTTTCGAATATCTACACTTCAGGTCCAAAGTGGAAGATGAAGAATCCTCTTCTTCCATTCCCCTTCTGAAAAATATTAGAAATCCATTTTCTCATATTCTCAAAATTTGTTGATGGAACACAAAATTCACCTGTGTACCTATAGAAGTTCATATACAGGGTGTTCCGGTGATCATGTTACAACCTTCTAGGGTAGATAAAACACACGAAAATAAGAAAAAAAGTTCATGTGAACATGGGTCCGGAAACGCTTCTTCAGGGAGCTAGGGCCCTTCGAAGATGACCTCCAAAAACTACTTTTCGTTTTATAGCTTCGGTACTACTGCAGCTATCGCAACCAATTTTGGGACATGAAATCTAGTTCAGATGTTCATCAATTTGAGCCTTCCGGATTTTGTCACCATCAACCAGGGGCGTACAAACCAGGGGGGTATTTGGGCAAATTTGACCCTACTCCTCTTAGGCTTCAATTTCTTACCATTTTTATATCTGATTATGATTCTCCAATGCCTTTTACATAAAAAAGGTACAAAATTTTGTAAAATAAAAAACAATTTTCTTTTATATCTCTGTGAATAAAATTGTGATCAATTCAAATAAGATATGAAACCATAGACTTGAGTATGTTTATTCACTCAAATTATTCAGTAAAAATAATGCCGGGGTCCAAGCTCCAATAACAACACGAATATGTTTATAATGGCCTTTTTTTTCAGGCTAAAAATGCACCGATATGGTATTGTGATGGGCTTTCTGTCAGTAGCATGTGTTTTATTACAAGGAACAGAAACCAAAGCATCTAGAAATTCTAGACCAAATATTATATTCATTGTTGCAGACGATCTGGTAAATATATATTTCAACAACACGGAGTGTAGGCACTTTTTCCAAATCATTTGAAATATTCTTCAAACTTTACAGTATGCGAAGGAAATCAGTTGATTTTGTAATACTAAAAGTTGTCCGATGAAATCGTACACAGAGTCAACCAAAAGGACGTCAAAAATGGCATTCTGATATAACTGCATATTTGAAGTTGCATTCATAAATGCATGTTAGTTAGAACATTTTCTAAAATCTAATATTTTCATTTGCATTGGTTTGTTTGTCAACTGGCATAAAAAATGAGTAGTGCGCCTGCGTTCATTTTCTCAATTGTCAATTCTTAGTTGTTAGATGAAAGATGGCCATCTTCTTAATTTTTGATTCTTAATTTAAATGACAGATGAAACTTTATAAAACGCTAATGCTATTTACATGTACTCATCTTTCTTAATTCTTCGTTGTTAATTTAATTCTTAGTTTAGTTGACTTTATAAATTCACCATAATACACCAGTTTCTCACTGTAGCTCTGTTCGTTAGAAGTTTTCGTGGTTATAGAAATAAATCAGTTCTGAATTTTTGGACTATAGGGTAATTCAGTTTTTTCTTTCATCTAGAAATATCTTCAAGGTCATACCATGTCCCGTTAAACCGGATAATGTCCCCATCAACTTCCATATTTCTCTTCACTTGGTATATTATTTCATTCTTGGATTCCTGAGAAAATATCATATCTTAGATATCTTGATTAATTAATTAATTTTGGAAGAATAAGCCTTTTATTTTCAACAAATGCGCCTTCTACCTATTTTCGACAGTTGATGAGCGCTTATTCTGGGGTAGACAGAAGCACATCATTTTCAAAGTAGAAAAAGTTCGTTTTTTCAAATGTGACAACCCGTATTCATTGGATGGTCAGATGCAGTGAATGATTATGATTTTTATCAACGCATATCAACGGGTTCGAACTATCCTGTATAGTCAACAAAAATCCATTTTCGATATTTCTCACAGAAATTAACAAATCTGCAAAAAAAGTAATGTGGGTTTCAGAAATTCTGTGCAAACTTCGCTTTGCTCCTCCAAATTCCGTATCATCCTTAATTTCACAGATCAACGGGTTGAAACCATACAGGAGGAGTCTTGATTATATTCGTTGAATACTCAAGGATAAGAGGTAGGTAGAATAATTTGATTTTTGATATTTCTCGGAAAAATAATCGATTTACCAAAAAACTATAGGGCGTGAGGAATTCTGTTTACCTGCTCTCTTCTATATTTCAAATTAAGTATCATCCTTATGATTTACCTCAACGAAGACAACGACTTCAACCTATACAGGGAGGAGGAAAATAATATTCTCGATATTTCTCACAGAAATAATCGTTTAGCAGAAAAATTATGAGGGTTTCAGGAATTCAAACTGCATAACTTTCTCTATACCTATTTCCAACGCCTAACGCAAAGGTTTAAAATGTTCCATCCTTCGAAACTAACACGAACCGAGAGAGTGTGTTCGAGATAATTTCGTGATACTATTGTAGGGCTGGAACGATGTCGGCTTTCACGGTTCAAGTCAAATTCCCACACCGAACATAGACGCCCTAGCATACGGTGGGCTGATTTTGAACCGATACTACGTCACTCCGATATGCACCCCCTCTAGGAGTGCGCTCATGACTGGCAAATATCCTATCCACACGGGGATGCAACATACCGTATTGTATGGAGCGGAAGCCAGAGGCCTGCCTCTATCCGAAAAACTGCTGCCGCAGTTTCTGGAAGAGTTGGGATACGAGAATCACATCGTTGGGAAATGGCACTTGGGATGCTACAAGAAAGAATATACTCCATTGTATCGAGGTTTCAAATCCCATCTTGGTGAGTATATACAGGATGTTTCATTGGGAAAGGTAAATATTTAAAAATCGTATAGGGGTCACTGAGGTGATTTCAAAAAACCCATGGTTAATTGATCTTCATCGACATCTTATAACCGAGATACTGCCGAGATTTTGCCCATTTCTTTGTTGTCTTAGAACTTTCCAACCAACCTGTACATTTTTCTGGAAATCGGTACACTCTTACCCAATCTATCTATTGCTGAATTCATTAAGGTATCACAAAAATATAGAGTCCAGGTCTGGCATCACTTAAAATTTGCAAATTCTTTCTGCCCGAAAACAACATACTACACATTTGAATTTTTCAATATTTTCTCCATATCTGAAAAGAGTATCGAAATGTCTATTCAACGATGTACTTTTCATTCCTTGCACAGACGATTTCTCCTACTCATATTATTCGCTCAAAATATTATTTTTTTCCTCAGTTCTCAAGATTCATGAATTTTATTACTTCCTATTTAGCCTATGAGCATTATGTTCGAAATGAGACCACCAGAAAAAGTTGCAGGTTCATATTAAGAACAAAATAAATCAATGGATTCACTTTGAACACTTTCAGACAGTCAGCTGATCACTGCTGGTTGCCTCTCTCTCGTTTGGTGTTTTCATTGGTTGGATTTCTCCGTTTTTCTCTAGGCGCGAAATAGGGTCCATTTGAAAAATATGTTAAATATTATTCAATAACTTACCTATGTAATGATATATTGAATAGTTTTTTCACCATCCTATATTCACTTTGGTGAAACTGTTATCACATCACATTTGTTTCTGAGGAAATACTTATATATTGAATAGCGACGTTGGTTCATTCCGTACAGTACATATTTTACTGAAACCACAGCTAACACACTATGGAAACTATGAGACTGATAACCTCTTACATTGCTGTATCAACAAGAGGCATTAGGGTTGTATATAAGTATATATTTTCCATCTACATAAGAGGTGAAACAAAATCTGTTTACTGTTATGTGTAATACTTCGTGTGGGATGTATCTCTGAGGGGCAACAAGTGACATCTTCGGTGAGCATTGTTGGTTGTATATGGTATTGTATATGCGGTATGGTATTGTTATATATGAAATAGAAAATGATGGTACGGTGCTGGTGCTACTTCAAATATTTTTTTTTTCATGCTCGAGAGATGAGGATTCAAGTTCTTCTAGTCGTCATGAACTAAATATATTTTTCTTTTAATTCGGACATTTTGTGGCATTTGTTCCTGAGATACTACGACGACAAACATGAAATTTATTTCTGGAGAATGAACTCTGAAATACAATAAAAAATCCCATTGGTTTGCTGAATTAATGTAATTTGGTGTTTGGTCACTCTTTTAGGTGAGTTGATTTGTATTTTGATGAAGGTTATTGGACTGGCCATCAAGATTACTTCGACCACACCGCCGTGGAGAATCCCGGCTGGGGCCTCGACATGCGCCGGGACATGGACGTGGCGTACGATCTGCACGGCCGCTACTCCACCGACGTCTTCACCGAAGAGTCCGTCAGACTGATCCGCCTGCACGACCCGACTCGGCCCCTATTCCTCTATCTGGCGCACGCGGCCGTGCATTCTGCGAATCCTTACGATCCGCTGCCTGCTCCCGACGACCTCGTCGAAGAATTGTCATATATCGAAGGGTATAAAAGGAGGAGATTCGCAGGTTAGTGAGCGACTAATAACAAGCTTTATCATGCTTATACCTCAGCCCTACATTGAATTTCCGAACTCCTGCTCGTCTATACCTATATAAATAGGTATAGGGTGTAATTTTAAAAAACGAAGTCCACTATGGTTTTTGAGATATGTGATGTATATCTGCCTGATTTTCAAAAACAAAAATTCTCTGATTTAGCTAGTTTATTAGTCGACCACTGTTCAAGCATCATAGAATCATGACCTTGACATGTATATTCATTATGAAAACAGTGTACTTGATCCACAAAAAATATGGTCCTGCAGCGCATGATCCTGTCCAGTATCACGAAACGAGGCAAGCTTGGAACGTCCGACTTTCAATACCTGAGTCGTCTTTGACAAGAAATTCTATAATCTATAAAAGTAAAAACCATCCAAGTATTGACCTGAGAAACATCAATGAGTTGCAAGCATTTAGAAAGGCTGTGAAGAATGTTCTCATTACTAAAGCATATTATTCGATTAGAATAATATTATGTATATTATAATATTATTATGTTCCTCGAACATTAAAGGTTTCCCTTTCGTGTTGTCCACAGATAAAAAAAAAATAGAGAACTTCATGATGATACTCTTTAGAATAGATATTCATTTTATGGTGCTATCATATTTGTTTGTTTGTATGCAGAATTTTTTGTAATGTGTGCTTATCAATCATCAATCATATCAATTTTATCTATATTCATTGATTATTTCGTATGTAGATGTGATTCATGAATGTCATTCATAATGTGCCATTTGTTACATTGTTTTATCGATTTTCATGTACTTCCGTTTTGATTTAATTTATATCTTTATATTAACAAGCTTTGTCAATGAGATTCATGTGTTCTTCGCTCTTTATCCAAACGATAGCTCTCTTCGAAAATAGGGAAAAAATTCGAGGCTTATACTATTGTGGTTTTTTTTCATAAATGAACAGTCTATTTGATTTGAACGTGAAATTCCATATAGGCTGTCAGTAATAGTGACAAATTTTGAAAAAAAAACCATTTTCGATTCACCTTGTATTAAAATTTCAGTTTCTATATCCAGTGAAATGGTCATTTAATGAAGGAAGGCGGCCAGGTCGTCGAGATGGTCGAGGTAATCATGAGGTCGTGGCTTCGATTCCTGGCTGGCCGTTGGATTTGGGTTTATTTATACGCTTTACAATGGTATATTATAAATGTATACATAGAACTATCCCAAATGCAACAGTGGTTTGGATTCCACTAGTATAAACTGTGAATCCCCGTCTCCTTCACTCGCACAAGCCCTTCGGGGCTTCTGATGAGGATTGCTTCGGCAACTAAGGAGATGAGTAACAATAACAACACATCGAAAACTTATCTACGAAGTTCCATCGTTGTGTTTTCTACAGGAAGGAAAACTTAATTTAAAGAATTCATTAACAAGATCCATTTTTTCCTGAGAATATAAACAATGATAGTTACTGGTAAAAAGGAATATTCTCAATACTACAAGCAATTTTATGAAGTCATCTCTGATTGTATATATATATTCTCTAGCAGGTTTTGGAAAGTACGTATCCGTCCATCATTCTATTGGTATTATACTTGGAATATTTATAATTATACCTTAATATTCCAAGAAAAAATTTGGATCATAGTAATGATTTTTCAACTTTATCTTCATTGCTTCAGCAATGCTCAGTCGGCTGGATCACTCTGTCGGAGAAGTAACCAAGGCTCTGCAAGAGACAAACATGCTGAACAACAGCATCGTGATCTTCACCACCGACAATGGCGGCCCCGCAGAGGGATTCAACTTGAACGCCGCCTCCAATTGGCCCCTGAGAGGAGTGAAGAACACTCTCTGGGAGGGGGGCGTCCGTGGCGCTGCCCTGATTTGGAGCCCTCTAATAGGGGTACCTCACAGAGTAGCGCAACAGACGATGCACATATCCGACTGGTTGCCTACTTTGGTTGAGGCTTCAGGTGGAGATGTCAGGTGAGTGGTTGGGTCTGAGAGGATTTTTTTCATCTATAACAGTATATTGTGCATATTTCACATTTGAAGGTGAATATGAGCTGAAAACATACAATCGAAAAAAGTTTTACCACCAGCACTAACAGAGTTAGATCGGAACTCAGGAACGTAAAACGGCCAACTGAACTTTCCTACAGGTGTATTTTCCTAATACCAAATATTCCACATCCCCTTAAAAAATGCCTCATTTCTGGGAATACTATAAATTTCATTGTCAGTTTCAGATATCCACACTTCATTGGATACACTTCCCATAAGCTTACTCAAAATTTCAAAATATATGTCTCTCCGTTCTCTAGATACTTCTAATACGCCATCAGGTTTGGACTACCCTGTCTCTCTTTACAAGATGCAAACATGTTATCGAAATCTACAGAACCTCTACATTTCCTTATTTATTCATATTTGAAATATCTATATATTCCTTATCTTCAAATTTTCTGGGGTTTTACCTCCTCGTTTCTAAAAATAAAAATTTCAATAATTATTTCGATATGTATTTATAGTAAGGACACATTTATGATCTGTCCCAAAATGTCACTGCGCTTGAAATTCAACTTTCAGATATACCTAAAAAAGAAATTTTCTGTGTCAAAAGACAAATATAATTTAAAAAATAACGATACCTTTACCTTTCTTATCATTTGCAAAAAATCTGCTCACATTTTCAGATAATAATTTTGCTTCTTGTTCAGTTGATATAGATAGAACTTGGCATTCACTCCTTAAAACTGAATATGAAAAGGTAAATTGGAGATCATTTTACAAAAAATTACCTGGTAACCAAAAATTTCTTCTGTCTGACAACTTCGAGGGTTTAGTAACATCACGAAGAGAAACTTCATTCATTGTGTTAAAAACGGAAGCAGATTCGTTTTCCAAACGTCCACTAAGATGAGTATAAATATATATAAAAATATATTTGAATTTTCCAAACATTTTTCCAAAAACAAGGTGTCACAGACAAATGGAGAATATATTGTTAAGAGTCTGTAAGTTGAATTTCAAGCACATTGGCATTTTGGGACACACCGTAAATCAGTCACTACTACAAATATATATTGAAATGATTATTATAATTTCTTTTTTTCATTTTTATAAAAGAGGAGAGAAAACCTAGACACACAGGGTGTCTCGAAAAGATACCGACAAACTTCAAGGGGTGATCGGAAACGTTATCAAAATAAACATTTTTGTTTATTTAAACCCTGAAAAAAACATATAACATAACAATATGTCTGTGAATGAGTCGTTCGAGCTGTAGAGTAAGAAGACTAACCTAACTAGAACTAAAAACGACCTAGATGTATCATACAGGGTTTGGTTTAGTTTTTATGTTGATATATTTATTTTTCAGAATAATTTTAATTTTCAGAATAATTTTCTATCTACTGAAAATAAATACTAGTAGAGTACTCATGAGAGTACGGGACCAATTCAAGGTCATCCATCCACAGTGCAGCAGGGGACGTAACCGAGCTTATGGAGAGTGGACTGAAGAACTATGACGTCATATTTCTTCAGTTCACTCTCCATAAGCTCTGTTACGTCCACTGCTGCACTGTGGATGGATGACCTTGAATTGGTCCCGTATTCTCATGATTACTCTGCTAAGCTTATCTTATTTGGATAATGATTTCGTTTCAGTCAACTATTGGGAATCGATGGAGTTAGTTTGTGGTCTGCATTATCAAAAAATGAGAAATCGAACAGAACTCATATCCTTCACAATATTGATGACATATATCAGAATGCTGCTGTTACCGTAGGATCTTGGAAATTATTGAGAGGTAAACCACCTGTAAACGTCAAATACATCAATTTTTCTGAGACGGCTCAGAGTGGTATCATAAACATTCATATTTAACTCAGTCAGTGTCAAAATTCTGTGATTTGTTGACCACAATTTATTCCAATCCAAATCCAACACTTTTCGTCTGAAGGACTTTCATTGACTTCATAAAAAATTTTTTGGCCGATCAGTTCATAGTGCTTCCGCTCTTCAATAACGTTTTTGTATTTTTGTAGAATCTGAGGTCACAATTAAGCCACAAAACCAGATTCCTACTATTGGAATTCTAATTCGAATTAGGCTTGACAATAACGCTTCAATTTGTAACTGTTTGATGTTTGGGATAAAGATGATTGACTGGGATTTCTTTGGAATCGGTGATAAGATATTGTATTCAACATCATTCTGAGGTTCCTTGATAACTCATCTTTTTTTGAATCAGGCGATACCTACCCGTTCTTCCATAAGATTTTTCCATAGTTGTTATAATATATGCTTGTAGGAACAACCTACGATGGCACTTGGGACGGTTGGTACGGCCCCAGCGGCCGTGGATACGATTACAATACATCCTCGATCGAAGACTGCCCCGCCGGGCAAGCTTTAAAATCCCTTGGAAGGGCAGCCACGCCTTCTCAGATGAAATCACTACGTAGAGAGGCAGAAGTGAAGTGTTCAAATTCGACAAATTCTACAGGCGATTGCAAGCCGCTGGAGGCGCCGTGCCTTTTCAACATCGAGGAGGATCCTTGCGAAAAGAAAAACATGGCAACCGAGTAAGTTCACAATCTCACCGGATATAGTTTTTTTCCAATGATTACTAGTTCAAATGCCATTGAAACGAGTATGTTTTCAATTGAAACGCCCAATTCGTTCTCCAAAATGAACTAGAAATGATAATCTAGATGAATAGTTCTGTAGCTCATTAGGCTATATTAGCCTCTTCAAGTTTTTATATTGTTTGTGTATTTGGTATAACGAAAGTTGTTTGTATTCGAATGTGCTAAAACTTTGATTATATATAACAAATGCAGAATAACGTGAAAGATGTTCCAGATGAAATGATTTATGGTGTGCAGGTCATCTTAAAATAAAGATGGAGATAATAACTTACATCCACAATTGACAAATTATATTAGTTCACTTCTTGGAATCAACTATAACAAAGCAACAAGGACACACAACAATACGCAAGGGAGCATCTTGAAATGTAGACGCTATCTATAAATTGGAAATTGAACGTATTTGCAGGATGGTAAAGATTCCACTTGAAATATTGTTAGATACGTATCACTTTCGGTTTCACCGAAAATTATGTCATCTTTGTAATTGCGAATTGAACACCCTGTATTTTGTTTGATTGTCATATTTCCTTCATAACTTTTCATGTTCCCAAATTTGAATCTGAATTGATATATTTTATTACATTCAAGTGCTTCCGTACCCTTCCCACCCTAAGAAAAATTTCTGGGTGGTTCATTCTTTGGCTGACTGGTTCATAATAAGAATCTCATACCGTTACAATATTCACTGAATAATTTACTGAGTGCGAAAAATGGAATCGAAACTTTTTTTTTCAAATCAAATCAAGAAAAATATTTCAACTGCATTCTTGAGGAGTCATCCAATTAAGTAGTTGAAATAAATAACACTGGCAAATGAAAAGCCATAAATAAATGTTTTCTTCAAGAACGCATACCCCACTAACATTTATATTTTTTCTTTAGATATCCAAAAATTCTCCAGAATTTGATAGAAACTTTGGATAGGTACAATGCAACAGCTGTACCGCCAGGAAATTTGCCACTAGACCCTAAAGGTGATCCCAAAAATTGGAACTATGTTTGGACTAACTTTGGAGATTATACCAATCAGGCAGGATTACATAAATGTAATGCAATGTCATTGTTATTTGTTGCTATTATCCACTTTATAGGTGTTCAACAATGTGTCTAATGTTGAATAAATATTTCTGCATGTTTTTACACCAAGTTGCAATCAGAGTTTCATTCAGAAAATGGATTCTAATTAGTACATAATTTATACTCACTATTTTACAACTCTTATAAGGTATCATCAAAGATTCCAAATGGCAATACCAAAAATAAGGGATCTATTTCGAAATATATGTATTCATATAAATCTATAGTATTTCCAAGTTGATGACTTACCACTCCTGTAACATCTTTATTATTCGATCGATTTTGAAAATCTCTTTTATTGGGTAGGTATTTGAAATGCCCATCAAGGTGGTTCAATTTTTGGAGTGTGATAATGGTCATAACTACGAGCATTTTCATTGACCCAAATTTCAAATTGTTATTAGGGATTTTTTCGACAGATGTATTGTGAATCAGGATCACTCGAAACATATCTGTACAGATTTTCGTCATAAAGGATAACCCTGTCCTGATAGAAAATGAATTTTGATTTTTTTCAAACGGATTTTTGAAATCTTGCAAAAAAACTAATGACAGTTCATCATTAGGGATCACTTTGAACACACGATGTCCGAAAAAAATTGTGAGTAGGTATCTGAATATTTTTCTTGTTCATGAGAATTCTTTCTGTCCATAGATTAGAATAATCGTTATACCTCTTATTATATATCTCAATCAAGAAATATTGAGGTACCCATAATTCTTCTTCTAACACACTGTTTTCGAATGATAAAAATCGTTAAGCATTCATTCAAAGATATCCTCAATGATAAAATGCCATTGGATTTTTCGCATACTCATAAAGCAGTACATTTTTCGATCACTAGTTCAAAAAAAAAATAATTTTCTTGAAAGCCACATTGTTTGTGATGAAAATCCGTTCCGATGTTTCAATTTATCTTGATTCAGAATCCGTCGTTATTTTTTATGAAAAAAAAAAAACAGTTTGGGTTCATGAGAGGTCATAGTTGGCCACGATTACACCCCAAAAATAAAAACTCGTTGAATAAGCATTTCAAATACCTAACCAGCAAATAATAATAATTTTTCAAAATCGATCGAAAAATAACGATGATACGGGGGTGGAAAGTCCTTGGAAACGTGGACACACTGTATTTATTCACGTCTAATTAGAAAATTCCTGTGCAACTAAAGAGGAGCATGCTCAACACAAATCAAATATTGATTACTATTGAGACAAACACATGTTTGGCAATACTGTCTATTATTAACAAACTGATTGAATAACCAAAATATACATGTTCATTTCAAAATATGAATGAGAAGAGTATAATTAATGAACAATGTAACCGTATAAGAACTCTACTTCATTCCATATCTGTTCATAACTAATGCTTCAAAATAAATAGCTTCGAATTTCAACATCCCGTCAACCTACTTCAATTTAGAATCTCGTATTATTCATCATATTAATACTGACATGTAATTATCCATTCATCATATTTTTTCAATCCGTTAATGAACGATTAATTAGGCCATGTTGCCTCAAAAAATCAGTTACTTTGGCAATATCACAATATAAATAAAAAATTAAAAAAATATGTCCAAATGTCTGTACAGCTTTTCTGAAAGATATATACAAAAATAAACTTAACTCTATAGTTGTTCTTTGCATAGTTTCCTATCCTGCAGAATTGTTCGGCCTGTTCACTGTAATTTTGTTATGGGTAAACATATTTATCATGTCCATCCTAAAAAAAAAATATATATATATATATATACTGCTGAATTCTATCAATTCCATAAACAAGTTGCGATTTCGGAACTTGCGCATGAATTAATTTCACTGATGTTCATCAGTAAACATAGTAAATATAGTGATCGAATTTAGAATTGCTGCAGAATCCAGAAATTCCAATACTCGCCTAATTTTTCGCCTAATTTTTTCCATTGAAAACAAAGACTTACCGAAGATTGGAAGACCCATTTCAAAGTGGATGCGAGTTTGCATAATTTTTTTTTATAATTTTTTATTATTCGAGGTTACGTGAACGGCCTCTTAACTAATCTTGAAACAAAAGAAAACGAAATGTTATGGTCTATTTTGGAATCCTGCAGCTAATCACCATAATGTTTCGGATAAATTCTGTTCGTCATCTAGCAGAAACGAATTTGACGAAATTGTTATACAAATTACAGAGATTTGAAATCTCAGAACACCCTGAGTTTCCTTTATTCTATAACTAAATTATTCATTTGCTCAAAGATAAGTATTATATTATTCAACAGAAACAACCTACTCTGTACTTCTTACGGTAACGTGATCCTCATATTCAACCACGAATTCATAGATCTTTTTATCAAAATATGACCAGTTGGATGCTAAAATGTTTATCTTGCGAATATAAAATTTTCTGAATCAAATTCTTATTATTATTTTTTATAAAATAAAGTACTATGTTGCTTTTGGGGTATTTCATTCCTTCTTCAGAAATATTGAGAAACAATAATAATCAATTCAAACTGGGAAGTGAGTAAAACCATATCTTCAAACCAATCAAAACCATTTTTTTATAATTTTTATATTCATTCCACACTTGTGTGTGGAATGAATATCAAACCGGCTAGAATAGCAAATTTTTATATGTTTGATTGAATTTATTGTCATGAGTAGAGAAATCATTTTCAAACGGATTTACTTACTTTATGACTCGAGGTAGAGAAGACTCGTCCAGTTCGTGTCTCCTAACAGCAAGCATACAAAGAGTTTTCAAGGATGGGTTGAAATCCAAAACATACATATCACTGTGATCGATCAATTTGTCATCTGTGTTTCTTATGCCGTAATTATCTAATGATTCTGAGGGCTGTGGACTGAAAATAATATCATTGAACACAATATTATTGAATATTCAAAATCGCATCACAATTAAAATATTCGTCAGAATGATTTTTTTAATTTTTTTATTTTTTTTTGGTTAAAATATAGCAAAAAGGGCTCACCTTGTTCCTCCAAAAATAAAAACTCTGTCGCCTACCAAAACGCAAGCTTGTCTCCTTCTTTTGCAAGGTCCCTGTCCCAAACAATTCTGCGCAATTTTCCATAAGTTCGTGTTTGGATCATATTCAAATAAGTGATTGTAATGCTCCTCCGTCACAGAATTGAAGCCACCGAAAATATACATTTTCTTATCGTAAACAACTGAAAAAAAGGCGATCCCTATTGAGTTTTTTTCACCACAAATTCGAATGCATGAGCGGAGTGAATGAAAAAATTGAGAATGAATTTCAGCCTCCCATTTTATTGAAATATTCTTGTTAAATCAATTCTTGACAATAATATTATGCTGGTATTTCCAATGTTCACTGGCGCTCTCCAATTGTTTCCCGAAATTATGCCAGGAATCATTGTGGCAAGGGTGCTATTCAAAAAAAGTAAATCAATAAAATTCACTTAGTGATGCTGAATGGAAATAGCCCAGTCTAACATTCTTAAGAAACTTTATTCAATAAGTTATTTCAATGAATATGACAAGGACTAGTGGTGTAGCATCATTTCTTTCTCGATGATTTCAAGGAGGTTTAAGAAATGTCAAGTCATGTTAATTGAATAATAAATAATTTCACTAACATCACTTTCGAAGCAAACCATGAAAAAAGACAACTATGTCAGCTAAATGTAGAAAAAAATATCTGAAGTTACTCCTCTGTTGGAATTCGACACTATGTTTCTACGAGGCAGAAATCATTCTGTTAATAATTGATGAAATGAAAGAAAACAAATACTGTCAGGAAGTGGCTGTCAGAAGCTACTACTAATTTCTACCACTACTACGTTCGTCTGATATCTAATTAGAATTCGAGCTAATACTGCCAATCATGTGGTGAAGTATTTTTTTCTCTCATCTCATTATACCTCCATCTCCGTTTGTCCAGACAAATTCGGCAAATCCACTGTGGCACTATGAAAGAATAATTGATATACGATATTTATTGTTCAAATTCAACAGAATAGGTCCAACAACATGTACCACAACCGCGGGCGCCATGGCCAACTGAGAATAAGTAATCCATAAGACAATCTCATAGAAACTTGACCTTTTTTCCAATGATGAATGATATGTAATTATAGAAATGGGGGGTTTCCATTTGAAAAAATGACTTTCAACCATTTTTCCAAAGTAATTTTCAATGTTGGTTTCTGATCACCCTCTATCAGTTTATTATCAAAATATTATCAAACACACTGAAGTAGATCTCCTCCTTCTATAAGGAAACCAACCCCAATCGAATAATTAAAGATTTCATATAGGAGAAATTGACGGTTATGTTCAGGCCTGCAAACGTCTTTTAGACATAAAATTCAAAATATGTTAAAAACAGCTAGACTTAGGTATAGGACATCATGCATAAAATTTGCCCAGAATTCTTCGTAGAATCTTGAAAAATAAGCAAGTTGACATCAACTTCCGATACAACCGGAAATGCCAGCATATTTTAGCTCTACTCATAGTTTTGTATATATTGATCGATGCAGTTCCCGGAGGGACACCCTGTATAGGCATATTATTTATATTCAAGATGAAATAAGACAGGTGCGCGCATTCCTATCCAATGCAAGGTTAGAAAATTAAATCAAATCGCTTTACCTGGATACTATAGGAGTCACTAGTTCTCCTGAAGAGGGCACTATTATTATTCTAATGAGTGAAATCAAAACATTTGTAAGACACCATGGTATTTGAAACGCAATTTTTTGTATATTAATGGCGCCATCTTCAGGAAAACCCGCGACTCCTACATCACTTGGAGGTGAATCGGATTGGTTTGAACAAAATCGCATCAGTGCATTCACTATTCTCATTTCATTATGTTCATAATATGTGTTATTCCAAAAACAAAAGGAGTAAGGAAAATTTCACCAATAAAATGACATACACGCTGAATGGCTCCTCCTTCCGATGGGTAAAGTTCCGCCTGCCCTGCAATTGTGCCAAGTGAACGAATTCAGATCCAAATACCACAACTCGTTGCAGTATAACACTCGAGTTCTGCCTAGAGAAAACTGAGGTTCATTAGTGGTACCTCGTCCACCAAACAGGTACATTCGATCCTTCATCACGACAGTCGTGTGAAAATCTCTCAGAGTTGGTTCCTGTCCTGGAAAATTAAAAAAAAAAAGTTCAACTCATCAGAGGTCTCAGATTACTAGATTCAGTAGTGTTTATTCCTCAATCAATCTCACGAAGTACAACACTTAGAATGATAACAGTTCATTATTAATAATTATTAGAGACAAGAGGTAGTCAATAAGGAGTCTTAAAGGGTTTGCTTGGAAATTATACTCATGCTATACTTGGTGAAAACATCTGTATTAATTTGATATACTTCCAATGACACCGATAGTCTTTTTTCAGATGCTGGAAAAGGAAATAATCTCTCTCTCTCATAAAATATACCTATACAAAACTCAAAATATCTTTGAAAACAACATGCATGTCGATAACAAATTTCATTGTCTCCCGGCATGAACATGAAAAAGATGAATGAAACATTGATGAAATGGAAAATTATCACCATAACAAGTCAGAAAACTCACCCGTTATGTGAATATAAGTCCAGTGCATTGTATCTAAATTCAGTGAATATATAGATCTTGCGAAAGCATCGGAATCTTCTTCGTATCCACCGAAAATAATCATATTATTTTTCCACACACAAGCAGTGTGGCCATCTCTAGCAGGGGGAATATTTCCAGTAGTCTTTGGTGCTGTCCAACAGTGCCAAACGGTGTCGAAACAGAACAAATTCGAACAGGAAACAATATCATTTCGCCCTCCCCAAATATAAACTTTGTCACCGTATACTATGGCTGTGTGGCCATACCTTGAATTCAAATGAATTTTCATCTATTTTCAACTTGCATTAACTTTTCGATGGTTCTATTCTCGAAAACATAAAATTTTAAAAGAAACAATTCAGGCAAGTTCATTGATTTCACACAAATAAATATATTACAGAACTCTATAGTTTTGTGTCTCGTGCCGTGTTGTGGCCTTTAACTTATTTTTGCGTTCATGATTAATTCAAATACTGCGCCCATGCCTCATTAGTATTACAAGATCATCAGGTTTCATTGATTCAATGATTATGATTATTTAACGTTCAGGGTTGACTGACAATACTAATAACTTTGATTAACAAAATATGCTCATCTCCCTTGAAACACTTTTTAGTGTATTATGAGTGAGTTTTAGCCCTGTACATAAGTATTTGAAATGGTCAGAATAAATATACAGCTTGCAAGTAAGAGACACAACACAAACACAATACACACTACAGTTTCATTAATCATGAATCATGTTAATAACATATCGAAAGTAGCATGATTAACGATAGATGTAGGATTTGTCACTCACAATATTTTAAACAGGTGTAGAGGAATATCAAGGAGCTGACGAAGAACCGTTAGAATTCTGCAAAAAATGCTACTAGCGAATGAGCAGAGCTTAGAAAGATCTTTAGCTCTCATGTGTCAGATTTAACTAGCAGCTTATATAACAGAAAATACGAAGATAGGGCAATTTGCTGATTGTGCGTTCTTTATAATCTACGGAAGTTTTCTGAAAACAATTAATAATAACAGTTTCAATCAAATTCCGTTGGTAGGTGTAAAAATGAAATCATCAACAAAAATGAAAACGTTCGTCTATTTTGGTACTATAATAACTAGCGTCGTTATTTATACGCAACTTTCATTTTCCTGACATTGGTTTTGCTGAAATGTCAGCATATTGTCACATATGTATTGCAATTGTACTATTTTCAGTCAATATATTAGTCTAATCTGTTCAACACCACATTCGGAAATAACCAAAGTCAATTCAAAAGCCACAATTGATGCGTTGGAACCGGAAAATTATAGCCAATATTCCTTGTTGATATATAAAAGAGCAATTCATAATTTTCAGTAGAGATTAATGTGAAATAAGAGAAATTATATGTTACACAGACATATTTCGCACTCGTTTTCATGAACTGTAATAAAACTATTTTCATGAACGTTTCAAACATGGTGGTTGAATAAATGTTGCACCAATTTCTTGAATGATTGAAAAGTTCAAAATAACTGTTATTGCACCCACTGATTTAATATACTCATGAATGAAATTTCATTCTGCTGTAATGAACATGAAATATTCAGGCTGCAAAAAAAATAATCTTCATAAAGCTTTTTGGAGTAATGAGCTGATTTCCACACAAGTCAATTCATTCAAAAGTTTTTCAATTCAAAATCATCATTTGATCTATGCCTGGGAAAACTGTTCACTTTTTATTTCTATTGTGGTAGAAGCTGCTGGAAAGTTATCGCATCATTTTGTAGTCACCAATGTTATGATCTACCTTCATTTGTTTTTCTACCATCATTTCAGAGTGAATCATATGCTAGCATCTTATTTTTTGAAATATTCACAAATATTTTCATACAAAAACAATTGTTATTCATATGTTATCCATAAAAGAACCAAATCAAATATTCAGGTAAGTTTTGACCTTCTGATATTCATGAAAGTGAATGTCATTTGTTTTCAACAATATTATGTCATGAATAGAGTTCCTGATTTCTTATTAAATCATTGCCATTGGCAAGGATATATTATAATTTTCAATGGCAGACACTGTGACTTCAAAGTGGATATTCTATTTATTTGTAAAATATTTACCTCATTATTTTCAATTGTCTAAACTTAGGAGTGAAATTAATTGAGAATACAATGAAAAATGTAGAAGTTTTTCAATCAACATCAATTAATAATAATACTCCACATCAAGTATTTCTGAAAAATCATAGAGCTTCTTGAATGTTTCTTTCCATTACAATTTTGAGTGCCTTGAACTTTCAACTTAGTTTTGACCCAGTCCAATGCATATTTATGTTATGTCATGTGCAGGAGTTTCAAGTGATGAAGAAGTGCATACAAGTGAATTGTATTGTATTTTATGAACTTATAAATTATAAGATATTGATATCATTTATAATTATGACAAGATAGTTTCAATCTTTCCATTATTCAGTAATCTCACAGAATAAGAATCGTGATCTCTTTCAAGTCAAGTAAAAACAATTTTATACAGCTTTGTCAATAATACATACAGTATGAACAGTACATACATACACTGTAGAGCTTATGCAGACAAAACTACACAGCACACTGCCAACATGTAGCACAATTTCATCTATGTGTTCCAGAACATAAAAAACTCTCCACAACCCATTTTTGGTTGATATAATTAGAACACAGAATGATAATGTCACCATTACCTCTCATAAATGATCCTCACCTTTTGTAGGGTAATATATCATCATTCTCAAAGTATGGCAGATGGCTCACTGGATGTTGGGTCCATCGAAAAGTAGCTGTATTCAGAACATGCACATCCATTGAGGTGTATTCTCTGGAGTTTTCTCCTGTGCAGTATCCTCCAAAAGAATATATTTTGTGCCCAACAGCAACAGCTGCATGATTTACCCGTTTGGGACCACCTTCTAAATATACAATCCACCTCATTTTCTGCTAATTGATCAAACTTGTTCACGACTCCTATGAAACTGAAAAATAATTGGTTATAGGTAGTATTTAAGTGTGAATATTCTCTAGGACTTGACCTTACTGTATTCAAGGAAAAATCGTTAATTTTCCATTATGTGTTAATACTGTTCACCACATAACATTATTTTATGAATTTTCATTGCAAGTGTGCGAATAAAATTCTTTACGAAGTTGAAGTTGAAATGCTAGTTAGAATTATAAATTTCAAGATAATCACATATTAATGAATTATTCCTATTCACATAAGAAATTCACACAATAACACAAAACGTCAAAATGAAAACCACCATAATATGACAGAAAAATTTCACAGATTACAGTTCATACCGATTTCTTTTCAACAGGTATATCTATCTCTTTTCAATAACATGTAACTAAGAAAAACAGTTATGTCGCTATGTCGCTATGGATATTTTATGTTAGAGATGTGGATAGGGTGTTCTGTGTTGGAGATATTTACATATGCGAAGTTGGCTATCTGTATGACTGCCTTTCCAGTGGCGTGATTCTCTCATGGCTTATCCCCATAGATCTGATCTTGTCTTCTTGGCATTCATTTTCCAGCATGACTGTATGATGGTTTACGAGTCACGAAAAAAACATTCGAGCTTTTTTTCACTTATAGAATCGCGGATTCCTAGGAATTTCCTTCCGTGAAATTCATGCATCGTATACATGATACTATAACGAGGAGTTATAGTATCATGCATCGTATATGTCTTTTGAGTTTTCTTAATAAGAGGAAGCACGCCACTGTACAGGTCGATCGAATAAGTTCGGAACAGAGAGTAACCTCTCTGGCTGCTCTCTGGTTCGGAAATTCAGACATCAAGAAGCCAGCTTCATATAGTTGATTTGTTTATTTTTAAAAGAAAATACTTTTACTTTTTTCAGTTCACAATTTGTCACAACTGTATATCACAGTACAGTTATAGTAGAATGGGGAAACTAAGTTTAGAGATAAAAGCAACTCTCGAAGGAATTGAAGAGTTGTGTACCAACCATCCAGATTATACATTCCTTCTGAAAATTAAATGTACTAGCTGTGGAGAGCTGTCTGACAAATGGCATGATGTTTCTGAATCTCAGACCTTTCCAGGTAAAACTGGAAAGTCAGAAAATAATTACATTGCTAAGTGTAAGTTGTGTGGGAGAGAAAACTGCCTTGATATTGTACCTGGCAGTAATGGTAGGTAATTAAATTTCATATTGGTGTGGCTACTTTCACAATTTGTTCTCCAGGAAAGTACACTAATGATGACCAAGGAAACTTCAAAGCTATTGTTACTTTCGACTGTAGAGGCATGGAACCAACTGAATTTGCTCCAACTGAAGGGTGGTTAGCTAAGGTTGAGGAAAGTGGAAAAATTTTTGATAACATAAATTTGACTGAAAAGGAATGGGTGGAATACGATGAGAAGAGTAAACAGTCTGTTGGAGTATATGATTTTGAATCAAGATTTGTGCCAGTGAAATAAAATCATTAGAGTATCAGATGGCCTTGATTTGTTCAACTTTTTTCATGCAACAATCATTTCAAATTATTGCTTGTAGTTAGTATAAGACATTGGGGGAATTTAATTTGATGAATATTTCTATATTCATAAGGAAAATATCACCAGACTATTGAAGCGTGACAATAAATGAAATGCTCAAAATTCAATTCATTTGGTCTGTTCATGAAAATTACTTTTGAATGATAAACCCTATTAATTTATTGAAGATTACTACTGACTCATGAAATATCCATAGAGATCATGATGTAAAGGTGGAACTACCAGATTGTCATTAATTTATTTGGTCAAAATGTGGGGTACAGCTAACTTGATTTTGACGCATTTTATCAATTATTGTAGTGCGGAAATCAACTTGCATTAGTCATTATATGGTGAGAGCTAGAGTCAGAACAGGACTGCAAATTCTTAAAAAATTCCTAAGATATCTAAAACTATTACGAATGGACTACAGTCATTTGAATTTCCATGATTGCAATCAATAATGAAAACAATTTGTCAGGATTTGAAAGAACTACTAGACGTAGACTTGAAGGAGACCGATTTTAACGATATCTATCCCCTCGGAAAAAGAGAAGATAGCCCGATAAAAATAGAATTCATTTCAAGCCTCACAAAGAAGCACGTCCTGCAGAATTGCCATAAACTCAGAGGCAAGAAGATATCTATAGCTCAAGACCTCACAAAACAACAGAGAGAGGACCACAAAGTACTGAGACAACATCTTTATCTCGCGAAACAAGAGGAAAAGAACGTATGCTACATCAAAAACGAAAAATTGCACGTGAACAAGATCGCCTATGGAGCAGATGAATTAAGAGCAGCTGGATCCATCAACTCCCCCAACAAGTCAAACAGTGCTCCTCATACACCAACCCCAAAAAATCTACCAGAACAGCCAAACTCAGGTGTTTTGGAAACACCAACAAGAAGTTCAGGAACTTTAGAAGCATCAACAAAAAAATACGTTTGCCAGGTAGATCCAAAATTGGGTACCAAAGAAAAGTCAATGGTCACAAAAACCCAAGACAAAACTGGAGCAATACCAAAAATTGGAGATAAACCTAGAACAAGATCCATAAGTAAACACAATTAACCCTAGATAATGTAATTTTGCCAATTATTAATATTGGAAGTTAGTTAAGTATATTGTAAATTAGTAATATTGTAAATCAGTGATATTTTAAATTAGCTATATTGTAAACTAGTAAATAAAAACAATGGATCAATATATACGGGATTTCGAGATAAATCCAGTCGAAACATTTACTCTACTCAATGCTCAAGAATGTAAAGAAATATTATCTGTAAATGATACTAGTATGAATTTTAAAATCATCCATAACAATATTAGGAGCTTAAACAAAAACATAGATGAATTCAATGTTTTTTTAAGGAACGCAGACTCTGACTTTGACTGCATAGTACTCACTGAGACATGGGAAATACATCACCCGGACATGTATAGCTTGAATGGATATGATTTATTGTATAATGAAGGTAAATTTAATCAAAATGATGGAGTTGTCATTTATATCAAAAACAGTCTGATGTATACTTACGAAATTATACCCATCAGTAACAATGTAAAAATTTTACGTGTCAACATCAAACTAAGTGGAAAAAACAATATCCTTATCACAGCAGCCTATAGATCTCCAGCAACCGATGTAAACCATTTTACCAAGGAACTTCAAACTCTATTACTCGACTCAGAAAAAGAAAATGCAGATTATAATATATTTATTGGGGATATAAATATAAACATACTTCATGATGATGAGTCTACATTAGAATATTTGAATGTTTTGAACGAACTCGGTTATGTATCGACAATAAATGAACCCACACGACTTAACTCTTGTCTCGATCATATAATTATTAAATCAAAGACGGACATTTTGGATCAAATAATTCCTCTGATAATTAAAAGTGGTATCACAGACCACGATACAGTGATATTACAATTGAAGTTGAATTATCCCAAGGATCTTGTAACATCAAATAATTTCTCAAAATTCATTGATAATGCGAAGCTTCAGAAAATTCTTAGTGAAACAAGATGGAACTCAGTACTCAATAACCAAAATCCCGAAACTGCAACCACAGAATTTATTAATATCATCACCAGAACCATTGAAAAATGTACAATAGTAAAAAAAAATACTAGAAAAAACCACAAGCTGACCCCCTGGATTACCAAAGGTCTAATGAAATTAATTAATGAAAAAAACAGGATACATCAGAATGTTCGTAATAACCCTGATGATATTGATATGAAAGAAACATATAAACAGATTAGAAATAAAGTAACATCACTCATAGACAAAGAAAAATACAATTACTACAAAAACAAAATTGATTCTAACGCATCTAGTTCCAAACAACTATGGGAAGTTATAAAGGAAATGAGTAAAACAAAGACTAAAAAACATGAAATAATTTCAATTAAAAATGAAGCTGATGAAGTCCTGACCGAAAAAAGTGCCATTGCTGAACAATTTAATAATATTTTTGCTACAATTGGAAAAAAAATAGCAGATAAAATAAAACGAAATCCAAACATCGAAATTCCCAGAAACCCCACACGGAATTCATTAGTACTATTACCAACAGACAGCAATGAAATTAAAAAAGTAATAGAAGAATTGAAGACAAAAAAATCTGCTGGCATAGACGACATCACTGCGGAAACTCTAAAGACAATTTCTCCTCACATTATTCGACCTCTCGAACACGTCATAAACAAATGCATGGAATTAGGAGTTTGGCCTTCTGCTCTGAAAGACACAATAGTTATTCCTGTGTTCAAAAAAGGCGACAAAAGCATAGCAACAAACTATAGACCAATCTCATTGATAACACACATATGCAAGATATTTGAGAAAATAATCAAAAGGCGATTACATTCATATATCACCAAATATAAGTTACTGTCTGAGAAACAATTCGGATTCCGAGAGAAAGTGTCGACACAGGATGCTATTATCGACCTCACAGATGAAATTCATAATGCTCTAAATCAAAATATGCCGTGCCTGTCGCTATTCTTAGACTTATCGAAGGCGTTTGACACGGTAAACCACGAGCTACTCCTACAATCTTTGGAAGATATTGGAGTGCGAGGTATCTGTCTTCAATTATTTGAGAACTATCTCAAAAACCGCAAACAATCCGTGAAATTGAATAATGTCAAGAGTGAACCCAAAAGAATACAGTATGGTGTACCCCAAGGTACAGTATTAGGACCCATCCTGTTCAACATATACATCAACGGAATATTCTCCTTGCAAAGTCAAGCGAAAATCATTGGTTTCGCAGATGACACAGCATTATTCTACAAAGCAAATGACTGGACGAACCTCAAAAATACAGTGGAGCATGATTTCGTCCTCATCAAAAACTGGTTGGAAAACAAGCTGCTGACAATAAACTATGATAAAACCAACTACATACCTTTTTACAGCAACAACAAATGTTCTCCGTCATTCGACAGAATCGAAGTAACACTACAAAATGAAGTATTAACCATTTTGCCTGAAACTAGAACCAAATATTTAGGTGTTTTTATTGACCCTTACTTGAGATGGGATTTGCATATAAATTATGTAATAAGAAAACTGCAGTCAATTTTGTTCAAATTCAAATTTCTAAAGAAAATAATACCAGTCAAACACTTGAAAATACTCTACCATGCCCTTGTCGAAAGTCACCTACGATACGGTATAATAGCTTGGGGCGGGGCATTGAAAACACATCTCAAATCACTGGAAGTTATCCAGAGAAGATTTCTGAAACTCATTCTCTCTAAAGAACCAAAATACTCAACAGACCAAATATATAAGGAAGCAATGGTCTTTGACCTGAAGCAGCTACACTTTTATAACGTTGCCATTAAATACCATCAAACGAAACAATCCACTCAACTACCATCACATACTTATAATACACGACAAAAAAATCAATACGTATTACCGTTTATGTCGAAATCTCTCGGCCAAAGATCATATGCCTACATTGGACCAAAACTATACAACACACTTCCCGAAAAAATACAAAATATAACAAGTCTGTTTCTGTTTAAAAAAAAATTGAAAATGTATCTCAAAGAAAGTCGATTTAATCAATGAATTCATATTTTACATGTTTATGTGCGTATTCCTATGTGTTTTGTTTTTATTCATCTAAATGTTTTTAAATATGTTGTATAATATGATGATGGATCAAAAAATAAGTGCTATAAACCCATTATTGATTGACTTATAAAACTGTTGTGTATTCTGGAATAGTTATAATTTTCCCTACATAGGATTGTTGGGGACATTACATTTTACATTACACCCTACATTTCAAATATGAATTTTGCATTGAACATTTTATACTTTATATTTAATTTTTTAACTTTTCAATATAATTCTTTCGCGAAACAAGTGCATAGCACTTATCGCTAAACTACTTTATTCTCTTCCACCATGTAATTTCTTGTATTTTAATTATTATTGTTGTATTATTATTATTGTGTGTGAATAAAGGTATATTATTATTATTATTATTAATCTTGTCAGAAGCAATGGTGAATCAACAATTTTGAAAAACCAAAACCTGACGTACTGATTGGTTATTGAGATCCATTTTGATTGATCATTGAATAATAAAAAAAATGGCGCTGATGCCATCACAGGTAGTGGGAATGATCAGAATATAAAAAAGATACATTTTCAGTTTACATTTTTTTTACAAGAAATCAATACTGAAAGAATATATTACAAAACTAAACAAGGAACAACTGGTGCTTAAAAATATGTATAGAAGTCAATGAAGAGTTTCTGGAACAACTTCTGCCTCTATGGAATGATTCTCCTCAGCATCAACTGTGCAAAACTCGATATTTTCTTCCCTGACATCAAGACCATCACATTCCAACTGCAAATCCTCATCAGAGGAGAAAAATTCTATATTCCTTGACCTCATATTTTCCTCAGTGACATCAAGATCATTACATTCGAGTCGCACATCTTCATCATTGTGAAACTCTGTATTTCTCAATCTGGTGTCCTCAGTTTCCAAGCGATCATCCTCATCATCGGAGTGAATCTCTGTGTTTCCCAACCTCACATTCTCAGCGGAATCGGTATTGTCTCCTTCCCACCGCACGTCCCCATCTTTGGTGTAAAACTCAATATTCCTCAACCTCATATTTTCCTCGGTGACGTCAAGATCGCCACTCTCCACCTGCATATCAGTATGGGGAATCATAATGACGGTAAAAATATCCTCTTCATCCTTGGTAGTCTCTGTTTCACTGTATCCACTGTCAATTCTGTCCATTATCAGTTTGCGGATGTAGACGTTGCGTTTTTTCCTACCGCGGTGGCACTTTTTCATGTGATCTTCTCTGGCACTCTTTGAGAGGAAGGACTTGTCGCAGCATTTACAAGGTATAGAGTAGGCCATGTGTTCGTCTAGGTGGTCTTGCAGCTCGTTCCGATTCTTCATTTCCATCGCGCACATCAGACAGTAAAGAGGCGAGGTGTCATGCAATCCTACGTGCGTTCGCAGAATTTGTCTGAAAGTGCCACATAACGTTGAAAAAGCGACAGGATGATGACAAAGAGAAGGAATAATAATTACACTACCGTTGGAAAAACTATTGATTGAGAATTGTTTGGCGGTATGCAATGTGGAAACGATCATGCCTATTCCATTTTTGACTAGATAACATGTTTCAAACCTCTAACAAGCAGAATATTTCTCATCACATCATTATATTGGAATTTCTCAACCACAGAGGAGTTTGATATACAAACATTTCTAACACATATTTTTAACAGTAAATTTTGATTAAACACAACTGAAGTTCAGTACCAAAAAAATCATCTGTACAACTCCTCTGGTAGTGCACTAGATAAGTATAAGTCCGTATGTTTTAGCAAAATATCTCGCAGCTATGAAATTCAGCTAGTGCATCATTCCTTTGAAATTTGTTAAATCATAATTTTTGATTTTACAGTTACTTGTATAGCTTCTCCAAAAAAAAAGTGACAATCCATTTTCAAAATGTATGAAACTGATACTAATTTTATTTAATCTGTAATCACGACAACAATGAATATTATCAGTATCGTAAAATATCGGCTCATTTTGGCATGCTTTGATTTGGATATCTCAAAGAAAAGCTATAACCATTCCATTTACCACAAATACCCAAAAATTGCTAAATTGCTGATTGTGTTGTTTTGCCAAACCGCTAAAGGCATTTGCCGCTACAATGGCCTAATAGTCATGAAACTCCCTAGAAGATGGAGCCATTTTTGCAGATTTCTGAACAAAAACTTGATGTTTTGAGATTGTATTTATGTAGTTTGATCATTGATTCATAACTATCCTAACATAACTACTTCTGAAACAACGTTTTTATACAATAGATCGAACAATATCATTAAGATATTATTTTGTTGTGATTTTTGTGTTGCCACCTTACAACTTACATGTGGGACAATTTCAGCTATGATAATTAAAATGCAGATATCAAGTGGGCTGTACGTTAGAAATCTGAGAGAATAGTATAGTAGTTCTTTTTCAAGTTTCATAGTTTAGTATTTGATAAATGTCATCAATATGAGGCAATGCAATTGAATGAAACAATGGTTATTCAAGATATAAGCACTTCTCTAATGATTATATTATGAATTTGAGCTGAAGCTACATGAATATTTACTCAACTACAACAAGAAAAGTGTATCAAAGTGAAGGTTTAATCAGTTGTGCTGATCTTGTGAAAGTTAAAATTCTGTATATTTTGGCATTTTCAATAATTTTTATTCCGACTGACCTCAAATTGTCTTGAAAAGTGAATATGAGTTCATGGAGAATCTACTATTGGGAACAAAATTGTCTGAAAATCCCAGAAAAGTCCGTTCCCTTTAGTATTCAGTGAAAGTTTTATATTTCTTTTTATGAAACATAGAAGTATGACAAATCATCGAAACTGAGAAGCTACACAAACATGAAAGAAAACGGTGAAAATTATTAATGGCACAAAGTCTGAAGTATCATACTCACGCAGTTGTATATCTTTGTTGACACTCATCGCAGTAATGAAGAGCAGGCAAATTGTGGTCAGTTATCTGATGATAGTTCAGCACCTCCACATCATGAAAGAAAAGCTGACACTGATACTCCTTACAATAAAACTTGATTTTCTCTTCCTCATCTTGAGCTCTGCTCACTGACCTTGTTCTCTTCTTTGTCAGCCTTCCTTTCTCATCATATTCCACCACCTGAATGAAATAATTATCATTATTTTCTCATTTACACAAAATTTTATTCCATTTAGAATTCAACTTTTAGATACCTAAAAGAGGAATTCCTTGATGATCAGTCAGTGACATCTTTTTAAAAAAATTTAAAATTTTGACAAATAGAGGGTGTCCGTGCCTGCCGTGCCTTATCGCATCCATTTTGGAGTTTTGCATTCCTGAAATGAATTTTTCTTTCTGATTACAACGATGTATATACAATATCGTATTATGATGAAATTATTGAGCAAAAATCGTTTGATGCTGAAAGTGGTCTGGAAAGAAACGCTGGATATACATTTTGAAAGTAATTTGCACTTTTTGATCTGAGGCGTGATGAATGAAAAGCATATCACGTTTTTCTTGACTTAACGCGGTAATCTTGTAGATGAACTTGGAAGATTTCAAGTTCTGCTAACATATTCTAATTTCAGTTGGGAATCTAAAGAAAACACTCATTATTATAAAAATATTAGTGTGATAACTTGCGATGCAACATTTTGTTGTCCTTACAATGTATCATTTATGTATTTTCACTCTACGTCAACATGATTGTTTGAAGTTTGTGATAGCTATGACAAGGTAGGAATTATCTGAGATATATATATATATATAGCGACTATTTTAGGATATATACAGAATGAATCTTAAAAGTATGAGTTTGTTTTCATCTTTTGCTGACCTTATTTAGGGACAAAATATATGATAACGTGATTTGTCTTTGGTATACGAAGATCTCGCGTTTCGGCTCTGTACTGCCATCAAGTTGATTTTTCAACTACGGAACTGAATTTTACGGACCCAGGGCATTACTATACATTTCTATCATTGTCTGAAGATATTAGCAAAGAAACAAAATCTCAAGCAAATCGGCCAAATCATGCGTCAGCTCACTCGACTGAAGAAACGAACGAAGTTTTTAAAGAAAAAAATTTCTTGGATGCACCATGAGCCTTATAAGATGGTTATCCTAAAATCATCCCTAAAATGGACTTCGTGCATAAATAACGCATTATAAATATTTCGCGTCGATGATGTAGTCATAATGACACCATATTTTCTTTTCTTTCTTCAAATATATGTCATCATAGTATATTTTCAACACTACAATTGCAAATATCAGAGTTTAATTACACATAAAAAATCAGTAATGATAACAATGATAAGATTTCATTTGTAAAAATTGATTCAAATATAACAAAAAATGTATATGATACTCCTTGCTTCGATCCTCATACTCGGAGAAACTCCAAATCGCGTATTATAAAACTGGTATAAAATCATATGATATTGAAATATCCATTTTTATGCACGTACACTATTAACTGCTCCTTAGTTGCAGTTGAATAGCTGCCCTTGCCATTTCAACTAAGATAAAATGTGTTTTACAATAATTTCACAATATTCGAGAAAATTTTGAAAAATGGAATCATTCATGAAAGGATTGACTGAAATGTTAGAACAGCAAAAATATCCTGAAATTCATATTTATTACTTGATATATGAATCTCTGATACACATCGAGAAAGAAAAAAAAACAATTCAGAGAACTGTCACTGTTGGCAAGTAATTCGATAGCGATATAATAATTTATTCGAGAAAAAAATCAATTGTTACCTGTTTCTTCTTAGAGGGAGATTTTCGGTATGACCTGCAACTCACTGAGGAGTAGTTACTGAGAGGACTCAATCGCGATAGATCTGATGTAGGGCTTCCTCGCTGAGTTCTTGATCGTCCTCGCTTAGGTCTAGTCCAGTTGTGCCCTTTACGCTTTCTTCGGGTTCTGATGATCTCTCTAATTTCACTACAGTTTGAGGAAACATCTGAACGAGCAAAATGGCTGCTGGATCGGCCTAAAATAATTTTGGACAAGAATAATATATAGATCTAGGATGGAAATATATTTTATTGCAATTGTCAACAAACGAGGAGTATTCAAGTAATAAATGAGCTGGCTTGATGGTGGGAGGTCGTTATATTTCACTTGGTATTATGTTGACAAAATTTCTGATAGAAGAAACTTCCAAATAATGAATTGTTGAAAAAATAATTGGCTTTATATTGTTTGTGAGTTTTCTATTGAATTGTCTTCATCTTTTCTGTATTATTTTACAAAAAAATCTATACTGTCTAGGGGCTAACAAAAAAATTATAGAAATTTAGTAGACTATTTACTTTTTTCATGCACTCAATTCATTGATATTTGCTAGATATACGGAAACATCGTTTACCATTTTCGAACATATGGTTTTATCCATATTTATTCTTGCTGTAAACCCGTTATCATTATTATTATTATTATATTTATTATTCAAGTCAGAATCATATTATGGACTAAATTTGTATTATATTCAGGCTCGAGACCTGTCGAACATCGCTATACTAAGCCTCATCAAGCATCAATAGAACGGCAACGTTATGGAATTCTTTGCCTACTGAAGTCTTTCCTGATGCTTGCAACCTCCAAACTTTCAAGGAAAATTCCAACAATTTCCTTCTCTACCGAAATTCCACCGCTGACTAATACGATGTTCCTCGAACATTATAGGTTTCCCTTCCAAGTTGTCAACAGATAAAAAAACAATCTTCCTTATCGAAAAGTATGCAGAGTAATTGTGTGTGAAATGAAATATAAAGAAATATAAAATTTTACATACCTTTCAAAACTTGCCAATTCTAAAAATGACAAGTTTCATCAATTCTTTCAATTCAAACATGTTTGATGAGTAACAAGATCTGTCATTATACACATGAAAACACAGAAGATCTACCACATTCATACATTTCTATAATTCTTCAAGCCTTGAAGTTTCAACGCAATGTATTGCAAGAAATCTTCAGATTTTAATAATGAAGCCAACCTCAAGAAATATTAGCCCAATGACAGATGGTTTCAATTGTATCAATTAAATCTCAAATATGAGTATTCATTGATTCAGAGCATCCCTTCGCAATGTTTTTGTCCACAGTCATACTTACTCAAACTACGTTGACGTTCTCTCTCTGCTATTTTGTGTTCCTGGGTACTTCGATAAGGCTCAGAGAACACGAGAGTCATCAATTTGGAGGGGGTAGGAGTCCTGTTCAGCGTACTCTGACATTCCTCTTCGATGTCGTCACCGTCGACCTTGAGGGACGCGAATATTTTCCACAACTTGCTGAGTTTACCGGCCTGCGGTTGATCGCAAGGATTCGATATGAGGGACCATATATTCCTGATCAGCTTGGCAATATTATCCAGGATGTTCATGCAAGCATTGCAAACACAACTTTCGGGAGTCAAGTGAAGGGAAACCTAGAAATATACAAGAGTAAAGATATTTTATTGAGAATGTGATTATTTTTATTCTTTTTGCTAGCCTGTATTTGTCATTTTGATAAATGAAGGGGTAAGTGCTGTTTTCCGAAATCGTTCTGGTACAAAATCAGTTAAATAGAACTCTATTTGACTAGTTCTGAAGTTCATTGCAACTGCAAGTGAAGAATTCACAAAGTAATTCACTGATAATACACATCCATCGAAAGGAAAACGAAAATAGGATTAAATAAATATGATGAATTGAATCCCTCAATTTCTAATTTTGACGGACTTGAAAATAAAAATAAAGTCAGTATTAGAGCAATTTGTGAGATTTCAAACTTGACGTTTGATGATTTTTCATCTCAAACTGACAGTTCGAGAGCTTCCTCAATTATTGTTTAGTGGAAAAAAAAACATTCGAGAATATCACAGAAAATGATGGATTTTTCTGTGACTTTCTAGGATGAAAATAGTATATTATGATACAAGTTCCATAAGACACTGTAGTTTTAGTATTGAATGAATTAGTGTGATGTTTGAAATAAATCAAGAATAAATAATCCTATTAGTTATAAGAAATAATAACATGAAAATCTTCATGTCAAAAGTATGGAACATAACTAAATTGTGTTGGACATTTTGGTGTGAGGTGTGAATGTGCTGGACCATGAATAATTTCAACAAGTTGAAGGTAGTGGACCTGAAACGTTAGTTGGAAGAGAGGGATCTCAACACATCGGTCTTGAATTTGCACTAGAAAAAATTTAGAATTCCTTTATCTTCATACAAATGAAGCAATATTACACAAATTATGGAATAATGAATGGAAGGCTCTTGTTCTCACATATTGTTGACTTTTTTGAGTTTCTCATGCTGAAAATCTTGAACTAAGAAAACAATATCTGAAAACAGAATTATTTGAAGGATCTGATAATATTATTGAAAGGCTAATTCATTACCCTATTGCTGAATTGATTGCTTTACGTTATATGTGGAAATACGCGAGTTCTGTTAGTTTTATGTAACGTTACCAAATCCAATTCCAAAAAACAATGTTTTTGAAGGATTTGCTTTCATCATAATTTGAGGCCTCATCCTAGCCTATCATCAATATTTTTTTTCATTTTAACTACTGTAAAGCTAGCAGAATACGCGTTTTTTCGCATAAAATGAAGAGCAATAAATTCGGCAATAAAGTAATAAATAAGCCTTGGATTATGACAAAAAAAAATGCGGGCATTTTATGGTACTGTCATGTCACTGTTGTGGGTAAATCTTAAAAATTCAGAAAGCAACACCTGAGAGATTATTGTGTTTATTATGTTTTGATGATAGTAATTGACAAACTTTTGAAGTTAATTAATACAGTTAATGCCAAAAAATAATCAATTTACTCATAACTTGATGAAATCTTATTGTCAAACTCTGAAATATGGAAATGATGTTATGAAACCAACTTCCAGTTTTATTTGAGGCCTGGAAATGAAAAAAACTGTTGTTGAGAGTTTGGTTTCTCAGAGGAATCATGGAAGCTATGATTATTTACAGCACCAGTGATCTCTGGTGAGAAGCGATGTTTCCATGCTCAACAACGACCAGGAATTCGAATCAGTATGATTGGTAATGTGAACATGAACTATTACTTACTTTTTCTCCATATATCTCAACAAGATCATCCCCAACTGTGTGGTTTATGATACCATAATTTTGGCCAACGCTAAAAAGGCGAACGTCGTATTTCCGACATACCATACATGCCATATTTGTAATATTTAAATCAGCTTCTGAACTATACGAATTCTGATGGCATTTCACCAACTATTTATGAGAAACTAAAAACTCAACAATAAACTAATAAGGTGTCAAATCGTCAAAAGTCACACTCTGACCTGACTGGATTGCCAGCAGGGCAGCCAACTCAGTGGATTTACACTATAGACCACTGAACTGTCATGCTTTTCATAGTAATGTGACCTTGATTTTATTGGATGAGATAAGTATTTTGATTGGAGCACAGAATGCTTCATTCACTGAAGGATAGGGCAAAGAGGGTAACCCCTCTTCTGTGGATAGGGTATTCAGCATGGTGTGAAGTTTTTTCTCTTAACTCCAATCACCGCGCTGTCTAGAATCTAGTTTATAGCGGAATGATTGACCTCACTTATGTAAGTAAGTATTTGCCTCGTGATCTTTCTCTTCCAAAATTCCACCACTGACTAACACGATGTTAGTCGAAAATTATAAGATTTCCTTTCGTGCTGTCAGAAGGAAATTCAACCATGTTTCGTGTCTTGGGAGTATTTGCCAGTGATGGAAAACATCATTGAATATATTTTTTTCAGTGTAACTCTCATGATCTTATTTTGTAGGTACTTTATGATAGTTTGGTAATACATCCCATCATATTTATTCTTGACAGTCGTTCGAGAATATCGTGAAAAATGTACTCAATCATTTTTACCAGATCTCACATGAAATTATTTCAGGAGAGCTGAATTCTGAACTCGATAAGCAATCGATACATCTAACATTGTTTTTGAAACTTATCAAAAACATCATTTCGCCACAACTACGGTCACATTTTGCAACGAATTATGTGAACATTCTCATATTATTAGGAATTTCCTGCTTCCATGAAATTCGTACATTGGATTGATCCCAAATCTTTTCTGTTCCCTTCAATGGCAGAATCCATACATCATATATATTCTCTTCATGCGATACCGCTCTTTTCTTGTATCATGCCAATTCATTTTCGGTTAAATTCAGGCAGCCAACTTCACATAGATGTCAAACTGATTATGACAAGAAAATGACACATGAAGTTAGGCCACAGATGAGACCTTAGGCTCCCTTGTTATCGTTTTCTTGTTATGGTTGTTAATGTTGTTTATTAACATTATGAATTCAACTAGTTGTTTATTATTAGGACTTTGAATTTGGATTTTTTAAAAAATATCCTGAAAAAAATCTATCCGAAAATTTTTTCGTGGATTTTGCTGATTTCCAAGGAAGTCCAATTTCATGAACAAGTGATTTTTCTTCACCTGTAGTACTCATTGGTACTCAATAATCAATTATAAAACACAGCTCACAGCCGATTTTAGAACTCTTCTTCTGTTGAAAACCTATGTGGATAGTCTCAGTTCAGAGGCATGGATAAAAACTGAAGTCATAAAAACAAATAAAGCGTAAATCTTTTCTTCAGTTCGGTGTTTTTATTGTTGAAAAAAAAAACAAGTTTTATAAAAATGGATCAAATGCTACCAAGTCCAGGTTTTAGCATTCCTAGCATAGGTAAGCATCCTTTTTCAGTTATGGTTTCATCATCAGACCTTTCGATTCACTTGAAGTGAATGAGTGCATTTGATAAATTCCTCACATAATTCAGAATCGATTATTGTTTTTGAAATCTCCACATATTGTGATATAGTTGTGATTATAACTATTCACTTCAAATGAAGCCTAAACTGAATTCTCAGTGCTTCAGACACACACATTAGATATTTGTTTCTATTGTACAGGGACCCCCCTTCATCAACCAGAAGAAGATCAGATGATTCTGCCAAATGCTCTTCAACAACAGCAACAGCAGCCCACTACATCTCAGATCCCCCCATTAGCCCCAATGGGAGGATTAACTCCAACTTTGGGGCTTGGTATGGGTCATGCTATGACTATGCCACAGACTAAATATGTTACTGGTTTTACCCTGCCGATGAGTTCCATGACTGCACAGACACCAGTTAGTGGATTCTATACTATACAAAATTCATGAAGTCTAATGAAGCTCCTATCAGGGAGATGACTTAGATTTCAGGAATTCATTCATTCAGGAGATTTTTTATTGTTATATCTGTTATTTTTAGCAACATACAATGATGAGCCCTATGACCAATTTGGGCTCAGTCAATGCTGGTACTACACCTGTTATGGGACCTTCTACTCCTTCACCAATGACACCTATGACACCACATTCTGCTGATCCAGGAATAATTCCACAATTGCAGTAAGTTGCTCCAAATATTCATAGTATCTGCGAATATTTATATATTTTTATTGATGTTTATTGATCTCAACCAGTTTCTCAGAACCCTGATAGGCATTCATCCATTTCAATACATTCATTCATACCAACTAGATTCAAAATACATGATATAAATTGAAAATATTGGTTGCATTTTAGATAACAGACATTCTCTAACAACATTATTCCTTGCTAAGTTTACAGAATACCCTAGAAAATACTTGAATACTTCTTTTCATTCTTTGTTATGAAAATATCGATAATAGATAATTGATTCTGTAAATGTTTAACTTTCAATTACATAAAAGTACATCAAATTCTGAGTATTTGTCTATTAGTTGAAGATTCTCCAAACAACTCACTACTATGTTCTTTACAACCTTTCAGAGTTCATTGCAGTGCCAATTTGAGGTGAAATGCCACCTAGTGTATTATGGACCAGGCACCTTTCAGAGTCAAAAATTTTTCTATCGGTTTTGATTTTTTCATTTTGAAACCCATTTTGATAAATTTGCATTCGAAGAAACACAGGACTTTGTGGAATTTCAATTTCAATTTATCCAATGAATATGTTTACAAAATAATGATACGTTGGTAATAAATATGACTAGTAAATATATTGATAGCTTTTATATATACAAAAACCAAGGACTTAGTAGGACCTGTATGTGCAAACTAAAAAAAAAAATTAATGAATGGAATTTAAAAAATATTATACTATAAAACAATGAATCTGATTAGAAAAATGAATATAAAATTATGATCTAATGATATGATGAATGAAAATGTTGAATCACATTTTGATTTAACTAGAAGTAACTATAGGAACATAAGTTACCTTTATAAAAAAAATTTTTTTGCTTTCATCGAAGCAATTTATTTATGACACTATTTCTATGTATATCACATCCACTAGGTCCCTCTTATTAAAGAAAATGGCCAAAGAAATCAAGTTGTCTAAGTGTTCATTAGACCTTTCATGTATGTCCAATACTTTTATTCCATTATGAAATTCCGGTTTCGAATTTATTCCCTTCTTTTATAAATAAGCAACATACAGAATATGTTTCCAGTGATTGCTCAAATAATTATCTTTTGGTCGTTCAATTCCTTGAAAAAGTAATTTGTACTACTGGTTAGGAAAATGCATATTCTCTAATGGCAGTATGTTATTTCACTGTGAAGGTGAGTTTATAAAGCGATTAAAATAAGAATATAACAATTATAATGTATAAAAAATAACTAGGTTTATACAGATGCGTAAAATGAAATAAAAAATAAGAATGAATCAATGAAATCATGGCTTTTCTGATGATGACTATTGAAGTAATCATGTGATCCCTATTATGTGTTTTTGCGTATACCAACAATTCTCGTAGACATTAAACTTTTTGTTTCTATTCATGGAACAAACTTTGAAATGCCTATTTCGTTTCTTATATATTAAAGTAACAACAGCAGTGCTTGCCATCAACAACATCACTCCCACTAGCATAATATTTCTATCATTCATTATTGATTGTGAAATAATGAAGTATTGAAAAAAAAAAATTGAAAATGCGGCCACGAAATATCAACCATAAATATTAAATTTTATAAGTATAAGAGATCATATATTTTTTTCAGAAACATTGTGTCTACGGTGAACCTAAATTGCAAGCTAGACCTCAAAAAGATCGCCCTGCATGCCAGAAATGCTGAATACAACCCCAAAAGATTTGCTGCCGTCATAATGCGAATTCGTGAACCGCGAACCACTGCTCTAATCTTTTCTTCTGGAAAAATGGTATGCACTGGCGCAAAGAGCGAGGAAGATTCTCGATTGGCGGCTAGAAAATATGCTAGGATTATTCAAAAACTCGGTTTTCCAGCGAAGTTCCTCGACTTCAAGATTCAAAATATGGTTGGCAGTTGTGACGTCAAGTTTCCTATTAGGTTAGAAGGACTAGTACTCACCCATAGCTCTTTCAGTAGCTATGAACCTGAACTGTTTCCAGGACTGATTTATCGAATGGTAAAGCCTCGAATAGTGTTGTTGATTTTTGTGTCTGGTAAAGTAGTATTGACAGGTGCCAAAGTGAGGCAGGAAATTTATGAAGCCTTCGATAATATTTATCCTATTTTAAAGAGTTTCAAGAAACAATAAGGTTGTTGTCGTCCATTCCATCATTGATGCAAATTTTGTTGATTTTTTCAATATTTATTGACAGTTATTGCATCAAATGAATACATGATCAACTCAAGATTGATATCTGAATGATACTTGAGAAGATTTTGTTTTCAATTTTTTGAGAGATGACAGGTTATATGAATGATTCGGAAATGTTTGCAGGTTGAAACAGATTGAACAGATTGAATTGAGATTTTAGGCCTTGTTTCATTAGATCGAACAGTAATATATTATGTAGTTTTTCAATATTAGTTTTCGGATCTGACAAAATGCAACAATAATGCACTTTTGATGTTCTGAATTGTTTTTCTTCAGCAATTATGTGATATCAGAATATTTCATCAATCTACTTTTACAGATTTTTTGTCATTGAACTGCTGTCAAATACAGGTATATTTTTCATATTGATCCTGAAGTTTTTTATTGTATCTATGATTAAGAGAATCATAAAAAATGAAAAAAAAAGTGATGAATTTCATTTATGTTGGTGTTATTTCCTTTAAATTTTTAGTAGTGTATTGAAAATCATAAGGCATGAATGGGTACATGCAGGAATTTTCTGGGTGCTCAAATTTCAACATCTTTCAGAATTTTTTCTTCTTCAAACCCATCCAAATGTGTGGAAGAAGTATATATGTTTCAAGAACCACAGTTTAGGATTGAAAATACAGCTTTTTCTCATATTTGACCAGCGAGTATATGTGGCGTGATTATTTGAAAAGGACCCATCCTGAACATTTCAGATGACAATTCAACTCATGTATTGAAAATCGTATATGCCACAGTGCAATTGTCAGTTTGACAGCGGGCAAAAGTTAGCTGCAACTTTTACAGTGACAAAAGCACTATTGGCTTTTCACTTATTCATTTGTTTATCAACTATCGCGGGGCTGGTTGCCAAAATGAATAATTTGACATGTTTCAACAACTTATTGAATTTCTAAGAACCAACAATGAGTTGATTCGTCAACGAACGCCGAAATTATTAAAATTGTTGATACCTGTTTGCCTACTAATACAGTTGCGACGCAATCATCAATCTGGCGACAATTTTGATTTATTAAATTGTCCTGCCGAATCACACTTGATGTTTGTATTGATAGCAGGTGAGTTTGTGTTGTTCAAATTCTGAACCGTTTCCTTTAGCAGTTTGACTCATAAATCTCAAACTAAAATAGTTTAGTTTTTCTCGTTTAATTACTGGGCAACAGTTCCTAATTTAACACCCCAAGTTCACTCGATAAAATACAAACACAAAAAGTTCATAATATCAAAATCATTGAATTCGCGTCAGTTTTGTAGTCATGAATCCTACTCCTTTTCTTAATTACAAGAACCAAAAAATCGAAAAAAGAAAAATCATCAACAGACGGTCACTGTTGTTTTGTTAGCATTTTTTTCATTGCTAATATTGGTAAAGTTACTTATTTCAATTCGAAAGATATTGGTACGTGATTATAATAAAAGAGTAAACCATAAAAGAATGAAACAGGGCACTACCTAATAATAATGATACTCAAATGAAATTATTATTTATTTATGATTATTCTAACAATAAATAATGATCGAGAATAAGGTATGTGAGTAAATGAATACAATACCTCAGAAATATACAATATGTACAAGTATAAAAAATATGTATGAAATGAATTTGATATAATCAATGATCATTCTCAAATATTCGAATATATCGATAAAGAATGTTCAGATGTTGGAGAAATGGAATTTTAAAATTCAGATACCAGTTAGATCTACACAATAAAATAATTTGGGCTATGAGTTTCTTATCGTAAATAAGCTTTCAGAAAATAATTTTGCAGCATGATTATTATATCAATTATTGAAATATCATTTCCATAGTGACAGAATTTTCATGATCAACAGATATAAGCCCACGGCTTCCAAAACTTCCAAAAAAATCGAAGCTCGAAAATGAGACATTGGAATGATTACTAAAAATATGCTCAAAGGCATATTCATACATATCTTTCGAAATTATAAAATCACAGCTATCAAAATATCAACATAAGTCTTCATCGCAAGAGAGTTAGAGAACATCCATATCAATAAGTCATTTACCTATTCAGACTATTCAAATTCCCATAATCGACTCGCTTATTATCATCTCATTCATTATTTCTAGTCTTAAATTTCTAGCTGAATTATTGTCATCAGTATTGTCGTTATCAACTATATTTCTATTTGTTTTTCACTTATTCGACGGGATAAAGAATGTTCAACAAGCTCGTATACGACCCGACGGCGAATCCAATAAATCCAATCAGTATGATCATCAGGTCCTTCCACAAGATCCAGTTCTTCGTTCCCAACTTGTCGGGCCAAAAAGTGACGATTTCCACTAGCGGCGGGAAGATCAAAGCAAGAGCCGAACTGCTGAAGGCACCGACCAAAGAAATCACGGATCCCAAGTTGGGTATCGCGATTGCCATGAGGAATGTTATGAAAACTAATACTGTTCTGGTGACATATTCCGCCAAATCTTTGGATTTCTCCGTGTTGAACCGATTCTTGATGACAGGCCAGACAATGTTGAACGGGACGTAGAATTGCAGGCTGTAGGAGAGGAAAATTGCTATGGCCATCATGAGTCGAACGGATTGCGCCAAACTAAAAAAAAAAAACAGTCATTTCATCATATTTGTCCATCGATTGGGAACACCATAGCCTTCTTCATTTCTGAACAGTGAGGAGACCGATATCAGTGTTGGTCTGAGTCTTGAGAGGTTTCAACTGTCAATACATAAACAATAATATTTTTATTCTCAAATTTCTGAGGCTTTCAAATGGAAATTGATGTAAATATATCCATGTATGTACAAAATAAATATTTATTATGATGACAGAAATTATAACTATTATTACCCCATGCACAGACTAGCTGTTACTGAAAAAATGTAGTATCGCACTGCATAAAGTTATTCAATAATCTACCGGTTAGAATTGAATCAGTCTGTTCTCTCTCAGGGTATTTAAAAAAATAATTTCAAAACTTCTGATGTCTTAGAATCATACACCACAATTAAATATTTGGATTCAGATTGGAAATGAATTTAATATGAATATGAATAATTTATGTAACTCATATCTCAAGTTGTTGTGATTTACAACTACAACTATCTTTGTGTTTCAAATTCTATGGTGTCGAGAAAATATTTCGATTTCACTCATTTGAATCATTTAATTATGATTTCATTAGATATACAATAATTTATTTTTCCTGACTGCACAAAAGTACGTTTCAATGTTGTTTTGATGCAAGTTTGGTAGAACTTGTAAGTTCTCACTTATTTCATTTCTGCCCTCTTCAGGAAAGCTAGTGACTTGTGGTCGTGCATTGCATTGTTTCTTATTTCATCATAGTCAAATGATTTTGAGTGTAATATGGCACTAATCTTTTCATTAGATCCAAAATTTTAAAATCAAAGTCAAAGGTGAATGCTCCTGAAAACACGGAAACATTTTTTGTGAAATTTACAACTCAAAATGAATTGATACGATTTCCATATCAAATGATGATTTTGGAATTGTAATTTTTGGTTAAAAAAATTGCTGAAAAATTTAAGACTTGAAAATGAGAAAATGAAAAATTAGGTTAGAAAGCGATGGATATATGAATATATGTACAAATGTTGCCTGAAAAATACTCACAATTCATCTGCAGGCAACAAGAGAGTTACGCTTCCTGAAACTGCTTGTTCGCCGTATTTGAGATAACCGAAGAATCCTACAGCCGTATATAAAGAAGCCACTATAACCATCCCAGTGTTGAGAACACCAGTCCAACCACCAAAATCTTGCGGATTCTTCATGTTGTTTTCCAAAGGTAAGATCTAAAAATAATATGAAATCATGAAACGACTTTTCCTAACCTCCTATTGAATGGTAAATGCAACATATTTTACAAGAATTATTATTCCTCTCTTGTCAGAAAACAATCACAAAAGTTGAAATAATTCTGTAATCGTATAAAAATAGTGAAATAGTGAAAAATAGTGAAGGATATGTTACAATTCATCTCTGTATAATTTTATGCTCTTTCGGTAGAGAGTAGCTGTTGCAAATTCCTGGTTTCGTGTTATTCTTGTAAAGAAATCACTACCTGCTCAAGTAAGTTGTGCAGTTTAAGAAGTGCCTGTGGTATGGACTCCGATGAATGATATGTGATAGGCTGATATGTTTGTATTTTCAGATTCTTATTGTCTAAGAAAGATTTCTACCGACTGATCAAGCGAATATTGTCTCAGTATCAAAATCCGCAAATGGAGATGATCTTGTGGGTCCTAAAAACACCCAAGAAATATCTATGAAATTCACAAGAATAGCAAGTATTTTGAAAACCACTGATTATGAGGTAAATCATCTGATATCATTTCAGAGGAACACATTACCTTAAATACATAGTGAGATCGACTTGCTGAACCTTCGCTCTTTGAAGATGACAAAACAACTCTATGAAAAGTGTCGAGGAACATTGGATTCACATTTAGCAAAAATGATCCACGGCGAGGAATGATGGAACTGCATCATATTGCATTTAAAACTTATTACTTCAAGTGAAAAATGAATGTTCAAGTTCTTTCATTTCGACTACATCTCTAATTGATAATTCGATAACTTCTGATGCCAAAATCAAGATCTCCTACTTCGATTTTCTTAATTATGTTTAACTGATAGAAACCAATCGCCATTATCTGATTTTCAAATTGAAAAATAGAACAGTAACACATACAACCTCAAAGAATATACCAAAATTTGTTGGCGACACTGAGAAATCTTGAAACACAAAATAATATCTGATTATCATCGATCTGTGCCAGTTCCTAAGAATTTGGTTGGAAACTCGGCTGACAGTTTTTAAAAGTTACAAAACATGTAGACCTGTCAAACAACCTAACTAAGGCCCCACGGCTTGATGGGCTTGATGGCGATGGGTCGTCGATACTGTAAAGTCAATTGCGTTCAATTGATAATGAAGGACATATGATTGTAATCGATAGCTAATGGTTCAAATCTTGCATTCGTGTTGAATTTCAAATTCAAATCGTATTTTCAAGAGTTTCCAAAATAACCCTCGAGAACTGAAGCCATCTAGTCTCGATGTTGGGAAGCCTTAGTAAGGTATTAAAATCCAACATAATCAAGCTCGAAAGTCTACAATTTTTTCTAGCGGCTGAGTATAGGTAGTTGGGACACCAGTCTTTATTTACGTTATGAGTTTCGCCCATGTCATGCCATGTTTATCAAGGTTGGCCAAGATCAAGAGATTCGAAAACAGGAGAAATCACTTCAATGTACACATATCGTGGAACTCACCACTCCGATTCCCTCGAAGGCGTATATCGCGGTCCCGAAGTACAGCGGCAATTGGGACCAAGAAGAGAAAGCGCGAACGGTCGACGTGTTCGGCAATCCTTGCAGCATGTAGAAAAAGGTGATGATCAACCCGCTGCAGGTGACTATGGAGGCGAACAACGAGGCGGGCGTGAGGTACTTGAGGCTCTTCACCCAGTTGAGCAGGATGAGGGGCAGCAACATCAGCAGCAGGTACCAGTGCACGCTTATGTCGAAGAAATAGTGTTTGACTACGTCGTGGATGTTGGCGGCGACGAAGACGAAGTAGACGCAGCAGAAACCCAGCTGGGTGATGCACAGGAATATGTTTATCAGAGCCCTGCAAACAGTTTATTTTTCAACGAATGGTGTATAAGAGCACTTCATTTTTGGTGAATTATTCTCGAAAACGCATGTATTTTGTCTTGAGGATTTCATTATGTACATTATATTATTATATTCGTTGTCCTTGTTTCACTACAAAATTATTGTGTATACAAGCCTTTCAGGTTTCAATCAGATTGACCAGCGAGCGGATTTGTATGAAAACTTCCGGAGAAATGAAATCTCATTCACGAGAGGTTTGTATTTTATTACCAGTTAATTAGACGAGAAAAACTGTCAACTATTATTTATTTATTCATTTATTTATTTATTTATTTGTACACTGTTCTACAGGATAAATCCCATCTACAGAACAGGAATGTAAGCAGGTATATAATTACAACATAAAATAAAATACTAACATCATTCTGCAGAATCATACATGCAGCCTACTACATTATGTATCAGATTATTTGAAGAATTCGGATTTGATAAGTTTTATAGAACAGTTAAATATATCTATCTGAGAGTTTTTTGAGTTGTATTTCGACAATATATTGTGTAAAGGTGAGAACTTAAGAATGTTTGTGCTCTTGGAATATGAAAATCAAGTTTTTCTATCAGAGCGGGACAATCTATATGATTATTAATGATTTTATATAAAAAGATAACTGAATTGCATTCACGCCGACACTTCAATTCATTCATCCTATGTCTCTCCAGAAGTTCACTCTGAGCAATATGTCTTGGTGGATAGGAGTCGTCCATTTTGAAATTCAAGAATTTTAGAAAGCGTCTTTGAACTGATTCTATTTTGTCAATATGTAACTGGTAGTGAGGATTCCATATCAGTGAAGCATATTCAAGTTTAGACCTGACAAACGAGAAGTATAGCGTTTTGGAAGTAGTTATATCAGAAAATTCCCGACTGGTACGAACTACAAATCCATACATTTTAAATGCAGTAGAAACTAAGTTGTCAACATGAGGTACAAATGTAAACTGAGGATCGAAGGTCACTCCTAGATCAACGAATGTTTTCGGCCTCTCCAATATTCTGCCATCGACATTATAATTATAAATTACTGGTTCTGATTTGAGTGTGAAAGACAATAACATTGCATTTCGAAATATTCAGAGATAAATTATTAAGCTGACACCAATTTTGAATTCTGTCCAGATTACAAGAAAGACGCTCACAATCACTCAGGTCATTTATGTTCCAGTATATTTTCATGTCATCAGCGTATAGCAGGCACTTCACATCAATGACATCAACAATATCGTTTATGAATATATTGAATAGAAGAGGGCCTAGATTAGACCCTTGAGGTACACCGGAAGTTGCGAAGTATTCAACCGACTTGAAGCCATTGACAAATACATATTGTTTCCTGTCATGTAGATATGAGCAAAATAAAGCCAAGAGGGAATCAGAGAGTCCAAAATGAACTAGCTTCTTCAATAATATTCCATGGTCAAGTCGATCAAATGCTTTAGAAAAATCTGTATATATCACATCAGTTTGACTGCGATTATCGATTGCTTCAGCAACGTGTTGTGAGATATTGATGAGATTAGTGACTGTTGATCGACCCTTCATAAACCCATGTTGATATGGAGTCAGTTTATTGCTTACAAAAGGATACAAATTGTGTTGTAATAGAATTTCCAAGACTTTACAAAGGTTGCAAATTATTGTTATAGGTCGGAAGTTAGTTACATCAGATTTGTTACCTTTTTTATATACATATTATGATGCCGAAGGTGAAGGATCGTTTTTGGGTTGACAGTTATTCGAGTCAAATTACAGAAGGAAACAGTTTAGAATTTGACCAACATAAATTCACCTGATATCAAAACAAACATCGAGTGTAATTCGGCAGGACAATTTAATGAATAAGAAACCGTAGGAAATTGTCTACATGTATTAGTAGGCACTCAGATATTGACAATTTCATTAATTTCGGCATTGGTAGACTCACCGAATCGACTCATCATTTTTATTGCTTAGAAGTTCAATAAATTGTTGAAAAACATGTCACTCTAATCATTTTGGCAACCAGCCCCGCGATAATTGGAATACAAATTGATAAGTAAAAAAAACACTAGTGCATTTGTCAACAGTAAAAACACAAGAGCTTTTTTTTATCGGATAAATTTCTTTTTGTAACGAAATAATTTTGCCAATCAGTAATTTTACGAGAAAAACTGACATGACAAAATCGCGAGACCGAAGGTCGAGTGATTTTGTCAAATGTCAAATTACTGATGGAAAAATTTTGAGTTAAAAAGAAATTCATCCTTTAAAGAAAAGCTCGAGTGTTTTTTTGGCAAGATAAATTAACGACTCATGTTGTAATGGTTTAGTATCAATTATCAACAATGCTCAAATAACTGACAGGGCAGACATAAAAGTGACGTAAGCATACTAGATGTGGACGCTTGAGAGGAACAGGCGTTTTTATCGGTGATAAAAAACGACAAAACGTCAAAATGACAAAACAGTCGTCTTTAAATGACACATTTTATACAGGAGTTAATTTATCACTGTAAAAGTTGCAGCTAACTTTTGCCACTGTCAAACTGACAATTGCACTGTTGTATACGTGATTTTTTTATACATGAGTTAGATTGTCGGTGAAAAAGACGGCAAATGACGCGCACGCATATCGCAATCCCGCTATTTTTATGAACACATCATCATCATAATATCAATCCTTTCAAGCAAGAAGACCTGGGTACCCTGCAACGACCTTTTCCAAAATTTACTGGTGAGTCAATCTTTCCTTGATTTCCGAAAGGCTGATTGATATTTTATCAATGATCCAGTACAAGTTTCTGTGCCTACTTCACACAAAGGGTCTGCCAGCCACCGAAGGCCATCACGATGAATTGGATTATTTTTGGCTCAAGTGTAATTCGCAGCCTACTAATGATTCAAAAGTATTTTTCCAACTAGAATGATGTCCCTCCTAAAACGCGGAAAGGGATCGGAGTACAAGTGTTGATTTTGAGTTCCTTGATTTTGTTTTAAGCTTTTGTGATTTTAGTAGGATACGGACAGGAAGTCATTGATTTTGAATATATCCGATTCTCTCCATTCAGTCTAGTTATCGTGATAATCAAAACTCTGACATTTTTATTTCATTAATTTAAGAAATTTTGTATTTTTTGTAAAATTTTTCATTTTCAAGTATTTTCAACTAAATATTCATCATTAGTGCTACCTGAAAGTAAGTTAACAAAGATAATACAGAATTGAAATGAAATATAAAATTAGAATTCGATATTATTTGGATGTATCAATATGAATATCACTTCTCAGAGTAAACGTCCCAATGCAACCACACTCAAGGGATTATCACTCACTCCTACACGTAATTATTGTTCTCCCGTTACTGTGATGGTGAAAGATATGAACAATATTTTACAACTATCTAACCTCAGTTTTGACCTCACCCCTAAGAAATTTCTCGTTGGACTCCATCAATTTTTATCATAATATATCTCAATTCTATGCACGTTAGTTGTATGTTTAGCTATGAATACGAATGAATCAATACTTTTCTTCGATAAGGAACATTATTATTTTAATATATATTATAATATGTATCTATATTTTATATATAATAATATATCTTGTAACGTGTTTGAGAAATAAATGAATATTTTTGAGAATTCGGAATCATGATGACAACAAATTCATGTTCCCATATGATGCTCATACTAGAATTGAGTCAATGAATTTATGGGCAGGTACTTTCATGTGTATTTCATGGTGTATTTACAAATTTTCCAAGTCGGTCTCTTCATATTCACTTTTCACATTCCATTTCCATGTGAAGAACATATAATTCAAATCTAATATATTTACTTCTTATAACGCAGCATATTTTGCCTTGGTCCAGAAATACAGTTGAGTATCATATATAATTGAAAAGGTTTGTTATCCTTGGACGATGGGAAGAAATCTCAAATTCTCACTTTACTCACTTTGCCAATCCTGAATACTTCTGCAGACAACTTGGTCCCGTTTGCAATGCAGTTTCCACCACATCGGAAAAATTCAAAGACTGTTTTTGAACCCTCCTGCTCAACTCATGCGAACACTTCACCAACATATGCATACAGTGTGTGCAGACCATACCCATAATCATGGTTCCGAAAAGACCGACGACCCATCCTGCATTTCTGAAGGCATCGGGCATCGCCAGGATTCCAGTTCCAATATTCCCTATAAAATTAAGTTTTCTTAGGTTTCTTAGTTTGAAATTCATTTGAATCTAACATTCATTTTAATAGTTTAGTTGAAGTTGCATGAATCCACCTTTAGAACGAATTCAGTTACTTATGAATGAATCATATTGCACTTGGCAAATTCTAAGAAGAGCCGTGAGAGAGTGATTTCAATATTGAAAATGTTTATACAAGCTGAGAAGACCACTGAAGACCATCAACTAGCACTGACAATTATACGGCTTGAACGATATTTTTGCAGTTACAGAAAACTAAAACATACATATACATGTGTCATGTATATGTATTAACTATTGAAAATTTTTTTCTGCTACAATTCTACTTCAGGAGCTACATTTTGACACCGCTGAAAAATTGAATCTTCCGAAATGGCACCTGGATAGAATAGGGGGTCGAGTAATAGCTCATTTGAAATATGTTTCAATTTTCTATACGTTACCAGAATTTCTGGCAAAAATATCCATCCAAAACAAAATGGCGGTTGATAATGTTAGATACTTCATTGCAGTATCTCTTCGACTAGATGGCTACCAACTATTTTTTGGTATCCACGAAAGATTTTCATCCGTTGAAATCGGGACATATCGACGCATATGTTTTCATACACACAGACCGATACTAAATTAATATACCGATAATCAAAATGACATGATAATTACTGAGATAATTTGTTTTCAAGATGGCTTCCATCTTTCGAAGGATGATGAAGATTCTTAGATACAAAAAAAATCCATCCATCCAGTTGCGACAGATTCAGCTATGAAGTATCCAACATTGATGTAATGGCTAGTGCATCAATTATCTAACGTTAATCAACCGCCATTTTGTTTTGGATGAACATTTTCGTCTGAAATTCATATCTATAAATGATATGATTTTCAACAGAGTATAATTCGTCTCATTAATAGTGAAGATATAAAACAAGATATAATTATGAAAAATTGAAGAGGCAATCTTCGAAAAGTGCATGGGTTCGATTCAGTGTGGTATAGAATGAATTCTATATTTTCCTCAGACCTCAGACAGATTGTGTGCGTTTACACGACGCATTAAAGGTATGTCTCATCATGTATATCAAAAATATACACAGGATGATACGTATTGAGTGAAACAAAATAGAAACCCTTGTGTTTGGGAGTTCCTAGGACGACCGCTAGGTGGCATTTCATATGTATAGAGAATTGAAAGAAATGAGCTATCACTGGAATCCCCATTCCACAATTACCATTGAAGCAAAAAAAAATAAACAAATTCCAATTCGTTCCAAAGTTAACCTCTGGGGTTACTATATGGTCACAGTGTACCTACATTGAAAATATTATCTTCAGTTCAATAAAGGCATGTTTACACTACATTTGTTGATTCTCTGACGGAAATTAGTAAATGTCCACATATCGATAAACTGAATAGGCGGAAGACCGATAGTAGATATTGTATTTCCGGCAAGAAATTGTATGAGAGCTAGATGAATCTTGTATTCATATCATATTACTGATCATCTATAAACAGAAATGCTATAACGCTTTCATACAGTATTATTCCTATAAGACGCCTGTCTACAACTCTCTTCATTAATTAGGCTTCTCTTTGTATTGATATCAAGGAATTGAAGTGTCAATTTTAAATTTCCTGTTGTGCTATTCGTAGGCAATAAGGGCCTCTATAAACATTTCCAATATTGATTGCTCTCAACATGTACTTGAAAAAATGGTTATTTTTGTATTAAATGCATGAAATGATTTATACGCATAGTAATAGTTTTTTAATGACATATGCGAGAGTGTGAATTATCTCCAATGAGCAATTGAAACTTGAATTTCACAAACGAAATAGAAACAACATTTCTTGTACAACTGTGAATTTAACATTATCACTTTCCTCAAGGTAACTCTGATTTGCCATCAAAGACATTAATTGATGTCTTTGGTCAATACTATAGGAAAAACTTGTTGGCACAGCACTTGCATTATTGTCAAAGATTGATGATTTGTTCGTCAATAGCCAATATGTAGCAAATTCGGCAATGTGTAATATATGATATCACCAGCCAAATCCAAATCAGTGAATGAGAATGTGACCAATTTTGTCAAAATAAATTTCTGTGAATAATGTTTACAATGAAAACAAAACTCTCACTTAGGTATCGATATAGAGATGCAAAAAAGTTTTCTGGCAGTTGTACAAAAAGTGCTGCTAGACAAATAGAGATTAGAATATTTTATTATGGCATGACAAATCAAACCCCCACCCAACTTAGCAACCAATGCATATAGCCCCTGCGACGCCAGTATTGCAAGAATGTTTTTCTTCATTCAAAAAAATAATATATACCTCATCTGAATGAACTGCCCTTGCGTATATGTCGCAGTCTTTGGACATTATCAGTCATTTCGCGGCTAAATGACCCATAAACAAACTTTAACCTGCAAATAAAAAAGATGATCTTTGTGGAAATCTTTCAACTGAAAAAGTGTCCACTGAAAAGAAGAGGTACCAATAGTTCGGACAAGTAAGATAATTATTTGCTCCTCTGGAATGAAAAAAATCCTGAAGTCAGATAATTTTCTGGATAGTCTCGATATGAACTCGTTATAAAAATAAAAATATATAAATGATCGTCATGAAAATATTGAACAAGGTTTTCGCCATGTGGGGTTGGATTCAATACCTCAAATAACAACACAGTCCCTAGTTATAACTGATAGTCCTCACCACATGTTCACATGTGTGGTAAATAAATCTAGTTGCTAACGAAATCGAATAACGAAATAAAAATGGCTTTAACTGTGTCCATATCATAAAACTGTCATTATCAACCCAAACGTTATAATGACAATGTCTGTAACCACTTTTGAAATAATAACATTCGAAACATTTTGAATCAAACCATCCAATTAAATCATACATATTCGAAATCAGTAGAAAACTTTCTTGACAATAATGTGAAAAAACACACACACACACACATATATATATATATATAATATATATATATAGAGAGAAAATATCGATAACACACACCTCTCAACTTTTTATTCATCCTGTAGGTCTCTGATAACAAAAGAGATCAAGAAAGAAAGATCGGAGAAAAATAAAATAATGAGTAACCCGCTACACACCGAGAATAATGCTATTGTTCAAAATTCTGACCAAATTTTACCTTTGAGTAGATGGACCATGGTATCGAAATTGGACGTGGGATGCTCGATCGTCCTGTTAAAGATGGGGTCGACAGTGGGTGTTGACAGCCCCTCCATCATATTGATAGAAGTGCTCTGGCTTTGGTAGTCGCTGTCAAGTAGGTGTTGCTTTTCGTCGCATTGCAATTTTCCGGGTGCCTTCGGCTGATTTTCCTACAGAAAATTATATCGGTAAGTATCGCTGATACGATTTTCAACAGAGTATAATTCATTTTTTAGCTTTTCGTGGGATTTTCTCTTCTCGTTTCTAAAAAATAGAGTAGAAGTTATTAAAAACGAGAGTTATTAGAAACGAGGAGAGAAAATCCCACGAAAAGCTGAAAAATGAATGTACCAACTCCTCGAAGAACTTACAGACAGTATTTGAGAGTATAATTTGTTTCATTAATGGTGAAGAAATAAAACAAGATATAATTATGAAAAATCAAAGAGGCAATCTTTGAAAAGTGCATGGGTTCGATTCTTGGAACAGTGTGGTATAGAATGAATTCTATATTTTCCTCAGACCTCAGACAGATTGTGTGCGTTTACACGACGCATTAAGGGTATGTCTCATCATGTATATCAAAAATATACAGGATGATACGTATTGAGTAAAACAAAATGGAAACCCTTGTGTTTAGGAGTTCCTAGGACGACTGCTAGGTGGCGTTTTGACAACTGTTCGTTGAAAAATTATGTTCTCTTTCATATATTTCACAGATGAACATGTAATGAAAATATATCATTTTTGTAGCCGGTCTCCGATCTCCAGACGATTTCGAAAAATTTGGACTTGAAAATATTCTATTTCTACAAATATGAGGGGTAGAAGGGAAGATAGAAATCGTTATCGAAAAATGCTCACATGTCAAGTTTGGTACAAACGATTTTGACAAACATGATTTTATTCGGAATAGGTTTCTTCAATCCATCGAATTATAACAAAACCATTTCGAGATTCTATCACGCCCACTAGTGGGAGTCGTTTGAAGCATCAGCCAATTTTCTCTTTTTTTATCAAAACTTCCAAATGGATCTATATATTTCTTTCACATGAGTGAAGACTTAGGATAAATAAGGAGAAGAATGTTGAAAACCTCAGTTGATATCTTCCAACATACCAGAGGTATCAAAAAATGAAAAAGTACTGTAAAAAATTGAAATTCCAAACATGAATTCATACAATTCGCTGACACATGGATGACCTTGTGTGACTAACTTGTCTCCAGATCTATTTTGTTTAGATTTATATCTGTGAGGAAGAATGGAAATCATTTTTAAAACGAGACTAACAACCAAAATATGCTTGTTCGAATCATAACTGATGTTGAGCGCGTACAAGGCATTGTTATTCATCGTGTCTATGCTCGGTGAATAGAAAATTATGGAAAATAGATTGATCATCTAGAGAAACACTAGAGAGCTTACTATAAGCTGTTGCATAAAATTCATAAAGATTTTTGAGTATTATTCATTTCATAATTGCAAAACATGTTGAGATATTTGTTAATATACAGGATGTTGCAGAACTATGGGATCAAACTTCTAAGGGTTATTCAGTGCATATCCGGACTTTACAAGTCCCCACAGGAAAAAATCTAGTAATGTTAAATCGGATGATCTAGGAGGCTAAGAAACTGCTCCACCTCTGGCAATCCAACGGTGCCTAAACCGCTGATTTTTTGTCTTTGGTCTACAGCAGCATTTGAAATCTGTCAAAACGTGTATTGTGTATTGGAGGGAGACATTTTGAACAATTATTGTTGTGATGATTTCATGTACAGAAGGCGAAAATTGAATGCATTAAATCAAAGGTTTTCTACTGTTGCAACTGGTTTCAACTAGTGAATATCAACTCGTGGATTTCACTATTTATCTTTGTCCTGCCGTTTCACTATTTTAGATACACAATTCCACTTGGAAATTTTTAGAAATAAGAGTAAGAGGAAATTGGCAGATGCTTCATGAGATGATTTCTAATGTGTTCATTAATTCGATTGAGTCCATATTGTTCGAAACCGGCTAGAAATTACTAAAATGATATCTCAATCTAATTATCATCTGTTAAAGATCTGAAAAGACTCAATTCCTTAATTTACAATCGGCAAGCCCTCTAGCCGTCGTCCTTGAGATTATTTTCCTTTTTCTTGGTCACTTTCCAATCAAAAACCAAAAGTACCAGAGATACAGCCAGCATCCTATTAAGGTTATATTATAATTATATACGAGCTCCAATAATATAGTCTTCGTAATATGAAATAATGACATTTCCAGGGAAAGTTTGAATTTTGAGATAAAAATTCAATGATGTAGACAAAGTTTCAATTCAAAGATAATAGAGTTTGAAAAGACAAAGTTTATTGTTCATCAGACAGATTGAACATCTAATTAATTCAGAAATAGATTCATTGTCTGATTGTCTCACCCTAAAAAGGTGCTCTTACTGTTTCTAAGATATCCATGCATATACTCATACAGGGTGTCTCAGTGAAATCGAAATCAATTTGGAAACATTTCCTTCGTTTTAAATCCAAGAAACGATAAAACACCTGACGTTTTCGAGGGCGTAATTATCTGCAAATAACAACACCCAAGCCAGACGCGGGGTTTACATCCACCCTTGGAATTTTGAATACAATGAGTACGAGTTTCATCTCAATATTACATTGTTTCGTCTTCACTGGAACGCCCTGTATATATAAATGTGCAAATGAAAAAAAGCGAGTACGCGTGCAATCAACAATAAACACGGAATGTATTATATTCATCAGCTGTTCATCACGTTTATCTATGACCATGTACCATATTTAATTGACATCCAATCGCTTCGAATGGACTGAGACTGATAAAATGAACATAATGTGCATGCTATAAATCCAAATAATTAGGATTAACTGATCTATCATCGTCCAGAGGAAAATCACTATCATAACGACCGTAATCAATATATGCCAACAAAAACCGTTCAACAACAAATAACATTGCTCGTGGCTTTGTGAACCCTGCTTTTGTACAACTGCATATGGTATGTGGGAAAAAAGTGTATGGAAAATTTCTATAGATAAGCCAGATTATTATAAATTCTGTGAAGATTTTTAATCCACATGGATAATAAACATAGGCGTCCGGAAGGGGCGAAAAAAGGGGCACTTGTCTCCCCTCTCCCGAGAAGTGGCATCATCACTTTTGGAAAGTGCAAGAGAAGATTGAGAAATGTACGTGAACGTAATTTTGTGATATCCTTCATCTACATTTTTTGTATTGTATTATTTTTCATGTTTATTTCTATTTGTACTTTATATTTTGTGTTCAATTTCATTCATGTTAGTTCTCTGTATTCAATATTATCAGAGACAAATATTTTTTATTTTTAGTCAAATACCTCCTAAACATAAAACCGGAATGAACCACATTTTCAATTTTGGTGATTATCTTTTTTGTGTTGAACGGGGTTCAACACAACGCTTTCGTATCTGATTTTTAAACTTCATCTTTTTCAAAAATGACTTGCATTGGCATTATTCTCAGAACTGATTCGGATTTTTGATGAAGATTATGTAAATTACAAGAAATAGCAAACACTATTACTAAAAACTTCATTATTTGTTCGATTCTTTCTGAACGATGATGCTTTGATAGCTTTGGTGAATTATTTTAGTTTTAATTTTTCATTATTGAATGCGGATGCCTATGGTGACAAATTGTTCTATCTCAAATATCCTATGCATAGAGGGATATGAACTGGAGTAGGTGATTTTGATTATGATTATGAATTTAACTGCGATAGTAAAAGTGATATTCTTCTAACAAATATCAATACCATTTTTTTTTCATTATACTCCATTAATATTGTACCTTTGAAGAGGAATAACTATAAAGAAAAAATTAAATTATTATTAAATAACAAAAGATTATCATGGAAATCATACATTATTCGATGAGTATTGAGTGTATATAATACTAGCTGTATGATAAATCATATATCATCATGTATTTCTTGGACATCCAATTTGTCGTCACCATCAGCTTTACCTACCTGCTTCTATTTTATGACCCAAAGAAATTTTAGGGACCCAAAATAAAAAGACAACGGTCAGTAAGAATACCAGATTTGAACCCTCTTAATCTGTACCCAAATGGTAATGATAAAAATGGGGTATGGTGTGGTGCTTTCAGAGATTGTTTCTAGAGGTGGTCAGGAGTAGCTGGGTAACTTGCAAGTAAACATCTCATTCAAACAATCAATATTATTCACAAGAACATGGACAGAAAGTTTGATATTTTCAGAATATATGTTTCCAACCTGAGAAATCAATGTATTGTTACTAATGCCAATAATATGTTTTCCCTCCTAATAGGACATAATGAAAACAATATTCCATACGGAATTCATCTGAGTATTTCCTCGATGACAAGACACATCTCGGAAATTGAAAAAATTAACCTCGGTATATAATTACTTGTGTTTATATAGGTGTATTTCACTACAGAAGGATGTATGCACTCCTGTACAATTTCAAGATAGACTTATGGAAAATTTCCATCCTCTGAGATAACCTTTATGATAGCGTTTTTGGGATCGGACATAGGGCTAATAAAATTTCATTCATAACCTTCTAGGAATTAGTGAGTAAATGTGTTGAATATTGTAATTTTTATGCTAATTTCAAGCATTGAAACTAGAAACTAAAACAGCAACCGATTTTTTTTGTATATTCCGTTTATATATGTTTGTTATATTTTACTTTCACGTGCAAATGTTTACATTGATATATCGAATATAATCTGTATTCACTGTAATATTACTGTATAAATAGTAATGATTTATATCCATTGATGTCGGGAGCATAGGATCAAGCTTCTATTATTGTAGTCGAGCAAATATTGGAAATAGTATTAGAGATGACAAATATGTTTGGGGAAAGGAAAATTTCCCACACTTCCAATGAACTGAAAATTCTGTACATTGGAACATTATTGTAATCAATCCACTTCACGTGATTGAAAGTGTTGAGATTGATTAACTTATTAACTGTTGGTAAAACTCATGAAAAAATGAGTTCTCTAGTAAGTACTTTGACGATTTCAACCTATAAATAATTTGATAACAAACTCAACAGCTGCTCAATAAAACAACAGATATTGTGATTTATTTGTTTGCATGATTATCAAATTCAGACCATGTTATTTTTTGCTCATCCTTATCAAATCTATAATACATAACTACCTATCGAATGACAGAGTATTAAACAATCGATTTTGAGATATATTGAATTATGATCGAACTCAGCGTTTCTAAGTATCGAGTAAGATAATAATATGTTACATTGCTTCATATACTGGGTATGAATTAGCAGGAGTGGAACAAAAGCATGAACTAGTCACTGATACAAGAAAGTATTGCCCATAAAATCGTTAGTTGAGAAATTCTAAATTCTTCCAGAGAAATTCTGCAATTTCGTTTTAGTTTGTTCAAAAAAATATTTTACTTAACTATATTGGAAAAATTAGATTATCATATTGGAAATCCCACTCTTATTTTCCATACACGATAATGAATTTTTTATTTCGATCTCCTTCATATGATAATGTACCAGAACAATTGATGTAATTGATACTTCAATACGTAGAATATAGGTCGATGAGGAAACATTTAGTTGAGCAGAAAATAGCTCAAATTTGCGTAATTTGAGCAATAAATTAATGTCACACAAGATCTACGCATGGACAAATGTCTGAAAATGTATTCACAATCCTGTATATTCGTATATCCTCAAGGACCACTCTGTATAATCTTCATATCCGAATTTGTTATGAAAAATTCGAAACACAATAGTATTGACTATTTGATCTGTTATGTGAAGAACATACGAGTTCCAAATTATTAATATATATGGATTTTGTTTGAATATCGATTCCACCTTTGATTATCCATCACTATCCTTTTATGAACTCTTGCTCAGCAATACCATCAAATTACCAATCGATATAAGAAACAACTTTACAGGGCTTCATTAATCCCGGTGAATGTATGAAACCTTCTAGATTGTTAATTCGTTTTATTCACGATTTTAAAACAATAATCTTGAATTCAATTCAAGTTCATTTCATTGAATGTAGCAATATATCTAGTTATGACGATTCGATTTTGAAATTGTATCGATATTGGACCAAACAGTGATTATTCTCTTCGCCTTTTATGGAGTCGTACAATGTTAGTTTATTTACTACAATCGATATTCGACGACAAAACGCACGTGCTCTTGAATTCACGAATTTTGATTGCCATAAAGGGTCAGTTATCGAAATTGTATCATAAAATGGGTAGTACTCTTTTTTTAAATTCGGAAAATTATCACATTTACCTAAACTACTTGAATGATCTAAATTCCGTGGAAACAAATATTTCTCAACTTGTTAAGACGTAGTCAGTAACACAATATTTTATTGTCCAGTTTATTCCAAAACATATCGCAATTACTGAATCCGTTTTTTCATATAGAAGAAATATGAACCAATCAAAAATTTCATTACGTTCTGAAATAAGTAGGTTGAAGCAGTGTTTCCTAGCAGCAGATTGAATAACTTTCACATATATATATTCATATATATTATTCGATAAACTGCAAAAGTAAAAATATGGAATTTATAACTCAATGATCTTTTTCACGGCTTATTAAAAAATAAAACAATGCTGGACAGCAGAACCATAAAAAACATTTTTTCTTGTTTTTCAAATCCCCTCGATACTTGAACCAAGTTTATTGACATTGAAAAAAAAACTTACAAAACTGCTAGTGCCGGTGATGGTTCCGTATTCGGTCTTCATGGTTCCCGCCAGAGTAGAGAGCGCCTTCTATCCGAACTAGTGTTCACCAACAAACTAAACAGACTGAATGGCCGGTAGATGCACGATGCAACCGAGGCATGATTCGATAACCAGTATTACCTATTCGAACGATAAACAGATGCCTCGCAACGCAGAAACGCTTGAAGGATGAGCTGATTCGATGCTTGTGATAGGTAAGTATCATTTGATTCGCGAAAACTTTCCAGATGATCATCCTGTATTTGTAAAGAATTCATTGTTATGCATGAGTATATACAGACTGAAAAATGCAGTTTGAAAATCTTCCAGATTTTTGGAAAATTTCAAGCGCAGTGATATTTTGTGGCAGATCTCAAATCTACAAATCGTAGCAAAAAATGACCAAGAGTTCAGGTATTTCATTAGAACTTAAGTGTACGTCAAATCTTCCACTTGTATTCCTCTACGAAAATACGTTTTTTTTTTGTACAAATAAAAGACATAGAGGCAGAATAGATTTCCAGTGATTTCTGAATGAATTGCCCGATCTTGGTGGAATTATTCCTCCATGGACCAATTTCCAAAGTAGATTGACAATAATGCCCTCTTCAGGAAAACTAGTCACTCCTACATTATCAGGTCGATCTACACTGTGCCAAGCATCATTCATTAATAGAACGGCAAAGTTGTGGAATTCTTCACCTAGGGAAGTCTTTCCCGATACCCACGACCTCTAAAATTTCAAGAAAAATTCCAATACCTTCCTTCACTCCCAACATTCTACAGCTGGCTAACACGTTTTTACTCAAACATAGGTTTTTTCTTTATTGTCAAAAGATAAAGATCAAGAAACTCATTTATATTGCTGTATAGCTGCACATAGAGTAGCATTTTTAATCATCTGAGGAAATTTGCACTAATAGGTATTTCATAAATGTAATTTGATAACATTTTCTATCTAATCCACGTATCAAGATCATGAGGTCTAGTATTAGCTTACTTTCATCAGAATATATTCAGAGCAATTCTGTCCTCTAACAATTATCCTTGGTCAATTTTTTTTCTGATCTTCAATCACTTTTTCTTCTTGATATTTCCTAATATAATACACTCCTGATGAAATTCAAACAATAATTTAAATTGTTATCAATGTGCAATAAATATCAAAGAACAGTCAATTATCAATTTTCTGCTTATCAAAGTGCATTTTTTTGTAATGTAGTTTAAACGGCATTTACTTCCTTTAGTTTGTGCGTCTTTGATCAATCAACTATTCAATCTATTTAAATTCAATGCATCAATGTATGATGATGATTATAAAGTAATAAAGTATCAGTATTGGCACATTTTGCATAAGAAAAAAAATCGGTTTGGTAATCAGAGATAAATATATTGCGAACAAACAGAAACATAAAGAATATACATCTTGGTATTCGTACGTAAACACGCCCTTTAGTATAATACCAGAATCATCACATATATATTGGAATACAACAGGGACATATTTACCGACTGACCCAGGAGAACTTTTATACAGGGTGTCCCTGAAAGATATATAAAAGCTTCATATTCCTGAGATCAAAACAATTCGATTATCGATTAATTTGAAGGTGATTTTTTCAAATTGTTTTTGCTTCATATAACTTTGGAATAGCTCATGATATTTCACTCAAATTTGGTACTCGGCGCCTTCCTGCCGCAAAACACATAATTTTGGAAATATCGTTTGATTGATTGTCCATTTATTTTGTCTAGTTTATTAAATGAATGTCAAATGGCAATTTTGAAATGGTCGGACTCAGGTTTACTGAGTATTACAAATGTCGAATCATAGAAACGTGTGAATTGATTTGTTTGTGAAATGCGATTTTATTTTTATAGGTATATTAGATAAGCTGAAAAACTCTCCTCCACACCTTACCTTGACTCTACGGAAGTTCCGCGAAAACGAGTTTATTGGTAACTAAGCTTTTTTCAAGCGATTATTTATAAAAAAAATGACTTGACAGGTATCGAAAGTCACCGAGTAGGCCGTTTTTCTTACTACTTAGAGCAAAACGCCGAAGTCGAATTGAAAATAAAACTATCAATGAAAGTAACAATAGTAGTACTACTAGTAGAGGAGAAGAACTTACATACTAGTAGTCGGTTGACTGTACAGCTTGATAAGCTTGCTGTATGGTTGTCTATGCCCACCAACTTCACTATGTAATTATAGTAGCATTATTGTCAGGGGCAGATTATTTTAGAACAGTAGAAGAAGCTTTATCAAAACAACTTAGGTAGTACCAACACATATATTATAGTAAATATGTATAATGCTAATGAGAGTAATATTTTGTACTGTAGCTTAATTATAATAAATTTCAAATCGAATACAAAAAAAAATAATCTCTGCATATTTCATCAGTAAAATAATCAAGTTATCCCTATATGTATACTAGGTGTTCCAGAGCACAACAAGGAAGGAATAAGATCTTCCAGTCACTTTCGAAAGCGCCCCCCTCAGGAATAAAAAAAATATGGCAACTATTTCAAGAGGAGGCCAATCTTACTTGTAATTTTGACATTGCTTCTTTCAATATATTGGTCAAATGTACCACCCCCTATACTCGAAATTTGCTTGAACTGATGAGAAGAAACTTGAAATTAAAAAGACTAGTCATTGATGAAAGAATCCCTTTTATTTTTCAATGGTTGATCTTCAAAGATGATGAAAATAAGTGGGAATTACCATTTAGAAAACCCATATTCAACATTCGTTTTGAATATATCTATACTATTACTAATGACAACTGCAAAAATTGCTATAACATTCAATAGTGATGTTCTTTTTCTAAAATTAATTGAAAAGAATCTCTTCATGATGTATTTATGGTGACTATACTTCCAAAAATATTGAAAAATATAAACTTAAAATCAGAATGAAATGAAGTATTTGAAACTATGCCATGGCACCAATATGATTATTCCATTCTATTGAAATTTGTTATTTGTGGTGGTATTCACATATGCCTTCAAATGTGTAAGTTTTTTGAGGGCCTTTAGCTACCTATTTTGTAATTTGTTCTGGACCATCAATACCGTTGCTAAGCAGTCTAACTTTGGAACACCCAATATAAAAGAAATATCATATTCACAAGTATAATAGTTATATAATCTGATACAGCCGGTATAAAAACAATGAGGTCCAACCCAGGATAGCCCTAAATATCACTCCAAATTATTGCTTTCTTTGACCGCTCAACGCTGGTCAAGTAATTACCGAACGAATGCCAAGAAGTGGCTGTTATGGCTGACCCGTGTCCCTTGAGGATCGTCTCCACCTTGGCACTAGCTACCCCCCAAATATACAGGCTTCCGTCAGCAGACCCCACCGCCACATACTGTCCGTCCGGACTGAAAGTAGCCCTGGAATAATCGCACCCCACCTTGAACCCGTCGCAGCTGAACAGAGTCACAACTTGGTTCATCCTCAGGTCCAGAAGCTTCAATGTATCGTCCCTGACGCAACACACTAAATACTTGGCGTCGTTCGACAAGTCCAACGAGGTCACTTTGCCATTCAGCACTACATTGTTGGAGCTAGACTCCGATCGACTGTCCCAGAACCGAATGCTCTTGTCGAAATGCCCACTTATGATGATCGAACCGGCGCTGTCAACAGTAACCAGATCGTTGCAGCTCGACCCGGCGAATTTGGTCTCGATGCAAGCCCTACTCCTCAGATCCCACACCTTCAAAGTGCGGTCGTGGCTTCCCGAGACCACTTTCGAGGCCTCTCCGAGGAACTTTGCAGCCATCACCTTCCCAGAGTGCCCCGTCAGGGTGTGCCTCAGTCTCTGGTCCGCCACCGTCCACACTCGAGTCGCGTAGTCATTAGAAGCCCCTAGAATCAGCGAACCGGTCGAGTCAAAGTCTATCGCCATCACGCCAGCGTTGCTGCCCACCAACGCCCCCTTCAGCTCGCAGGTGCCCTTGTACACCTCCCATAGTTTCAGCTTCCTGTCCGCACCTCCGGTCGCCAGCACCTTGTCCGTAGGGCCCCATTTGACGGCGCTGACCTCCCCTTCGTGTGCGTCGAATCTTGCGCACATCTTGGTGGGCAGCGTCGAACTGAACATCGGCCCGATGCCCTCCGTGAGCTCTTCGGGCAGGCTGCTTCTAGTATCTCGGCAGGCATCTTCGATTTCCTTCTGCATTCTCGCGTAGCGCTTCTTGAGGAAGTTGTCGTTCTCCTCGTTCATCTTGTCGGCGTCTTTGGCCTTGTACCTTATCAGCCGCTCAATGAGCTGCCTGTTTTCCTCCTGTTGCTTCCTGAGTTTCTCTTCGACAGATGAAAACAGCATCTGCAGAGCTTGATGCTCGTCCCTCAAAGCGTCATTGAGGTATTGGAGTTCTCCACTGGATGTTTCCAATGACAAAACTTCAGCTTGTAAAGCGGCGATCTTGACCGCGTTTTCGCCTAACATGATATCTTTGGAATTGATGAGTTTTTCTTTTTCTTGCAAGGTGGCGTTCAGATCTATTATTTGCTGGGCATTCTCACCCTTTCTCTTGTGTAGGTCCGCCAGCTCTTCGGCTTGAGCGAGCTGCTTTTGTTCTAATTGCTGTATCCTTTCTTGGTAACGGACATCGGCGAGACTAGGACTTTTTGAACCAAAACCCTCTGATCTTAGTTTTTCGAGTTGAACAGATAATTGTATATTTTCTAAATAGATAGTGTTGAATCGCTCGAATATTTTGTTGTGTTCATGAATCAATTCTCCGAAAGCTTCAGTTTCATGTTGTTTTCTTTTTTGAAGCTGAATTGCTATAGAGTTTCTCCAGTTTTCACTGTCAGTTTGATGAGCCATTTTTGATGCAACAACTAAAGCAACACAAATTCACACTTCTTTTAAGTGGTCCTCCAACTAAGGGGGCCTACTAGAATCTAGAACAAATTAAAATGAATTAGATACCGACAACACTTTTCCAACAGAGATATTCAACAGTAACACAAACTTTTGGAAATACACAATCACTTGTCACTTAAAAACAGCACTGTTATTGTACCAACATGAATTTATATTTCCTGACAGCTGGGCCTGTGTTGAGAAGGTTTTACTAAGTTTGAACAGACGGATAGTATGAATACATATCAACAATACAATACATAAACAAATTTTGCTTTCAACAAGATTTGGTCCTTATATTTTTTTGTTAGCACGTCTCTGTTGTATATTTGCTATAACCACCATTCATTTATAGGTACCGTATAATCACATGATACATTCTTAACGAAAAATTAGGCTTTTCCTCCATATATTACAACTAAATTAATCAACGTGTTATTATCATTTTTTGATTACTTGCAAACATTGCAATATTAGGGCAATGACCAAGAAACACTAGCTCTAATCAATTGAATATAATTTCACTAGAATTAATTAGCAATTATAGCAAATATTTTCAAGAAATTGACATTTGTGAATAGCCATATTCGAATGAAAAACATAAAAAGAAATTGGACACCAGAATATGCGTATAAGGTTTGGAATAGATTTATTTCTGCCGAAACAATTCTGTTTTTTTTTTCAAACCTATATATTCAATTCGATGAAGTGAAAAATACACAAGATGAATTAGCATTTTGGTGAAAAGCTACTAAATTGGACAGCTCATCCTTTCAGTTATAGTCACTGAGTATATGGTAAAAACTTAATTCACATCAAAACCTGTATCTTCAATAATAATCCAAATGTAAAAAAATATTCATTTATGAAACTCATATTTTTTTTTCAAACTCAGGAAAATAAAATATTAGTTGAATGAAATCAGCCAGAATCAGGCATACAACTCATGACAGTGGGAAATTTTTCATATAACAACAAGAATAAAACATCATCCAAGGTCTCCTTGAGTCATAAATAAAAAAGTTGTACAGAATGGAAAGTGATTTTTTGGTAAATGGAATGAATTTCTGGTTGTGAAAGTAAGGGTTAGGTTTCACAGGCTTTGTACGCATTGAATCAAACCTAATTTGAATTTATCAAAGTTCAAACCAATAAGAAATTCAAGAATCAAATTTGATACACCAGTGAGTACCTATATCACTTTCATCTGTCCATAGATATAGATAGAAGGAAGGGCAGTTTATGAACATTTGGATATTTTTATAATTTTCAATTGTTCATTCATTCATTCATTTCATTGTTTCAATTGAAGTGAATGATGAAACTACACTCACAAAGTGATAGATATTCAAGCAGAAATGATATAAATACATATTACTTATTCATAATGTATTCAATGACTTCAGAAGGGATCCATTTCAGAACATCATTCTTATCAAGCATAAAAAAGGATTTTATTTTATTTATTTCAAGAGATTATCTACCAAAAACTAATATGTGACAATTTCACCCAAGTGATACTGGAATCAATTTTCTAACAAAAATATACCCACTCAAAAAAAATCCTGGAGGCCTCAATTGGTATCTATGGTATGATTTTTCAATTTTCCCCAAATGAAGTATTAGAATTGGGATTAGAAAATCATTAAATGCTAACTCTTAGATGCTAAAATTACCATGTTTTCACTAGCTACAAAAATTTTTGTTAGATGCAAATAATTATTCTATGAATACCCCAGGTTGACTTTAGACTAACAGATATGACAGATAGATACAGTAAAACAGGAATGAGTATGTTATGCTGCTGTAAAGCACATGATGATGACCATTATCACAACAAAGATGGAATTTGCACAAAGAACTAAAGGCAAGTGCTGTCAAATCTGAGTGGGTAATGGCCATCATGTGGGAGTTCAATACTTGACTTTATCTACAAATATTCGAATAACAAAGCCAATGAGACAAAATGATTTTGAAACTGGGTGACAGTGATGAATTTGCTAAAGTCAATCAATGAAGTAATATTGATATTACTTGATTGTTCTATCATCATTTTGTCATTATTCATCTAAGTTATGAGTGTCATTAACTGTTAGAAAACATAATACATTATGGGTATACTATGGATATCTCAGAAATCCAGCCAACATTTGATAAGTTTTGAATACTATATGACACATGGGGTAGCATTGAAATTGTCAAGTATGTCCAGTAGACAGAGTTTTTGATTAGAACATATTCACTTTCTGTGGTGATTCAAACAGTACTGTTTGAAAATGACAAGAAGAAATCAATGTGATCGCTTAATGTTATAAAATATTATATTGATGGTTATTTTTGATGATAAAGCAGTGAATATTTACCTGGGCATAATTGCATAGTGTTGTATAAATATGAGATTCGTGCAACTGGTACAGTTCTATGAACATATCCATGCAAGAAACGGATACATGCGGCAGTTATAGGATGAGAATATTTACGACTAGGTTTGTCAGCTCACAATCCATTATGTTCGAGATGTTCTCTTCACAAATACTGGAAAATAAAGGTTTCTGGTCATATCCAACAGATAGAGGGAAGGAGAAATGTAATGAGCTGGATGAGAAAGAGAATTAACTGCAATGTTCTATAATTATGCAAATAATGTCGGAAAATGAAATATGGCAAGATAGGTGATATGAATGAAGTCCAGTTCATTCATGATCCTGAATGATCATGACTGGAGGTTTTCGAAGATAATGTTCCTAACTCAGATGACAATTTCGGCAACTTACATTTCTAGTTTTTCTGCTCTAGTGGATAGTAATTTTTATATTTATATTTCCAATTTCACAAAGAGATAAAAAAATACCAGATAATATCACAAATGTCAAAACAAATTCACCAACCAATACCAATGCCATGTCATGTGCCAATCACAGAAATACCTTAGATCATATACTAGATCACAATACCAGATTGCCGAAAAGTCATAAGACATGTTGAAGGAGATATCATTCCGAATTCCGACAGAATATCTTACTGTGAATGTTATGTCCACTAGTCTACTCAGCTCTCGTTATACTATATAAGTAGTTTTCACTCCGTACGATAAAAGGGATTCAGCATGACGTTTGTCAGAGTTGTAAATAATATGACAAGAACTAAGTAGACATAACAGTAAATAAATACCTCATGCAGTATCAATCATACCCCTGAAAGACACCGAAAAATCAAAATTTATAACGCTCTCCACTCTCCTATCTGTTTTTTCACTATACCAAACAAGTTGAGCTCACTTCGAGAACATCTGCAGGTTTGACCAGATAGCCCAGATAACTAAGGTCATGCAAACCTAAAACAAGAAGAAGAAGAACATCTCCGGATTCCGGATTCTCCGGGTATTTGAGGTTATCTAGCACAGGTGAACTAACAAGTAGGCACTAAGTTGTGGATCTTGTTTGAAAATATACTTTGGTGTACCCATGTTTGTGTAGTCTCAGTGACAACAATGATTTCCACGAAGGTGTGTTTTTAGCATATCCATACATTCAAAACAAAATGATATAAAATATTACAGGTTTCGAAATTTGTCTCTGCAGCTTTCATAAATACCACTAATAAACTGAGCGAATCTATTGTGAGATTTTCGTCTACAGCTACAACTCAGCAGGAACCACCAAGAATAGAAAAAAGTCAGTTTTTATTAAAATGTCTTCAATCCACAATTTGATATAATTATGTATTTTTGTTTTATAGCCATAAATAATGTACAACTCTTAGGCAGAGTAGGTGCTGATCCTCAGAGGAAGGGGACAGATGAACATCCTATTGCTGTATTTTCTATAGCAACACACACAAATTATAGGTATGAATCTGGTGAATTCTTGCAGAGAACTGAATGGCATCGAGTTGTTTGTTTCAAACCTGGACTTAGAGAAACAGTTCTGAATTATTTAAAAAAAGGTCAGCGAGTTCACGTTACAGGTCGTATAACTTATGGAGAAATAAAAACAGAGGATGGCACACCTAAAACCACTACAGCCATTGCAGCAGATGATGTCATATTTTTCCAAAGTACTTGAAATAATAGATATGCAACTTTGTGGATATGTTCTTATTAAGTATATTTCTTAATAAATGAAACTTAATTTGTATTCATTCATACTATGATCAAGAAATGTACACACAAACATCACAAATATAGATTCAAAATTATTCAAAAGAGCAACAAGAACAAGATGCAACCGCCAAACGTACGAAAAAATTAAATTTGATCAGTACGCTGGATTCCACTTTTCACCAGCTTTTCAATGAGGGATCATAAGCCATAGGGTTGCATTTGAAAAAAAAACATGTAGAGGGCGCTTTAAGCAACCCCTGAAAGCCCTTATTCCTCATATTGCTTGCAAAATGTAGTTAGATATGTAAAAACGTTTACGTTAAGTCACCACCCTGTATCTTTACATCATGGTCTCATATGGTCATATGCATAAGGTAACGTCTCATGAAATGAACCATTTTTCCTATCATCCTATCATTGATGTAATAAACTAGTTTATTACATCAATATCCTATCTCACCTCAGACCTTCAGAGCAGATGCTTTTTGAGGTGCACCTCAATGCTTATCTATGACCACACAATCATAGATATCTATATCTATGAGATCAATAGGTAATCTGTGCTATGGCTTTGACATGACACATGACATTATTAAGTATTTGTCCATCTGAAGATCTGACATTTCAAGTCTGTGTGTAGAATGTCCTCTGATGTTTTCATGAATTTTCAAAATATAAATACTATCATCAGCTGTTCATTTTTGGTGAAAACTGAATTGATATTTCTCTTATTAGTGAATTAATGGGTCCCGTAGCCATGTACTATTTACCATGGGAGCAATCGCATCTGTACTGCAATGGCATTGTACTTTTTGTAGTTTGATCAATCCCACAGAACAATTAAAATGTATCAGATGTGGCAAAAGAAGAGTTTATTCCAGGGAAAATATAAAATTTAGCAAGTCGAATACCTCAGAATACATACAAAAATATGCAGTTATCAAAAGGGTCAAGTCGTCAATAAAGAAAGAAGTACACAGGTAGGAATTCTTAGTTACATATTTTGTGTTAACCTTAATTCATAAAAGATCAATATATATGGGTCAATTTCTTTCAGTGCTGTAGACAAAGGAAAATGTTCTGATTTGAATGAAAACATAACTTATCAATCAAAATCATTTTCTAAAAGTAAAGCCTCCAATTATGTGTTGAAGAAATATCCCAGCATTGCTTCATTAGTGTATGGAAAAAACTGCACTAGATGTAAAATATCTCTCAGCACTGCCTCAGTCAAATGTATCATCTGCAACTCTGAGTTGATAAGATTGAATCTTATGGAGTCTCCCTGTAAGATTTGTTCATTAACACCTGTGGATTACCCTGACTACAATATTTTGAATTGTGATAAACCACCACTGTGTACATGTCAAAAAAAGTCTTTATCATTGATAAGCAGTTTAAATTGTTCTGTGGCACAACGAAGCAGCTGTGATTCAGTAATAGATGGTCAACAGCCAAAAAATATAAGGACTACTGCAAGTGGAATTAATGCAGAATCTTCACCTGCCACAAATTATCTGTGGACAGTTAAAAGCATGGTACCCAGTGGTACTTGGACTTGCAAACAATGTACATTATTGAACTGTATTAGTTTAACAGTGTGTGAAGCTTGTGAATCCCCATATTCACCTGATCTGAATAGTAATGTAAAGCCTAGTGTCTTCATTAAGGTAATTCATCATTTTTCACTGTACCATAATTTTCTGTGAATGCTGCATGAATATTCAATGAAATTTCATGAAAAACCAGATAATGTTTGATTTTCTATTTTTTTTTGAAAACAATTTCATGATTTATATTTTGAAAATATAATAATAATGGCTTTCGAATCAATATATTATCAAATTATATGATATTGAAATTACTTGGTTTATAATATACCTATATGCAATGTAATAATCTAACTTCATTATTTATTTCTAAATTTTTCATAGGGAAAATTGTTTGAATGGTCCATGACTGTGATATGATACTGTGATACTTATATCAAGAGAGCTTCACTACTTAACTACTTTTGAATGATTTTTTGTTGATGAATGGTTCACCAACGTACTATGTTATGTGCTGTTTCAACTCATTCGGAATCATGCTATAAATGATTCAATAGAACTAATAATCCTTGAAAAATGATTGTTTAGATATGTGAATAAATTTATCTGGTTTTTAATGAAGTATTCCATGTAATAAAGTTATTCATTGGGAGTTGATATATATTCATACAAAAATGATTCCATTTTGACTTCCTTCAAAAAGTTACATTTGAATTATTTTGACTTCTAATGTTAATTCTACTCTGAAAAATTGTCAATCTCTGAGAAATTATCAATCATTTGCTAGTCAATGAAAATATTTTCAATATGGCAACACTTCCGTCCACTCAAACACATGGCCAGTTAATTCGAAAGATATTTGGATAAAATATCAATATACATTGAAATCAGTTCAAGTTCTAATGTTGATATCACCCTGATATTTTCAGTATACCTTCCTTCCACTTGAATAGGAAGTGAACATCAAATTTAATATTTTGAATGGAACTCTCTATTGTCCATATTTTGTAACTACGTGCGAAATTATATAACAAATATTCAACAAGAAGTTCATGAAGAAAAATCATTCTTATTTCCATGGCATATTATGAGAAAACAAGTCAATGCTACTTTGAGACTAGTAACAAATGTTCCTCAGGGCCAACAAAAAGTCATTGAAACTTGAAAGCTATCAAACATAGAAAAGGAGATCATTGATACAGACCGATACATAATAAATTCTCTGGCATTCCATTTGAATAAAATAACCAGTAACTTTACCAAAGGCTGCATCAAATTATGAGGATTTCTATTTTCTTGAAAACAAGACCATTCCTTACTCTTAGTGACACTCGAAAATGAATTTGAAATTTTGAAAAATGACTGGAGAGGTGCAAATTCAAAAAATACGGAATAATTTTGATTTTATTCAATTTATTATTTTGACAAAACATTAAGCATCAGGAATTAAAAAATTCAATAAAAATATTGAAAAATGAGTAGCAAATAATCGATTATACCTTTGTACAAATTTTCAGATGTCAATGGTGATGGTGTCAACATTAGAACTCTAGATACTTCTGATGTGCGTTTTGAAAAAATCAGCATGTACGTAATAACCGGCAATTGTACATAATCACCGGTTTATCGTATTTGCAGTACAACATTCATTTATGACAATCAATGAAATACATCATGGCATGTTGTGCACAACTGAAATTTTAGGAAGAATATATCATTTTTTTTTTCTTCTCAGACAGATTTACATTGAGACGCAATAGATTATACCAATTTTCGCCTCTCCATGAGAAAAGTCGTTGACAATTCAGAATTTATGATGGAAACAGTCGTTTAAATTATGTTCTTATTCAATTCAGAATTTTATGTTGACTATCTGTACAGGGTTGCTATCTTGGTTGCTAATTATGTATGGAATCGGTCTATTACATCTCCAAAGCAGTTTCAGAGAAAATCATCAAAATCCATACCAGGCGATTATCGGTGTTGCACGATTGAATGGTAATATTTGCAATGTTGCCAAGTTTACCGTTTCCATTATGCATTCTTCTTCCATATGATTTATTTATTAGGTATTATATTATTTCCACCGTAATCAGCTTCTGGATTATTATAAAAAATATAGACTATTATTTGCAACATTACTGGATCCTCTGGAAGCCAAATCTTCATTCTGCTTGTTTCACATTGTGTTTCACATATTATGACAAAATCACTTTCTTGGAAAATGTTTCAGAGAAGGTTACGCGAAAAGTTATGAGTTGCATAAAGATCGTGCTTGTTGTAGTGATGCTGAATCTAATCTGGTAATATTTGCAATGTTTTAACAATGAAGTGTAAAACTCCCATGTTCCAGAGATGGCCTTGCGAAAAGTTAGACGAATTTCATGAAGATGATTATTGTTGACACTCAATCTAATGGTGAAATTTGTAATGTTGCCGAGTTCACAGTAAATTAGTGAGAAGCACTGGAATATTTTTTTCGAAGAGCGCACTTATCATTCCTGACTTTTTCTATAGATCTATTAGTTCAAGAAATTATCGACCGTTTTCATACATATCAGCGAACTCTTCCTGAAGCCGGGAGTTTTTTGACACATTTCCTAAAAAAACTGCGTTGCTTAGAAAAACAGAATTTACCAATAATACGATGGAAACGTTGAGCTTTGCAACATTGCAAATTTCAACATTGAATAACCACTATTCAATATCCGCCTGGTATTAATTTCTCCCTCTGAAACTGGTTCTGACATATCACCAGCTTTATACATACATCAACCTTGTACATACAGGGTTATCCATGGAAGAAGCACACCCTTCTTTTTTGTTATATTTTGCTGAAATGAAAAAAACAATATACGGAAATTGAATTCCTTGAATCCTTATCAGATATTTCACAGTGTGACACCTGAAACTAACAATCAATTTTTTGGAATGGAACACCCTGTTTTTTTATTATTTTTTATTTGAATCTGTGATCTCTTGCGATCACGAAAATATATCCATATATGTGTTCGGCGTGTCCTTAACCAGGGGAGTAGTTGTTTTCTTAGTGGTTTTCTGTTGAATATACATTATAAATACTCTCATTTATTCACAATGTTCAAGATCTGAACGAGAAGGCAAATTTTCAATTTCAGATGCTCATTTGAAGATTCTTATAGTGAGTATGCAGTTCATCATCAAACTAGCAACCACTTCGAGAACAGATTTGATGATGCTGTAAGTTATGAAGTTGTAGTGGACACCACACCATACTTTATGTACAGGACTAAAAATATGCAATTTGAAGAAAATGGTAAAAGATAATATATTGTATATTGTATATTTTAGATATTGTAGATATTTTTGTGATTGAAAAACTTCTGTGGTGTTCCTGTTGAAACAACGAATTTGTCACGCTTTCAGGGGTCACCCTGTATATTCTCTGATAAGGCTTGTGGAAGGGCCACATCACTGCATTCTGTTATATTGTTTTTTCTATTCAGCAGAACATAACAAGGGTCGACGTTTCGATGGATAACCCTGTACAATATTCTTGGTCCAATTTTTTTGTTATATGTTTGTATATTTTGTATTCTTCGTTTTGATTTCTATGCTTATAAATATTTTTTTGTTAAATTCGATTATTTCTGTGAATGAATGAATATAAATGTTTTCCTTATTATTTTTCGAATTTCATTAGGTCATTTACCTGTGAATCATCAATAGAATCGAGTATTATTATAACAAAAAAATTCCTTTCATTCCCTTTTTTGCTGAAACAGTATAGAGGTACGTATTGTCAACAGACGCCAATATAATATTTTGATGTTATTTCAATTTTCATTGTGTACCAAAAACATAAAGTCGAACAGACATTGATGAGCAATGATAATTGAATTATACAGGGTGAGTCAAAAATGTGTACCGAGCTTTCTGGGGGTGATAGACCATTGGAAAATAAGTGTAGTTTGATGATTAAACTCATGGCCCAAAATGCATATTAAGAGATAAATCCTTCCAAAGTTGATAAAATTAAAATAATTTCTCCGCATAACTTCTGAACGATGAAAGCCACCTGATTCAAATTTTGTGCATGAATGTATGTTGTCAAAATAAATTTTTTCGTCACACTTCCACATTTCTGATATTGTTATAAAGGATGTTTTCAGAGGGTGAGTCATGATTTTTTGTAGAAAACTTTTTTCCCTGTATTATTTTCGGTGAAAAAACAGGAGCATTCGATGGAGCTTAGAAAATTACATGAAAAAGGTACTCTTATTCAAATACAAAAAATTGAGCCGTTCGTGAGATATTTGAGTTTTTGTAGTTACATGATATCAGCAGATTGATTTTATTCATCGCGAGATTCATCGGTATAACGATATTTCAGCAGCATTTGCATTTCCGAAGCACTAGCCAAGCATTAGAAGCATATCGGTTTGTTCAGAGAACGAATAACCTGCTATATTTCTTAAAATCTCAGTTGATAATCACAGTGATAAATGACACAGAAAAACCACACGAACAAATCGACTACAACAATGTTGACTCGAATGTTGATGACATGAACGTCAAAATTGAGAACAAAATTATTCATCATGGCCTGCTAAAATATTGTTACCGATGAATCTCGCGATTAATAAAATCAATCTGCTGATATCATGTAACTACAAAAACACAAATACCTCACGAACGGCTCAATTTTTTGTATTTGAATAAGAGTACCTTTTTCATGTAATTTTCTTCGCTCCATCAAATGCTCCTGTTTTTTCACCGAAAATAATACAGGGAAAAAAGTTTTCTACAAAAAATCATGACTCACCCTCTGAAAACACCCTTTATAACAATATCAGAAATGTGGAAGTGTGACGAAAAAATGTATTTTGACAACATACATTCATGCACAAAATTTCAATCGGGTGGCTTTCATCGTTCAGAAGTTATGCGGAGAAATTATTTTAATTTTATCAACTTTGGAAGGATATATCTCCCTTAATATACATTTTGGGCCATGAGTTTAATCATCAAACTACACTTATTTTCCAATGTTCTATCACCCCCAGAAAGCTCGGTACACATTTTTGACTCACCCTGTATATACGATTTCAAGCTGGTCAAGAAACTGAAAAGTTTTAATATTTCCTAGGAATCGTATTGAAAATTGATACGTTTCGTTTGGAAACACTCAGTGACAGTAAAGAAATATTCACTCCCTCCTAATAATTGTCATGCTGTTGAATGCTTTCAGGTCGACAATTGGGCGGATAAGGAGGCATCGGGCAATCCTAGTCAAAAACCAATTTACAGGAGATCATTTTCCGAATTACCATCAGCCCAAAACTTGCACATTCCCAATATAAACCGGAGATCTTTCGAGGGCAGCCCTTCCCTTTCCAAAGGCCCGAAATCAAGCACCTCGATGACTGATATCCAGTCCACGCAATACTCCCATCTGTTTGAAAATTTGAACGTTTCGGGCGGCAGGCCGAGAACGTTGTACACTTATATTGGGATATCTGAACCAGACAAGGAAAAACACTTTTATGAAAACCAGAGTGTGATAAATGCCCAGAAGAAGAATATGGAATTTGATCAGGATGAACATAACAAAATGTGAGTGTGTTCGAATATATTTATGATATCTCTATCATGATCAGCTGCTAATGCTATATGCAAGTATTACACTCCACAGTCCAAAATGTATTTCTACTGCATGTAACTGCCCATCTCTAGAGAGAGTAGAAGGAATCGTTATGTAATGAATAAGTATTACAACATCAGAAACATTTTAGAATGGATATTAAGTTACTGTATAACTATATATGGAGAGGAACGTTCACAACCACACAACATAATCTGCAAACTGTTTAAAATACTTCAATTGAAATGATATTCAATAAAGACAGACAGTTTTCAAGTACCCTACTCCATCAGGAAACCAAACAACTGAAATAAGACGTACGGCAGTGCCTCTTAAAATTTTATTGTTAAAAAGGCAAGCGTATTCAAATAAGACAGGATATTTAAATAAGTGTTTTTAAGAAATCTCTGACATTTGATGGTGATGTTTTGCGCCACAAATGCGAAAATGCTGATTCAACTCCATCCTCAATCACGTTTTACTCATGTCATTATTGTATTTATTTATTTGTTTATTTATCCAACAGGTAATCCCAATTACCATTTGTTATATGACAAAATTGTGAAATTTTAAATTAAAGATAATTAAATACATAATATAATCCGAATGTTATAAGGCACAAAACAATATCAAAATTAAAATTAAAATCTTAAACTAAACTTAAACTCAAACTTAAGATAATTAAATACATAATACAATAATATAAAACATAACACAATATTGTGGTAAAATACAATATAGTGGTAGCAATATAGGAAGTGTTTCAGGAAATAATGCAACTCAGTTCAATTTTGATGATATTTCAATCAACCTGTTGAGACGTATTTCCATTTCTGAGCATTCGGGTTACAGGAGAGAAACAAACCATAATTTGTGGAGTGAAACAGTATTTTGAATGTTTCGGTACCGGCTCTGGTCTGTCTATTGACATTCCACTTAATTAAAGATAAAATCTCCTCACAGTGATGCTGCCACATACGGCTGTCGAGTCCGTATTCATATTTTGGGCAAACATCCATATCAGGTCCATGTTTATGGTGGTGAAATTCAACTTCCATAAAGGGTGTTCCATTAAGAAAGGGACATAGAGCAACCCCAGATTCTCCAACTCAAAATTGTGAAATTTTAAACTAAAGATAATTAAATACATAATATAATCCTAATGTTATAAGGCACAAAACAATATTAAAATTGAAATTGAAATCTGAAAATCTTAAACCAATCACATTTTGAGAACCCTTGAAACACGTCAAAAACCTTTGAATCATAATTACATTAGTATTCGGACAGTGGCCTAAGAATGAACTGGTATCCCTAAAAAAAAAAAAATAAAGCCATTGAGCAGTATTTCGAAATCATTTTGTCAACAAACAAACATTTTGTCTTAGCATGTTTCGTTTGATCGTCTCATTTTGAGTTGGAGAATCTGCGGTTGCTCTATGTCCCATCCTGAATGGGATACCCTGTATATCTCATATCGGTTCATAATTCAGCATGAGCAAAATATTCAACAATAAAATTGTATAATATAATCTTGTTTAGATTTGAGATCAAGATAATAGTATTGATAACGCTGTTGTCATTTTTTCGTTGAACTCTATTGGCATTTTTTTTGTTGTAGAATGCAAATAATGAAACAGAACAACACTTCGAAGTTGAGTTGGACCCCGAATGAAAGACGTTGGACGTGTCGACAATGTTCATTCGCATATAACGGCTTCAGTGTGGACAAATGTGATATTTGCAAATGTTGGCGGTCACCGCCTTCACTGAATCAACCGTGCACTGTCACCGTCACAGAAGATAGAAGTCTCAATGGCGCTTCTCCTTTGTATGTTTTTCTAAATTGAATTCGGTTCTTCATTCAGAAACAATAGACATTGACATTGAATATACAGGCTGCCCAAGACAGTGGAAGAATTTCTACAATAACACATAGAGATTATTATTTTCATTCTGCTTTCTGATTTTTGTGGTTTCCTAGATATCTCTACTGGGCATTTTCATCTTGGAGGCAATTCAAGCGTTAGTAGACAATATAATAATAATAATAATAAATCGTCTTCATTTTTCATCAATACAAAGTAGGCGAAGTTTAGCTAGGGCTACTCTTACACTTAACCTAAATTGTACAATTGCTAGGAGAAATTTGGGTGATAAAGACATTCATGGTAGCTAGGTATTGAAAACAAAAAAGAAACATAATCGTCAAAGCAAAGGTAGATTGTCAAACATATAACTGGTTGCAAACACGTAACTGATTGTCCAGCATTTGGGATTCACGAAATTTCGATTTCAAAAATTCAAAAAAATTCAAAAATGACCTAGGGATTAATTCACGATATAGGGCCAGAGGAATTGTATGTAGTGCGATTAGCCATTGTAAGCCAATTCAATTCCATTATTTTATTGGAGACGTGGTCGTATTTTCTAAGGGAGAAAATGAATCGACAACAAAAGTTCTGTACTTTCTGGATACGGTTTTGATCAAATTTAGAGAGTAAATTACCGTAGACAATATCAGCATAATTGAACCTAGAGAGGACCAGTGATTCACTGAGTAACTTCCGTATGGGTGGATTGAGATAGTGCCTATGTGGGTAGATATTTTTCAAAGAACTGAATGATTTCTCGAGCAGAACATTGATATGCAAGGTGATTTCTTGATCAGAGTCAAAGATAATACCCAGATTTATCGTAGATTCCACAATTGGTAAAGAGGTGACATCGATTTCAATAGATATATCTTGTGAAACGCGCAATCTTAAATTTTTACTACCGAATAATATGAGATGACATTTGCTTCTGTTGAGTTTCAAATTATGTTCATCTGCTAAATTACTTATTATTCTGAGGTCAGTGTTGATGTGGTTCTGAACAAATTGAAAGTTTTCCATATTGAGGTTTGAATAAATAACAGAAATACACGATTATTTTCAATCTAATACTCTTTATCATATCTCATGCAGAGCCATCAATTATTGGAGTGACAAACTCCAAGTTCCTATAGCCACACTGGATCAGGATCTAGATGATGATTTCCAGCTTTTACCAGGTGAGAAAGGATATATCTGATTACACATATATTTATATAAAATATGTATCTGATGTTGTGTATATCACGTTTATTTATCATCTATCTCCAGAAGAAGTTATTGGTGATGCAGAAATGAAATCTTCTTGAATTGTATCATCGGGATCAATTTTGCATATGGTGTGAGAAATATGAATAGCAATCCTAGTTCTTATTGTCAGGAATTAAATTTGTTCATTATAGCATTGTTTTTTGGTTGTTCGTTTTGTCAATTTCATGAAATGTCACAAGATACAGGATTTTCCTGTGTACATATATATTGATGAAGGTGATTCATCCAACATTATCCAAACTTGCTCGTATCCAAGATACAAAATGATTTCCATTAGAAATCGATTTTATATTATTATCGTGATAGTGAGAGGCTTATTTGAATAATATTAGACTGGAATTGGTAACTTCACGCTACTTGGCGTTTTTTTTTTAATTGATGATGAAAAACTCTCCAAAAATTTTTAATAAGTGATCGAAATTGCAATTGTTTGTGTGTTAACCTTTTTCGTATCCCACTGAACAAAATGGAAACCACCGAAAACCACATAATGAAACTGTGAGTAGATCTCTTCAGAAAAATTTAATGCACACCAATATATACAAGTGAATGAAATCAGAAGGGAGAAAATTTCCTTTCGTGAATATTTTGTCGCTAACGTTTCAAAGGTTCAACGATTCATAAAATTTTGTTTGGGAGGAGATGCACATGTAAAGAACAATAACATCTGACAATAATTGTTGAAAGTTCCCGTTACCAGCCATTAGGCACCTATACGCTTTTCTTCTCAAAGGTTCCCGTAATCTTCCAGACATCAACAGAGTATTGCTGATAGTATACCCATTGTGTTAATATTTAGATTATTAATATTATTAATAATATTAATTATTCATATGAAGAATTGAATAATAATTCCCCTTTTTCATAAAAAGATATGATCTTACGTCGAAAAATTTGGGCCCAGACCACAATCCGATGAGAGTCAATGTCCGATGACTCAATAAGGCATAACAAGATAACAGTGATAAATTGATCCCATTTGCACTTATTGATTCTTTTTGCGTTACCATGGACTTCGACGAAATTATAGAATGTCATGATTTGGTTCATATTTCGAACATACAATTGAACATTGACAAATAATTTTATAAGAAATCGCTCAAGAACCGTTTTTGGACGGCGTCGGATTTTGCAGTGGTATATGCTCTCGAGTTTCTTAGTCCTAGATTGTGTGGATTCAGATTATGTGTAAATTTATTTAGAGCCCTACCTGTGTGATAATAATTTTCATTCTTTCTTCCACTGAAATATGATATAACTACATTATTTCACGAATGATCAACATCATCACTTCTGTGCTAGAAGTCCAATTCGATTCTATTCTTTCAAGCCGATAACAGAGAAGACCAGAAATGGACTTGCAAAAAGTGCACGTTGGTGAACAGCGATCGCAACCTGGTTTGCGAGGCGTGTTGCGGTTCCAAATTGCGGTCTATATCCTCGAACCACGACATGACCTTGAAGAAAGGCGAGTTCTGGGCGTGCTCCAAGTGCACTCTGAAAAACTCGCTGACATCCACCTCCTGCAAGGTGTGCAAGTCGGAAAGGGGCGGCTTGGAGTTGGGGACGCCGAGCAGGAACCCCTCGCCCAGGCACGCGAAGACGAAGAGGGTCGTCAAAGGGGCGGGGGTTGCAAAGGTGCAGGAGAATCAAGTGCTGGCTGTGCCGACGCCTGAGAGGGGAAAAGTCAATCTTCATTCGGATCTGGATAAAGGTAACGTCATATATATTTCAGTAATTATATAGTAAGTCCTATGCACAAACAGTTCCAAACCCTAATGGGGAATATACAGTGTCCCATGACTACGTGACAAGCGAAAGCATACATGGGAGGTCAAAATAATTTTTTCAAATGTCATTGTTTTGAACAGTTTAGGAGAGAATCGATTTACTTATCTCAAGAACCGTTAATTTTATCGAAATAGAGAAAGAATATCTTTCTCGAATAAAAATATTAGGATTAACCAAAAAATGTGTTACGGGCCAGACCGTTCCTGCCTTTCTGCTAAGAACAGAAACTTGATTTTAGTGTCAAACAATAGCTTCTTTTTGAAGAAACATTACACCAAAAAATCATTGCAATACACAAAGTGTTTCAAAACTTACAGCTACAAACGTTAGTTTTGAGGTATTTCTTTGCATCTCTCCCTTAGGAGAGATTGGCACGTTAGTCATGGGACACCCTGTATATCAGTTCCAGCACTCTTCGAAATTTTACACCGTGCGCATGTATTTTTGTCGCCGATCAGACAAGAAATAAATGAGATGAAATGCCGCAAAAGATAAGTTGATATTGAAAGTTATAGAATTGAAATGTCTATTTGAAAAGTTGGGGGATAGAGTTTGATTGTTCAATTTTTACATAAGACAAAGCTGAATATTTCGCACCAGATAACGTTTGTATGGCTTTCAGAGCCTTTCGATAACTACCTTAATTAATAGGTCGGGTATATCTAGACCGTATTCACAAAAAAGTCAAATAGAAATATTCACAAACTGGTATAAACTTTTCAGATTCAATCACCACAGCGCCTTACCAACCTTGGCAATGCTTGGTTTGTACATTCGAAAATACCAAATCCCAAATTATCTGTGATATGTGTCAAAGAATGCGAGAAGACGTCAATTCTTTGCACCCTAAAGATCCACCCAGACTGACTCAGCACGAAATGAGCAATAAACACTGGAATTACATTGTAAAATACTGTAAATTGAAAAAGCAGAGTTATCTGGACGAAGATTTTCCGCCGATGCCGAGCAGCCTTTATTACAATCCTTCGGAAATGAAAGATTGTCACGTGGTCAAGTGGAAAAGGCTGCGCGATATTGTGGTCGAGGAAGATAATGACTTGATTTGGGCTGTTTTCAGAAAACCTCAGCCCTCTGATATATCGCAAGGTTCGATTCGTACATAGTGATATATTGCATGTTTATTATTTTGTGTGAGTAGTTCATTAGTTTGAGTAAGTAGTTGACTGTCTAGTAAGAACACTGAGTACTAATTCAACCACTTTTAACCTAACATTAATTTTATTCTATGCATGATAATTATCATAATGGGGGGATGCTGGATTTCTAGACTGAAAAAGAAAATATGCTAGCATAAGATCGATCTTCTTTCAAGATTGACATTCAGTCTCATATTTAGATATTTGGCTAGCGAATTCAGCAAATCCCGATAAATATTCTACACCCACTTATGTCAACACATAAAGTTCACGTTCCCAATCGAGTGCTATTTCGATATCTACTCTTTGAAAATTCGATTTTATTTTATTTTATATTATTAATTATATTCCTATATTTTTTTCATCTTCATGATTTAATGAATGAGCAAACAGGATCCAGAATTCATACAGTGATGTGCATAGTCAAGATTATGGAATATGTATGTTTTCACTAACTGACCAATTTTGCACACAAGTATCGATTAGTAAAGTATCATATCTCGTGACTAGACAGCAAAATGATTGCTCTCTATGGGAACTGCATATTTGAACTTTTTCAATTGAATGTATCACAACATGAATAATGAAGCCTTGTAGACATTGTAATAATTTGGAAAATGAATTCAAACATTCGGCGGCGAAGAAAATTGCAATTGACTGAATTCCTATCCGTGCTACTTTGTTGTCTAGTAAACATACAAAAATTATGAGAATGTTATGGAAGAAAAAACAGCAAATGCATCAAACGAAAGTATCCAGGAGATGAATTTCTGTCGATTTAAAGTTTTCGAAATGAACCTTCGAATCAGGACAAGAAGTGTCCATACTTTATGCGGCCACTATAAAAAATAAATTAGTTTTCGTAGTCATAACCTACTGATATGTTGACAGTTGATAAACATTAAATAGTTTCTAAGTGTCATGCAATATATACTGTAGTACTTTCTAAATGCAAGAAGAAGAATCATTTTTTCAATAGACAAACAATGTATCATATTAAATAGTTGATTGTAGGTCAACTTATCTTATATTCATAACTAAACGTTTTAGTGTATCGTCTCATTAACTGACTTATGCATAAATCACCATGAACAAATATCTATTGAGTGTGTACCAATAACTTGATACAAATTGTCCTAGCTTCCGAGTATTTGTCCATAATGTGGTTGAGATATTCTGGATTTATAAATTACCTGGATATGTTGTCGACGCTCAGTATTTTCGATAAATATGTTTAACGTTTTTGAATAGGGGTTTTGGGCAACTGTTGGTTACTAAGTGCTTTAGCCGTATTAGCAGAAAGAGAAGATTTGGTTAGAGCAGTGCTTATAACAGGAGACTATTGCCCCCAAGGAGTATATCAAGTGAGGTTATGCAAAGATGGGCACTGGACGACGGTTCTCGTGGATGATTACTTTCCGTGTGATAAGAGAGGCCATTTATTTTATTCCCAGGTTAGTATGAAATGTGAATATATGTAACTCAACCCCAAAAAATTGATACTCACCAGAATACTTCAACATCTGTCACTATCGATGATAGATAGCATTATTACTTCCTGCTACTGAAATTGTTCGAGCCAATTGTGGGGACAAGCAATTTTGATTATTTTTCCCATGGCCAAAAATGCCATGTTTTGTTTATTTTAACCAATAGCAATGTAAGCAATGTAATGCATTCAAATGTCCGAAAAAGTGAGACTTAATAATGATATTATATTTTTTCAGCTACAAAAGAAAATTTTGCTCCTCTCTATTCTTACATGTATTGATTTATCAACGGACAAGTCAATGATGCAATCTATAAAAAATATAATATAGTCACAGAGAATGCAAATAGGCCTACAATAGACCAAATAAAAAATGACTATAAAGGATTTACAGTTTTTTATCGCTCTTCTCAAAGTACAAATACATGTTCTATGAGACTTAAAAAATATTTTTGAGCCATCAAATATTTTCAACTAAATCTAAGATTTCCTTACCATTTGTTTGGAAAGCACTAGTTTGTTTTTCGGTTTTCTATGACCCATTCGTTTATCGTTCCAATTTTGGAATTCAACAGTTCAGCTTCGTATTCACGAAATAGAATTCTGAGAAAATATCACTATTTCTGTTTCTCTTAGAGTTTGCACAAAGCGTAGTTAGCCCAACAATTGGAGTATTTTTTTTGCCTCAAATGTGCCAGTACTGAGTAATTAAAAACTACAGTCGTATCAAACTTTGGGAGTTTACTTCGATATCGCAAAACGACTTCTAGAATCACCAGAAACGCCTCGAATTATTTCCAGTCAAAAATACCTCGCTATTGAAAGTTTTTCTTGAGGACTAGTTGAGGACAGTAAGGCATTCGATTTTCAGGCGAAACGTCGACAGTTGTGGGTGCCGCTGATAGAGAAAGCAGTAGCGAAAATACACGGATGTTACGAAGCCCTAGTGTCCGGACGGGCTATAGAAGGTTTGGCCACACTGACGGGAGCGCCTTGCGAAAGCATTCCGCTACAACCCTCCTCTGCACCGGCTCCTGCCGAAGAAGAACTAGATGTTGATCTCATTTGGGCTCAGTAAGTGAATGTCAATCGGAGTTTTCTCGCAGTATAGACAGGAATAAGAAGTAGTCTATTTCTTGATTTGTTTGTTGCTATAATACATGTTTAGTCATTCATAAATATTTTTTTTGATTTGTGCGGTCGGATAAATTTGATTTTTCTCAATCTTCAGGTTACTCTCATCTCGTCAAGCCATGTTTTTGATGGGAGCTTCGTGTGGTGGTGGGAACATGAAAGTGGATGAAAATGAGTACCATTGCAAAGGTTTGAGACCGAGACACGCTTATTCTCTCTTAGATGTACGAGATATGAATGGTCATAGATTACTCAAACTCAGAAATCCTTGGGGTGAGTTGGAATGAATACAAAAAAGATATAACAAGTAGAAGTAGGGATGTGTGAATATAATATAGGGATTCAAGGGGATTCACTGCTTGCAATGTTGACCTGAGCGAGTAAAGCTCTTATTTATTCCTTCGTGTTATGAGGATGTCATTGATTTTTCTATTTTCAAAGCGATAATAAATACTACATATATCTGATTTCGAGTTCATGTGTTGAGTTCTTCAGTCACGATGTCATTATTCAGCTTGATTTTGTCATAATCATCAGCATCACATAATTGCCTTGAATTATACATTAGGTGCATGTTCTTCACGAATTATTCTCTGGCCTATATCAGAAGTAGTTTTGTGCAAAAAATATCAAATGGATCAACTTCTCAGCAGCTTCTCTTACAACTACAATATCTGGTTGTGTAATTTTGTTAATATGGGTCCAAATCTATATCTTCTAGTTCTGGACTTAGAAATGATTGCTCAAGCATCCTATCTATGTTACTGATATCACCAAATTTTCCAGAAATCGTAAATATTATCGATAACCTGGATGGTCGAGAATCTTGCGGATTCGATTTTTTGAATGTTAAAATTGCGAAAGTAATCAAATATGAGTTAGCGCCTATTTTACTGAAAATTATTACAAAATTTTGTTTAGACCGGAAATAGACAGTCGTCTACTTGATTTTCCTGGAAATAATGATATACTAGTATAGTATACGTATAGTGGTCAATATGGATTAAGCATATCACAGTGGATGTGATTTTGGATATTCAGTTACGAATTGATAAAAGTTATAAATGCGGCCTCTTGTCTTTGGATCTACACAAAGCCTTTGACTCTGTCAATCATGAAATATTGGTAAATAAGTGTTTTTGGATAGGTATCACAGAAAAAATTTGATGGCTGGTTTAAACATCATTTTACAAATAGAAAACAGTATGTAGCTCTCTTATGAATATCTCTTGTGGGGTACCACAAGGATCAGTATCAGGGCCCATTATTTTTTTGATATATATATATTAATTCAATATCAACTTTGGAATTGGAAGGAAGTCTAAAATTATTCGCGGATGATGTAACTTTAATCTATGTTTCAAAAGATTCAAACGAAATTTTAATTGATATACAGCTCTTATAGCCTGTTTTTCTTCTGATAGCAAATACATTAATGATCGAATAATTTCATATAACGCGTTACCGGATGAGCTCAAAAATATACAAGATTCAAGAAGACTCAGAACCAATCTCAAGAAATACATTTTTATTTATAGTTGATAATATTATCTTTGGTGTGGACTGACAGGCATCGATAAGTTGTAACTTGTTTGCATATTGAAGATATTTTTTTTGTTGTGAGCAATTTTTTTTCTCTATCTATAATGATTTATTTATGTGTATGTATACCCTATTATAAACTGTTTTTTTTTGGATAATAAAGACAATCAATCAATTAATCAATCAAATCCTAATACGAGATATCTATTCCTTAATAAAGCCTCACTTACAGCTGAATTGAAATACAGCAATAAT